>RCWM02000005.1:5606666-6265000 GCA_003667255.2 Euschistus heros
GTAATATTATAGTAAAGTATTGATAGAAATAGAAATAATATTCGTTTAATTTTTAATTATTCATTGAATGTCTTATTAGGAATTATTTGCTACATTATTATTTTATATAATTATTTAATATATATTTAGTTTATGCATATTAATATATCTAATTATTCTTATATTTGCCCTCTTATTCCGCATTAAAAGATTTGTCACTACATATTCCTTCTTTTTTTTTTTACAGTATAATTTGTTTCACATTTCAGGGTTTGTAAGTGCATCTTATGCATCTAGCGCAAACTATTGACGAATCGGAGCAGAGAGCTTCCTAACAAATTTCATGATAACAAGGATAGGTTAGGTTGGATCGGTATGGGCAAGGATAGGCTAGGTTGGATCGGTAGGGACAAGGATAGGTTAGGTTGGATGGGTAGGGGCAAGGATAGGTTAGGTGAGATGGGTAGGTACAAGGATAGGTTAGGTCGGATGGGTAGGGACAAGGATAGGTTAGGTCGGATGGGTAGGGACAAGGATAGGTTAGGTTGGATGGGTAGGGACAAGGATAGGTTAGGTTGGATGGGTAGGGGCAAGGATAGGTTAGGTTGGATGGGTAGGGACAAGGATAGGTTAGGTTGGATCGGTAGGGGCAAGGATAGGTTAGGTTGGATGGGTAGGGACAAATATAGGTTAGGTTGGATCGGTAGGGGCAAGGATAGGTTAGGTAGGATGGGTAGGGACAAGGATAGGTTAGGTTGGCTGGGGAGGGGCAAGGATAGGTTAGGTTGGATGGGTAGGGACAAGTATAGGTTAGGTTGGATGGGTAGAGACAAGGATAGGTTAGGTTGGATCGGTAGGGGCAAGGATAGGTTAGGTTGGATCGGTAGGGACAAGGATAGGTTAGGTTGGATGGGTAGGGACAAGGATAGGTTAGGTTGGATCGGTAGGGGCAAGGATAGGTTAGGTTGGATCGGTAGGGGCAAGGATAGGTTAGGTTGGATCGGTAGGGGCAAGGATAGGTTAGGTTGGATGGGTAGGGACAAGGATAGGTTAGGTTGGATAAATAAATAAATAAATATAAAAATGAAAACTTATTTTGTTTCTTTTTTTGCGATTTTCTCTAAAACTAAGCAAAAACAAGCATATCTCTAAAGGACTTTTTGTCTTAGTTTTTCGGTCCCCTATAAGGTCCTGAAGCTTTGCTATTTAAATTCGGGACACCCTGTATAAGTACCCCCAATTAAATATAGGGTACAATGACATATCAATAACTTGTTCAGAACTACTTATAAGCAGTACTTTAGTAAATGTTTCTACATTAGAAAGTCCGTAGGCCATCTTCTTTTCAGGCGCCGTGGAGGGTAACCGGGAATTGAGTATGAAGCAAGTTGAGAGATTAGAGGATTCAATTAGGAATGTTGCATGTAATTGAAAGATAATTAGATTATGCCAAATTTGCAACATATGGGACATTTAGCTCGTTATGGATAAGTTTAATTTATGTAGCTTTATTGTTTAGGACCAATATTGTCCAATTATTCTATTACTTACAACTCTTTTAGATCATTATTTAGAATAGAATAGAACAGAACAAAAGTTTTATTCTGGGACAAAGTCCCTTAAGAATAACATAAAATAAAAAAACAAAATTATATCTGGCCTAGAGATGTTTAGTTAAATTAGAGAAAAGATAATTAAAAGTAAATACAAGTTTACAATAAAATAGGTAATATAAACAAAAATAAATCTGTACTTATATATAAACACATAAACTATATATACAATCAGTAAGGAAAGCCATTACACACTAAGGGGAGGACACACTCAGTCTCTTTTTAAAAAATGAAATCGCCATGATTCTTGCACCAAGGTTTTTATTTTTGATTGCGGATTTAAGAAAAAATATAGCCGCTCCATAGATTTTGGTTTAGGTTAATTCAATTCTAAAAAAATTATTAGATTTTCAAGCAAACTACCTCTATAGATTTTTTAACTCAAAAATTGACGTCAGAACCTAATTCAGCACCCTCAAAAACATTGAAAAACGTTTATTCAATAAAAACATAAAATATCATTTTTCACCCCCTTCGAGGGGAAGAAATTTTTAAAATAATTACAGTGGAGTCTCACTTATACGAATGTGAGGGGGAACGGAAAATGTTTCGTATAAGTGAATACTTCTTATAATTGAATAGTTATATAATTCGTTCGCCGGAAGTGAGTTTCGTATAAGTGAGACTCCATTGTATTGGTTACTTTCCTTTAAATAGCTAATACTTTGTCACGCAATTCATTCATTGGTACCGCTGGAAAGAGGAGAGCCTCAGCTTTCTTTTGATGTATATTAATGAAAATTTCGATCAACAAAAACCTATTAAAAAATTTGGCAAATCCGAAAAACATATTTATTTTTAACTTGAGTTTGAAACCAGATAGGAAAATGAAACCAAAGATATTTCAAGAGTATTACCTCCCTATATTTTTTATAAAAATATGAAGTTGATACTTCAAACCGTCTAAGCGTAAGTAATTCATGTTTTTGTCAATTTAAACAAAAATTGACTACCACATTTTGAAGCTTACGAATTTTATTTTTGGATGAAATTTTGTATTTAAGGGTTCTTTTTGATGCTGAATTCGAATCCGATATCGGTTCTTGTGAAAAAAGTATATTGAACGTAGTTCAATGAAAAAATAATAGTTTTTGTTTTTATTAAATAAACGTATTTTAATGTTTTTGAGTGTACTGAATTAGAATCTGACGTCAATTTGTGTGTAAAAAAATTTAGAGATGTAGTTTGCTTGAAAATCTAAGTATTTTTTTAGAATTTAATTAACCTAAACCATAATCTATGGATCAGCTGCATTTTTCCTTAAACCCACAATTAAAAATAAAATTCTTGGTGCAAGAATCCTTTTGATATCATTTTTAAAACTCGAGATATAAAATATTTTAATTTAATGCTATTTTATTTTTTTTCTCGGCTTCTAGAGCCCATTGGTCGGAACGGCAAAACACGTGTCTAATATTTTTTGACCAGGAACCTCCAAAAAAATTGCCAACAAGATACGTGAGAGACTCAGTGTGTTCTTCCCTTGTAAGTTGATTTAACTAAAAATTTCTGATGTTACATGTAGTAAAGCGTGAAGATAAATAATATTTGTTGAGAGGCAAACAAAAAATAATAAATAATTAAAAAATAAATACAAAAAATAAATACAAAAAATAAATCCAAAAAGAAACTGATGAAGAAAAAAATAAAAATGAAATTTATCTGAATAAAAGAGAAAACATTATCATAAGAAGGTTGTTGAAACAGGCTAAAGTTTTATATTTGATATGCTAAGATGAAATTCATTAAATCATCCATATAATTAGATAGCATCCGACTGGAGGGAGAAAAGGTGGTGGAAGAGGAGTGTTTTAAAAGTTCCCAGGGAAGCTGCATTACGAATAGAAGGTGGAAAGTAATTCCAAAGAATAGCGGAGCGGGCAAGAAAGGAACGTTCGAATACAGTAGTTCTGTAGAAAGGAGTGTAGAGATAGGAGGGACAGGATCTTGCTTGCATGCAATGATTGGATTGAAAAATTAGTGGAGCCCCCACTCCACTCCGCATGTCCAAATGGGTCTAATTTCTGTGATTGGATATACTTAAATTTAATAGGAAGAATGAATCTATCTTTCTTTCAATTTCAATCAATCCCCGAGTCATACAAATTTTAACGACACGTCTCCCCAAGAACTGAAGGCAAGCACGCTTGATTGAAACTTTGCACATTTTATATCCTAAAGATCAATGGCTCCACGTCAACTCTTGGTTTCTTCCCTTATCCTACCCCATTTTGACTACAGCTGTGTTGCATATGGTGGCTTGACGGCGGAACTCGAGAGTAAACTAAGGAGACTAATGAACTGTTTCGTTAGGTTTATCTTTAGGGTTCCAAAAGCCTTCCACACATCACATCTATATACAGAGTTAAAATGGCTTTATCCTTCATCCCGCATAAATTACTTCCTAGCCTCCTTCCTCTATCAAACCATCAATTCTCGGAATCCCTCCTACATCATTAACATCTTCCTGTTCAGATCCTCGGTCTCCTCCCGCACTACAAGATCTCGCTCCTCTGACCTGTATACTTCTTCCCATAAGAGTACATCATTTGACCACTCCTTCATTTCCCGTGCTACTTCCATGTGGAATTCACTACCCTGTAATATCCGTAATGCTCCATCTCTGTCCATATTTAAATCCCTTCTCTTTCAATACCTCCTTTCCCTACAGAATGATACTGACTAGCAAAACTTCACTAAAAAAAAAAAAAAAAAAGAAGTGCATTCAGTAGATGTAAATAGGTTTTTATTTTTTCTCCTGCAATTATTGGATTTTTGTAATTATTATTTCTATTTTTGTTCTTTATTTGTAAAATTGTAAATAGTTAACCAGATTGTTAATTTATTTTATTTCATCTTATGAAAGCTAGACTCATTGTATTTATTTATGTACATTATATTATTCTTAGGGGACATCGTCCCAGAATAAAGTTTATTTTCTATTCTATTCTATTCTATATACCGATGGCTCGTACATACCTGAACCAAGTCTGGTATTGCGAAAACTTTGAAATGAAATGAAAAAATAAACTTTATTCTGGGACTTACTGTCCCCTAAGAATAAAAATAATGCGCAGTTAAAAGTACAATTGTCTGGTATGTTATTTACAAATTAAATGCATCAGTAGTGACATTATACATTTTTTATAGGGAAAAAAGTTAAATTAAATTAAAAAATAAATAAACATATGAAATAATAATTATAACTTAAGACACCATCGTATATAATGAAATGAAATGAAATGAAAAAAATAAACTTTATTCTGGGACTTACTGTCCCCTAAGAATAAAAATAATGCACAGTTAAAAGTACAATAGTCTGGTATGTTATTTACAAATTAAATGTATCAGTAATTACTGCATACATTTTTTATAGGGAAAAAAAATAAATTTAATTTAAAAAAAAATAAACATATGAAATAATAATTATAGCTTAAAATACCATTGTGTATATCTACACACACAAACATATATATATATATATATATATATATATATATATATATATATATATATATATATATATATATATACACATATATATACACACATACACACATACAAAAGATGATATATGTATCTATTTTAAAATGAACCATATTATGAATATATACATGAGAAAGATACTAATAATACTACTAATATGCTAATATAATAATCACAATGCATTCAGAAAGATAAAAAATATAAAAAAGAAATCAATGAAATAAAACAAATATAGTGAATAGAAAGGAAAAGATATATAGAGAAAAAATTAACTATTTGAATGTTAAAAAGACAAAATATTTACAAATACCTGAAAATATATATTTACACATCTACTTACTGCCTCTTATATTATATAGCTATATGAGAATAAAATAAAAAGTAATTTTTTAGACAGGCAAATGATTAAAATTGGCAAATTTACCTACAATGATATAATTATTGAAGTAATTCATTGATATCGGATATAGGTGAGATTGACTGACTGGACCTTCAATTATTACACATATTGGCTGCGTCTAACTGGGATTTAAGGAGATATTGGAATAGGAGAGTTTTATATGCGTTTAAGGAAGGAGCATGTCTAATTTCAGGAGGTATAAAGTTCCAGAGGGTAGTGGATCGAGCTAGGAAGGAGTGTTGGTATAATGCTGTTCGGTGGAGGGGAGTATATAGGTCAGAGGAACGTGATCTTGTTGTGAGTTGGGTGTGGAGGGAAGACTTGAATTTCAACAGGTTATAGATGTAAGGTGGGCAATGGTTATTAATGACTTGGTACAGGAAGGTGCCTAGGAAATATTGTCTACGGGAGGATGGATAGAGCCAGTCCAAGGTAGTGTAGAGGTGCGATACATGTGAACGTCTCGGGGTACCGGTAACAAATCTGATAAAACTATTCATGATTCGTTGTAATCTGTCCCGGAGACCCACTGAGAGGCCCCCATACACCACACAACCATAATCAAACTGAGGAAAAATGAATGAGGAAACTAGGAGTTTTCGCGTGGATTGAGGAAGGAAATGACGGGAACGATGGAATAATTTGAGGGTTCCTATGGATTTTCGGGCTATTTGGGCGATTTGAGGCTTCCAGGAGAGGTTTTGGTCGATAATGATTCCTAAATTTTTGGCAGAGGAACAGAAAGTGATAGGCTGATTATTCAGGTTTAGGGTAGGAAAGTTGGTAATGGATTTAAGGAGGGGACTTGAACCGATTATAATGGCTTGAGTTTTCCCTGCATTTAGCTTTAAATTATGCAAGTTAGCCCAAGAACAGATTCTATCGAGGTCTTCCTGGATCCTAGATATAGCTTCATGTAATTCGTTGGGAGGAAAGGATAAATAAATTTGAGAGTCGTCTGCATAAAGGTGATGGGAACAATGTAAAATTGACAAGGGAAGATCATTAATGTAGGAGTTGAAGAGGAGGGGTGAAATGCTGGAACCTTGGGCTACTCCCGAAGACAGAGGTAGGAAGTCGGATAAGGGTTGATTAGGGATAGATACGGCTTGAGTGCGGTCGGAGAGGAAGGATCGGATCCGGTGGATTGAACTATTGGAAAATTTTAAAGCATTTAATTTGGTAAAAAGGATACGATGGTCAATGGAATCAAATGCTTTAGAAAAATCTAGGAGTATCAAGACGGTCAGTTTTTTTTTTTTCATCTATTGCAGCGTGGATATCGCTTATGATTTTGGTTAGTGCAGATTGTGTAGAATAACCAGGACGGAAACCGGATTGGAAAGGATCGAGTAGATGGGAATCTTCCAGGAAATGGGAAATTTGGGATTGCACCACTCGTTCAAGGGGTTTTGAAAGGTTTGAAAGGATGGAGATCGGGCGATAATCTGCAGGACAGTTAGGATTAGGAGTTTTATTGATGGGATGAACAATAGCTTTTTTCCAGGAGGTAGGAAATATAGAGTTTTGTAGGGAGAAATTATAGATAAAGACAAGGACTGGTAAAATTTCTGGGAGGCATAATTTTATAAGTTTAATAGGGATACCATCTGGGCCTACGGAATTGGTATGCGATTTCATGATAGAGGAGATAATTTCTGTGGGGGTTATGTCGGAAAAATAAAAGTTACTGTCATTGAAAGGTGTTTCTGAGGAAAAACTGGAATAACGGGATGGAGAGGAGAGAGATGATGAAACAAAATAGGCGTTCAGGTCATTAGGCGAAACTGGGAAGTTGGTTGAGGTTGAGGATCCGGAGGGTTTATGAAGGGCGAGTTTTCGAAGGATTTGCCATTTTGACTTCGAATCGGGAGAGGAGGACAAGGCTTCGTGGAAGTAGGAAGATTTTGCATTTCGAATTTTTACTTGCACCTGATTACGCAGAATTCTGAACACTTGATAGTCGTCCGTGAGTCTCGTTCGTCTGAATCGTCTTCGTGCAGCCTCACGCTTTCTCTGCAGATCTTTAATTTCTTTGAAATCCAGGGTGCAGGTCGACGACGAAAGGTAGAGGTTTTGAGAGGAGCGTAGGTATCAAGGATTCTGAGAAGATTCCTTATTCCTTATTCCCCCAACGCTGGAAACCAAACCCGCCGGTGTCTCTCCTGGGCGAATAGGAATGCCTCTGATCTCAACTGATCTGCTCAGAAGACCCTGCTCGGCCTTATTCACCCGTATCTCAAGATTTTCAACCTTAGACTTCAGGGATTTTTTTTCTGCAATGACTTCCTCTAAATGTTTAGACTGACTTTCTAAATGTTTTTCGATTTTGCTAAGTCGCTCATACAGTTCGAAAGTCATCTCTCCGTATTTTTCTAGGGCCGATTTTACGTCATTTATGTCTTCTTTACTTTCTTTTTTAAGACTGTTTATAGCGGCTAGTATCTCGGATGTTGATGGTTCTGAGTTGTGGTCCGTATGTGTTTTCGTAGGACTTACTATTTTAGTAGTGGTTGAAGGGTTTTTTTTTTTTCGATTTGTCACAGTTCATACGCATCCATATTTTTTTAAGTGACTTAATCTCTTCGACTTCTTTTTCCTCCAGCTTACAACACCTCCCGTGAAATATAACTTTGCATTTATTGCAATTTAAATTATATTTATCTTCACGGGTTATTGCCCCATTGCAGATCGAACAGAGAGCCATAATATTTATGTTTACAACTTACGGTAGTAGGTGTGTTTATGAAGGTAGCCTGCAGCCCGCAGTTATAATCCTATCGAGATTAACTTCTATTAACTCAGTCTCGTATCTTTCACCAGTAACCTTCACTTTTCCGGATAAATAAAACAAAAACGAAATAGACAAATCAACTAACGTGAAAAAACTTTAAAAAACTGAATGCAAAAAAAAAAAAAAATGAAGAAAATTGATCAAATAAACTGTTAAACTCTAGAAGTAGTACCGAGATGTTTACAATACCGTGACTCTAACCAGACTGATATATACATGTACATATATATATATATATATATATATATATATATATATATATATATATATATATATATATATATACATATATATGTATATTTGTATACATGTATATATATATACACATATATACACACATATATATTTACACACACACACACATATATATATATATATATATACCAGGTATGCAAGTTTAAAATGTCGTTTATTTCTTAAAATATATACACAGTAATTTAAAAAAAAGTATAATATATTTTATTCAAAGTACTGACCCTCGCTTTCTACACATTTTGTCCATCTCTCGGGCAATATATGGATACCATTCCAAAAGAATGCTTCATCTTTATTTGAAATCCATTCATCGAGCCATTTTCGTACGTTTTCGAAATTGTTGAAGTGTTGCTCCGCCAATGAGTGTCCCATCGATCAGAAGAGGTGATAATCAGAAGGCGCCAGGTCAGGTGAATACGGCGGGTGGGGTAGGAGTTCCCAACCAAGCGAAGAAATCGTTTCCTTAGTCAATCTGGCTGAATGTGCAGGAGCGTTATCATGCTGAAGAATGACTTTGGCGTGCCTGTGAGCCCATTCTGGGCGTTTTTCGATCAATGCGTGACTCAAATTGATCATTTGTTGTCGGTAGCGCTCGGTATTGACTGTTTCGCCGGGTTTGAGAAGCTCGTAGTAGACTACTCCCTTCTGATCCCACCACACACACAGCATTGTCTTCTTCCCAAAACGATCCGGTCTTGCACTCGATGTGGATGGTTGTCCTGGCGTTACCCATCATTTTTTTTCGTTTGGGATTCTGAAAATAAATCCATTTTTCATCGCCAGTTACAACTCGATGCAAAAAAAAAAAAACCCTTTCTTTCGTGGCGTAAAAGCAGCATTTCGCACACAGTTTTTCGTTTTTCCATCTGTCGTTCGTCCAATTCATGTGGAACCCATTTTCCGACCTTTTGAATCTTTCCCATAGCTCTCAGGCGATCGGAAATGGCTTGCCTAGTGACATTCAACTGTTCTGCCATCATTTGTTGGGTTTGGGTATTGTCTTCGTCTAATAAAGATTGCAATTCGAAGTCCTCAAACTTTTTTGGTCGATTTTCTCGTTTTTGATCAGTAACATCAAAATCACCACGTTTGAAACTTTGAAACCAACGTTCACATGTCCTGACGGTTGGAGCAACATCGCCATAAGTCTCAACAAGAATTCGATGACATTCAGATGCCTTTTTCTTTTGATTAAATAAGAAAATCATGACATGCCGCAAATGCTCTTTATTTGGCTTAAAATTAGACATTTTTAACACCAAAGAAAGGTATGATACGTCCACGTAAACGACTTAAAAACAACTGACTTTTGTATACAAATGACTAACAAACAAAATAGCGTTTAGAGATAAGCAAATCCTTCAATAGGCTAAGAGCGCATTCTATTGGAATTAAAACGACATTTTAAACTTGCATACCTGGTATATATATATATATATATATATATATATATATATATATATATATATATATATATATATATATATATATATATACACATACACACACACACACATATATAAAAAATATGATATATGTATCTATTTTTAAAAAAGAACTATATTATGAATATATACATGAGAAAAGAAAACAAAATAATAATACAAATATACTAACATAATAGTTACAATGCATTCAGAAAGATGAAAAAAAAAAATAATAATAAATCCATAAAATAAAACAAATATAGTGAATAGAAGGAAAAGATATATAGAAAAAAAAAAGTTAACTATTTGAATATTAATAAGACAAAATATTTACAAATACCTGAAAATATATATTTACACATCTACTTACTGTCCTCTTATATTAAATCGCTATGTGAGACAAAAATAAAAAGCAATTTTTTAGACAGACAAATGATTAAAATTGCAAATTTACCTACAATGATATAATTATTGAAGTAATTCATTGATATCGGATATAGTGAGATTGACTGACTGGATTTTTAATTATTACACATATTGGCTGCGTCTAACTGGGATTTAAGGAGATATTGGAATAGGAGAGTTTTATATGAGTTTAAGGAAGGAGCATGTCTAATTTCAGGAGGTATAGAGTTCCAGAGGGTAGTGGATCGAGCTTGCAAGGAGTGTTGGTATAATGCTGTTCGGTGGAGGGGAGTATATAGGTCAGAGGAACGTGATCTTGTTGTGAGTTGGGTGTGGAGGGAAGACTTGAATTTCAACAGGTTATAGATGTAAGGTGGGCAATGGTTATTAATGACTTGGTACAGGAAGGTGCCTAGGAAATATTGTCTACGGGAGGATGGATAGAGCCAGTCCAAGGTAGTGTAGAGGTGCGATACATGTGAACGTCTCGGGGTACCGGTAACAAATCTGATAA
Organism: Euschistus heros; assembly: GCA_003667255.2. Taxonomy (NCBI): domain Eukaryota; kingdom Metazoa; phylum Arthropoda; class Insecta; order Hemiptera; family Pentatomidae; genus Euschistus; species Euschistus heros. Next base: position 5,617,540 of record RCWM02000005.1, read on the forward strand.
AACTATTCATGATCTGTCCCGGAGACCCACCGAAAGGCTCCCATACACTACACAACCATAATCAAACTGAGGAAAAATGAATGAGGAAACCAGGAGTTTTCGCGTGTATTGAGGAAGGAAATGACGGGAACGATGGAATAATTTGAGGATTCCTATTGATTTTCGGGCTATTTGGGCGATTTGGGGCTTCCAGGAGAGGGTTTGGTCAATAATGATTTCTAAATTTTTGGCAGAGGAACAGAAAGTGATAGGTTGATTATTCGGTTTAGGGTAGGAAAGTTGGTAATGGATCTGAGGAGGGGACTTGAACCGATTACAATAGCTTGAGAATCCCCTGCATTTCGAGGTTCTATCGAGGTCTTGCTGGATCCTAGATAAAGCTTCATGTAATTGGTTAGGAGGAAAGGATAAATAAATTTGAGAGTCGTCTGCATAAAGATGATGGGAACAATGTAAAATTGACTGGGGAAGATCATTAATGTAGGAGTTGAAGAGGAGGGGTGAAATGCTGGAACCTTGGGCTACTCCCGAAGACAGAGGTAGGAAGTCGGATAAGGGTTGATTGGATAATTAATGGCTATATCGCTGTGGGGAGCAATGCAAGCAACTACGACGGGGAAGTGAGTGCGATACAGGAGGCTGTCACCAAATTAATCACCATTAACATGCACCCACATAATGTTGTATTTTTGGTTGATTCCCAAGCAGCTATACTGGCACTAAGCACCAATAGTCCTACCGACTGCTTACGAACTGTTAAATGTCGCACGGCACTAGAAAGGCTTATCAAGATTGGATGGAACACTGTGCTGCAGTGGATCCCCAGCCATGTAGGAATAACTGGAAATGAAAAGGACGATGGCCATGCCAAAAAAGGTGCTAAATCTGTCCAGCCCTCAGTTGCCACGACCTTAAGAGCAGCAAAGAACATAATCAACAGCACCATCGATGCCTATATGTACAACCGGATGAAGGAACAAAGTGGAAATAAAAAGTGGGAATGCCTAGTAACTTATGGGCCGACCGGTGTTGGGCTAGACCGAGCCCAAACTGTTGCACTCTTCAGACTTACTACTGGACACGACTTTCAACAGGATCATCTTCACCGAATTGGAGTCGCAGAAAGTAACGTCTGCCCCCGTTGCAACCTAGACAAGATGGATAGCGATCATCTGAAGACCTATCCAGAACTTGCTGACGCTCCATGAACAGCCGGACGATGAATTTACATTCAACAATGAAGGTGCAATCCAAGTCTGTAGCGATAAGAAATAACAACAACAACTTAGTAGTTAAAGCTCAGCTGATCGTTTGGCCAATGTTTCTTTCTTTCTGGTTAATTCTTAAGTGGCAATTTAGGGCATCAAAATTCTAGGAGAGCTTATTTAACTGTTGATAACTTCTTCTTGAAGCTGTCGTAAGTGGAGCCCATATTATTCTTCATTTGATTCCAAGTCACTGTAGTCTCAATATACTCTGAAAAAAGATGTAACAGTCAGCCAATTCTCACCATACCATATTCATTAATTCTCCGCCTTCAAAACTGACTATGAGTAACGGAAAAGAAGCAAGAACAAAAAAGAGATTGTATGTATGACAAAACACCAACAGTCGATCTGTTTCCAACATGAAATTATCACATGATAACAAATGGTTGCAGGAACATACAAAATCATCTAGCAAAACTATAAACTACATCAAACTGAAATGGGGTGTGCAATGTATTTATTAAAACCAAATTAATAAAAAATATTATTAATTACTATATATTGAAAGATAAAGGGTGAGTGGCCCCTTATAGACTGGCTTTCGGCAGGATACCCAATTAGGAGCCCTTAGGTCCTACGGCGGCAATACCTATGGTAAAAAGTTTTCAAACATCAAAAATACAAAGGAAGAAATGCAAATGTTGGATGGAAGGGATATTGGATATATGGATATACCCCTTATTTAAGACGTGCCCTGGAAATGAGTAGAGGTCTTTTGGATTTGAGAGAAGTGAAGGGAAAGAGGCTGTGGAGGTGGGGACAAGCTAGAGAAGACCTTAGGAAGCCAACTTACACCTCAGCACTGTTGATAGCCCCTAATAACAGTATAATGTAAATTGTGTGCTTATCCACGAGTAGAGGAATTGTAAAATAATCCAGAGTAACTTTAACATTATAATATCATTAAATAAAATGTATTTACTAGCATCATTAATTATACATTACCTAATTACCACTAAATCATAATATTATTAGTTTACACAATAGATGTTGAGGAGGGGGCTTTTCACCTTTAAAAAACAATCACCGCCCCAAGTGAACGCTGGTGGAAATCATCTTAAGGCAAACGATGCCGAGATTATACAATATTGAAGAAAAAAAAGAATGTTACCGATTGACAATATTATAAAATTGGGAAACCTGAAATAATATTAATACAAATTTTAAAAAAAAATATAGAATAACACCATTCAACAATATTTATGTTTTCAAAATGAGTATATAAATACAAAAAAAAAAAAGAAAAAGAAAAACTGAAAGGATGATGGTTAAAAAAGAAACAGAAAACTAGAATAAAAAAATTCTCCTAATGATTAACACAAATTAAAAAAAAAAAAAAAAAAAAAAAAAAAAACTAAACTAATTCTTCAATTATTTGGCAAATAATTGGATTGAAACATAACAATTTAAATTGAACTGTGGCGGATTGCGGTTCAAGTTACGTATATAAGAAAAAAAAAATGGGGTATAAATACTTGTAGACTTAGGAAATCTAGAAACGTCTTCATCATACGGCGAAAGGCAGGGGTGAGAAACGAAAACCAACTTCTGGCCGGTGGGTAGATAACTGGGTGATAGCTGTTGTCTTCACGGGAAGTCGGGTCCAGACTAAACTTAGTCTTGTCTCCCAAAGCGTTCGTAAATACGTAACTTGAACCGAATAATATGTAGATAATTTGTAACTTGAACCGAATAAACATACTATTAACTATTTAATAATTTTATTTATTATAAAGTGTAAGATAGGAGAAAACGTGAAAATAAAAAAAATAAATTATCAGGCTTTAACAATAGATATGTCAAATAGATCAGATATCATTGGAGAGAGCTATTTTGTCGCTAGGGACTAGATCTATATATATCTACATACTAATAATAATAGCTCATGAACTTCGAAAGGACCTCAAAAACGTTAACATATGTGCAACTGACATTTTGGAAAGAGACACCTTGAGACACAAAGTCAACAAGTGGGAAGTTACATTAGACCAACCGAAGCAGAAGCAGAACAGACCGAAGTGGTCAGAAGAACGTAAACGAGATTTCTCGGAAAGAATGAAAGCCTAATGGAAAAACAAGAAAAACCCAAAGAAAACTTGATTGAGTTGTTTGCTTAACGTTTTCCATGATTGGTATAATAAGCTAGTAATAATAATAATCATAATATTTAATAAATCCCCAAAGCTACGACATAGTAGGTGAAATGATGAAGCTGCCTCCATTGTTCGTTAGAAACCACAAGTTTTTATCTTACGTATTGCAAGATACTTACTCATATTAAAATATTAATGCTGGAAATTGTTCCTCCAAACAATAAACCTCAAAATAGACATTCATAATCACTTTAAAAAATGTTTTATGATTGCACTTATCTGGTTATATTAGTTAAATGAGTTATGAAAAATGAAATATTTATAGTGATTTCTGTTTGTATGTCTTTTATCTTTCTTGTATTAATATTGCTGATAAATAACAACGAAAATGTTATAATTTTAAAATTATATCTTTTCAGAAGAGTCTTTTCAGCTTTTAAAACAATTTGAAAACCCTCCCAAAAATGCTGACAGTAAACTACATGTAAAAATAGCAGATCTTGGAAATAGCTGTTGGGTGGTAAGGAATAGTTATAAAATATTTTCTTCAATTGTTATTTAAGCACCTTATCGCTTATGTGTATCAGAATGTAAACTTGATACTACTTTACTATTACTGCGAGTGTGTATTATTATTATACTCGTATTATTATTTCTGTTATAATGAGCTGAAAGTTCTATTAATTTTCTCCAAAGCTATTATAGTATAAATTAAATATAAAATCCAGTTTATAATTTGATACACTTAACAATGGCTGCAGTTTTAAAATTATTTGTATGTTTGTCGTTCAGAATTTAAGTAAATGCCTATTTGTATTTATTCGTCCCTTTTAATCACAACTAGATCGATTATTAATTTAAATACACATAGATTGATGAAAATTTATGACAAAATCAGAACACATTTAATTCTTTACAAATGTTTTTGTGATATCAAACAGGCTATGCAAGACGATTCGTTGACATCTCAGCTGATGATTCTAAAACATCAATTTCTTTACGTTTTTGATAGCTCCATTATTCATACACGTCTTCAGTGTATCCTGCTTAACTTGTTTTGTTGAACCATTAAAGAGCTCAATTATTCATTTACGTTTGGGTATTAAATAGTCCGGTTAATTTTACGTGATCATTAACATCATCATTAATAGAGATTAATATCTATTTTACTGATCTATCTAGAGGGAACTAGCTCCCTCTAGATAGATTTTGGCTGAATATATACAAGTTGACATTAATTAATCTTTTCATCATTTTAAATTTTTGAGCTTTAGTTTCTGGAATACATATTTTAGTTGTAATCTAGTGGGGCTTAAGGAAAAACCTTTTTTAAAAACAGACCATGTCTAATCATCGCTAGGTTCTGAATTAATTCATATCCATTATTTGACATGTCGCCTTCCAATGAAAACTTTTTTATTATCTTAATACATAAAAAAAAAAAAAAAAAAAAAAAAAAAAAAAAAAAAAAATGTGATTTCTTCACAATATATCAAAATTGAAGAAAACATAATAGTTTAATTTTTATCTCCTGATATCAATCTTAATTTTTGTTTGATATGAACAGAGCTTAGTATTATTAAAGCAAATATATGGGTGAATTTTCCTCAAAAGTGGATACACATATACAAACATGTTTTTTTTATTCTACCATCAATCTTGCATCGTTTTATGTTTATCATCCTGGTTTAGTGCCGTAAAATCTTCTTTGAGTAATCACATTAATTCGCTGACAACTGACGTCTAAAATACCAAAGATTCAAAAGGAAATATATTCTAAAGTGCATCTTTAAGTTTCAAATCAGATGATTAGAGGATCTGATCCACAATTACATAACTCTTTTTGTAAAATACCAATTCAGTCTTATTAATCAAAGACGTAGGGAATAAAATTTAACTTCTGTACATGATTGATGCAGTGAAATTTCCTTGAAATAAAATTAATACAAATAACTTTAGGCGTGTCAAACAATAGTTGTATGAAATTTCAGGATCAGCACTTTAGTGATTCCATTCAGACACGACAATACAGAAGCCTGGAGGTAATAATTGGAGCAGAATACGGAGTTCCTGCTGACATTTGGAGTGTAGCATGTATGGTATGGACGATATGATATATTTCTACAATTATAATGCATATTTTGTGTGTGTGAGTTTATTATATATATATATATATATATACAGGGTGTTCAATATTCGATGGCCACCCCCTTTCTTTTCCACAGTTTTTAAAATTTTAAAACTCCCAGGGTCTTAACTGTGTCAAATAAAGCTTTTTTTCAGGTTATAGTATGCTGACCAACCTTCTCCAGTTCTTCTCCAGGGACCCTAACTTTGGAATTCCCAATGGGATGTTGTATTTTTTAAAAACGGATTTCGATAGAAAATCAAAATTTGAATCGATTTTATACCGGTGAAGTTTTTTATCCGGGGCACCGTTTCGACGCAAATCACGAAAAATCATTTTAAGAAAATAAGCAGTTTAAAATCCAAAAATAAAATACATTTTGAAAAAAAAAAATTAAATTAAGGCTTTCCCGCGACTGGTACGGTGAGCGGTGAGAACAGGTCGACGTGGAAGGTTTCCCCCGAGGGGCTCAAATCGTCGACAAGCCCGTGATGAAACTAACATCATTTAAATACTGTCACTGGCTGGAAGTGTATTCTCATCGGAGCATTCGAGGCATAGCCAGGGAGGGATACCCACTTAAGCATTGGAACACCGCATGAGGCCGTACCGCATTTCACTTCATCAGGCTCTAACTCCCTTGATGCTGAGAGACTGAGACGAAGGTTTTGTCATTACGTGGGTATCCCTGGCTATGTCTTAATTTCATATTTTTGTTCAGAGTATATTTTATTTTTGCAATACCAATTTTAGACTGTTTATTTTCTTAAAATGATTTTTCGCGATTTTCGGCGAAACGGTGCCCCGGATTAAAACAATACACTGGTATGAAATCGATTCAAAATTTGATTTTCTAAAGAAATCCGTCGTAAAAAAAATACTACATCCCATTGGGAATTCTAAATGTAGGGTCGCTGGAGAAGGTTGGAGCAGACTATAACCTAAAAAGAAACTTGACACAGGCAAGACCCTGAGAGTTTCGTTTAAAAATTCAAATATATATATGTGTAAGTATGTATATAGCCCCTGCCCCTGCTGGGATACGCACCTCGAAAGAGCCAGAAATATCAGGGGACAAAGATTATCCAATTTTAGAAGAATATATTCATTCATTATTGGCGCGGCAGACGCATGTATTGGTCCTTGTTCTGCTCAACTGCCTTTAAACAGTCGTCCCTGTTGGCAGCGCAAATGAAAGCCCAGCGGCATGGTACCAGAAAAGGGCTTTAGGATGGAAAAAAAATTTAAGAGAGCTGATTTTTTATATGTTGTAAGGGTATGTTTGAGTAGTGTAAATCCTAGTTTGCAAACGAAAAAACAGATGGGAAAACTTTTGGTGGCAGAAATACATCGAAAATTTCGATTTAGTTTGCTATAATTTGAGTCCAATTGCAGCTATGTAGGTCTAATAGATTCTGAGTTACGTTCCATTGAAAATTGGCCGACTTTCCTGAGGAACACCGGCCAAAGGAGTGATCCTACAAAGAAAGTCATGAGAAATGAAGTTGTAGTAAATTTAATTAGTTTTAATGTAAGCACATACCGAGGCCTGTTGGTGTAATACTTCTCTTGTAAATTAGAAAAAAGTAAATTTCAGGGAGAAGTGTTGAAACTTTATGTTTTTAGCGGTTTGATACAATAACTCGGAAACCGATACTTTCAGCACATTTTGTTTTCTATACATTATTAAAGCTAAGCAAAATTGAAAAGAACCGTGGAGGACGAAAAATTGGCTAACTTGTGGTAAGTCGCACTTTTCCGCAAAAACACGTTTGGCAGTACTCTTTTGGCTATAAATCCGAAACTATTTGTCTGTCTAATCTCTAATGTCTAATCTAAAATATATTTTTTTCATCTGAAAGCTGATTAAATTTACTGCCAGACCCTATATATGAAGTTTTGATCAAGTCCCGTATTCATGCCAGCACGCTGAGAAGCCCGTACTATTGTAAAATTCTTATTTCTTTGGCACATTTATCGTTATAACTTCAAAAATATTTTTTCGATCCCGAAATTTTTTTTCCATCTCAAAGCTTGTTAAATTTACTATCAGATCCTACATATCAAATTTTGGTAAAATTCCATGTAATACCCATTCTAGCATGCTAAAAACTGCGAACTGTTATAAAATCTATAACTTCTAAACTATTAGTCCGATCTCAAATATTTTTTTTTAACCTTAAAGCTGGTTAAATTTTCTATTAGGTACTATATAACAAATTTTAATTAAATTATGTGTAATATCCATGCTATCACGCGAAATGTGTATGTTTAGGCAAAACATGACAGTTCTGATATGTTCAGTGGGCTGGCGTGGGTTTTTCACGGAATTTAATCGGAATTTGAAAAGTTCGATTTACATCCTCCACGACTCTAAAACTATTGATCCGAGCAAAAAAATTAATAGAACCAAATTTATTGCAAATTTGCTTAGTATTAATAATGTATGGAAAACAAAATGTGCTGAAAGTAACGATTTCTAAGTTATTGCATCAAACTACTAAAAAAAAAAAAAAAAAAAAAAAAAAAAACACTTTTCCCAGATTTTACTTTCTAATAAACAAAAGAAGTATTACACCTACAGGTCTCAGTCTAAATTAAAGCTAATTAAATTTATTACAACTTCATTTCTCATCACTTTCATCGTAGGATCACTCCTTCGGCCGGTGTTCCTCACGAGAGTCGGCAAAAAGTTAAAATTTGGACTTTTTTGGAAAAAAATTACCGATTTTCCATGGCACGTACACAAGAATCTATTAGACCTACATAGCTGCAATTGGGCTCAAATTGTAGCAAATTAAATCTAATTAAAAAATGGTGACGTATTTTTTTAAACCAAAAACGCACCGATTAGGAGATATAGGCCAAAAAAGTTTTCCCATCCGTTTTTTCGGTTGCAAACTTGGATTTACACTACTCAGACATGCCCTTACAACATATAAAAAATGCAGCTCTCTTTACTTATTTTGCGACCTACAAACACCTGGCCGCTGACCCATGGAAGATATTCCAATTTTTCCTTAGATCGTCTTTTATATTATCTATTCGTCTGGATTTAGATTTCCTAACTCCTTAAATTCATCTTGCAGTTCTCGTTTCATCTATTCCCAGGACATGCCACAACCATTTCATACGCTGGACTCGAGCGAACTAAAAGACAGTAAGTCGCTGTACATTGAATAAATTTATTTGTTCTCAAGCTTAAGTTTAAGACTATAAGAAACGTCGTAGTGCTGAGGTAGATGGGCGAGCTTCTTCTTTCTTAGCACAAGGTGCTTCATTTTCCAACCTGCAGAATGCATCCTTTGCAGCTTGGAGCGATAGCGATATATATATAGCCGGACTATTGCCCCCTGCCCCGTATAGAGGTAACCCCTCGAAAGAAGCCGGAAAAATCAGGGGACAAAGCTTAGCCAATTCTAGATGAATATACTGGGTGTTTGGAAGATCGTTGGCCAAAAAGGTATCTCGGGTAGGGAGGTTCATTTTGAACCTGTTTAAGGTCACTTACCTACATACCAAGTCTTACGGTTATTTTTTATGAATTTGTTTGTAAAAATGGCCAAATCCAAACATTTATGCCTTATAACTCCGTTGTTTACTGATATATCAACGCCATTTTATTTTTTTATTTATTTTTTTTTTTTTTGCTGTAATTACTAATACATTGTCCATGTAAAATAAAAAAATATGATGCAAAAAAAAAAATACCAAAAAAACGGGAGATCGTTAAATCTTTTTAAAGGCAAAAAACAAAATTATGAACTCCAAGTTTAGGCTCAATAAATAAAAAGTAAGCGCAACAGACGAATCCAAATTATTTTAAAAACTTCTCTAGTTAATACTCTTTAAAAAAATACCATTTTCTGGCACGCAGCACATCTAGTTTTTCTTTTTTTTATAAAGTAACAAAAGGGCGCCACCAGCGCACACTGACAATAATAATGAATCGGATCATATTTTTTATGCAAAACGTAACAAATAGTTGTGTTTCTTTATAGCATAGGTTAAACTGCATATTTTCTCTTTCTTTCTCTAATAATCGAGCGGCGCACAGTGGGGCCATTCGTGAATCTAGCGGAACAAAAGTCTGGAAGCGATCGTATGGATAATTTAATATTTTTTTCTGATCCAGAACAACTTGAAATAATTAAAACAAGGCTATTGTAAGGGTGATAAAACACTTAAAATTTTATTTGTGAGCTGTTGTTTTTTTTTAAAAAAAAAACTTTACAAAGCCATTTATTGCTTTATCGATGAATTTTTAAAAAATGAATATGCCTACTTCATGATAATAATGGCAATATTATGACTGGAAAAACACCTCTGTAACAGCTAACAATTTCTCTGAAATTTCGTTCCGTAATAAATAAGTAGAATTTATAATATATTTATAAATCAGGACAATGTGTTATAAAACTATAAACCTTAACACTTTAATACTTAATTTCTATCTTAAAATAATACATACACAAATACATTATATTGTTTTAAACTGAAAAGAAAAATATAGTCTATACTATAGGTTGCTGTACGAGATATTTTCCGAGGAAAATGTTCCCTGTATCTTTTTATCTCTTTGTGTTGCCTTTTTTGAGCATAGTCTGTGAGTTGCCCAATTTCCAAATTTTTCAATTATGTAATCTACCATTTATATTTTTTCTTCCTAGGAATTATTAAAACTGAATCCTCCAGCCCGTAACGCTTCAGCCAATTCCAATCAAACTTCATTTTTGGACTTTTGTCCCGCTAGATTCACGAATGAATGGCCCCACTGTGCGGAGTTAGGCCTGGAGACCGTGGTAACCACTCAATTGGATCCTCTCTGCCTATACAGGATTGTGGGAAACAATTCTATAAATATCCCCTTGCATGTAAGGTGTAGTGGGCTTTTTTAAAACAAGAACTTATTCAAACAAATCAATGCCGCGTTTAACATAATGAAGGAAGAATTTATTTTTAGAACAACTACCACAGAAATAAGAAAAAGATATCGTTCTTGTATTAGAAATAGTGGAGATCAATTTGAGCAATACCTGTGATACTCTACAAAGTAAATTTATGAATAATTTAAAATTTGTTTAATTTTGTTCCCTGATTTTTGTTTACAAAAATGTAGATAATGTTTACTATGATAAAATCCACATTCCGAGAAAGAAAGAGAAAATATGCAGTTTAACCTATGCTATAAAGAAACCCAACTATTTGTTATGTTTTGCATAAAAAATATGATCCGATTCATTATTATTGTCAGTGTGCGCTGGTGGCGCCCTTTTGTTACTTTTTAAAAAAAAAGAAAAACTAGATGTGCTGCGTGCCTGAAAATGGTACTTTTTCAAAGAGTATTAACCAGAGAAGTTTTTAAAATAATTTGGATTCGTCTGTTGCGCTTACTTTTTTATTTATTGAGCCTAAACTTGAAGTTCATAATTTTGTTTTTTGCCTTTAAAAAGATTTAACGATCACCCGTATTTTTTTTTTTTTTTTTTTTTTTTGTTTTTGGATAATATCTTTTTTATTTTACATGGATAATGTATTAGTAATTACAGCAAAAAAAAAAAAAAAAAAAAAAAAAAAAAAAAAAAAATGGTGTTGATATATCAGTAAACAACGGAGTTATAAGGCATAAATGTTTGGATTTGGCCATTTTTACAAACTAATTCATAAAAAATGACCGTAAGACTTGGTTAAGTGACCTTAAATAGGTTCAAAATGAACCTCCCTACCCGAGATACCTTTTTGGCCAACGATCTTACGAACACCCTGTATATATATATATATATATATATATATATATATATATATATATATATATATATATATATATATATATATAATCTTGTGTCAAACTACAATTAAATATTAAACACCAATTTATTCACAAGCTAATAAATACAACTAGATAATTAATCTTAATCTATACTTACAATAACAATTATGACTTAGGTCTAACAAATATCTACTTACAGTAATTTCGAAATTATACAGTAAGGTAATACTTATCCTGAATAACTTAATGCTAGGTTTTACAATTACATATAAGATTATACATGTAAGATTACACTGACGCACAGAGACTGTCATTACTTTCACTTACACAGGCTTATCACTGAGACTAAGCCACTGCCACTGGATAGTCACTGGTTCATAACAGACTCTTGACTACATTCATTGACTTAGTATTACCACTACTACACTTAATGACTCATGATACTTCTCATGACTGACTCCATCACCAAGTCGTTGCCACTGGACAGTCACCGCCTAACTGTCCGTCCTAGGCTGCTGGCCAATTTAAACCCTCATCGAACATTCCAGACTGAGGGTCCAGACCGTTCGGGACAGGGCTGGGTCCTTCTCGACTACCTGCTTTTGATGAGGGATCTAGATTCTTCCGGCTCTACCAGGCCAAGGGTCCGAACGGCCCTTTTAATGCCTGAGTGCTCCTCCATCGTAGTTACTACCTCGGACCGTAACACTATATATATATATATATATATATATATATATATATATATATATATATATATATATATATATATAAATTTGCGTTGAGTGTAAAGATTGATTTTATAAAAGAGGTTTTAAAAAGATTGCACTTTAAAAAAAAAAAAAGGAAGATAACTATTGGAATGCAGAATAGCATATTTATTTATTTGTAATTTATAAAGAAAACTTTTATTTTACTTTTAATAAATAGTTAAGATCGCCTTCTGTTCCCCGAGTATTACACATAGCAAATGGGCAGTAAATGAAAAGATGAATGCCTGGAATAACTATGGGAGGACGAGAAACCCCTCGGAGGCAGGGAGTGTGTTAGCTATATGAACCATGCAGACTGTGGTAAAAAGAACAAAGATCAAATCTTAGCGAGACTTTGGGAGATCAGTCAACAATTATAAGGATAACAAAAGGAAATTATGGAGTAAAGGTGTTTAAGCGTATTAATGGGAAACCTTTCAAGAATAAAGTCATAGGGGGTATAAAAAGTAAGGAGAAACCGTTACTTGAAGAGATTCTCTAAATATGAAGCGCCACCAGTAGTGCACTCTAGATTAAGGAGAATAATGATTTAAGAACCAGTTTTTTTAACAAATTTAATGAAAATAGAAATTAAAAAAAATTAGAATGTTATATTATTATTCCGATCTACAAGAAAGGTACCAAGACTGAGTGTGACAACTATCGGCCTATCTGTTGAAAATAAATTAATAAATAAATAAAATTAAAAAAATAAAATAAAAATTTAGAATTTAATTGTTGACTTATTTAGTGTTAACAAAATGACAACATGTTATCCTTCAAATGCTGCTAACTTAAGGGAACCAATCAGAACTAGCAATTACACAAGTTACCTAACTGTTATACTTTGAAAGAATATCAGTGGCGTACACTTGCGTTTTTGGTAACAATTTTAATTTTGGTTGTTAGTTTTAAAGGGGGAGGCGCGGTAGCTCAGTGGGTAAGGCGCTTGACTACCATGCTCCCGGGCCCGAGTTCGAGTCCGACTGAAGGCAGAGTATTTATATTCTGTTAATTCGGTCGTGGATCGAATTCGAGGCCTCCTGGGGCCCACCCAGCCTCTTAAAAAGTGGGTACCCTTAATTGGGGAAAAAACCTGGCGGTTGAGCGTGAATTCTGGCCAAATCACCTCCTTTCACAACCGTTGGCTTAGAAACAGTACAGCCTACCTAAGTACTGAACCCGAGACCCTTCATGGGTTGTAAGTGGTACAGGTTTTTTTACAGTTTTAAAGGACGTTATTACCCGCTTGGTATAATGTCTGTTTTTTTTTCTTGTCTGACTAGCATTCAATATTGAATTTGTTAGAAATTTTCAAATTGCAATGTTTAAAATGTATGCATTAACAACGATGGTACCCAACATCACTTGTTCATATGTCATTGTGATGAAATTAAGCTATCAGGTCTTTTTTTTTTTATCTTCTACCAGGCTGTGCATATTTTTATTTAGAAGTGTTTTCTGTTGTAGAAGTTCCTATCCACTTTTTAGATTTCCTAATCTCCCGTAAAAATTGCTCTATTCCTCCCGAATTCTCTCCTCGTCTCGTTCTATAGCGTTCGCTTGCAAGGCATGCGATAACCAATCCGCCACTACGTTATCTTTTCCCGGTTTATTCGTAATTTCCATATTGTACTGACTTAAAATTTCTTTCCAACGGGTGACTAGCGCTGACGACTCCTTCAGTTTTCCGATCCACATCAAAGGATGGTGGTCCGTATGTATCTTAAAGCTACGCCCAAATACATATGGTCAGAAATTTTCAACCGCCTACACGATGCCCAGTAGCTCCCTTTCTAACGCGCTGTACCGAGCTTCCGTTTCCGTAAGGCACCTGCTGGCATATGCCACTGGTTGATCCCCCTTCTCCCCTTCCTGAGACAGCACCGCTCCCAATGCATATTCGCTGGCATCAGTAGTAATTGTAAATTGTTTCTCAAAGTCGGGAAATGCGAGTATAGGTTTCTCTTGCAGTCGGGCCATGCACTGCCGGATATTCTGTTCAATTTCGGAAGTGATGGTGATTTTCCGCCCTTTTTTTAAAGAGATTATTGAGGGGCACCAAATGTTTTGCCATGTTTGGAACAAACCTACGATAGTAATTAAGGGTTCCTCATAATCTCCGTTTTCCCTTCACATCGTGTGGAACCGCCATTTTCTGTATCGCCTCTACTTTTCTCCTGTTGGGTTGGACCCCCTCTTTGGAAATAATAATTGATTTGGTCTCAGCCCAGCACCGATTTTTCCGCCAATAACTTTAGTCCGAACTGTCTCAGTCTGTCAAATACGTTTTATAAGTCGTCTATATGTTGTTTTTCTGTCTTACTAAATACCAAAAGGTCATCCATATAGACTTGGCACACCGCCTCGTCCAGTCCTCGTAAAAATTCGTCCATAAGTCGTTGGAAAGTGAACGTTGCATTTTTCAACCCGAACGGCATTCTTATAAATTCATAATGTCCCCGCTCGAAGGTAAAAGCTGTTTTGTGTTGGCTTTAGGATGCATCCTTATTTAGTGGTATCCTGCCTTTAAATCGAGAGTAATAAATATGGTTGCCCCCCCTAACCTATCCAAAATGTCATCAAATCTCGGTATAGGGTATCGTTCATCCACCGTGTTGTCGTTAAGTTTACGAAAGTCAACTACAACTCGGTATTTCTCTAGGTCCGTTCCCTCCTCGCTCTTTTTCTTAACTGCCTCGAAGGTACTATTGTATGGCGATGTGCTACCGATAATAATTCCCTGCTTTTTTAAATTTTCCAGCTCTTCTCGAATATGCTGACTTAGCGCCTGTGGATACCTCCTTTCTTTTACAAACGTTACCCACTCTTGTTTTAAAGGAATTTCGTGACCCGTTTCCCCTGTGGCACTTAAAATTTTGCCTTCTTTAAAAAAAATGTCCCCGTATTTTCTCGTGAGAGTCTGTCTCCAATTTTCTCCTTGCTTAACCGCTCCTATTCGTATTGACCATTTTCCATCTTTATTTCTAATCCGCACTCCTATTTTTCCCGTAAGATCACACCCTATGATCCCTCCATATTTCCGAGGCATGTTTTTCACTACATGTACCCGTAGCTTCTCCCCTCTAGCCTCCCATCTACGCAACTCTATGTCTAATTCGCCTTCTACACTACAGGGACCGCTCAATGTGATTAGTTTGCATTCACATGCTTTTACCTGGAGTATTTTTTTCCCTTTCCATAATGCCTCTATTGTCTTCTCACCCATTATAGTATTAGAACTGCCAGTATCAACAAGACAATATACTCTTCTTGCTACCCTAATAATAGGCAACTCGCTACTCTCGCTCTCTATGTTGTTTACTGTTGCGTGGTGGCCTCTCTGCCTGCACTCTCCTCAATCATCGCTCCGTTCTCTCCTTTCTGCCATCATTCTTCGCTCTCCACTTCTTCTGTTATTCTTTCTCACTGTAATCCATCCGACACCTGGTTCGCATCCTTTCGTTTCCGCTTCCGATGTCTCTGACAATTCTGCTGACTCAGATAGGGGTCTATCTCTTCTCCACACCCTTTGAGCATTTACCTCCATCGGTTCCCCTTGGTCTTTGCGTCGACTCATGTAAGGGCACTGCCTGGCGATGTGCCCCTCGATGCCGCATTCAAAACATTGAGTGCGGGGACATTGTGCGACCAAATGCCCCACCTTCCCGCATCCGTAGCATCTTCTTTCTTCTCTCCTTCCGTTTCTCTTCTCGGTTCCTGGCCTCCTGTCTCGCCCTGTTATCCATTCTCGACCTCCGGATTCTGTCTCTTTTCTTCTTCCAAAGTTTGCCCTAGGTTCGTTCTTTCTGTTCTCTCTTCTTCGGTAGGTTACCCTACTCCAACCCTTCTCAACCTCTCCTCCTTTTCGGGCTTCGTCGGCTCTGGCACTAGCGTCGACCATTTCCTGGGCGCATTCCACGAAGGTCCTCTCCCTTGGAAGACCCTCTTTTTTCCCTGCGTCTCTTGCCAGTTGCACCTTGAGGATAGTCGACAAGAACGCCATCTTGGCCTCCACTTGCACTACATTTTCTGTCTCCCTCATTTTCTCCGTAATTTTATTATAATGGACTAGTAGTATTCCAGCGTATTGCCCATTCGACTGATAAGATTTCTTTGTTTCCCGGAACATCCGGAAAATATCCTCTTCCGGGGTCCACCAGCCACCTCCATACGCTTTCATCCATCTTCGGAGTTTAAATGCCGTAAAAAAAAAAATTACTAGCAAGAAAAAAAAAATAGATTCTTACCCTTGAAATTTCTTACAGATTCCGGGTTTCGGTACCAGTTATATTTGCTCCAGTGAAGATAATGTAAAACTAATTAAATTAAGACTATGATTTAACACAAGCAAATGCTGAACAACAACTAACTATATTTTTATTCTTAAAATCATTATAAAACATGTGTATTATATTTTCATATGGGAATGGGGTTAAGTTAGAGAAATGAGACGTTGCTTTCCTATTTATATCTCATACCTTAACTTATATATATATTAGTAATTATTTTTTTAATATTTTTATTCATTTTGGCCCCTTTTACCACCTGGTTCCTAACACTGGCGACCTTTCCTCTTAGCCCAGTAACTCTTCATTCTCGCACTATAGGTCCTCTTCCTCTCCTCGGTCCCCTCCCACTCCTGGTCGTAACGCTTTAGCCGTCACCAACTTGAGAGCACCTCATGTTCTGATGAGGGTTTGTTAATTATCTTTGGAAACATCTTTAGGATTGATTCCTGGAAGTTCCAGATCTTTTCGAACCAGTTTCACCCATTTGGCATTGGTCCCTTTTCCTCTAGAGATGTTAAAGATTTTCGAGGTTAGCCTCTGGCTGTCCATTCTGACTATGTAGCCGTAAAATGTATAATATATATTATTTCTTTACATATATCTTCTTATTTATTTATAGATATCTTCTTACCCACTATCTGACACGAACCACAGAATTCCAAATCATTTAAATAGAGCATAAATACAAGTTATACGACGAAGATTGGAAAATATTATAAGTATTGAAAGTTGGTACCCATAATGGATAGTATAACTATCATTTTGTTGTTATTGTTTGTTTTTGTTTAAAGGCGTAAAACTTAACTATCGTTTTGTTTTTAATGATTTTATTGAACTATGATGATTAATAAATAAAATGAAATGATCTTTTCAATAGTTGCTACTGACAATTAATACCCACTATGTTAAAGGCATTTGAACTAGCGACTGGAGACTATTTGTTCGAGCCACAAGCAGGAGAAGATTATACTAGAGATGAAGATCATTTAGCTCACATAATCGAACTACTCGGCCCCATACCGAGATACATTATTAATAGTGGAAAGTGGTCAGAGTTCTTTTTTCGCCCTTCAGGTAAGTACAAATTCAAGCTCTGTAGTTTTATTAAAATCAGAAGATCAGGATTTGTAAACCAAATGTTTGTAGTTCGTTGAAACTGGTAGCTCCAACAGTTCAAGCACTCAGCCATCATACTGGATTTATCAGTAATTTAATATCTTGATTTATGAGTGAAATTAATAAAAAAATGCGTTGATTATCAAGAATTCAAGACATCAATTTTTTTTTCTCGTAAAGCTGAAATTTAGTTATATTGAATTCTAAATTTCTAAATCTATTTATTTATTTATTATTACTGTTCAATAAGTTGTTTTGAGGGTGATAAACTGGCATTATCATAGCGATTGTAACGTGATTATAAGGTCGGGCATCAAATAAAACATAGAACTCCTGCTATGCGCATGCGCCAACTGTGCTAGTTGTTCACATCGTTCACATGATAATTATCATTTTTACTAAGGTTTTTTCCCAGTTTTTCGTTAAGAAAAGTGTACAACAGTTGTCATTAATAGCTGTGGTGAACATTGACTATATAAAACAGTGAGTACAGCCATTAAACATTTAAATAGTGTGTACGTAAATTAACATTTGCTCCATGGGCAGGGAGAGCAGTGGGGAAGGGTTATAGTGATAACAGCCACCTTGACATTAGCCAGTGGCTGACTGCCTTCTGTACGGAAAGGCTGTGTATTGCTCTTTAACTCGCGCACTCTACGATCTTTTTATTTCTTTTTATAATTTTTTTTTCTTTTCTCTTTTATTTTCTTCTACTACTCAATGATATCCAATGAGATATTTCTATATGATTATGCCATCAAAAAATAGCTAGACTTAAGACACTTGAATCGGTAAGAATGAGCCCAGCCAAGCAAAACTCGGAAAGATCAAAGGTTAATACTCCTCCGAACTCATCACCAATGAATGAATCTATGCCAGGGACTTCAACCCAAGGAGTTACCGAAGAATCTCGTTTTTTTACTCCTAATCCCTTTCAGGCACTTAGTAGCACAGCTGCCGAAATTATGGAGTCGTCTTCGGCACCGCAGCCTCCTAAACCTCTTATCTTCTTATGTAATGCAAAAATGACACCAAAAGTGTGCCTGATTCCCCAGATACCTACCGTAAAATCGTAAAATATCTGCTAGGGGTGGTATGGAAAAAGCGAATTTCCATACTACCAACTCAAGGAAGAGAGATCGCTTAGGGTGGTCGTAAGAAACCTTAATCCTACAACTCCTACTGACATAATCAAAGAAGAATTATTGTCCATGGGCTTTAAAGTAAGGTAAGTTACCAATGTGCAAAAAGACAGCCGGGAACGCCCAGGAGAAGGCGGTAAAATATCATTGCCACTATTCACCGTTGAATTAGAACCTGCACCTGGAGTAGAAAAGATTTACGATATCACTTCAATTTACTATACCAGAATTCAAATTGAGAAACCATACCGTAAACGTGACATTGTACAATGTCATAACTGCCAGGCATGCGGTCATACGAAAACTTACTGCCATCATATCCGTAGATATGTTAAGTGTGGGCAAACGCACAAATCTGAAGAATGCACAAATACCCGAGAAGTACCTGCAGTATGTGCCCTATGCAAGCAAGGCACCCAGCTAATTATAAAGGGTGCCAACGTACAAAAACCTACGTAATATGTGTCAGAAAAATCCTAGAATGAACCAAGAAGTTCTACCAACAAATGGAAGACAGCCCTCCATAATAGCCAACTCATCAGTATCTTTCGCTCAAATGCTGGGAAGAAATGGATGTCAAAATGAAAATGGTGCCATGCCGACTCCACCTCAACAACCTCAATTTCATGACCCTCAATCGAAGCAACCTCTGCCTCAATCTCAATATCAACAAACCATTCAACATACTCCATTACCATTAAACCAAACTTGTCCACATGCCCTTCATCAAATCCCCCATATTCCTCCTCCAACAATTACATCAGATCTCACATCCTTATTTAACTCCTTCTTATTAGAGCTCAAAACTCTTATCCCTCTACTGATATCACTCCTTTAAAAATTTATCCCTCTTCTTCTCCCACTCCAAAAAAAACCCTTAAATACCTTACACAAAACCCTTATCTATTCTCCTTTGGAATGCGAATGGTATTCGAAATCACACTGACGAACTGACATCCCTGCTGCAAGACAAAGAAGTCGAAGTAGCCTTAATTACAGAAACCAGACTGACATGTAAACAACACATCAATGTACTGCAATACTGAACATACCACATCCCAGTTCCACTCATTTTTTAATTCCTCAGGTCATTGCTTCCTCCTAGGTGCTGACTTCAACGCTAAGCACTAGCAATGAGGTTCAAGAACCACCAACTCCTGTGTGCGAGCATTGCAGTCTGCACTTAATACCCGAAGATATCATTTCATTTCTCCAGGCATTCCTACATATTTGCCCACGGATCCTAACCGAAACCCTGACCTTCTTGATTTCTTCATACATTCAGGCATAGGATCCCTCATTACTCCATAGAACGCCTGGATGAACTTTCCTTCGATCATAGTCCTTTAATTCTAACCCTTTCTGTCACTCCGATTCCAAAACCTCTTTCCCCATCATTTATAACAGGGCCAGTAGACTGGAATCACTTACGCCAAATAATCTCCGACACTATAGACCTCAGAGTGTCCTTAAAAACGTCCCAAGACCTTGATAATGCAACTAATTCCTTTACAAACATAATTCAGCAAGCAGCCTGGGCTGCATCCTAACCTCGCCCCCTTTCCAATGTTAGAAAGAAAAATCGTCTGACCCAAGACCAACGAGACCTTATCCGATCTAAACGCCAGGCCAGAGCTATTTGGCAAAGAACCAGACATCCTTACGATGGGAAATCCTACAATTATCTTACAAAACTCCTTAAAAAAAGCATCGCTACCTTCAGATCCCAATCCTATAATTCTTATCTTTCATCACTGCTTCCAGATATTCTCTGGATTACTGCTAAACAAAATTCTCAAATATCAACCCATCTCCCATCCTCCACGGCGAGAAGATGGTTCATGGGCATCTTCCGACGAGAATAGAGCCGAAGAATTTGCCCAGCACCTCTCCAGCATATTTGTTCCTCATCCTTATTCTAATCCCTCCCACACAACAACTGTTCATGAATCCCTTGATTCGCCAATTCCTCTATTCTTACCTCCTAAGGCAATTAGCCCCTCTGAGGTCAAATTCTTTTTTTAAGAAAATTAAAATCCCGTAAATCCCCGGGATATGATCTCCTTACCTCACAGATCCTCAGGCAACTTCCCCATAAAGCAGTCACATTCCTTACCTACCTTTATAATTACATCCTCCGAACAACGTATTTCTCTTTACAATGGAAACATTTAATCACTATCCTTTTCCTGAAACCGGGCAAACCTTCCAACAATCCATCATCATACAGACCGATCAGCCTTCTTCCAATTCTTTCAAAACATTTTGAAAAACTAGTTCTTAAGCGCATTCTACTTATCCTTGAATCCCAAAATATTCCATCACACCAGTTTGAATTCCATTCTAAGCATTCCACTGTCCAACAAGGCCTAAGAGTTGTTGATCATATCATAATCACTATTCCCAGTCCTTCGATCCTACCTCACTAACCGTTCCTTTCGAGTTTGCTGCGGAATGGAATACTCTCACTGCTACCCGATTGAGGCAGGTGCTCCAAAAGGTAGCGTTCTTGGTCTAGTCCTATATATCCTCTACGCTGCAGATATTCCTACTACTTCTAATACTTTCCTAGCGACATTTTCCGATGACACTGTTATCCTTTCATCGCATCCAGATCCCTTAATAGCTTCCTGTAATCTCCAAACCCACTTATGACTGATTGAAGACTAGTATAACAGCTAGAGCAGGGGTCTCCAAACCTTTTAGCCTTCGGGCCATACTGGTAACTTCCAAGGGTTCCGCGGGCCAACACCATTTTAATTTTCCTGCCGGTACCTATAATTTCTAGACTAGTCTCCGAGTACGCACCCTGAGCAAGCATACGCTTGCTAAATTCGCTAGTTCAATCATTATTGTGTTGTACTGTAATGATACGAAGTTCTGGTGTATTCCACTCATTTCTAGATGGTACGTATAAAAACGATATTAGAGGTGCTATAGTAATAGTGCGTAAAACCTTAGCGTGTTGGTACGTGTTTCAAAAACATCTTTGTAACAGTATTTTGATTTGACTTATTGTTTATTTACAATTTACTAGTGCGGAAAAGAGGAGGAAAATATAAACTGTCAGCAAATCTACGGTCGCTTATTACTTCAAGCCAATTGGAAAGATGAAAAATCCTGAAACAATAGGAAAGATAAATAGATCCTGCAGGAAAGTAATCAATTGAGGGCCACAATGTTTATCTATTTCCGCTGGTATGTTATCAATACCTGGGGCTTTATTATTCTTTTATTTATTTATAAGAGAGCTTGAAAATAGTCAAAATAGATGAGCTATCTAATATTTTTTGCTTTTCCGTGATTAGCGAACCTTCTTCTGCGTAGCATGCGGGAGTCCTGGATTTATATAATTATCTACCTTCATTCACCATTTGAAAGGAATTTTTGTCTTTGAAAGATTTTTCCATATTCTCCATCTGCTTATTCTGCCATCTTCTCTTCTTTCTTCGATGAACGTACTTCTCGCGTCTCCTTGTGGCTTTATATTCCTCCACCGAACTTCTTGTGTGTCTCCGTTGAATCATGTTTTTATAGACCTTGTTCTTTCCAACTGTTACAGCAAGGCATTCCTCATCAAACCGTGGTCCTTGTTTCTGTTTGCCCTTGAGACCCAGAACTTCTTCTGCTGTCTCAGTTAACGCATTTTATTACACCAACTTAAAATTTGTTACTGAAGTTGCTTTTGGTACTTATATGTTTAAACAAGTTTCAGAATTTGTATACCTTGGCTTCCTTCCTTATATAAGTCCTTCGTACTATCGTAAATGCTCCATAATATGTCTCCAACAAAACCCTTCATAATGATCTGAATATACCTTGTGTCCTTGATCTTAACTTCTCCAAATTCCATCTTTCCAACCATCCTAACCCTCTGGCTCATTCATTATCCAGTTCCTCACGACCTTGTAACCCACCTCGCAGATTAAAACGGCAATGTACCCGAGACTTATTGTAAATATTTACTATTGGAGTTCTGGAAATGACCAGCTTCTCGACTCAAGTCCTGTGCGACTGTGCCATAGCGCTCTCTCTCAGCCTCCACTGGATTCTACTAGTGACGCACCTGATAGAACAGCGCTGGGAACTCTCTCTGCCCGGCTTGCCCTCTTTAAGGGGGCGGGCTTGGATCGGGGTGTTCCCCAGAATGTTTGTAAATTTTGTATATAGAGTATAAATGTAGTTATGATTCTTTCTTAATTTTTTTATTTATTAGTTTCAAAAATCATTACCTATTTTATATTATCATTTATTATATTCTATTTTTATCTCTTGTATATTTTATTTTATTTCTTGTATTTTTAAAGGCTGTTTATTTTAATTTTCTTATCATTGTATATATTGTATGAATGAGTCTCTGTCATAAATATTACTCATTGCTCTTGAGTGAGGCAGCTTGTAATTATTCGGATTAAAAGTTATATCGAATATACGGTAAGAACTGCCAAAGTTAACCATTTAAGCTTCAAATTTTTGCGCGATAACATTGACAAATTTTCACTTTTAGAAAAATAATGTATTATTATAATATATACAAACATTTGTGCCTAGGCAAGCCTAAATAAATTAACGTTAAACGCAACTAAAACTCGAGCTATTGCAATATTCATTAATGACCACCCTATAGCTTTACACTCCTCGGTTTAAAACTAACGTTTAACCATTTATCAAACCCTTTCCTGGAAATCCCATCTTGCACAAATCTCCCGAATGGTTTACTTTAATTTAATTTAATCATTTATCCAATAGCATCAAATAATGACAGGAGGGACGTGCCTCCTGACAAAGATAAATTACCTTATAAAATGATCTTAGACGAAAAATTTGTTGAGCCCTTGACACACAATCCTTTTGATTCAGGCCCGTAGGTTGTTAATTTAATCAACAATAGAAGACCGTAATCTAGGCATATTGCACCCAGTGAGTTTCGGCACCAAATTACTTAGAAATTTTCCACAATTTAGTAAAATAATTTCTACCATGCAATCAATAAGTAAAAACAGAGTAAAAGTCAAATTAAAAGATCGAGATAGCTCTAACTCTATAATATCAGAAATTAATAAAAACAAAAGTGAGCAACGCTCCTAGATTTATTGTTGAGAAAAAAAGGAATTTTTTTCATAAGGAAATGACGGAAGAAGAAATAGTCAACCATTTGGAACCATTTAATTACGGTGAAAAATTGAAAATTGTTTCAGCTCGTAGATTATTAAGGAACATTGTTGACGAAAACAGCGAGTCTAGCCGCGTTCCAACTGAATCTGTTGTTATCACTGTCAGAGGCAAAGAGTTGCCTAGCTACTTAAGCCTATTTAGGGTTATTTGCCGGGTGGACCCCTTCCCTGATTAATACAGTGTTATAAATGTTTTCGCTGGGGATATGTTGGGAAAAATTTGCAAAACTTTTATTAGATGCGAGAAGTGTGGTGAAGGTCACAAAGCGGCCGATTGTTTATCGAAAGAAGTAACATGTATTCACTGTAAAGCAGAACATTCATTCATCTATCGGATATTATCAATGTCCGGAATATCTAAAGCAGCGATCTATTAAAAATCTTATGATGAATGAGAAGATCACTTTTGCTGAAGGGAAAGAAAAATTACTGGCAAATTGTTCCGAGTACCCGTAGGTAGTAAAACTCCTAACCTAAAAAGTGATACTTCTTTTTCTAGTTTACATTATGCAAATCGCGTGCCACCGAAAAGACCGAGAATCATTTCACCTGTACATGTCCATCAAACTTTAGAAGAATATAAAAAAATATTCATAGTGATAAAATTAATTCTACTCCAATTGTAAATAATCCTTATAGGCCGAGTGATAATGACACTAATGCTACAGAGGAACTCAGATTTAATAAAAATGTTGAGAAAATTACAGAAATATTTTTTAGTGTTTTAAACACTATTACTGACGTCGAGAAATTAAATCTTGGTAAAGAGAATTTAGTAATATTGGTTAAAGAGAGATTATCAAGCCTTGACCAGTAATAACATTGTATATATACACTACAAACATTGTATGCCATGTTCATTGTTTATTAATGCTTCTAACATAACAATATATTTATCTTTATTCATTTTAAATAATTTTCTTTATTGTAATTATGAACAATATTCTACAGTGGATCGGTAGGTTTGTAATGTCAAATAAAGGGGCTTTAGAAATATTTTAACTCAATATAATATAGATTTTAAGTGAAACTTGGTTTAAACCTAACACTTACGAACATTTTCAAGGTTACAACAATATAAGATATGATCAAATATGATGGTAAAACTGGCGTTGCAATTTTAATTAAAAAACAAGAGTTTATATACAGAAATTGACTCAATAGTAAAACCTGGCGATAATTCCAAGTAATCGGAGTCAGGGTTCCTTTCGAAGGCCGCTTTATTTTCATTATATCATTTTATAATCCAATTTACTATAATCTTTCAACCTCAGACTGGGATAAATGTTTAGGTAGTGTCTTGAGACAGTGCCTGGATAGGGGGACAGTAACTGCCACCATTTAGACTTTGGCTGTAGTTTCACAAATAATAAAAGCGCGAAGATGAAATCATAGATTGATAATTTTAACCTTGTAATACTGAACGATGGTTCTCCTACCAGAGTTAAAAACGTTGTACAAAAAATCGATAGCCCTATAGATATATATCTCGTGTCTCCTGCCTTATCTCCTCTATTTGACTGGAAGGTAACCGATGAACCCCTTGGTTCGGATCATCTACCACTGCTCATTTCTCTGTAGTAAATGCAAGTCGTTTTAAATGTATTTATTAGAATATTTTTACTTTGAAATGGAAGATAAAAGACGCTGATCGGGAGAAGTACAGAGAGTTAATGACCCAGTATTCTAACAAGCAAGAAGCATCGACAAATCGACTCAGTTACGAACTGTTTATGACTAAATAATGCAGCCGCAAAATGAATCCCTATGTATGTTTATTTGGAATATGTGATGACAGTGTTATCAATAGTCAATTGGCAAACAGTATGACGAAATTAGGTCTTAATAAAGAATTTACTCATAAAATATTAAATCTGTACTGCGAACGGAGGGTTTTTATAAGAATAAAAGGGGAACATATTGATTGGACCACGGACAAGTAAGAGTCTGCCTCAGGGAGGAATTTGTTGGGATTCGAGATGGCTGTGATTTATTAAGACAGATGTTTAATGGCGGTGTTTTCATATTATTGTTTGTAAACTGTAGGCCGTTTTGTTTGGTTATGTTGATTGATTTTAATTTGATGTTTTGAATTAGTTTCTTTTAAACTTTTTTTGTTTGATTAAAATATAAAGGCACATTGTGTTTAATAGTGTTACTTTTAGACCTTAAAAATCTGTGTTTTGGTGAGCTCATTAAAATTAACTATTATTGGTAGCGGATAAATCTATAGATTTATTGCAATCACAACAGAATTCTTAGCTGCTTGCTTTATACTATTTTCCCATCTGAAATAAACCGTAACTTAACTGTATACTATGTAACATTTACATATGCTTTATAACTGTCCACTTTTCGATAAAGACAGATTGTATTTAATAAAACATATAATATTATGTGTAAAAGGATGTCCAATTTCTGAAAAGAAAATGTTCAAGAACTTTATGTCTGAATTGAAGAAATTTGTTCAAAGCCTTGAGCTTTAAAAATAAGATTATACAACATTGCATTTAGTGACAGAAATTATAGACTAGAATTTTTTTTTTCTATGTTTATTGTATTTTTGTTGTTACTATTTAATTAAATATGATGAATTCATTAAATATCTATATTTTAATATATATCTTCAATCAAGAACTTTGATATTTTTGTAATTTATCTAATTTAAAAAAAAAAATTACACTTACTAATTACAGGTAGTAAGCTAATTTGCATGGAACTTGTAAAAAATATCAGAAATACACGCCCTTTCCATAGGGTTACAATGGAAGGGAAATAAAATAAAAAAAAAAAAAAAAAAATATATATATATATATATATATATATATATATATATATATATATATATATATATATATATATATATATATATATATATAAATGAAATGAAATGAAAAATAATCTTTATTCTGGGACATATTGTCCCCTAAGAATAACAAACATGTATAATAAGGTTGTATAATAAGTTACAATAAACATGTAACTTATAATAAACATAATAATAATATAATAAATAATAATAATAATAATAACTTTGTAATAATAACTTTGTTATCCCATGATAAATATTATTTTTCGTTTCATTAAATGTTCATTCTGGTTTTCGAGCCCTAATCCACAATTAAAACAACATCCAGAGAAACTTTAGTGCATTCCCCTCTATAGTGTGAAATATTGTTTAATGAAATGTTTATAGTAACATACGCGATGCATTAAGAATGATTTTTTTTTATTTATTGAGTTGTATCAGTAATGAGAATCGATGTTTTGGTATCAGTACTTAAGTACTGCAGTTTAGATTTTATTTTAACACGATAGCGTGTAAGCTATTTAAAATGTGTAAATTGAAAAAAAAAAAAAAAAAAAAAAAAAAAATTCTACCGACAATAATTTAGTTAGATTAGTAGATATCTCTATATTTCACCTTGCTTCTCTAAATATATTTCATGTGTACAAATTTGCTTTGTAAGTATAGAGAGAGACCTCTTCCACTAAATGATAGTAGCTAATGGTAGTCCGTTTTCGTTTTAAAAAACAAAGCCTCAATAAACTAGAGCCCGGGGGGGGGGGGGGGGGGGGGGGCAGTTGAAAAACGTTACGCTACTGAGAACATTGATATTAATCTGTTTTATCCATAAATCATTTTATCTAATTACTTGTTATATTCTTATTTTATGTTTGAAAGTTTAATATTATTATTTTTTATTTTTTTAGGTGAACTACGAAATATTCATAACCTTAAGCCCTGGTGCTTGTATGAAGTACTTACTGAAAAATACCATTGGACACGACAAGACGCCTTAGCATTTTCTGCTTTTTTATCTCCAATGCTAGCTTTTGACCCAGAACTAAGAGCCACTGCAGCTGTTTGTTTAAATCACGACTGGCTGAAGTCATGATTTGAGCTATAAATCATCTTCACAGTTCAATGCAATCAAAACAAGAGCCTCATGAGAACTATTACACTTTTCTTGTACTATGTATACTATGAACCGAATGTATTTTTAATTATTAAATCGAAACAAGGTTACCTTTTCTTCAAGTGAATCGTTGCATACCTTTGTAGGTGCTATGTAGAATGGAATTGTATAACAATTCCAGTTATAGGACATTTTATAATATACAAACAGTAGCTGGAAGTTCAAATTTATGAAAATTGATGTCTTGTCATATTATAGTTCACTGTTTTGTGGATGTTAACTTCTTGTTTTTTCATTTTGGTATATCATAAAATTTAAACCTTCATTTCGTGGCAAAAATTATTTTTTTGCTTTTCGATTTCTGTTTGTCCAATTGTCTAAGACTACTCATAAAACATAAAAGTCCAGCTCATCATTAGTGCTATAGTTAGTAAATTAACGATACATTTCGTATCATAGAAGTTATTAACCGTGATAATAAAACAGTTTAAAACCCATAGTTTTAATTATAAACCGTTTGTTTCATTATATTTCTTTTACAGGATGTATTTCAATTCTGTAAATACTTACGGATATTACCTTGTTGAAGAGTATAAAATATATTAAAAAAACTTTTTGTACTAATAAATTTTTTAAATTACATTTCTGTATGTTTTATTTACTTTGTAACTGATGAAACATTACTATACATATGTGCACGTGTATACACACACACACAAACACACACACACACACACACACACACACACACACACACACACACACACACACACACACACTACCAACGTGTATATATATATATATATATATATATATATATATATATATATATATATATATATATATTTATTTATATTTACAGGGCGTTTAGGGTGGTTCACTTACTATTAGTTATGTGATTATTTTCTTAAAAAAGAAAATTATTTCCTAAGGAGCTATGTCCGCAAACGCTTTGATTAGGAGATATTTACAAATAATGATTTTCCTTGTTATGAATTATTTAGGTATAGTATATATAATAAGGTATATAATAAACTAAACTTATTTTATTTTTCCAACTACTTTATTCTTTGGATGTAAACATTAACATTCATATTAAATGTTGTTGAAAGTGATTTTCTGGAGTATTGAGACAGGCTCGGCATCTTTCTTCAACAGTAGCAGTGGCAGAACGACATTGGATATGTGTTATTTTTTCACAAGATTCAATTATCCTTCTTCGTAAGGAATTAAGATCATTGACTTCTTGCAAAGATTTTTTGTTTTATTTTACCCCAAACAAAAAAAAAAAAAAACGAGTGATGTCAGGTCTGGAGAGCGAGCCAGCCAAACCACTGGTCCTGCACGGCCAATCCATTGATTGGGATAATTAACATTTCCATGGTTGCGGACCTCTTCCGTATTGAGCAGGACAACCATCTAATAAAACAACACTTTCCTTCTCACTTGTAGTGGAATATCTTCAAAGATATCATAGTAATGATTATTAGGAAATCCAAAAAATATGTCCGCATTGAGTCGAGGTGCTAAGAAATGCAGACCTATTAAAATATTGTCAATTATCCCCAATCACACATTGCACTGAAACACGTGCTAAAAATGATGCTCACGAATTGCACGCAGATTTTCATACAAATAGAGTTGATTATTTTTTTTTATTGAAAATACCTCTTCTTCTATAGGTTGCTTCATCTGTCTAGAAAAGTTCTCCTGAAAAATGAAATAATTGTTTTTAGCTTGACTTTTTTAAAAAGAAGTTTATTTAATAAAAATTAAAATATCAGAAAGAAGAGTGGCATGGAGACGGCTCTGGATGGACTGAGAGAGAGTTACAAAATTTTCGGGGGTTTAAGTAGCCACAGGGTATCTAATACCCATTTATAGTCATTTGACGATGACTTTGACAGTCAGGGTCAAAAGTATTCGTACACTAGTATAAGTTTTATTTTCTTTCATTTAATTAAAGGTTTTCTTTTTCTTTCATTTAATTTTGTATTTATTACATATTTATTTAATTTAAACGGATATAATATTGCATTCATGAATTTAGAATAGAGTTATTTTTTTTCATGAGAAAATTGACTGAATTTAGCTTAATATCTTATACATTATAGTAAGATGCCTCATTTTTATGAGTCAAAGGATTCGTACACTAGACATTAACTGTAGTTTCTACGCCCTGTCTTAATACTTTGAGGATAACCTGCAATCACTCTATACCTTGACGTCATTTGTAAAGATGTAGCGATTATTAGTGCTTATTTTTGCTGTTCGTAAATTGAAAATGGGCTGCAAAACCAGAGATACGACTGAAGAGGAAATACAAATTATTTTACGCGTACATAATGAGTTACGGTCGCTTGGAGAAGTGATCAGACCTCACTCAATAGTCCAAGATGCTATTAAAAAGTATGGAAGGAGAAAAACTTTTGAATATATAGAGAGAACAGGATGAATAAGGAAAATTTACTCCAAATATGAAAAACATATGACGAGAAAGGTTAAAAGAAAACCAAGAATTAGTGGATGAACATTTGTCTGAAAGAGGAGAAAAAGGGGAGTGTATTAACAATGAGCTAATGCTTGAGACGGAACGAGCTTCTCCCAGGACAGCTAGGAGAAAACCATCAATAAGCAATGTTAAGATATCAATGTGCCAAATACCATAAAAAATAATATTGCGACCTTGGGAATAGAATAATATTTAACGACGAGGGTAAAATTGAAATGTTTAATCTTCAGAGGGGCCATAAAGTATGGAGAAAAAATATAGGAATGGAAATAAGAAATATAGTTCCAACTGTTAGGAATGGAGAAAAGTGACTCGTGGTCCGAGGTTGTTTGAATGATGCTATAGTGGGTTATCCTAAATTTATCGATAGCATAATGAATCATATAAAATACATCGACGTAATAAAAAGAAATTTCCTAATCAGTGCTAAAAAATTTGGGATTAGAGAAAATTACATTTATCAGCAGGCTAATGATCCCAAGCATACAGCTTAGAAATCCAAAATGTGGATCATCCCCCGAGGCGCCTGAAGAGGAGATGGCCTCGAGACCTTATTATATAGTACTTCAATATATGTATAGAACCTGTATAAGTGCAACCAATGGGTAGTTGCCTTAAAAACAAGTGACGTGTCATTTTTATCATTATCGTCATATTTACTTGATGTAATATATGTTTATATTGTAAATACAGTTGTAAATATCAATAAAAAAAAAAAAAAAAAATTCATGCAAAGCACATTCTACAAATATTTACGTTCAATATCTAGAATAAACTGAAATTGAAATGGATAAAGAAATTCGTTATTGTAATGTGGAGCTATCTTTCCTAATTCTTGAAACAATGTTTTTGTATTAATTATAGATGGATGTAGAATATTTAATTTACATAAGGTTGATGAAGTTTCTGTATCAGAAATGATTGTAGAAATTAAAGAGAAAATAATTTGAATGTGATTTAATATTTCTTTAATTGTTATCAAGTTAACTGCGGTTCCTATATGATTAATTTTTCGTGCAATATGCAGTGTGTTATCTTGTATATTTTTAATAGTGTTATTAAATTAAGAAATTAAATCACTGTTTATCGAATATTGGTTGTGTAATTGATCAACAAATTGGTCCTGATTTTCTTTTAGAGTTGTTATTAGTTTAGAAAACTGTTTTTTATCATTTATATCTAAGTTACCGGTTATACCTTTTATGACGGTGCCTAAAGCATTTATTAAGCCTCTTGTAACTCGGTTAGTTCTGGTATCATGTAGTTTAATATTATTTATTTTTTCACCGATCATATCTTGTACTGTAAATTATATCGATGTGAACTTTTAATTCTTTTTATACTGAATTGTTTTTTTTTTCTCATTTATTGATATTTACAACTGTACAAAACAATATACATTAAGTAAATGTGCTGATAGTGAATTCATTGGCAGGTAAATAACTTGTGAAGAACTGCTCACTAGCAGCACTTCAATAATATCTACACTAAAAGGTCTCTAGGCCATATTCTTTTCAGACGCTTCGGAGGATTATCGGGAATGGAGAGGGAAGCAAGTTGGGAGACTAGTGGATTTGAGTGGTTATGGAGCTTACTATGGAAGGATAGGTATCTGGTTTGGGCTAAATCAGCAACATATGGAACATTAAGATCTTTATGGATAAGTTTATTGGTCACAAAATAAGGAGCATTGAGGATTTTTCGAAGGATTTTGGATTGTAAGGATTGAATACGAGATGAATTGGATGGTTTAGTGGAGCCCCAAAGCTCTACTCCGTATGTCCAAATAGGTCTTATCACAGTCATGTAAATGAGTCTTTTGTAATTTATTGGAAGCTTAGAACGTTTGTCTAGTAAATGTTGAAGTAGTCTGTAACGACGAGCAGTTTCTTGTCGTTTTAGTCTTGTATGTGGATTCCAAGTAAGACGTTTGTCCAAGTGGAGTCCTAGGTAGCGGATCTGTTCAACAGGGATTAGTGGAATATCATTAAAGGATACTGTAGGGCAGGATGTCGTAGGTTTACGACGAAGGGTAAAAGTTATTTGATGGGATTTGTTTGGATTTATTTTTATTCTCTAATTTTGACACCATTCTTGAATGTTAGTAATATGAGATTGTAGTGATTGGGATGCAATGAAAGGATTATTATTTAAGAATACTGCCTTGAGGAACTCCGGCAGATTGGGTTAAGAGGGGTGAATAGGAAAATTTATTGTTAACTTTGAAGGTGCGGTCACTGAGGTAGGATCTAATAATAAGGAAATATGTAGAAGGTAGAAATTGACGGAGCTTATACAGCAGTCCCGGGTGCCAGACTCGGTCAAACGCTTGTTCTACATCAAGAAAGGCTCTCGTGCAGTACATTCCGCGCTCCAATGCAGAGGAGACAACGTCCACCACACGATGACATTGTTGGATTGTTGAATGTGATGTTCGGAATCCAAACTGGTGATCTGGAATTACATGATAGGATTCTAGGATAGGATGCAAACGTTTTAAAAGGAGTTTTTCTAGGATTTTACCCATGATTGGTAAGAGAGAAATAGGACGGTACGAGGATGGGAACTCAGGTGGCTTTTTGGGTTTAGGTATCATTTTAACTATTGATAATTTCCAGGAGTCAGGGAAATATGTGGTGCGGAGTACCGCATTATATATGTATGTTAGGAATAGGATGGCTTTACGAGGAAGGAGTTTTAGGATGTGGGATGTAATTAGGTCGGGTCCGGGAGCTTTGTTTGAAGGTAATCTGTGAATTATGTTTGATATTTCTGAAGGATGGAATGCTTTAGGGGGAGGAGACATTTGGAGTGGGATGTTGAGTTCTGCTTCAATATATTCTAGGTGAGCAAGATTAAGGATATCAGAATGAGGGTTAAAAGTTTGGAAAAGGTGCTGGCCAAAAATGAGTGATTTTTCATCGTCAGGTTTTGGCTTCGGTTAGTAGAGGATGATTACAGTTTCTGTAGTTCAGTAGTTTTTTGGTAGTATTCCATAAAGATTTGTCAGTGGTATTAAGGTTTTCTGTATCGTTATGTAATTTTTGAATTTTGTATTTTTTAATTTCTGTCTTTAGTTTGTTTGTTAATTTGCTGTAATTATTTTTATCTGATGGATATCTGGTCCTATGCCACTTCGCTCTTGCTCTACGTTTTTCCGTTACTAAGTCGCAAATATGGTGTGGCAAGTTAGTCTGAATAGAATTTAATTTTTGTCTGTGTGAGGTGTTATCGTTAATGCTGGTGGATATTGATGTGGTAAGTTTGTCTATGGCAGTGTCTATGTGATGTTTTGTTTTGAGTGGAATTTTTAAATCTATTTCGTTTTCTAAATCGTAACGGAATTTGTCCCAATCTACTCGTCCCGTAATCAGTCTAGGAGGAGAGGGTTTAGGAACAGGATGTGAATGCAAGTGAAGCAGAATAGGGCTATGGTCTTATGGAAGGTCATCCAGGGATTCGACAAAGGTATGAGAGGTGGAAATTTGGGAAGAAATGAATATATCGAGGATATCGGGATGTTTTTTAGGAGATGTGGGCCAATAAGTAGGGTTCAAGGGTGAGAGAACAGAATAGGAATTGGAGGTGGAAATACGGGATAAAATGCTACCTCGGGAGTTGGATGTTCTACAACCCCATCGCTGGTGTTTGGTGTTGTAATCTCCCCCTGCAATAAAGCGCGGTCCGAGGGATCGGAATAAGGAATCAAGGAGGTTATGAGAAAGGGAATTTCCAGGAGGGCAGTATACAGCTGAAAATGTTAGATGGAAAGGACGAGTTGAAATGGATACTGAGGTTGATTGAATGGCGTCAATTGAATTAGAAGGGACAAGGGAATGTGGTATTGATTTATGGATTAGGATGCAGGATCCACCATGGGAGGTGTCTGGGTGATCAGATCTATAAGTGATGTAGTAAAAATATGACCGTTGAGTAAAGTGGGTTTCAGTCAACAGGGCAATGTCTATTTGATTGTCATGGAGAAAAATGTCAAGTTCGTCGCGGTGGTTTTGTAGTCCGTTAGCATTCCATAAAATGACAGCTAGAGGCTTAGCGCTCATCTAGCGACATTGAATGGAATTTCGGAAAGGGCTCTGGTAAGCAGGGTGATGAGGGGCTTGATGGTGTCTTTCAGTTCAGAAAGGAATGAGGAAAGGATGGCGTTTATATCATTTGTATAAGGATGGGGATGAGGAAATGAATCTGGAGCTTGGTGGGGATTATATGACTGAGTAGGTGCACAGGTAAGGGGCTGGGCTCTTCCTAGGATACGAGGAGCAGAATCTATCTGTAATGGTATTTGAGGTGAAGAGTTGCTCTGAACAGATGGTTGGATTGGAATTGGGTGTTCCTTCTGAGGCGGTAATTTTACTTTTAAAGGCAAATTATTAACAGGAGTGTGCTGTTTATGGGGTTGAGGTTGAGGTTGGGAGGTCTGGGGATGTGAATAGGAGATTCGAGGCGCCTGACGTCGAGTTTGATATTTGATCTTATCGGAGTATGATGCTCCCTGTTGTTGATGATCGGGTGTTGAAGTCGATTGCTGTGGTTCTATTCTATGGGAATTGGCTTCTAGAGTTTCTTGAAGTATTTGTGGACAGTAGATTTCAGGTACATTGCTTGTATGATTTTGTGATTTTATGTTCGTCGACTTTGATGTTCTCTGGCTGTGCACACTTTTATATACTGAGCAGCCTCTGTAGCTTGCTGGGTGGTCTTGACCACACAGCGCGCATATTGCTGGGGTATCCCTTGTTTTTTGGCATGACTCAGTTGCATGAGGGCCAGCACATTTCACACACCTGGCTTGGTGGTGGGAGTACGTCTTGGTGTGTCCAAGGCTTTGACATCGGGTGCACTGGACTATCGTTGCCCTTTTTCTCAGCTCTTCAAATCTCACAACTGAATATACCAGCCTGGTTACGTGTAATATTTCATCGTTGTTTCTGGCCGGCTCCAAATCGACGAAGAATAATGGCAAAGGATATTTTCCTTTGGGGTGAAGCACACAAGAGACTTGCCTCACGTTATGACCTATTGCTTCCAAATCGTTTTTGATTGCGCTCGTTGGGGTGGTGGAATGGAGACCTCGCAATACCACTCTGTACGATTTTTCTTCTTTCAATTGGTAACAATGAAAGTCGTAATTTTTTATGGTTAGGTGATTTACCAATTTTTTGTAGATACCTTTGGTAGAGGTTTTGATTTATATATCTTTGAAGCGAGAGAATCAGTTGAAATTAGTCTCTCTGATCAAAGCTGATATTTTCGGCAGAAAGATATAAAATTTTCAATTTTTGTAACATAGATTGGAGGTGGTTCAGGATCAGAAGAATAGACGGGTTAGGTGTAGCTGATGTGGTTTCCTGAGATTTCTTGGCTGCAGATTTACTGCGAGTTTGAAGATTGTTTGTATTATCGTTTGGCTTTTTTGATTTTAAAGTTTTGTTTTTCTTTTTATTTGGTGAGTTGCCCGCTGAACCTGGGGCGGCATTTCTATGGCGCTTCTGAAGTGTTCTTCTAGACTGGTAATCAGTCTCGCTGAACTCAGAATAAGAAGGGGTCTCTGCCTCTGAGTCATCACCAGATGTGACAACTTCCATAATGATATAGACAAAAACAAGCAATAAAAATAATAATGATAATAATAGTAATAAAAATAATAGTAATTCTGAATGTCGATATTGAAGCATATACCTAATCAAAAACTAAAATATTAACATAATTATGTACAATATTTATACTAAAGAATACATATTTTTAGAAATAAAATTACAAAAGAAAAAAAATTAACTAAAAAGTTCCTAGGTAGTAAAAAAAAAAAAAAAAAAAAAATTAAATCTCTGGCTACGTACGAGAGGCTACAGAAACTATCAACAGAGCCTTGGCCTTGTGAAGATAGCACTGTATTCAAACAGGCGGGAGGATTACTGGCTACTACCTCACCTATATATATTAAGTTAGTGCACTGTAATTAATGTTTCAACTCACCTAACTCAAAGTTATAGTCATAATGATCTATCGTTCATAATGTCACTATTAGATAGATACGAACGTAAAACATAAGTTAATAAACAGAAGAAAATGTCACAACCACAGAACGATTTTAAACGTGATGTATAGATGCGGCCATCTTGTCTGAGACTCTACTCAATTGTTAAAATGTTAATCATTTAGATAGTTTTAAATTGCCTACTTACGGAAAGATATTCCGTAAATATTGGTCCTAAGTCTAAGAAATGTATTATTGAGTGTTGGAATGTTTGCAATTTAGCGTGTCCTTAGTTGATAGGTATAACGCCGAGGTTAGAAGTAACATTTTTTATTAATGTTATCGCTTTGGTGAGAGTTGATACTAACCTAAAAAATATAATCTAATCATTTAATAATAAAATTAATTATAATATTTTATTATATAAAATATTTGTAATAATTTGGCTTATAATGCCATCTTTTGAACTAGTAAGAGTTCATATTCCCTGAACTCCTGTTATATTGCTCATCAACAATAATTATTCTTTATCATTATTATTATATAGTTTGGGCATTTTAACTGCCATCTTTTCACATTAACGTGATATCAAATTCCTTGATCCCGTTATATTATAAAAAATAAAATAAAAAAAATATTTAAATTATGATCTAATTACTTATGCCTACTCTAATGCTAAAATTGAATATATTTAAAATTTAATTTAATAATTTAATACAGTGTCGTACGATTCAAGTGCAGGCAGAAGTACTGCTTATCTTTTTTAGGAACAATTACTCCGTACGTGGGCCTGGTCGTCTGTCTGTGCTCATGGTTACATATTTCTTTCGCGGTCTCTTAATATTTTTCAAATGATTTTTTTCTCGCGTTTTATTATGTTTTTTATCGATTAAAGCGGTTTTATACCTTTTTAATTATTTCCTTTTTCAATTTATTTTTCAATTTTGTTTGTTAGCTACAAATACTGTTTCCGGTATTTCATTTGGTAATTCTTCGCGATTTTTATTCAGCCTGATTATATATATATTTTTTTTTTTTTCTACTTGTGTTCAGGCATGATAGATTTTAGGAGTAAAAATCTGAACCCGTCCTGTGAAGATGCGCCAGTTGTTTAAAATGAAATGAAAAAATAGTCTTTATTCTGGGACGTATTGTCCCCTAAGAATAACAAAATTATATCATCAGGTTGTACAATGGTCTGGCTTGCATATTTTCATACAAAGGTATTTATATATGAGAAACATGAGACATACAAATACAGTTAATTGTAAATAATTGTCTAAAGAACTCAAGTAGATATGATAACATAAGAAGGAGAAATGAAATAAACAAAAAAAAAAAAATAAATAACCATGCGAAAATAAGAAAAGATATATACAGAGAATGAACTATGTCTATATGCACATTGAATGAAGAAAATATTTACAGATACCACGATATTTATTTATATATACTGCACACATTTACTTATATACCCATACACATATGAATTGTCAAGTCAATAGATAATATTTCATTGTATAGGAAAAACATTTAAAGTGAAAAGAAATTTGAATTTTTATAAAAAAAAATGATTATTTACCATTATGGAACAAATAAAGGATTATTATTAAATAAAAGAAAATTTATCAACCAATTCACCGGTATCAGATGTATTCGATTTGACCAACTTTAATGATAATTAATGATAATTGACTGGCATCTGACTGGGAAGACAGGAGATATTGGAAAAGGAGTGTTTTAAATGAGCTTAAGGAAGGGGCATGTCTTATTTCAGGCGGGAGTGTTCCAATGGCGGATCGGGCTAGGAAGGAATGCTGGTATGAAGCTGTTCGATGGAAAGGCAAGTATAGGTCAGAGGAACGTGATCTTGTTGGGAATCGGGAGTAGTAAGTAGGAAGACTTAAATTTCAACAGATTATAAATGTAGGATGGGCGATGGTGATAAATGACTTGATAAAGGAATGAACCCAGGAAGTATAATTTACGGGTGGATGGGTAGAACCACTTCAAGGCAGTGAACAGGTGTGCAACATGGGAACGCCTCGGGGTTCCGAAAACAAATCGAGCGAAGCAATTCATAACTCGCTTTAACATGTCTCGGAGACCCATAGAGAGACCCCCAAACACCACGCAGCCATAATCAAAGTGAGGAAAGATGAGCGAGGGAACTAGGAGTTTGCGAGTGGCTTGGGGGAGGAAGTGACGGGAACGATTAAATAGTTTCAGGATTCCTATTGAATTTCTGGATATTTGGGCAATTTAAGGCTTCCAGGAAAGGTTTTGGTCGAAGATGATTCCCAAATTTTTGACGGAGAAGCAAAAGGTAATAGGTTGATTACTTAGGTTAAGAGTGGTATTATAGGAGTTTGACCTGAGAAGGTGACTTGAGCCGCTTACTATCGCCTGGGCTTTATTTGCATTTAACATTAAGTTATTCAAATTGGCCCAGGCACAGATTCTGTCAAGGTCTTCCTGAATCTTGGAGAAAGCATCTAGGATTTCGGCAGGGGAAAAGGATAAAGATATTTTACGGTTATCTGCATAAAGGTGGTGGGAGCAGTGTGGAATGTACTGAGGCAGATCGTTAATTTAGGAATTAAAGAGGAGAGGTGATATGCTGGAGCCCTGGGCTACTCCAGAGGAAAGAGGTAGGAAGTCTGACAAGGGTTGGTTAGGGATTGATACTGCTTGGGTACGGTTGGAGAGGAAAGAATGGAACCACTGGGTAGAGCTGTTGGAAAAGTTAAAAGATTTTAGTTTTGAAAATAGGGTAGAATGGTCAATGGAATCAAACGCCTTGGAAAAATCGAGGAATATAACGACAGTTAGTTTTTTTCATCTTTTGCGGTATGGATATCACTGGTGATCTTGATTAGTGCGGATCGGGTAGAATAACCAGGTCGAAAACCAGATTGAAAGGGATGGAGTCGAAGGAAATCTTCAAGGAAGCTGGATAATTGGGATTGCACCCAACGTTTTAGTGGTTTTGAGAGGTTTGAAAGGATAGAGATAGGAAGAAAGTTTGCAGGACATGTAGGGTTGGAATTTATTGATAGGATGAACAATGGCTTTTTTCCAGGAGGTAGGAAATACGGAATTTTGAAGGGAGAAATTATTGATGAAAAGAAGGACCGGCGTAAGTTCTGGGAGGCATAATTTTATAAGTTTATTTAGGATTTTATCTGGACCAAGGGAGTTGGTGTGGGATTTCATGACAGAGAAAATGATGGAAAGAAGGGGTAATGTAGGAAAAATTAAAATTATTTGCATTGAATGGTGTTTCGGGTAAGATACTGGCTGAGTGGAAGGAGGGAGTGGTTAGAGATGACGATTCAAAATAGGCGTTTAGGTTGTTGGGTGAAACTGGGAAGTTGGTTGAGGTTGAAGATCCGGAGGGATTATGGAGAGAAAGTTTGCGAAAGAGCTGCCATTTTGTTTTAGGATCGGGAGCGGAGAAAAAGGCTTCGTAGAAGTAAGAAGATTTTGCACACCGGATTTTTGTTTGTACCAAGTTGCGGAGCACTTTAAACGTTAGATAATCGTCCGTAAGTCTAGTCCTTCTGAACCTTCTTTTTGCAGCCTCACGCATTCGCTCGAGATCTTTGATTTCTTGAGACAACCATGGTGGGGGCCGGCGCCGAATGGTGGAGGTTTTAAGAGGAGCAAATGTATCGAAGATTTTGAGGAGATTAGTTGTGAGGATGACAACCATAGAGTCTATGAAAGAGGTGGTGTATATCTAACTTCAGTCTAAGGCTTCAAGGAATGGTAAGATAATATCACGTTTGAGGGCATCAAGGCTGCGGAAGGTAATGGTTTTAGAAAGGACCGGAGGGATTCGGAATTCATAGGATATTTGGATTAGGTCATGACAGGATCGAAAAGACACAAGACATTGGGAGGAGGACAGGAAATTTTGTTGTGAATCGATAATATAAAGGTCTAACCATGAGTCAGACCAGCGGGAATGATGAGTTGGAGCACTAATCACATAGATGACATAACCATGATCTCTTTTTATTTTTAATGGTGTCTAAGTCATTTTCTGTGAGATTAAAGCATCTTCCATGGTAGATGACTTTACACTTGGTGCATGCAATATTATATTTATCCTCCCTGCTGATCTGACTCACATTTAGAGCAAACCACCATTTTGTTTTTAAAAATATTTAAATTAACGACTATTGAGGTGAATGACTTAAATGTTATTTATTTACTCACGGCAATCAACAGCGCCTTAATACTTTACTGATTATTCTGTTGATGTCCTAAAGCTGCTTGTAGCCTTCAGATTTCTACGACTATTGACGATAATTAAAAATAATTGCAATAACGAAGGTGTGACACCACTAAATAGATAAAATAGAATGTAAATGTTAAAATAAAAAATAAACTGCACAAATTAGAGTTGTAAATAAAATAGAACGGAGAGTGGATGTTAACTGTATGCCGAGAATCGACCCTGGGTGAATCGACAGATGTTAGAAGAAAGTAGAAAAAAAAAAAATAAGGCTGCGAAAATGTCCGCCAATTGAAGTCAAGTGCGACGATCGTCTAACTCGCTCAACAGTTTAGACAGCACTGGTCTTATAAGGAAGAACGTCGTTGGCAGTAAACAGTATTGTCCGACCTTTGATTACACTTGCATAAACAATTTATGTCCCGTTCCTATGAATTACACTTTACAAAACTATCAATCACAATCCCGGTTATTGTGCTTATTTTTTTTAAATAAAATTTAAATCTAATAATAACGGAATCCCTTAAATACAATAAAAAAAAGATAAACATTCAAATTCGAATATAATTATATTTAAAAACAAAGAAAAAATAATGAATTACTTTGAAAGGAAATGAAAACTGATTTCATTTAATAACTTAAAAGTAACATTGTTTCTGAAACAACTTGATTCCTATGATTTATTTGTTCATGCAAAAGTTTTACTCTTTCTTTATGTTTTGCAACATAATCATTTATGATTTGATTAATAAGGTCTATTGCAACGGGTGAATCTATATCTAAATGTCCGGAGATTATTTTGATTGGTTTTAGTATTACGATTAAATGAATTGAGTTGTTATACATGAGTACGGCATATATTTTTTTAAGAACTAAATTATCTCTCAAATCCTCCCAGTACGCATGCGCTCTCCACTCTTTCACTTGGCAGTCAGTCTTTTGATAACTCACAATGCTTTAGTGTGCGTCTTGCAATATAAACATCCCACGGGATGATTAAACTATCACAGCTTGCACTAAATGCCAACTGATTTACCACAGTAAGTATTGTGGTATCTCAGAACAAGAAATGCAACATAAAAAGAAAAATTGGCTCTTTGCGTCGTGCATTACCACAGATAAAACTTTAAAGGGACGAAACATGGAAGAAAACATTTTTGTGATTTTATCTGAGATCGGAAAAATGACAGAGAACATAAAATAAATTAAAAACACTGTAGATAAGCAGGCCAACTTATCTTTTAAAACCTCTGAGAGGCTTAAATCGATGGAAGATGGAACTAAAAAATATGAGGAACTTATAGAAAAACTTCTACAATAAAACAAAAATTTAAAGTCTCAAGTTCAAACACTCGAGGTAAAAATTAACCAGCTTTAGCAAAATCAGCTGGTTAATTCCTTAGAGATCAGAGGGATTCCTCTCACACCCAAAGTAGTTGTTTGCTCGGTCGGGGCGGCACTGGGCAAAAAGCTCAGTGTCTAGGATCTGGACATGGTTGAGAGAAGGGGCCGAGAAGAATAGAAACAGTTTCCAGCACTTATTTCCATATTTTACTTATTTTCATCATTTATTTAGTTTTTTTTACTTCTTTATATTTATATCTCAATCTTATATTTCATTTTCACCTTCTTATGTATCACACAAATTCAAGAGCTACCCAAACACATTATCTTCTCTCTCTTTATTCATTATATTTCATTTTAAATTTTCAAGTCCGTCTTCAAATACATATACATTTACATTTTTAATTATTATTTGTTCCTTTTTTATAAAACAAAAGGATTTTACTCTTTTTCCATTTCTTATAATACTCTTTTTTATACCATTTTTCTTTTGTATTTGTATTCTACATATTTTTAATTTATATTTATATTTGTTCTTTATTTACCTTTATTTATTCATTGTTTCGCTATCTATCAAATTTATGAATCAAATTGTCCCTTTTTCCTTAATTAGCTTCCTAACTCAGTATCATAAACCCTTCCATTAAAACTATTCTTCTTTCTCTTCCTATGAATAACAACCTTTTAACCTGCCATGTTAACTGTCAATCCCTCCTAGCACATTATGATGAATTCCTTTTCCATTTTCTACATAATTTCTATCTAATTATTTATTGCCATCTCAGAAACCTGGCTCAAACCAAGTGTTCCCTCTTCCTCTGTAAATATTCCTAATTATACTCTCGTCCATCATGACCGTGTGGACCGAAATGGAGGAGGCGTTGGTGTATACGTTCATGATTGCAAGAAAGTTAGTATCCTTCAAAAATCACCCTCTTCTGAAACTCCTCAGATAAAATACCTATTCTCCTAAATCACCCTTGGATTTTCCCTTCATCTTCAATAATAATAATAATTAAATGTATTATACAAAGCATTTACTCCTCTTTATTTATTGTAAAAACATGTGACATGTTTCGGGAAACAAGGTCCCATCATCAGACTGAAACAGTATTCACAAATCACTATAATCATTCTCAAATATCAAAACAATACAATTCTAATTTCAATTAAGCTACTTTATATATCTTAATAAATTTACCTTTAAAACTATCTCTTGGTGTTATCACACCATGTCAGTGTCATTTACATGGTCAATAAAATAACTCTTCTACTCTAAGTTCTACTACTTTAATTTAAACGAATTTTTATTTAATACTAATAATAGTAATTTCTTTACCATTGTCTATACTAAGATAATTAAACTCGAAATTAAACAGGCATATTGGATCATATATAAAACTAGGAAGCATATAATAGATTACATTATAAATAATAATAGTTCCATAACACATGATGAAATTAATAATAAAATAAACATAATAATTAATAAACATAAACAACAAAATAAAAAATTTGATGAAGAAAATATAAATAAAAAGTAAATAGAAAATTCAAAATCAAAACAAATAAAATTTAAATACCAAATGTTTTAAAAAATAAAAACAATAATAGAATACAATCATTTATAACTAATAATATTGGTATGAATGAGCAGAACATTAATAATAACATAATAGACATAGAAAAAACTTAATTAACAAATATAAAACCCTTTATTTAATGAACAGAGTAATAAATAAAACTGAACTAACAATACCAGTAAATATATTAAACATACTCTCATTGGGAGACAATTTTTGCTTCAATGTGAATAATAATATTAAAATTAATAAAGATATAATAAACCTAATAACTGACCTGGAAGTAATAATAAGTAATGAACTTATTACAGAAAACCATTAAAACATTTTAAGAAATAACATTAGCACTACCATTAGTAACTTTTTGAATAAAAATAAAAATGAAAACAAACATAACAAAAGTCAAACATATAACATAATAGACAGTATAATAGAAAAAGATATCTAGGAATTAAATAAATTTTTAAAAAACAATAAGGATATAAGA
Organism: Euschistus heros; assembly: GCA_003667255.2. NCBI lineage: Eukaryota > Metazoa > Arthropoda > Insecta > Hemiptera > Pentatomidae > Euschistus > Euschistus heros. The sequence continues at coordinate 5,661,356 of RCWM02000005.1, forward strand.
ATAATAAGATCAGACAAAACTGAGCAATTGGCTAGATAAGAAAAAATGTATGATATATTAAATGATAAAAACACATCCAGAAAACTTAAAGTGGACCCAACTAAAAATTATACCAATGAAATAAATAAATATTTGAAAAAATTAGAAAAAGAAGGCTATATAAATAAAAAAGAAAAATATAATTTGGCAACAAACAATATATATAAGCCTCGGGCATATGGGTTAATAAAATTGCATAAAAAAGAAGAGAATCTTAGATTAATAGTTAATAATATTAATGGCCCAACATATAATCTAAATAAATAATTCAATGAAACCTTAAATATAGTAAATAATGATAATAACTTTGATATTAAAAATGCAATTGAATAGAAAAAGAAATTAAATGAAATAAAATACAAAAACAACATAGTAATTAATAGCTTTGATGTGAAAAACTTATACATTAATATACTACTTGATATAACAATTAAAATAATAGAGGAAAAATGGGAAAAAATAAAACAACACACAAAAATCAAAAATAAAAAATTATATATAGAAGGTATGAAGATTTGTCTCAATAATAATTTCCATTTACTTTTGCAGGTTCTATCCCTCAATGGGTTGCCTGGTTAAGTCAGAGCGTCCCTCCACTTCTCTCTATCCCACCAGTCATCCTCCTCAAGTCCCCTGCCAGCCATTTCCTCCTCCACACAGTCCCTCCACCGGGTTCGGAGTCTTCCTGGTTGTTCCCACAGCAGAATCCTCTTCAGCCACCTACGTTCTGGCATCCGCTGGCAGTGTCCATACCATTGTAGCCTGCTTCTTCCAATCCTCTCCAGGACTCCTTCGGTCACTCCCAGCCTGCCTCTGATCTCATCATTCCTGATTTGGTCTAGGCGGGTAATCCTTAGGCATCTCCTCTAGAAATCCATCTCTGCCGCTTGAAGTTTAGAGTTGAGCCCTCGGTTAAGTGTCCAGGTTTCTGCGGCGTAGCTGAGGGGTGGTTCAACAATACTTCTAAAAATGCGCCTTTTGTTGTCCGTTGAGATGATCGTGTTCCAAAGGACTGGGTGTAACATTCTAGTCACGCTTCTTGCCAGGTCAATCCTCCTCCTAACCTCGGGTTCTGACGTCCCGTTCCTATCTATTGTTGACCCTAGGTATATAAAGGAAGCTACCTTCTTGCACACATTCCCATTAATCTGTAGGTCTGCGGCCTCCTTGCAATTCACTGGCAGGTATTCGGTCTTATCAAAATTTATTCTTAGACCCCACAGGCTGTATTCTTTTTCTAGGGCCTTTAACGCTTCTTCCAGGCCTTCTCGGTTATATGTGACCACCGCTTGGTCGTCGGCAAAGAAAAGGGAGAACAGCATATGTCCGTTAACGTCTATACCTCTTCTCTCCCATCGTGCGCTCCACTCCTTTACTGCCTGTTGTAAATAAATTTTAAACAGCGTCGGTGACATACAGCGACCCTGCTTAAGTCCTTTGAATGCAGAAAAAGGCTCAGATACACGAGAGCCAAGCTTTACTCTATATTCGTCCTCCCTGTACATGCACATCACTGCATTTATTAGGGCATTTCTCATACCCGCATTCTTAAGGGCTTTCCACATATTCCGTCTCGGTACAGTGTCATACGCTTGCTCTAGGTCTATAAAAGCTATGTGCACAGCTCTTCCTTTTTCCATTCGTTTTTCTACGAGCTGTCTTAGAACAAATATGCTGTCCGTACTCGACCTGGCAGCAGTGAACCCAAACTGCTCTTCTGGAGTAATGAACTCCTCTTCTAATTTACCCTTCAGAATGCTAGCGATGATTCTTGATATAGAACTCTGGACACAGATGCCTCTATAATTTTGGCATTCCTTCCTGTTTCCTTTCTTATATATAGATGTGATAAATCCTGTCTTAAGGTCCTTTGGTAACTCTTGTCCTCTTAGTAGGAGGTTTATTAGCTTTGTTAGAGCCTTTAATAATCTGTTTCCTCCTGCCTTTAACAGTTCCATCGAGATACCTCCAGGTCCTGCAGCTTTACCACATTTTGCATGTCTAATTGCATCAAGAACCTCACCCTCTTCTACGGTAACATTCCCTTGTGCATCCTCCTCAGGTGGATATAAGCCTGACCATTCCGGCCTAGTTTCTGTGAGCAGATTTTTGTAATATTCCAACCAGGTCCTTTCACTTATTAGAGGAATCACATTTCCCTCCACTTGTTTCCTGAGAGCCTTTAGTACCCTCCATGATTCACGAATCTTATTGTAGCCCAGGGTATTATCAATCATCCTACAACATGCTTCCCATGCTTGGTTCTTGCTTTCTGTGACAGTACGCTTTACCCGTGTGTTTATATTTCTATATTCTCTCCAATCATCTTGGCTTCCGCTACATAGCCACTTATTGAAGAGTACTTTTTTCTTGTCAACCATTTCTTCTATTTCACTGTTCCACCATTGCTTTGGAGGGTTCGTTTCTATCTCCCCTAAGGCTTCACTCGCTGCTTCATAGATACATTTTTTAATGTGTTCATATATTTCTATGGCATTACTACCCCCATTATCCATTATTTTGTCTTCTAGGCGGCGTTTGTAAAGGTCGCTTACGCTTTCGTCAATGAGCAGATGAATCTTATATTTACGCTCATCTAAGAGAACGGATTTTGTTTGTTCAGGTGCATCCTGCTTTTTTCTCCACAGTGCCAAGCATTTTGCTCTAATCAAATAATGGTCGCTGCCACATTCCATGCCTCGCAAGGCTCTAACATCCATTAGTGGTAGTAGGCTTTGTTGCTTTGTTATACAGTAATCCAAGATAGAAGGTATATCTAAAAGGTCCTTTTCGACGGCCAATATATTATTACCTGGGCTATATATTCCTAGAATAGAAACATTGTATCAGAATATTCTCATATCTAATCTGATAACCCTTTCCGAGACCATCTCATAAAAGGTTATCCTTCGCTTATATTTTCCTCAGATTGCAATAGAGACTCCTGCCCTGGCCCGCTCACCTTTATCCACTCCACTCCAAATGTGAATCCAATTTCCAATTCTTTCTCGGCCCCTTTCCTTCACCTTTGTCTCTATAAGAACCACGATGTCAAGTTTGGACTTCTCTATCTCTGCGAATACCTCAGTTTTTTTATTAGAGAGACTCTGCACATTCCTCGTTCCAATTTGTAATGTCCTTTTCCGTTTCCAGGTCCGTTTACCAATGTTTCCGTCCGGCTTTTCTTTTATCTGACTTATTTTAGCTTGAAGAAGTTTTTCTACTAACAGGGTGCTGGCCTGATAGAAACCCCCAACCTGGAGGACCAGAGGTTTTCTGTTGGGGTCACTTTCCCTTAGACTGGTTGCCATCCCTGACTTACGGGTCCTGTCTACCCGGGCATTCCCGCTTTGCAGGAGAGGCTGCACTTATTTAGAGGCGGCGCATACTCGCCTCGTCATATCGTCGTCATTGGGCTCTTAGGGTACTTGCGAGAGTGGTGACGCCACCAACCAGCCCCCCCCCCACCCTGATAACGCTGCCGTTCATGGTTCGGGGCTACTTATTCGATATATTCACAGCTGTCCTGTCGAACTGACAGGACGTCCCGCTATCTACCACCTGCGGACCCGCTCGGTAGCCTGAACTTAGCCCCGAGATAATAATTATTTTATTTATGAAAATGAATATTACAGACAAATAAACGGAATCCCAGTGGGATCGAGTTTGGGGGTTAATATTAGTGGTATATTAAATTATTTAATGGAGAAACGTTTTAAAGAAGAAAATATATAAACATGTCACATGTTTTTACAATAAATAAAGAGGAGTAAATGCTTTGTATAATACATTTAATTATCTACATATGTAACTCCTTCATTGAAGAATATATAATAATATTTTCCCACTGTTCACAGATAATCTTTAAAGTGTAAAACTATTCACCAAACTATAAAACTATGTTAATCATGTAGAGGACTTTAGACCGGCACATGTATACTAAATGATTTTGTAAATGTAATTGTAAATATGTCAATAAAGCCTTATTTATGATTATTTATTATTATTATTATTATTATTATTATTATTATTATTATTATTATTATTATTATTATTATATATATTATATATATATATATATATATATATATATATATATATATATATATATATATATATAATAATAAAGTTGTTTATTTATTCTGGGACCTTAAGTCCCTTAAGAATAAAAAATAATGTACAATCAGGGGCCTTCAGAGCCTCAAAATGGTTATGAAATATTATTAATTATTATAAAATAGTAAATCATAATGATAAAAAAATCAAAATTAAGCTTAAAAAGATTGATAAAAAGTAACTTAAAAATTTTGATTCATTTTGTGAATCAATTGTGTAAAAACAATAAAATTTCATGTACATAAACTTCCTTATATAAGTCCTTCGTATTATCGTAAATGCTCCATAATATGTCTCCAACAAAACCCTTCATAATGATCTGAATATACCTTTTGTCCTTGATCTTAACTTCTCCAAATTCCATCTTTCCAACCATCCTAACCCTCTGGCTTATTCATTATCCAGTTCCACACAACCTTGTAACCCACCTCGCAGATTAAAACGGCAATATACCCGAGACGTATTGTAAATATTTACTATTGGAGTTCTGGAAATGACCAGCTTCTCGACTCAAGTCCTGTGCAAAGATATACAATAGAAGCAGTACAACACGCATTTGCAGCAATAGAAAATTCGGCGAAGAGACTAGGACTATCCATCAACGGTGACAAAATTAAGTACATGTGTATCGAGCCCCTAGTCAGTCATCTGGTGGATACGAAAAGTTAGGACATGACATCGAAGTGGTCCAGGAATGGCGAGATTGAACGGCGTATTATGGCAGCCAATCGATGCTATTTTGCTTTACAGCAACACTTGAGGAGCAGCATTTTGTCTCAGAATGCTAAGTTAGGAGTTTATAAAACACTAGTCAGACCTGTTCTCACAAATGGATCTGAATGCTAGACGATTTCAAAGAACAGTGAGTTGTCGCTCTTAAGGTTTGAAAGAAAAGTCTTTCGGAGAATCTTTGGTGGTGTATACTCGGAAAGAACCTGGAGAAGAAGATCCAATGCAGAGATACAAAGATATGGATACTCCAAGTTTATTAAGCTCTCCCGGCTACGATGGGCAGGTCATGTTGCCAGAATGAGTCCGGAGGAGATGCCCGCGAAAGCTCTTACTGAACAAATCTATGGTACAAGGTGTATTGGAAGACCTAAACTGCGATGGAAAGATGGTATTGCAACTGACACATTAACTCTACTTGTTGAAAGAAACTGGAAGGCGGCAGCACTCAACCGTGAGGACTGGCGATCAATGCTCGAGCAAGCCAAGTATCTACTATCAGGGATATAGTGCTATGTTAATATATAAAAATCTAATAATAATAATATGTTATAAAATATTAGGAGAAAGCAGCACATCAAATCGTAAGGTGCTCACATCGCAAGCTCGCGAAATGGTTTTGTGCGTCCAAAAATAAATTCCGACAGTGTTTCCATCATTTAAAAAAACAAAACAAAATACGTAAACACGGTTTTTATCTTATTTTTTACTTGGGATAAAATAGATTTTAAAAAAATATTATGGGACAAGGTCTCTTAAGAACTACAATTATGAATAGAAAAAACAAAAATCATCCCTGGTTACGAGACTTTTTGTGTACATATTTTATTGCTAAGAAACAAAAATTACGTTAAATGAAAATCAAGAGAAAAAAGCATTGGTTTGAGATAGCACAAAAATATTTAAAATTTAAATATTAGATTAATCAAATATAAAATAATGCTAACTGCGATCCATAAAATGGCTAATCTGCAGTTAAAATTATAAAAACAAAATTTAAAAAAATGTAATACCGAACTAACATGTTTAATGAAAGATCGCGATATTTACCGATGCGACTCCTCAAAACTCGCATCGGCCTTTAGGTAATGGACTGTATTTAAAACTGTAAAAATGAGTCTTCACAATCTTGGGGAAACCTTATTCAGAAGATAACTGAACCAAATATTTAAGAAAAAAATCACTCACCTCGATGTAGCCGCCGATGTACTTCCGCGACTTCTCGGAGGCCTCCAAGAGAATCGCGGGCGAAGGAATGATTCCTGCAGGCTGAAATACTCGGTCAGGATATCTTTCTCTCCAATCACCACTGATTTGTTGGGGATACTACTTCTTTATTAAATATCATAAGAAACAAAAAACACTTTAAACAAACTTTTGGAAGGCTAATCTTAGCCTTGGGCATAAACAGACAGGAAGACCATAGGGCCTTGGACAAAAGGTTAGGCGCTCGTACTGGTTCAGAAGACAGCGACAGAAAAAGTGAGGAGTATTCCTGTAGGGATTAGTGCATGCGATAAGAAGCCACATCTTTTAGTTTCCGAGAGTCAAAGTCAACTGCCCTCTGGCTAGCTATGGTAAAACTAAAGGGCCGATTAATCAAGGAATTCAGTAGAGGGCGTGACTATGAACGATATATTCTACTTTTCTCCTTTCCCCCCTCACACAAAAGCGCCGATTGACGCAAACATAACATATTAATAAACAAATTATTAAGAAAATAATCTTATCACAGACAGGGCGGACCCGTGTGAGGAAGGAGCTTGGCAACGTTACCCCCCCCCCCTCCTTTCTCCAGCCAGCCCTCAATATACAGATATAAGTATAAAACGCTATTTGTGGGCTAAATTAGAAGTGCACAACTCCTTAGTCCTTAGCGTGTTAAAAAAACATATTCGTAGTATTTTGATTTGACTTGCTGTTTATTTACTAGTATGGAAAAGAGACGAAAAATAGACAATGAATGCAGAACATTCAAAGATGAGTGCAACTTTCAATAGTTCGTAATTGAGTCCAGTAAGAAGGCGCTATGTTTGATTTGCAATGAAACCATAGCCGTTCTCTAAGAATATTATATTAAACGTCATTATGAAACCAAAAATCTGTAAAATAAATAATACACGGAAATGAGTGGATGATCGATCACCTCAAAACTGCGAAAACACTCGTTTTAATGTTTGGAGCAATGTGGCACAAAATGCGGCCCGGTCTGTTTAATTAAAAAAATTACTCAAAATATACTGGAAGATTTCGGACAGAAAAATTTTAAGCTTTGAAGCGCGGATTGAAATTGCAACAATCTACGTTTTTGAAACTCAATACTGAACAAGAGGCTGCAACTCGTGCCAGCTTTCGAGTGGCACTTGAAATCACTAAACGTGGAAAACCATTCACCGATGGAGAAATGAACAAAGAATGCATAGTTGCAGTAGATAAAGAAATATACCCCGAAAGGGAAACTTTATTTAAATTAGTCAGTTTGTCGGCAAACACCGTGGCTCGGAGAGTAGAAGCAATCGCAGAAAATATATCAACTCAACCCTCTGACAAAAATGCACATCTTGAGTGGTTTTCTCTTGCCTTGGATGAGTCAACGGATGTGTCAGACACTGCTCAGTGATTTTTATTCGTGGAGTGGATACAAGCTATGAAGTTTATGAAGAACTTCTTGATATTGTTAGTATTCACGGCACGACTACTGGAGAAGATATTTTTAAGGGAGTTGAAAATACCATTAATAAAAAGAACCTTCGATGGAAAAACTTGATATCAATTACAACAGATGGAGGCAAAAACATGTTTGGTAAAAATAAAGGAGTGGTCGCTCTTGTGTCAAAAGCTGTAGAAAGTGATGGTGGTTCAAAACTGTTAGTCTTGCACTGTATCATTCATCAACAGTCTCTGTGCGGAAAATGTTTGGATATGTCTAAAGTTTTATAACCAGTCACATCAATTGTTAATTTCATCAGAATGGGCTCAATCACAGAGAATTCCGCAAGCTTACTGAAGAGATTGTAGAAACTGATTTACCATACCATACTACCGTACGTTGGCTTAGTTGTGGAAAAGTCCTTCAGCGTTTGTTTGAACTTGAATTGAAGGAGTGATTGAAATGTTTTAAAATGAAAAGCATCGCAATTCATCCGAATTAAAAAATAACGAATGGCTGTGGAAGTTAGAATTCTACACCGATTTGACAAAACATAACGAACTAAATTTTCGGTTACAAGGAGAAAACCAGCTTCCCCCTGATTTATACACTTGCATCAAATCGTTCCTGCAGAAAATAAAACTATATCAATCACAATTGCTTAAAAGGTGTTTTACACATTTTAAAACATGTGAAATATTGAGACACATAACTGAAACTCATTTTCCCGTCGATTTTGCAGTCGATGCTTTGAGAGCTTTGAATATAAATTTTGATATAAAACAAAATTAGCAAAAAACAAGCAAAATTAGTTTACAACTACAATCTATTATCAGTGGAAAATCACAACTACATGAATCTCATTAGTATTTTATATGTTATAATGTTTATATATATTTTTATAATGTTTGTTGGATTTATTTCATTTATTTGTTAAAGTTAATTTAAATTTTATGCGTATTATAGGCACTTGTTACTAACCTTTACCTATGTAGCTTAAGTAAATAAAACGGAGATATTATTAATCGATGTTTTTTTTTGTTTTTTTTAACTTATCACAACAATAAAAAGCCATAATATGTGTAAACACACACCCCAATGACTACAAGGAACCACTGTGTTCGACTGCGAGCTCACTTTGAATCACCGACAACTATCAGATCGGACTAATCCTTTCGGCTCGGCGGTACACATCTTAAGAAAATAAAAGTGAACGCTTGCTCATTTGGGGCGAAAAGTCCAAGATTATACGCATCTGAAGGGTGCAGCGCGTAGCTGCCGCGGGACGTAGTTTGGAGACCCCTGATGTAAATGATTAAAAGAAGTGTAACAGTTTTTGTTGTTGTTGTTGTATTTTAGTTTTCTACTGAATGAGATCTGTAAAGTACCTGTCAAAGTGGTGAAAGTTATTAAATACAGAAGTGTTTTTTTTTTTATTTATTTATTTGTAACATTGATTTTTGTATGTTTGAATGTGGTTGGTTGTTTGGCCTGTGTTAGGAGTTTACTGTATTCGTAAACTGGTGGGGGGGGAGGAGTTAAGGTGTATAGGGGAATAATATACATCTTAATCCCGAAGCTTAATACCAAACAACCACCGATTGTATATAAATAGGATTTTAGAGGAATATAATCAGTTTTTTTTCCAGTTCTAGTGAGTATTATTTAGCTCCCTAATTTCCTTTCTTTTTTTTTTTTTTTTTTTTATGTTTTTCTTCTGGGCGTACTTATATATATATATATATATATATATATATATATATATATATATATATATATATATATATAAACCCAGCCCCCATGATAGTAATCCTGGTTGCGCCATAGTATGAGACGGTTACGTTACTCAAGTTTAACATTTTTAATATTTCACGCAAACGTTTTCACTCACTATCGATTCTATTTATTTTTTTGTAATTCCGCAGGAATTCCTTTTTATTTCAGCCCCATCGTTAAAAAAATGAATGAATGTGAATATAAAGCAGCAAAAGTTTTATTACACCAACTACATTCACTAAAATACGATTACTATGACTCTCATTGTAGAAACATATTTTTTTTTATGATTTCATATTCTTCCTTATTCACGTGAGAAAAACACTTTATAATTAAAACCCCCAAAATATGGATAATGTTTATGTACTCTGTAAATAGTAAAAATTGTAAACTTACTGCAGCAAAAGTTTTTGTACAGCATCATATTTTCTCATTTTATCCCTTAAATACTTTAGGTATGTTGTAAAGAAGTTAACTAGTTGTTAATCTTGCCTATTTCAAGCTATGTTCTCATTAGTTTCTACTCAAACAGTATTTTATAGGAAGCCACGGCCCGATATTCAGAACACTACCTCTATTCAACAGCGGTTACATGTATTTTTCCTTAGATATCAGCGATGTTCAACTGATGTTCAAATGATTCCAGATTAGTTCAATGATTAATATACCTCGTTCAACGGTCCAATACATAATCAAAGGTATTAAAAAAACGATTTACTCTCACCGAGATGGGAAGAGTTTGAGATGAGAAGAAATGAGAAAAGTTAATGCTTACCTCAAAATACCGACCAGAAAGATAGGAATGAAAGTAAATTCCGAATTTGGAAACATCTGCAAGAACTAAGAAGAAATGTATTTCAGGCAAGGGAAAATAGGAAAAACATTTACAAATTAAAAAATTGAACTTGAAATAATAATATTCTTAATAAAACATTTAAAATAAACTTCCAGACTACTGAAACGATGTCCAGTTAGTCTACGAAAGGAAATTTAAAGTGCAAGGATTAGATTGGCGTATATTACTTCTTTTCTATTTACTCTGGCAGGAAATCTATTTCTTCTTAGGTTTAATAGATTGAACTAATCTGGACGTACGAATACCACTGTTATAAGAGTAAAAGTACATGTAACCGCTGTTGAATAAAGGTATTCTGAATATTGGACCATGGCTGTCTATAAAACACTGTTTGGGTAGAAACTGATGAGAACATAGCTAGAAAGAGGTAAGATTACAAGTAAGTAACTTGTTAACTTCTCTACATCATACCTTAAGTATTTAAGGAATAAAATAAGATAATTTGCTGATGTACAAAAACTTTTGCTGCAGTCAGTTTACACTCACGCTAATGAGGAAGAATACGGAATCGTCAAAAAAAGTCATTTTTCTACAAAGAGGATATAATACTATACTACTCATATTTTAGTGAATGTAGTAGGTGTTTAGATTGCAATAAATCAATTGATTTATCCTCTACCAAAAAGTTAATTTTAATGAGTTCACCAAATACAGATTTTTAAGGTCCAAAAATAACACTATTAACACAATAACCCTTTATATTTTAATCAAAACCAATTGAAACATCAAAATCAAAATCAACAAAAAAAACAAAACAAACACGGTGTACTGTTTACAAACAAAAACAATAATATGAAAGCGCCGCCATTTAACAAACATCAGTCTCAAAAATTCACTGCCATCTCGATTCCTAACACTCCCACCTTTTCGGTTAAAGGAGTTTATCTCTTTAATCGATAAAGCGAGATGGGAGATGAACTCTTCTGCTTCTCCTAGTAACCGTAGCTCTTCTTCCTTCCTCAGCTGGGGGGTGATCTGGTCTCGATTCCTCCTCTTGGTCTTACTCATCTTCACCTCTAGCAGACTCTTGAGGAAATACCTCTGCAAAGGCCTGACAATTTCTCCAATTGTAATTTTGAGGCGAGCTACTCTAACTTCTCTGTCTCTACTTGGAAAAATATTAACTACTTTGGCCAATGGCCAAAAGGTCCGTTTTGTATTTTTATTTTCTATTAAGAAAACATGGCCTTCTTTTAACTTCCTTTCTCCTCTCTGTCTTTCATGGTGTGTCACCAGTTGTACCAAGAACTCGACTCTGAACCACCTCCTTAGTTCTTCTCTCAAGTGGTGTAAAAACTGATACCTCTTGGTCAGGTTAACGGTGTCTAAGTGGTCAGTTGTTGACTTTATTTTATTACTTCTTCTTTTACTTTTATTAATAACCTTTTTGCTATCCTCTTTATTGGATTTTTTAGGACTCTTAGAGGCATTTGCAGATTCATATTCAGAACTAGAATTATCTAACTTCCGTTCCCTTAATTGTCTAAGTGTTTTAAGCTTAAGTTGATTTTTATTATCAAAAGTGTTTTTAGAAGATTCATTTTTATTTATTTCTTTGTTTACTTTATCTGAAGTAACACTGTGAGTTCCTTTATTTATTTGTTGTCCATTGTTTCCTTCATATACAGTGCATTTATTCTCATCAGATTTATTATTATCAGAACTGACTATTGAATTTCCGTCAGATGATCCAGAAGATTTTGTCCTTTTCCTACATTTCTTCAGTTAAGAATGGAGCTTCTGTTTCTTCCCATTACTACTTCCATTCTCAGATATTGTTTCCATGTCAATTTTCATAAGCAACTTTGTTGATTCCTCGCTAGTTTCATCAGTTATTTCACCCTTCTCATATTTATCAGCCTTAATTTTTGCTTCTACAGCAGCTTCCAAAGCTTGACTACTTTTTAAATTCACTATCTTAATTGACATTTTTGGTTTGTCTAAACCTTGAAGAAAAAGTTTTTTGGAAGGTTTCCCCATATTTTCAGCTTGTTTTTCAAACACTTCAGAAACTTGAGATTTCTTAACCACAGGAACTTCTTTTATTTTTTTTTTCTGAAATTATTTTTTTATGACTTAAGCTTGCATTATCTTAATTGGCCACATCTTCAGAGAAAATATCTTCCTTAACAACAATCCTATTATCACTATCAGGCAATTTTTCTAACATTACCGAGGGACTTATATTCTCTTGAATATCATTCTCTGTCAGAAATAATAATTACTATGTTTATTTAATATAGGCAGGCAGTGCACAGTGTGGTAGCACTGCCCTCGCCATCTTGTAGAGAGAGTGACGCTATGTTTAAATAGACGCTATGTAGAGAGATGTTTGTTCTGAATTTACCCCAGTTATAATAAAGTAATTTTAACATTCTCAACCTTATTAATATCAACTTCATCATTTCCTACTGCTTCACTGTCTTTGGTACCACTGACTGTCAGGTCAGATTGTTCTTTTCGATTTAAAACTTCAATATCTTCCTTTATTTTTTCGGACATTTTCACATCCCTTTTAGAAAACTTATCTTCAACAAAATCTAATTTTTTATCTTCTATTTCTGAATTTTGATTTAAAACCAGCAATATTATTAAGCTCTTCAAGCAAAGAATCAGTAACTAATGTTGCATCAAATTCTACAAATGCATTTTTTAAAGCATTCTCAAAATCACCCTTCTTGTAAGCCTCAGTCTCTTTAATTTTTCTTTTGACGATAAAACTAGACTCACTACATAAAACTAGACTTCGTGAACGCCCATCTAAATTATCATTATTTTTTTCTTTATATTTTTCTACCTTAAGTAAAATGAAGTCGTACTTATCTTTATATGTCTCCACTGAAGCATATTCTTCTTCATAGTCATCTTCTTTGTTTTCTACAAAAAGACTGTCTCTGATTTTGTCATCATAGAAACACAACTGACTAGATAGTCGTTCTATTTTCTCTGTTAAAATTGTAGCTGCATATCTTGTGGTTCAATGTCATCCAATTCGGCAGCTAACTCATTGCAGGCTTTAGTGAGACTAGCTCTGACAGGCTTCCTCATCTGTACTAATTCAATGTGTGAACTCATTTTTCTTAATATTATTATTTTACTCACAATAAACAAATATAACAATCACGTTGGGGTCACCACAATGTTGAGATTGCAATAAATCAATTGATTTATCCTCTACCAAAAAGTTAATTTTAATGAGTTCACCAAACATACAGATTTTTAAAGTCCAAAAATAACACTATAAACACAATAAGCCTTTATAGAGAAGAAGATAGTCAGGGATGCAGTCAAAGTACTGCATCCCTGACTATCTTCTTCTCCATTCATCATCCAGTCAACCATACTTTTATCATAAGCCTTTATATTTTAATCAAAACCAATTGAAACATCAAAATCAAAAAATAAACACGGTGTACTGTTTACAAACAAAAACAACAATAATATGAAAGCGCCGCCATTTAAAAAACACTAGTCTCAAAAATTCACTGCCATCTCGATTCCTAACAGTAGGTGTACAAAAACATTCCCTGCTCACTGTATATAGGGTCTGATGAATGTCTCTAAGGTCCTCCGCACACGGGTCGATTGTTGACTCGTCGAGAGGTTCGCTTGTCTCTCTCGTCTTGTGCGATATCTTCGGCTCGGACGTCTGCCATCCGCACATTGGTCGAATTCAGTTTGTTTGCATCTCGCGACCAGAACTGACCTCCTCCGCATTTTCAAACCCAGAACGTAATAAAAATTAGCAGTTCAAGTAGTGATGAGGAAGACTTTGTGATGTTTTTGTGGTACCAGCGCTTGAAAAGAAATAAACGTTGATTATGGGTGCATCCTTATATTGAACGTAATTTTAATACTCGGTTATTTGTTGGTGCAAAAGAACTGGAACAGAGTGACGCTAAATTTTTAGCATTTTATAGAATGTCGAAAGATTCATACACCACTCCAATGAGAATTCATTATGAAGATACCAATATGAGGGAATGTTTGGGTGCTGAGGAAAGCATACTTATAACTTTGAGGTAAGTTTTATATTTAAGGTAAGAAAAAAGAATATAATACAAAAGAATAGATTAAAATACAGTTAGAAAATAAATTAAAAAACATAAAAACTATATTATAGACAAAATTTGCATATGTATATAAATATGTGTGTATATAGGTATGTATGCCCTACATAATCCACCTTATAAATTCCTACCTAGACAATAGATCAATATATGTTACAATTAATAATGCTTCCTCATCTACCAACCTAATAACAGCTGGACTTCCTCAAGGTTCATGTCTTTCACCCACTCTCTTTAACATTCATCTATCAGATCTCCCCAGTATCCCATCAATTGAACGATCCCTATTTGCAGATGACACCGCCTTATATACAAGCTCATACAGGATAGATACCATAGCCCACCGTTTATCGTCCATATTTAAAAAACTTAACAGATACTACAACAAATGGAAAATCAAAATTAACCAAAACAAATCTACAGCAATAATTTTCACAAAACGCAGACCTACAATAGACCACTATATATCTATAGAAGACTACCATATCCCTTGGGCACAATCAGCAACATATCTTGGTGTAGAATTAGACCGATCCCTCACATTTACAGCACATGTAAATAAAAAATGTAACAAAGTAAAAAATATGATCAGTAAAATGTCCCCTTACTTTAATAAGCACTCTAATTTATCAAATTGAAACAAATTAATACTCGACAAATCCATAATCAGACCTATGATAACCTATTCATCACCAGTTTGGAGTAATACATGTAATACAAATTACAGAAAATTGGAAGTTGTACAAAATATTTGTATGAGAATCATAAATAATTACCCCAAATACACAAGAATTGCCACTATGCTCTCTGATCTCAAGCTGCCCACAATCAAACAACATATTCAGTCCCAAACAAACTCATTTTTTTTCTTTTTTTTGTTTCTGAAAACCCATATATCCAAGAAATAGGTAATTACAACAAGAAAACTCTAAAAAGATACAAACACAAACGGACAAAACACATATTACTTAAGAGACAAAAAAAAAAAAAAAAAAAAAAAAAAAAAAAAAGGTATGTATATGATATATATATATATATATATATATATATATATATATATATATATATATAAAATGTATGTATGTGTGTGTGTCTGTGTGTATTTATATATAGAGAGATATTTAAGAACGTATAGTCACAATTTTTGTTTATTCTATTACTAGGATGATATATTTTTCTGTTTATTGGTTGAAAGTTTTTTTTTCATATATTTTTCTTTCATTATAAATTATGACAACATCACATATATTTAAGTTGATTATTAGTTGCTATGTTGCTCTTGGGGTTTATGGGAAATACTGTGTTACTATCTGATATAACCCCATTTCTTCATGTTCTATTAATTACCTTTATTGGATTCTGCTCCACTACGTGCAAACCAATTCATTATTACTTTAGTGGCATTTTAGGAAAGGGAATAATTATGATGAATTTTAAACTTACTGTATTTACTAGAACCATTATGTATATACATGAAAACTATAGGATGATTTTACAAATACTATATTCTAAGGTCAGCACACAATTTACAAATTATAAACTTATTAAAGACTATTACACATCTTTGATACTTATCAAAATGGAGTATGGGTCTTCAGTCGGCATAAGTATTGGATCCGGTCATAATCAGGACTTCCTTCCTATCTCTCTGGGTTGGCCATCCAAGAGATCATCGCTGAGGACCTCCAGCATCTCCTCTCAGCCATCTCACTTCCAACCGTCTCTCATCTCTTCGTCCACCCTCCGTCCATCAAACTCTCCAACCAAAAACTATCCCCTCGTTTTCAGGACCATGCGTTTTAAAGAGTTCATCCCCTCCATCTCCGTTTACCTTCCTTTGTCTGAAAGTTTTGATTTCTTTGTCATGATGTTCTTTGTCTCCTATAAACTTTTGTAGACAAACTAAACAGGTAAGCAGCGGCGATCCTTCCGAAGGTTTGACCTGACCCTGATCCCCTTTGAAGGGTTTTATGGCTTAACAATCCTACTCCCGGCATCAAAGGAGTACAGGCCCTTTTTGATCACGCCGTCTTATTACTCCGAGTACCCATAATACATTGTATAGTATTGTATTTTAAGTTGAGTCTGGCTTATTTTCTTGGTACAGCATGTAATTTTGTGAATTGTAAAATTATATAAGAAATAAAGAAATAATAATAATAATTAAAAAAAAATTTAAGAAAAAAAAAATAATACAATAGAATTTAAGAGAAGAAAAATATAATACAACTAGAAAGTAAAGAAAAACCTAAAACATAAAATAAACTGTCTTCTGTGGAGGGAGAAGGATCTGGATAATTTAATCTGTAAAAATAATTAGCACTTAAAAATAAAGCACAAAAAAAAAAAGAAAATGAAATTATAATCACCTCCATGACGTAGAATCGCACGGTCCTCTCGAGAAATACCGTGCACTACCGATCTCACGAGACGAGGAACGCAGGGGACGAGGAACAGCTCGGTTTTTGACGAGCACAAAACGACCCGTCTGCGGACCCCAATGCAACCCATTGGAAGTTGAGTGGAGGGGAGAGACGAGCGCGATTTTGCTCGAGTCGAGCACTTCGAGCGTCGACCCGTGTGCGGAGGCTCTAAGACTACAGACCGTAATTTCACTCACAGCACAGTAATCCCCTTCTTTTATAAACCAATATCTTAGAATTCCAATACTTTTTGCGCATGTTTTTTTGGCTTTTTGCGATATTAATATAATTAATTCTGGATATAAATGAAACGTCATTTCTTTGGTATATTCTATCCCCGTTGTATTGATACCAGCTGTGTACTCTCCAGAAATTTATTCTAGTTTAAAAATTAATAAAATCAAAATGTTTATTGGTGTTCCAATACTTTCTACATTAGCTGTATTTCCCAATTTCGGCTGGTACCAAAAGTATTTAAAACTAAAAGAAATGCTTATCAATCGAAGTTAGGTAATAAAGACAATTCCCGAAAACGGGTATTACTTCAAGCATTGGCGGGTATTTCTCGGTAAAAAAGGGAATTTTTATGCTTGGTGGCGGGTATTTTGGGTTGGGGGCATCGGCAGCACTGGTCTAGTTGTCAATCTTCCTTTGACCTGAACTGTTTCTTTGTGTTAGTGTTGTTTACAAGAGCTTTTGTTTGTTTTTCATGTAGACTATTTAATTATTGTGTATAATAAAAACTATATTATGTCTATGTGTGTTGCATACGGCTGCAAAAACCGCGATTGCAGGGAAATCTTCCTTTTCACCGGTAAGTTATGATTTACTACATTCAAGTTTATGTTATTGTACAGTTCAATTTTTAATAAATAAATTTTAGTTTTTCTGATTTTTAGGATATGTTGTTCGAAGCCTGATTAGAAAAATAAAATGTGAATACTGCCTATCCGCCCTAACATCGGTTTATGAACATGGGTTTTTAAATTCTATGAATTTAGTTACAATTTAAAACCGTAGAGGTTTGTTGAGGCCATCTACTGATGTTACAAGATTATGTGCCATAAGTGAAAAGATATTTTTAAGTATCTCTTCAAGAAATAATAAAATTGTCAGTGATAATAATTTATTTGTAAGGAATTTGATGGCTGATTGTTATTAGATGAGTTTTTTTACCTACTCATCACATTTTGGTCAAGATATTGGAAAAGAACCACCAAGTATTGGCTAATTGAATCAATTGGAAAATCATATTTCAGTATAAGAACTAAAAAAATCATTAATGATAAAAATTAAATGTTGCAAAAACAAAAATTAAGACAAAAATTTATCAAAATGATTCATTTTAAAGGTCAGTAGAATACTGAATTTTAAAATTAATTATTTACTTGTTATAAATTATGGGTATATATGTAGATTTTTTTTTTCCCTATTATGTTATTCTATTTTTTTTACAAATTTTAGTGTTTTACCAATAATGTAAAGTTTTTAAAAGCATGTAGATACCTCAATTATATGTTGTAAAAATGTTTTTTCTGTTGTATTTTTATTAAAACCTTTAACTCTGATTAATAAAATAATGTGATATTACCTATTTCTTAATGCCTATTATTGCTCCTTTTAAAGCCTAAAAGTTTATTAAAAAAAAAAAATACTTGATAAGCAAAACACTACATAAAACGAAAAAAAAAATTTTTTTTTTTTGCTTAATTTGGAAAGGGAAGGTGGAGAGGCTATGAGCCCCCCTCGTTGGCTCCTATCAGAGGATGTCAGCCACAGAGAATTGAATACCATAGAGGAGACAAGGTGGCGGTGGAGGCAGGGTGGGGGTATGCTCCAAGCCAAGGGAAGGTAGAGTGTCAACGAGGTCACGTATTTTATGTAGTGTTTTGCTTATTTAATATTTTTATTTTAATTAATAAACTTACCATTAAATTCAACACATAAATAAAGAGTTTAAGCTTTAAAAGGAGCAATAAAAGGCATTAAATAATAGCTAATATAAAATTGTTTTACTAATCAGTCTTTTAATAAAAATACAACAGAAAAAACATTTTTACAACGTATAATTGAGGTATCAAGCCTACATGCTTCTAAAAACTTTACATCATTGG
This sequence comes from Euschistus heros, assembly GCA_003667255.2. Taxonomy (NCBI): domain Eukaryota; kingdom Metazoa; phylum Arthropoda; class Insecta; order Hemiptera; family Pentatomidae; genus Euschistus; species Euschistus heros. The sequence goes on from RCWM02000005.1 coordinate 5,680,129, forward strand.
TGAAACACTAAAATTTGTAAAATAGAATGACATAATAGGGAAAAATAAAAATAAATCTCTATAAAAAAACATAAATACAAAATAAATATACATATCTCCACATATAATTCATAACAAGTAAATAATTAATTTTAAAATTCAGTATTCTACTGACCTTTAAAATGAATCATTTTAATGCATTTTTGTCAAATTTTTTTTTGCAACATTTCATTTTTTTTCTTTAATTACTTTTTTAATTCTTATACTGAAATATGATTTTCCAATTGATTCAATTAGCCAAAAATTGTGGTCATTTTCAATATCTTGGCCAAAATGTGATGAGTAGATAAAAAAACTCACCTAATAACAATCAGCCATCAAATTTCTTACACATAAATTAATATCATTGACAATATTATCATTTCTTGAAGAGATACTTAAAAATATCTTTTCACTTATGGCACATAATCTTGTAACATCTGAAGATGGCCTCAACAAAACTCCACGGTTTTTAGTTGTAACAAAATTCATAGAATTTAAAAACCCATGTTCATAAACCGATGTTAGTGAGGATAGGCAGTATGCACATTTTATTTTTCTCCTCAGTCTTCGAACAACATATCCTAAAAATCATAAAAACTAAAATTTATTTTACTATAAATTTAACTTTACAATAACATAAACTTGAATGAAGTAAATTATGACTTACCGGTGAAAAGACTGATTTGGTGTATTCCCTGCAATTGCGGTTTTTGCAGCCGTATGCAACGCACATGGACATAATATAGTTTTTATTATACACAATAGTTAAATAGTCTACAAGAAAAACAAACAAAAGCTCTTGTAAACAACACTAACACAACGAAACAGTTCAGGACAAAGAAAGTTTGACAGCTAGGCCTAGAGAAACCTAAGCGCCAGGTATTGGGGGACCGTTACACATCCCAGGCACATACCTACTTGTCCTCTCTATGGTATTTAATACTTTATGGTTGACGCTCTACCTTCCCTTGGCTTGGAGCATACCCCCACCCTGCCTCCACCACCAGCTTGTCGGCGCTATGATATTCAATACTCTATATGAATAACTGGAACTAGTTATATGAATAACCAACCTTCAGATCAACGTCCTGAAATATGAGATCGGAAATGGTAATTGGATTGAAGGATATGGTAGATTTGGGTCCACAATAAGATGTGCTGAGAACAAAAAAAAAAAAAAAAAAAAAAAACATTTTCTCTCGGGACAATGCATATTCACAAACAATTTCGCATGTTATCAAAGAGTGAGCATCCTTTAAACCCTTGCTAAAGAGGAAATATTTATTCCTTTATTCCTCTTTTTTTATCTCCGTTGGGAGAAAATATAATATATGTATATAGAGACTGAATCCATCATTTACGCCTTTGAAGCTTCATCGGTAATCTATTTTCTTCAAGGTATGTCATAGTCAATACATTAAAATCTGATATGTATCGAACTTAAAAAATGACAATGAGCTATTAATATGTTATAGGAGGATGATAGTTTTTTTTGGGGGGGGGGGGGGGCTTAACGTACTTATGTACTCCAACTAGGGCAGGAAGGACGGGTTATCCTACAGGTTACCAACCTATTCTAGCCACGGTGGGAAGGTCAAGATTTAGTCGTGGGTTCGCCACGAAATAAATTTTAACCCGCCCAGTTGGGATTCGAGCCCACGACCTTCTGGTTACGAGCGCGCTGACACACGCGCCCCAACTCACTCGGCCATCGAGTCCCATTAGGATGATAGTTAAACATATATTAATACAGAGATGTAGTTTTTTAATTGGAGGTGTATTTCTTTCTTCTGACTGCATCCCTCGTCGTATTCTTCTGATATCACAAAATAGTTACTTTATTCTTCTAATTAAGATACTAAGTGTTTTTATGTGCTTAACCAATCATGTACAGTTGGCACAAAAAGTATTTGCACACCCAGCGATTTGAGGTTTTATGCATAATAGATTTTTTTTTTTTTTTAACCTGCTTGATATACCTTTAATTAGTCAAGAGGAGACAATTTAACATAATAAATATAATATAGGATAAAAATAAACAAATATTGAATAAACAACAAAATGTTGTTTTTCACCGCCCAAATAGTATTGGCACACTTGGAATTATTGAGAAGTTGATTTCTTACATTATACCTGAGAAAGGAATTAGTGACCTATGACACTGACTAATGCTGTTACTGCTTATTGCCGCCAGTGATATTGTATTTCCACCATGTTCAGGTTTTAATGCCCCGAAAAATTAGGGAAATACCATTGTCTGATTGAGAGATGATTATATCATTATCGTCTTTAGGTAAAAGTTACCGTGAGATTCCTAAACAAGTGGAATTGTCATTCTCTACAGTGCGGTATATTATTTAAAAAAGATAAGAATTGGATCCACTGAAAATCAGCCTTGAGAGGTCGTCCAAGGACCCTTACAGTGCGAGATAGAAGACAGGTAGTTAAAGAAGCTTTAAGAAAACTCAATAAAAATGCTCAAAATCTTGCCGATGACCTAGCAGCATCCAGTGGAAAGTAAGTTGTACTACAAACAATCCGAAACGTTCTCCATAGTGAAGGCATTCGTGGCAGAGGACCTCAAAAAAAACCTTTCATTAGTGAAGTAAATAGGAAAAAGAGACTTGAGTTCGCGAAAAATGCGTAAATGAACCACTAGATTTTTGGAAAAAAAAAAAATTTATATTTTCGGATGAAAGCAAATTCAATGTTTTTAAACCGGCTAACATTATGACAATAATAGTCCTCTTTTAATAGTTATTACACTAAAGTTATATACGAGTAGGGTGTACACAGACTTTTTTTACTACCTGTATATAAGTAGAAGATTGCTGACACCATCTCAGTCACCAGATCTCAATCCTATAGAGACCCTTTGGGCTATTTTGGACAGAAAGGTATAACAGACAGATCTTACTAGCAAGGAACACTTAAAACAACTAATAAATGAATCGTTGAACAATTTATCAGTAGAAATATTAAATAATTTAGTAGGATCCATGCCAAGGCGTCTGCAGTCAGTTATTAATGCCAATAGTATGTTTACAAAATATTAAGTAATTTATGCGCCTTTGGCACTAATACTATATTATCAATTAAGGTGTGCCAATACTTTTAGGGCGGTGAAAAATTGTTTTGGTTTTTTATTTATACCCAACTTGTTAAATTTTTTTTTATATATTATATATGAGATGTTAAATGTTTATTGTTTGCAAATTTAATATATAACAAAAAGACTAAAAAAAAATTGTTTACATGTATAAATCCTCAAATCACTGGGTGTGCCAATACTTTTTGTGCCAAGTGAATAGATAAACTGATCTTTTATTCTACAAAAAATACTTATGACCTCTTTGGTAAATTGTTGTTTCTGTCAGTTACTGGTGCTCTCATTCAAACGTTGACTGAAAACATTTTTATATTACATGAATAGTATATTATTTTAGTTTTTATGACATGTGGAACTTTTTTGCTCGGGAAAGTTTTCCATATGAATCGGCTGACAAGATAGCATTTTTTTCGGGTTCAGTATTTTCATTAAACCATGGTATAAAAAAGGTAATTTTTTTTTTTTTTTTTTTTTTGCTTTGCTTTGCATAATTTATTTTTCTAAGAGCTGTTGTAATGCATGTTTTTATTATAAGATCAAATTAAAAAATATCAACTCATTTAAATTAAGTAATTTGTTCTGATTACTGGTGCTTGGTTCACAGTCCTTATTGTAAATAACATTTAATAAATTAATACTTATTTTTATACAAAACATTACATTTATGTAAATTAAAGGTTTTATAATATTCAAGAAATTACTCTTTATTCCTACTTTTTAGCAGAAACTCTTTAATATCAATTTCATCTTATGAAAGAAAAAAAAAATTAATGTGTAAAGTGATCTTATTGAAGTGTATTAAAGTAAGCAATTAAAATACAAGAGAGTTTCAAACTTGCACTGTTGAAAGATCTCAATGGTGGAAATTGGCATGTATAGTTGATTTGGATTATGAATTCAACAATATAATTCTGGAGCAAAAGTCTCAAAAAACCTATTCAACCAAAAATTAGTGTCAGATTTGCTTTTAGTACCTCAGAAAGCCTTCAAATAAATATTTTCTGGCTAATCTAAAACCAAAAATTTAATAAAAAAATGAACTCAGGAGTAACCTTTCAAATGGTTTTTGTTATTCAAACATTTGGCTATAACTCCATCACTTCTTAAAACATTGAAACCTAATTGAAGTGTTAACCGATGGGTTCTAATGTACACTGTTTCCTTTTAAATAGTTTGGTCCTAAATGCTTTAGAACTAAGTTTTAATTAAAAAACCTTGGTTTTGTTTTTACTTGTCAACCATATTTTTTTATACCGAATCTTTAAGATAACACAACGGTTATTTTTATGGATGGAATAAAAAAAAAAAAAAAAAAAATGATTCTACCATTCAAGGAAAATAAAAATCAAATTAATTAAAAGACAAGATGCAGAACTTCAATTTGATGCATAAATTAATGACCTCAAAAGTTAGACTCTCTTATATATTGTAGATAATTTTTTATTTTGTTTTTTATGTTTATTTATAGTGTTATCATTCAAAAATATACAAAACTTATCTTCTCTCGTTATCTTACCATGGTTTAACTGAGACCTCAACCCCATGATTTTTCCATATAGTCATCTTAACTATTTATTCTGTAACTAGTAAGTTTATAATCAACGTTACTGACTGGTTTCAGATAGCAATGTACTATCAAATATACATTAATCCAACAATAAGCAGTTCACAAAACATTAGAAGTATATGGAAAAAATTAAACCAATCCATCAAAATGTGTGTAATGGATTATATCTAAGTCAATTCTAATTCAATAGACAGCACTTATAAAAATTAAAAATAGACTTAGAGATAATTATAACTCACAAACAAAGACAGTTATTTATAAGCCAAATAGTTGTGTAAAAATTGACCATTAAAAATGAATAAGGCTAGTTCATTCAGGGATTTATACATAAGCTGATGTTTTATTTTTTCCTCAACATCACTCTTGAGCTTTTTGTTGGCTGTTTCGGTCTCTTTACTTAAAACTCTCACTCTCTTAACAAAATCTGGAAGTGGAGCATCTACATCATTTGCACTTGGATCAAGTACATTCTTTGTAGGGGCATATACACTTTGTAGCATATGCAAATGCAAGAAGTCTATACTGGATGGGTGTTCACCACAACTCAAGGACCTTAATATTCCAAAATGCTTTTCCAAAGGATCTTGATTAAATCTCGCAGTGAGAACATATTTTAAACCTTGATCAAATAAATATTTAGATATCTCAATAGTCCTCTTTAATGTTACTCTGAGTGATTCTAAAGTTCGAGTTGAAGCAAATGTATTTACTTGATGTTTTGTAGTAATTTTATCAAAACATTCTTCCAGTGAATGCATTTTATTTGAGTCTGATCTTAATCTCTGCTCAGGAATTTAAACTTTCATAATGTCAATTGAATTATTAATGTCTCTTGTAAATTTTTCAGTTTGTTCACTATGGGCAAATAATTTTAGTTCAACATTTCTATAGAAATTTATTCCATCTGCCATACTGCGGATAATAACTGGAATGTCATTCTAATTGTAGTGCTACGATTATTTGAATGGATAAAAAGACGAAAATCTTCTTTTATCGACCAGCAATCAAATGATGAAACCAGACAAATTTATAAGTTACAAAACTTGCAAACAAAATGTAAATCATGCCCTCAAAAGTTTCAGTTTTTAAAACAAGGTAAAAAGAAGTATTTGATTTCTAAAATTTGAACAATTTTTTTTAGGTGTCTTAAATCAGCATCTGTCAACATTAAAAATGAATAAGGCTAGTTCATTCAGGGATTTATTTATGATGTTCAGTATGCAAAAAGACTCTCTCTAGCCTTATTCATTTTTAATGTTGGCAGATGCTGATTTAAGACACCTAAAAACAATTGTTCAAATTTTAGAAATCAAATACTTTTTTTTACCTTGTTTTAAAAACTGAAACTTTTGAGGGCATGATTTACATTTTGTTTGCAAGTTTTGTAACTTATAAATTTGTCTGGTTTCATCATTTGATTGCTGGTCGATAAAAGAAGATTTTCATCTTTTTATCCATTCAAATAATCGTAGCACTACAATTAGAATGACATTCTAGTTATTATCCGCAGTATGGCAGATGGAATAAATTTCTATAGAAATGTTGAACTAAAATTATTTGCCCATAGTGAACAAACTGAAAAATTTACAAGAGACATTAATAATTCAATTGACATTATGAACGTTTAAATTCCTGAGCAGAGATTAAGATCAGACTCAAATAAAATGCATTCACTGGAAGAATGTTTTGATAAAATTACTACAAAACATCAAGTAAATACATTTGCTTCAACTCGAACTTTAGAATCACTCAGAGTAACATTAAAGAGGACTATTGAGATATCTAAATATTTATTTGATCAAGGTTTAAAGTATGTTCTCACTGCGAGATTTAATCAAGATCCTTTGGAAAGGCATTTTGGAATATTAAGGTCCTTGAGTTGTGGTGAACACCCATCCAGTATAGACTTCTTGCATTTGCATATGCTACAAAGTGTATATGCCCCTACAAAGAATGTACTTGATCCAAGTGCAAATGATGTAGATGCTCCACTTCCAGATTTTGTTAAGAGAATGAGAGTTTTAAGTAAAGAGACCGAAATAGCCAATAAAAAGCTCAAGAGTGATGTTGAGGAAATAATAAAACATCAGCTGGACATTATCCTACAAAATGAGCAAAATTTAGTCTAAATGATATTGAATTATTGAAACTGAGGTGTTTGGGGAAGAATTTGCAAATATATATTATATTTGTGCCTTTGTCATTAAAAACCTTTGGAAGTTTGTTCATGCAAAGAATGAATAGAAAAATTGTGTTCTCCAGTTGCTTTGTCTGGTGTTTCACAGCTGACTTGCTTGAAGGATTACTCCTAAAAAGAAGATATATAATATTTATTCCACCCTTCAAAAGGTTTTTTTTAATTTAGTACTAAGAATAGAATGCCTAGTAAATAATCAGTTAAAACAAGAAATGTGGAGTGATATATTTATCAGTTTCTTAGACAATTTGACAATGATATCTGTTCCATCTAATTGTGGTTGTTCTTCAGAGCATATTTTTGGAAAGATACCAAAAATTTTATTTTATTATTTTAATGCAGATTTTATTTCTACTTGAAAACGTTTAAAAAAAAATTAAAATCTACAAATCAATCAAAGTTTACCAGAAAAAAAAAAAAACTTACTTTGATAATCTTTAAATGCATAAGTGATACCTATTCTTTTGGATTATGGGGTTTTTATTCAAAAATACTTTGGTAGGTAACAATTTTTTTTTATTAAGATGTTTCAAACTTTATTTTTTTAAACTTTAAATTTTATCATCAGATTGCAAGTTGCCAGATCACTTAAATTTTAAACATCTGAAACTAGAAAAATTTATCATAAAAGTGAATAGATCTATGATGAACCAGTGAAAATAGTGAAAAAAAAAATATTGAAGAAGACCATCATTCAGGTGAAAAGGTAATAAATACAAATAACAATTCAGTTTTACTAAAATCTTATGCTTCTGGTAGAAGCTTGGCCTCTTAATGTAAACTAGCGCACTTAGCGGCAGCCTAGGTGGAACTAATGGAGAGATCACACTTTCCCTTCTATACGCTATAGTGCTACTTTAAAAGTTCTGTGTAAATAATGTCAAAAATTATAAGCAAGGTCCAGCGTATTTTGTTATTAATTTAGTTCCTGTAGACATACTATTTGATACTACTCCAGTTAAAGTGAATCAGATGCATAAGGACCCCATTAACTACCGTATTTTTTTATTGGTGAAATATTGTTCAATTTTTTTAATATCTATTTTCTCCAGGAAATATGCATTTGTGAGTTTCCTGAGGTGCTAAAAAAAATATATGTAATAAATAATAACATAAATATGCATTTGTTGGTTTCCTGAGGTGCAAAAAAAATATATGTAATAAATAATAAAATAAATATGACACCAGTTTAAAAAAAAAAAAAAAAAAAAAAAAAAAAAAAAAATTTTGACATAACTCAATGAAGTTAGTTATTTTCCTGATATGTATAATTCAATGGACCATCAATTTAATTAGTTAATAAAATGTATTTCTATACTGATAGTTGTTACTTTTAAATATGTCACACTCACTCACTATTGGGCGTGGTGAAAAAAAGATGGGAGCCTTAGAATATATGGGGACTAGCAAGCTCTCAACAAGCAGACGATCCCAGATCAGTATAGAATTCCTAACTTACGCGATTTTACTATGCAGTTGACGGCAAAAGGATTTTTCTAAAATTGATCTCCGCAAAGACACTATCACATCCCAATCGCCGAGAAGGAGCGCGAGAAAACTGCGATCATCACACCGTTTGGACTCATCGAGTACAACCGTATGAATTCCGGACTACGAAACGGTATAACACCTCTCAACCATAAAGTGAAAGCTGTACTAGAGTATCCACTACCTCAAAATTACAGTCAGCTCAGACGATTTTTAGGAATGGTGAATTTTTACAGACCTTGCTTACCAAATGCAACGACTATTCAACAACCCCTCCATCAGTTGACTCACAAAAAACCTAAAAATGACAAATCACCGTTGCCCTGGACAGAGGAAACCTTAAAAGCTTTCGAGGAAACTAAGAAAAACCTTGCCGAAGCATATGAACTTACCCATCCCGATCTGAACGCTGAAATCTCCATCGCTAGCGACGCTTCAAATACTGCTATTGGTGCTGTTTTGCAGCAAAAGAAAGATGTCTGGCGTCCTCTAAGCTTTTTCTCTAAAGCACTGAACAGCTCCCAGAAGAAGTATTCTGTCTATGATAGAGAGCTTCTGGCGATATATGAGGCTATTAAACGCTTCCGCTATCTAGTCGAAGGGAAGAATTTCTCTATTATCACGGACCATATAAATGTCCCGAATAGAAGAAATTAACGCCCTGAATGATTTTGTCGCCTTATCTATTGCCCAGAAGAACGATCCGGACATCACCAAACTCAAACATCAGGACAATCTAAAACTCAAACTCGTCGAAATCCCAGGAACTGATAAGTCTCTCCTCTGCGAAATGTCTACTAGCAAGGCAAGATCTTATCTTCCCGCTGAATTTAGGCACAACGCATTTCTACAGATTCACAATTTGAGTCATCCTGGCATACGTACAACATGGAAAATGGTAGCACAAAGATTTTTCTGGCCTTGTTTAATTAAAGATGTAACTGAATGGGCTAGGTGTTGTTTTGCTTGTCAAAAGGCAAAAATCCACTGCCATACAGTTGCGCCACCCGGAGAATTCTAACCAGCTGCTCGATTCTAGCACATTCATTTAGATCTGATTGGTCCTCTGCCACCCTCCGAAGGATTCAGATATTGCCTCACGATGATTGATCGGCATACCAGATAGACCGAAGTCGTACCTCTAAATGATATTACTGCAGAAGCCGTTAGTGCCGCAGTTTAAAGTCATTGGATCTGCCGATTTGGAGTTCCAACGACGATTACAACAGACCAAGGTCGCCAGTATGAATCCCAACTTTTTCATCAGCTTACTTTACTTTTGGGCATTCGCCCAAATCGAGCAACTGCACCCGCAATCGAATTGATGTATTGAAAAATGACATAGACCTCTCAAGACTGCAATCACAGCCCATATGAATAGTGCCAACTGAACAAATGTATTGCCAACAGTGCTTCTTGGACTGCGAGCTAGCCTGCGGGACGTCACGTCCTCGAGTATAGCTGAAGCATTATATGGATGCTCCATCAGACTACCGGGAGAATTTCTTGAGGCGCACCCTAAGAAAGATGATCCTCACGCAGCGCTCCAAGAACTCAAGGTTCATATGGCGAAATAAAGACCGGCAGAAGCGCGCACTTAGAACAGGAAAACCTTCGTGCATGATGAGCTTAGAAAGTGCACACATGTTTTTGTCAGAGAAGACAATATTAAACGCCCTTTGATCCCACCCCAGGCCCTTTCAAGGTCTTACAACGTCATGATAAATACTTCGTGGTTCACCTACATGGCTGTGAATCCAATATCTCTCTGGATCGTCTGAAGCCAGCATTCCTGCCAGCCGAAGACTCTTCGGCGACAATGGATAAACAACCGACCCAGGAAAGTTTACGAAACACGTTCCGGGCGCTTGGTCAAGCCTAATGTACGGTTTTGTGATCCCATCATCTAGGAGGGGAATCCTGTAGCTGTAATATCGGCACGCGTACCAGTGGCAACACTGAATACTAAAGAGATAACCGTCAATAGCCTTCTAGTGTGAGAAAAAGTGAACAAAGAGTGTTGTTTTATTGCTATATAGTGCTTCTCAATCTTTAAAAAGTTATTTTTTAACGGTATCAAGAATTCCTGTAAGTTATTATTTTGTTTATTTTGTCTGAACTTTATCACAATAAAAGGAAGTTAGAACACGAATTGTTAAGTTACCTCTTTGTCATAAAAACACTTGACTACTTTGTTGACTTAATAAAAAGACATATTTATCACAACTATAAGTTAAACTATGCAGCTATTATCAATTCATGATTTTTCGGATCTTCAAAGTAGTGTTCAACAAATTATAGTAGAATTTTTTTTAAATATATTTTAATTATTATGGTTGACATTCGTTGGACTGTCAAACGCTTCAAGTGAAAATAAAAGTTTACAAATTATCGTAGCTAGGTCTGTTTGTCCCTAATAATTGGTCATTGAAAAGGGCCAATGTTTGCTATAGATACCGCAATGAAATAAGGATTGCATAAATAAAATGTCATTTTTTTTTATTTGATAGTAAATAAAAAAATAAAACATTAGATAAATTTATCAAAATATATATACTCACCATAACTTAGCTTTTATCAATTCAAGAAATTAATTTTTATTGCCTTATTCTTACATAAAAAATAATAATGACAAGAAATCAAATCATACAATTTTACTTTGGCTCTACACAAATCGAGGAATACCTATGTGAGAGTCATTTCGGTAAGGAAGAGACCGTTTCAGCCGGTGACCCAATTCCATCTGCTTGTTAAGCCTAAATATACCCCTTTCATTCAAGCGTTGGGAACAGTACAATTTATTTCCGGAATTTCTCCGGAACGGAATGTCCGATTTTCAATCTGTAAAATTCTTTGTGTATTTGGTAAACACAGAATTCTCGCTACGAAGCGTTTTTTTCTATAAATTCAATAATTAGGAAAATAGAACGTAAAAATAGGTGTTAAATATATATATTTAAAAATATGCGGTTATAGCCAGTTGTAGAAACGTTATCCGAAATGAATGACACATTCCAACTAATCATAGCATGCATATTGCGATCGTAATGTGAAAAATACGAATTTTGTTTACAACCGGATGGAGTTGCGTCACCGGCTGAAACGGTCTCTTCCTTACCGAAATGACTCTCGCATAGGTATTCCTCGATTTGTGAAGAGCCAAAGAAAAATTGTATGATTTTGTTTTCTTGTTATTATTATTTTTTATGAGTCGTTAGATTCAGTCTATTAACAATTTCTCATTTTAAGTAAGGAAGTAAGTAAGAATAAGGAAAATCCTTAGCCGGAGTATCCTGGGGATCTCACCCTCGGAATTTAATTACATTATACAAAACAATTATTCGGTCCGTTCTAGACTATTGCTCTGTTATTTATAATGAATCAAATTCCCCCTACATCAAAGTGTTAAACACGTTGCAGTCAGGTGCCATTAGGTTGTGCCTAGGGGCTTTCAAAACGTCTCCCATTAATGCACTTCAGGCCTCCGCCGGAGAAATGCCTTTAAACATTAGAAGGACGTGGCTAGCTAAAAAATACCTCCTCAAGGTTTATTCGGACTCTAACCACCCGGTTGGGAATGCAATTAATAAAGGCAATGTATTCAGTCAGAAGCTAGTAGAAATCATCTACGAACTACAACCACTGCTTAAATCACTCCATAAAACTGAAGCTCCTCAGGAATACACAACACCAGCTCCTAAATGTCTAATCGAAGTAAATAGCAACCCAAATCTAATCGGTAAAACTCATAATAAATCTCTCTACTCCTCATTGCATCTAAAACTAGCAGCACTGGAAACAATAGCTCAAAAATATCCCAGTTACCATCAAATATATTCTGATGCTTCAAAAACACAAACTCGCACTTCGATCGCCGTATTTGACCCCCAGAACAACCAGAAATTCTCGTTCTCTGTGCCATTGAATCTTAGTATCTTCAGCGCAGAACTTTACGCCATCCTTCATTCCATTATTTACTGCGGAAGAACATACTCAAATACTAATATAGTCATCCTAGCTGATTCAGCCTCTGTATGCCAACATCTAAATTTGTTACACCAAACAAAATCACATAATTACATTTCTTTTAAAATTCTTTCATTATTGTACATGCCGAAAAACCATTATTTCTTCCAATGGGTACCGGGACACGTAGGGCTGTCAGGTAATGAAACGGCAGATAAAACTGCCAACCAACGCCAGCACCACCGGATAAATATCAAGATTCCAATAACAGACCTAATAAGAAAAATCAAATATAATGCGATCGAAGAATGGCAAAGGTTTTACGAATGGGAAAGTGCACTGAAAGGAAAGGACCACTACGCAGTACAAGAAAAGGTAGCATTGACTCCATGGTTTGTAACTCAAAGGCTAAATCTCGAACGCCCAAGTTTAGTAAAACTTATTAGACTGAAGATCAACCATGGCAGAACCAAGAAATTCCTCCATTTAATGGCCCTAACTCAAAGTGGCATGTGTTCTAAATGCCAATGTCTGGAAGATCCAAGACACATCGTGTTTAAGTGCAAAAAGTTTGTTAATGAGAGGATAAGAACGCTGGGTACACTGACTGTTCAAGACGTCTCTGAATTCTTAAGAACTTTGACGAAAGTAAAGGCCCAAGATTTAATTAAATTTCTGTCTGAAACCAAAGCTCTCATATAATAGAGAAAGAAAAAGAAAATTCAACTGGGCACAAAATTAAATAAAATTAGATAGTGCTATATTGGCAATATAGGACTTGTGTTAGCAAGTCTTTAAAGCCAAAAAAAAAAAAAAAAAAAAAAAAAAAAAAAAAAAAAAAAAAAAAAAAAAAAAAAAAAAAAAAAAAAAAAAAAAAAAAAAGAATAAGGCAATTAAAATAAATTTTTCGAATTGACAAAAGCTGAATTAAAGTTTTAATATATATTTTGATAAATTTATTAAATATTTTATTTGTCTATTTATTACCAAATTAAAAAAAACGACATTTTGTTTATGCAATCCTTAATTTAGTGCGGTATCTGTAGGAAACATCGGCCCTTTTCACTGACTAATTATTAGGAACAAACAGACCTAGCTACAATAATTTGTAAACATCTATTTTCACTTGAAGCGTTTGACGGTCCAACACTTTGAATATCAACCATAGTAATTAAAATATATTTATAAACAAACAAAAAACTTTTACTATAATGTGTTGTACACAACTTTGAAGATCCGAAAATCTGAAAAATCATGAATTGATAATAGCTGCATAGTTAACTTATAGTTGTGATAATTATGTCTTTTTATAAAGTCAAAAAAGGAGTTATTGTCTATTTATTTTCAAATAGAGAAAAAGTTTTGTTTACTTACTGCAGGAAGTCTAACACTATCTGACCCTTTTCACCTGTAATGTATTAGGGACAAATAATATAAAATATTCCAAATAAATTCCATAAGTTGCCTAGCCGATAGATACCTATGTAATTATATATAAATTTACATATGTAAATTTATTACCTTGTACCTAATATAAATTTAGGTAGCATGTCGGTATACGAAGTCAATCCGATAGTACAGAAACCAGGTAAAAGATATTCCGGAAAACCCAATAACAATTGAAAATATTTCCTGTTTAGAACAAATTGTATTTCCGTTCAATTTCTATCGTTGTAAAGATAGAGCATAACAAAGAAGAACAATTTATTGGACGTAGAGATTTTTATATAAATAGTTCTGAATCCAAAAAGAACCTCTGCGTATCTGATAGACGAAGAAAACCTGAACTGAAAAGAAAAGCTGATAATGAAAAAGAGTACGTACCCATATAATATTTACTATGAGGTAATTTGAAAACACAGTGTTGTTTCGCTGAGTTGTTCAAATTCAACTTAGAAAATCAATAATTTTACATTAGTTGACTGTAAAAATCGTAAATAAAATTAAACAATGACTGATAAATAAAATCAGTTAGTTTTATAACTGGCTCCTTGGAAATGTTTTAAAATTACCGTAAATTAAGGTAATTTCATTGTTCCCAAGTCTCGTGGATATGTAATTTTTCCATAGCTTATACCATAATAATTAAAACATATTTTTAAAAACAACCGGGAAAAGTAATTTCCTACTATTGGTTAGATATAGGTACCTACAAAACGGTTTATCCTTTTATATTTGTATGATTTTTTTCTGATTTCTCACGGCCACATCACATTGTGGGGTTCATTATTTTTTCTTAGCAAAATATAAAAAATATATCAATAATTTGTATGAAATCGGGTAAAAAAGCTCATGAGTTGATATTACGATTTTACAGATGCCGGGACTATAGCGGTAATCAACATTAATCAGAGTCAAACAATAATAATCCCTATATAATCATTGTTTTTAGAACATTTTTGAAAGGGTTGAACATCGTATGTTCTTAGCTGTTTGATCAAATAACTCGGAAACCAGCTACTCTTAGCACATTTTCGGTCTATGCATTAATAAAACAAATTTAATTTGCAACAAATTTTGTTTCATATATTTTTTTTATTAAATGTGCTTATTTTTGAATTGGAAGTATTCTCTGTTTTTTCAAGAACCATTCCCAAACACACCTGGAATCCTGACACTCTAATTCTTTTCTAACTCTAATTCATAGAATATCTATACTTTTTTTTTTTTACTATTTAATGAACAATAATGAATATTATTTATTGCAAGGTGTTGAATTATTTATTATTTTTTTTCAAAAGAGCTAAAATGTACGTATTGAGTGAACATTTAATTTAAAAGAGGGTTTGCATAAAAGTTTTAGTTCTTACTACTACTAACGTTCGGGCTATATTGTAAAATTACTTAATTTATTAATATTAAAATAAAAAAGCTTTTGTACTTTTGCTGATTTCATAATTGTTGAGTTCAAAAAATTATAAAATTTGATACAAGATCATAATGGTTTTTTGGTTGATTATATTGTACAGATTAGAAATCTGATGAATTCTAATATCTACAATAATTTTAAATTGTAACGTAGGTTTTGTCGTAAACATAAATTACTATAGAACTGTCAGTGAGAAATTCCACCAAAACTCCAGTCAAATAAGGATTTCACCTTCTGAAAGGAAGAAATGAAGCTAAATTTTTGCTTATACCTTCGTTTTGGCATTCTAAA
This sequence comes from Euschistus heros, assembly GCA_003667255.2. Lineage (NCBI taxonomy): Eukaryota > Metazoa > Arthropoda > Insecta > Hemiptera > Pentatomidae > Euschistus > Euschistus heros. Next base: position 5,695,637 of record RCWM02000005.1, read on the forward strand.
TAAGGGGTGAAAAGTCACCTTTACCTTCCAAAGACTCCTAACGAAGCTGTGAAGTCAAAAATAGTAACATATTTTATTTGTAGAGTGCATACTCTACACCCCTCATTTCAGCACTCTTGACTGGGGTCGCACTTTTCCGCGAAATCAAGTTTTTTTTTTCCAAAACTTATTTATTGATTTTATTTGAAAAAATGAAATTTCAGATCAGACAAACAGTTTTAGAGTTATAGCGTTTTATAAAAAAAAAAAACAGTAAGCGGGTTTTAGCGTGCTGGCGTGGGTATTTTACGGGACTTGATCGAAATTTAATATACAGGTTCTTATAGTAAATTTAACCAGCTTTCAGGTGGAAAAAAATAATTTTGGATCGAACTATTAGTTTCGGAGCTCTAGCTAAAAGAGTGCCGACAAACGTGCTTTCGCGGAGAAGTGCGACCCCAGTGAGAGTGCTGAAACGAGGGGTGTAGAGTGCATGTAATATGCGACTATTTTTAACTTCACAGCTTTGTTAGGAGTAGTTGGAAGATAAAATACTAAAAGTCCCTGACCCTGAGGGAACGAGATTTCCCAGTTTACGGTTAAGTGTGGTTTAATGCTCTACAACTTTGATTCCGACATTTTTTCTGAGAAGCGATTGATGAAGGCACTAGAAGCAAATGTTTGTCCGAACCGGTGTCCGCTACTGTTTTTCCCCACTATATCTTAAAAACGGCTAATCCTAAAAAAAAAAAAAAATGAATGGAACCCAAAAGAATCATAGAAAATATTATTATCTACAAGTTTTTTAACCTTCTCGATTGACGCCCGAGGCAAAGACATCGATATATTTGAAAAAACAAAAAACTGATTTTGTGACCTTTGACCATGAATATCATTATGCTAACATGCTGAGGTCGGTGACTTTTCACCACTTATTTAGAATCCCAAAACGAAAGTATATGCAAAAATTCAGCTTCATTGCTTCCTTTTCAAGATTTGCTGTCTAAAACTCCTTATTTGACTGGGCTAGTGGTACTCTCAAGGTATAAATATCCTTATTGCCCAATGTTTTATTATTATTCCGAGATATCATTTGTTATTTGAATTATATTTTATTTATTAATAAATAATGTTCATGAATCGAATGAAACAAATCGGTAAGAGTGAATTTACACTTACAGAGACCGATAAAAGTTTTTTAAAGTTTTTTTTTTAATTCTTTGCCGAAGTAGTTAGTTCTTATTTTCCAGATAATTTCTATTTACATTATGAAGTCCTAATGAATAATTAAGGTAATTTTAGGTTTTTAGTAATAAAAAATGTTCATATAAATATTATGTTCTCCTAATATGTATGTTGTTTATACTTTGAAATTTTTAGTAGACATGCAAGAACCTTGATTATCAAATTTTATAAATATTAGCTGTAACATTCTATATTACGAATGTGTTTTCATGTTGAAGGGTTCAATGAAACAGTTCTTAGGAATTGATAAATTATTAACAGTTATATATTTCTTAGTTAACTATTATCAATAAAATTAATCAATAAACAGTTATAGTTTACTCATTATTTCTCGATTTATTTACCTATATATATATATATATATATATATATATATATATATATATATATATATATATATATATATATATATATATATATATATATATAACTTACGATCGCCGAGAATAAAATGATAAAAAAAAAAGGAAAGGGGACGCAATGAACAACACACAATGTCTAGATAACAACTGATTTATTCTTTCTTCTAATGCTCTATTTATACATTTCTATTATTTACAAGCTTAACTCTAAGGATTAACTCATATATATGTACATGTTATTCTTAACCCCCCCCTGCCAGTTTACGAACAGTCCTCGTAAACTTAAAAAAAATAAAAGAACTAACTCATAAAATTTGAGAACAAAGCAAAACAGAACACACAAAAATAAAAATAAAAATAACACTCACTGACACTTCCTGAAACACAAAACAAAAGCAACACCACGAAATAAAATGACCTGTATGCACATGGGAAAGAAAACAAAAAAAAACTTCATAATTTCTGCCGACAGAAGTAGGAGAGAGGACACACGTCCTTGTCTGTCTAGGTCTGTCTCTCTTTGGGAATTTTTAATTGTTCCAGGTGTACCGTCCGTCGTTTCCTCGGGTCATGTACGTCTTGTATCGTGACTACATTGTGTTCGCGAATAGTGACCACTTTATAAGGCCCCTCGTAGCGCTTTATTTCCTTTCCCCTATTTGAAATGATTTTTCGGTACACTATCGTTCCAATCTTTATCTTTCCCATCGCGTCTGTCATTTTCAGATTTTCGCGATCCACCCTCCTACTCTTATCCGCCGCTATTTTTGTCCCCATCTTCTTGCGAATTCTCCCCACAGCGATCCGATTTGCCTCTAGGGTGCTTCCTATGTTCGGGTCTACTTCCGTGATACGCTCGTCCCGCCGCCTCCCTCGCGGTCCGAAAAGTATCTCGAATGGTGTGAACCCCGTCGCTGCGTGCACCGAATGGTTGTAAGCCACTATCGCTCTCGGCATTGCTTCATTGGGTTCCAGCCCCTTTTCCAGATGAGAAATACGCAGATGGTCGCTGAGCGTGCTGTGAAGCCTTACCACATCTCCTCGGCTTTTAGGGCGTCCCGGCGTGTTTTTATGCCATTCTATGTCCATTCGTCTTAGTTCTTCTCGCAGACTTCCGTTGTCAAACTCTCGCCCTCCGTCTGAAGAGATTCTGTCGGGTACCCCATAGAATAAAAACCATGTTCGCACTGCCTCCACGATTGCTTCCGCCGACCGTTCTTAGATCCAGTACGCCATCGCCAGCTTACTGAAAATATCAATCATCGTCACCCATTTCGCTCCTCTCCATGTGAACGTATCCATTTGCAGCTCACTCAGTGGTCCTGATGGCGTCCTGGTCTCTTCGCGCAATCCCGTAGGGGGATGTCTGTCATACTTTTGTGGACAAACACACGTCACACTCGGCTATCACTGTCTCTATTGTCTTCTTCATCTGTGTCCAGAAGTACTTCCTTCGGAGTGCCTGCAGCGTCTCGTTGATGCCCCTGTGATTGGTCTTGCCCTGGTGGTATGCCAGCGTGACCTCCTTCTGCCTCTCTAGCTCCGTGATTGTTTCCCCGATTCTGGTGCATCTGATGAAGGTCCTGTCCACTCCAATTTTCTTCTCTCGCCACATCCGCCGGATTTTATCCCAGACCGTGTTGTTCCCTACATACAGATGGTAAGATCTCCCTGGCTTCGATGAATCGTTTAGTGCTTTCGCGATTTGTTCCTCCCGAACCCCCGGTTGAGACCAAACGGTTGTAATGGAACACCCTGCCACGAGTATTCAATTTTCAACAAACCCCTAGTCCTCGTCTTCCAAATAATCTGTCTTCGTTTGTCGTTAATGATCGTGTCGTCCTCTTCCATGTCTGTCGGTCTGTCCTCCGACGCGCTTGTCTCCTCATCGTCCTGTCTCGCGGCCTCGTCCGTTGTAGTCTGTTGGCCTTCTCCCTCCGGTGTCCATTCCCTAATGAATTCCCGGAGCCCCCCTGAATATTCTCCTTCCTCTCTCTCAATAGCGTTTACCTGCACCGCTCGCGACAACATTTTCTTTTCCGGGTTTGTATTTCACCTCCATGTTGTACTGTCGCAGGTATTCTTTCCACCGAGTTACGCGCGCTGAGGTTTGCTTGATTTTCCCCACCCAGAGTAGAGGTCGGTGGTCCGTTTGTACCGTAAACCTTCGCCCAAACACGTACGGCCGGAAGTGTTCAATCGCCCATACCACACCCAGCAACTCGCGTTCCACCGCACTATACCGCGCTTCCGCTTCTGTGAGGCGTCTACTCGCGTAAGCCACTGGACGTTCACCCTTCTCTCCCTCTTGCGATAGAACAGCTCCCAACGCGTACTCACTTGCGTCGGTCGTTATCACGAACTGTTTCTCGAAGTCGGGGAATGCTAACACAGGTTCCGCTTGGAGTCGCTCTCTACATTTCCGGATATTATCCTCGATTTCTGGCGTGATACAAATCTTCCGCCCCTTTTTAAGCAAGTTATTTAGCGGTACCAGATGCTCGGCCATCTCCGGAATAAATCGCCTGTAGTAATTCAACGTGCCCATCAGTCTCCGGACACCTTTTACGTCAGTGGGGATTGCCATTCTTTGTATTGCCTCTACCTTTGCCTTATCCGGTTGTACGCCCTTTCTCGATATTCTGTGTCCTAGGAAAGTAATCTGTTCCTGCCCTAGAATCGATTTCTCCCGCGACAATTTCAGGCCAAATTCCCGTAGTCTGTTAAACACTGTCCGTAAGTCTTCTATATGTCGTTTCTCGTCCTTGCTAAACACCAACAGGTCGTCCATATATACTTGACACGCTGTCTCGTCCAGTCCTCTAAGAAATTCGTCCATCAGTCTCTGAAACGTCATTGGTACATTCTTTAGCCCGAAAGGCATTCTAGTGAATTCGAAGTGCCCTCTTTCGAATGTAAATGCCGTTTTGTGCCTGTCCTTGGGGTGTAACTTGATCTGATGGTATCCTGCTTTGAGGTCCAGCGTCGAGAATATGGTCGCCCCTCCCAGTCTGCGCAAAAAAGCGCACTTCAGTTGAAAGTTATAAGATAAATTGGTAACGGGTATTTAATTTTCTGTATCAATGATTTTATGTGTATGTACAAACAACATACACATACCCATATATGAAAAATATACATAATGATTTTAACTCCAATTTTGTGTTCAATTTTCCCATTTACATGAAGATAAGTGGAATGATAATCTCGATAATTCTTTGTTCTGTAAGTCGAACTATTTTTCAGGGTAGCTTGAAGATCGAGAATTGACTGTATAAACAAAAATACACTCACCAATAAAAAATGAAAAATAAAAATAATTTTTAGAAAAAATACAGAACCGACTTCAAGATTAAACCTACATATACAAACTTGAAATAAAAAATAATATTTTAATTGCTTCGAAACAAAAACCATTAAATGACAATTAACGAAATTCTCGATACTTATATACCTATTCACAATCAATGATGATTTATTTTTGGAGTCGGTGCCGACCAAAACAAACAGAATTTGAGAAGAAATGGTAATTTCCTCCCACTATTTCATCACCGCCACACCGCTGTCTCCGGCCATTCTAAAGTTTATTGCTAAGGCAGGATTAAACTGCCCTTCTCGGCTGGCACCGACTCCAAAAATAAATTATCATAAATTGTGAATAGGTATATAAGTATCGATAATTTCGTTGATTGTCATTTAATGGTTTTTGTTTCGAAGCAATTAAAATATTATTTTTTTATTTTTTAGTTTAAGTTTGTATATGTAGGTTTAATCTTGAAGTCGGTTTTTTTTTTTTTTTTTTTCAGAAAATGATTTTTATTTTTCACTTTTTTGATTTATTTTTTTAATTTTTGTGTTTGTATTATATTATTGTACTTGAAGTAATAAAAAAAAAGTTCAAAAATTCTATATAAATATTATTTATGCCTTTTAAAAAAATATTGAGTATTATGCTACTGAAAAGTGTTAAAAGCTATCTGAGTTCTGGGGGAGGAAAATAGTCCTGGCCACCTCAGTGAAAACCACGAAAATAATTGCCAGTTCATACCCGGCGTATGAGTTCTGTGCCAGGCATTATATGCATATGTAGTCCAGTAAAATAAGGGTTTTCCGAAGAAAAAAACTGCCAAACTTTTATTATCAACAGATCTCTATGTTTTTTTGGGGTGCTGAATCCGAATCTGAAGTGTGCTACCACGGCAGACGTCGGTTTCATACCCAAAATTTCATAAAAACGCCCAAAATATCGGTTTAGAGTTATAGGAAAAAATGTGCCCAAAAAAACGTTGATTTTATAAAAGTACGGGATATTTAGCGTTCTGGCATGTTTGTCTCAAGAGACCTAATTAATGAAATCTTCATATACAGAGTCTGATAGTAAATTTGACCAGCTTTTAGATAAAAAGAAGAAATTTTGATTCGGGTGAATAGTTTCGGAGATATAGTGAAAAATGTACAAAAAAACGTGGATTTTACAACAATACGGGTTTTTTTTAGCGTGCTTTTATGGGACATTATTAAAACTTCATATTTAATAGGCTAATAGTAAATTTAATTTGCTTTAAGATGAAAAAAAGTAATTTTGAATCGGACAAATAGTTTCGGAGTTATAGACCAAAAAGTGCGATAAACATGTTTTCGCGGAGAAGTGGGACTGACCGCCAGTTGGCCAATTTCTACACTTTTTTTCCCGAAACCATCGCTTCGCGGTAAACCGTGCGATTTCTGTGTAGTTTTTTTTTTTTTTTTTTCATTTTATCGGTAATAATTCTAGCTATAATTAATATTTAAAGACTTTTTTCGAAAAAAGCTTCGGTTCGTTATAAGTAAAATACTGATATTTTGGGAGGTTTTTTTGCAATTTTGGGTATGATGCCGACGTCTGCCGTGGTAGCAAACTTTAGATTCGGATTCAGCACCCCAAGAAACTATAACTATAAATATCCGTTAAGAATAAAAGTCCGGCAGTTTTTTTTCTTGAAAACGGACTTTTGGAGCCTTATTTTACTGGCTATTGGGTTCGCGGCTTCGGAGTGCAAAGGGTTAAGCATTTTAATGTATTATTTCAGGGGTCTCCTTACTTTTCAACCTTCGGGCCATACTGATTACTTCCAAGGGTTCCGGAAATAGGTAATGAACTCTCTATCCATTGCAAACAGATTACGCTCAAATCGCGTTGAACCTCGTTGATTCGAGAAAGTTCAGGTGTATTCCACTCACTTCTAGATGGCAGAAATTCGGCTTGACGGTACACATCTGAACAAAATAACTGCTAACGCGTGATAATTTGGGGCGAATGCTAAAATGTAAACGTACACTAATGGTGCGTTGCGTAGCTGTCACGGGCCGGATTCATGGCACTGGCGGGCCAGATTTGGCCCGCGAGCCGTACTTTGGAGACCCCTGTACTATATGATATTTCAACAACTACCAGGTCAGCGTTTGAGTATTGTGTGTAAACAGCCTTCTAAATCTTTGTTTAAAATTACAACTCTAGCTCTAGATTTTCGATCATATGTTTGATAAATACGATAATTATTATAACCTATAATTCTTTTATCACGTGTGTATGGTTCTTGTATTAAAACAATGTCTATATTTATCTTAGCTGTATAAAACTGTAGGTAGGTAGGTTGATTGTTTTTGGACACTCAACTTCTATGGTCTTTAGTGTCCTGGTTCTTTAGTTTTTTTTTAAATTATATTTTTTCGAAAACGTTATGGTGCTTCAAAATTATGATAATTTTGTCAATATTATCTTTGTTATCTCCAAGCATTACCGAGAGTCTTCTTTCCAGCCGTTCCTGCTCAAAAAAAGTTTCGTACAGCGGGCATTCCTCGAGGATATGTCTGATCGTTAATTGACACTGGCAGTATTAACATTTCGGTGAGGCTTCTCTCATTATAAGGTATCCATGACTAAGGCGAGTATGGCCAATCCTTAATCTTGTGATCACCACTTCTTCTCTTCTCTTTCTCCGATATGATGTATGCCATTGTTTGATGTCACTTTTAATTATTTTTAATTTGTTATCTGCCTGGGTTTCATGCCATAATTCTATACAAGTATGCCTGGCTAAATACTTTAAAAAATTGCGTCCGAAGGGGTATAGATTGTTTTGATGTCTAGCAAGGAAATGGCTGCTTGCTTGGCTGCTTCGTCTGCGGCTTCATTCTCTTTTATCCCCACATGGGATGGTATCCAGATAAGTACCAAGTTCTTTTGTGAATCATTTAACATTGAGGCATATGCCTGTGCCTTTCTTATGACTGGATCTTGGTATATAGGTTAACAAAAGATATGGCAGAAAGGGAATCAGTAAATATGGCAAGATTTTTTTCTTCCAGGTGCATAGCGTAGTGTAACGCCGCAGTAATCGCCCAGCATTCCGCTGTAAAGTTACTGGTGATAGGCGGAAGTTTGTATTTCAAAATCGTAGTGTCCAAAACAACGGAACACCCAACATTGTTGTTTGATTTTGAGCCATCTGTAAATATGAATTTAAAGTTTTCGTATTTTTCTTTAATTTTGTTAAATTCTGTTTAGTATATTATTTCTGAGGTGCTAATTTTCGAATATTTTTTTAGTGTTAAATCTATTGTTGGAATTTTTTAGAGTCCATGGTGGATATTTCAAATCATCGGTTGTAGGTTCGAGGTGTTGTATTTCTTTTATATATTTTCCGGCTCTGATTCCCAACGGGAAGGCAGTCTCAAGCTGGATTTTTGTTATGGAATTTTAGCCTACCAATATAACCGCAGGCAAGCTGGTGTCTACGAACAGCTAGTGGTGGTTGCCCAGCTTCAACACAAATGCTACATATGGGACTAGTTCTGGATGCACCTGTTGCGAGACGTAGACCAGCATGGTAAACCGAGTCAATAGCTGAAAGCTGGGTGAGGTTCGCTGAGGAGTAAATAAAACTTCCATAGTCCAGTTTGGATCTTATCAGGCACGTGTAAACTTTAATCATGCTTCCCCTGTCAGCACCCCAAGAGCAGCCAGCAAGAACTTTAAGAACATTTAATCTCTTGGATGATTCTGCCTTTAACCACTTGATATGTTCTTTCCAGCTCAGTTTAGAATCAAAAACCACGCCTAAAAATTTAGTGCTTGGTACAAAGTTTAAGTTGATGCTTCTGGAAGTTAGTAATGGTGGAGGAGTTGGTGTTCTGCGTTTTGAAAATATTATACATTTCGTCTTTTCAGTAGAGAATTTTATACCTGATTGTGTAGACCAAATTTCTAAGTTTCTTAGGCAGTTTTGCAATATTATTTGCATCCTCTCCCGGTCTCTAAAAACGATAGAAGCAATGCCAAATCATCAACAAACAGAAACGTTTTAATCGATTTGGGTATACTGGTCGTAACTTTGTTTATGGCTATTGCAAAAAGAGTACAGCTTAGGACACTTCCCTGTGGAATACCCTTGTTCATATTTTTGATTGAAGAAAAACTGTTATCTATTCTGACTTGAAAAGTTCGATTTTGCAGAAAGTTTTTAATCAGACAGAGAAGACGACCCGACCCGTAAATCCCCATTCACGCAGCTGTTGTATGACGAGTGCTGGATTCAAGTTGTCGTACGCTTTTTCAATGTCGAAATAAATTCCGATGCATTCTTTCTTCTCTGCAAAGCTACTCGGTATCTCGTATTCCATATTTACAAGATGGTCATTTGTTTACATACACAACTTGTAAGTGAAATGGGTCGATAGTTTGATAGGAATAGTCTATTTTTATTGTTTTTTAAAATCGGAATTATTACTGCTCTTCTCCAGATCTCTGGAAATTCTCCAGTGTACCAAATACGGTTATACAGGGTTAGGAGAGCGTTCAGTGTCTGTTTTGGAAGATTTTTAAGCATTTCATTATGTATGTCATCTATACCTGGTGCAGTCGGTTTCAATTCATTTATATTCGCCTTTAGTTCTTCCATTGTAAAAGGAGTGTTGTATGAATTTTCAATGTTATTGTCGCTATAATCCAAAATTTGCTTCATTTTCTTCTATCTGATGTTCTTGGGGAGAATACATATATTTGAATAGTAGTCTGCAAAATATTCGGCCAAAGTGTTTGAGTCTTGGGTAAAATTTCCATTAATTAATAAACCTGGTTGATAATCTATTTGTTTCCCAGTTATGCTTCGTATTTTCTTCCAGAATAGTCGTGGTGAAGTGTCTGTTGAGATTGATTCTAAAAATAGGTTCCAAGAATATTTTTTTTTTTATTTTTAATTATTCTGCGAGCTTTTGATGGGTTTTTTTTATATTCTATTATATTTTTTTGAGTAGGTTCTTTTTGGAATAATTTTAGGGCTTTTCTTCGGTTTTTAATAGCTATTTTGCACTCGTTATCATACCAGGGGATGTTTCTATTGATTTTTGTACTGATTGAGGATCGTGGGATTGAGCTTTCTGCTGCTGTCAGGATCGATGATGTAATTTGATCATTTATCAATTCACTGCTACTTCCCTCAGATATATCGGTTCCCGCTATCTGGATACTGCTTTTGAATTTCGGCGTCAGACTTTTCCGTAATCCACCTAGGATAACACTCTTTTAACCAGAGTGTTATTATTTGCGAAATCAATGATCAAGGGGAAATGGTCACTAGAGTATTGATCTTCGCTGACTTGCCAGTTGAGGTGAGTATAAATGCTGGAAGTACACCAAGTCAGATCTATGCAGGAGAAAGGGTGATAGGCTGGGCTCAAGTATGTTGGCTGTCCTGTATTAAAAAGAATAGAATTAGAATTGTCAATAAGTTTTCTAATAACAGTTCCTCTCGTAGTATTAGTCGAAGAACCCCAGGAAGTGTGATGGCCACTAACGTCGCTCGTAACGATATAAGGAGATGGCAGGTTATTCAGCAGATTGATGAGATCAGTTTCAACAAAATTTTCGGGTGGTAAATATAAATTTACTAGATATACGGGAAAATTTAGGTAGAGTTTGGCAACAATAGCTTGCAAAGGAATATTAATAGTTAATATCTCAGACACAACCCTGTTATGTACTGCAACCAACACGCCACCACACGCTCTATTTCCGTCCATGTAGTCGTTTCTGTAAATTGTATAATCTTTTAATTTAAATTCCTTATTTGGTAGAAGTTTACTTTCTTGTATACATATGACTACTGGTTGATATTTGTTAATTATCAATTTTAGTTTCTCATATTTACTCAAAAGCCCGTTACAATTCCACTGGATAATAGTTTGGGTTAGTGACATTGGGGAGTGAGCGAGATGAAGAGATTAAAAGAGAGAAAAAATAAAACAAAAAATAAAATAAAATACAACATAAAGACGACAGAGTAATAGACAAAATATAGAAAAAACTAAAACTGAAATTGTAAATATTAATTAAAATATATAATGATGAATACATCAATTAATTTCCATTTTTTCTTTACTCTTTGAAGTGCTTCTGGTTTTACTTCTGGTTCGTCTTTGTTTAACTTCTGTCCATTCGCCATGTTGATTTAGTTTAGAATCAGAGGCAATGTTAGTCTCAATAGGGGGAGGATCGTTAAGGGTTTGGGATATGTGGACCACCTCACCTAGGGGGGGGGGGTTAGGGTAGATGAGGTTAAGGGAGGTGAGGAAACGGGAAAAAAAGGGACTGGAAAAGATGAGGATACTGTGGAGGATGTGGAGGGAGCAGGGGAAGGAGAGAAGGAAGGAGGGAGGGAAGGAGTGGGGGTTTTCGGTCAATTTACTTACGACTGAGACGCTGACCGGGGCGCCTTTAATAACATCTAAGGGCTGCTTAAAAACAGTTTGCTTAGTATTAATTTCTTCAGTTTGGGCACTAACACTTTTTTTATTATTTTTTCAAACATTAGAAAATGAAATCGGGTGTAATGTCTCGTATTTCTTTTTTGCTGCAAAATAAGTAATTTTTTCAGATTCTTGAATACGTTTAATTTCTTTTTCTTTTATAAAAATAGGACATACTTTTGAAAAAGTCATTTTGACCCATACAATTAACACATTTTACAGGGCCACTACATTCCGCGCCCTCATGTTTAGTTTTGCCACAAAACCTGCATAGCGCCTCTTTTTTACAATCTGTTTTAACATGACCGAATTTTAAAACGAATAACAACGAGTGGGATTTGGCGTGAATTGTTTAATTTCAACATTATAAAAACCTATTTTGATTTCTTTCGGCAAGTTAGGGTTGTTAAATGTAAAAAGATAGTTGTGACTATTGAATTTTTCACCGTTTTTAAAATATGTCATTCTTTTTACATCCGCCACGTTTTGTGGTTTTAGTTCTTCTTTTATTTCGTCTAAACTAACGCAGTCTAGATCAGGGCACCACGCGAGGCCTAGACTTCTATTTAATTTAACATGTGGTTCCACTTTAATTTTTAAATTGTATAGCATATTGCATTTTATAAGTTTATCTGATTGAATTGTTGAGGACGTTTCCACTAATAGTGTGCCATTTCTTAACTTTTTTATCATTTTTACTTCACCTACTTGAGAATTTATTTCTTTATAGATCAAAAAAGGTGAAACCTTTTTAAAATCCATAACATTTCCCTCATCATCATTTTCCTCTCTACTAATAATGAAAAATTTAACACATGTTAGTTTAGTGTCACTATTAGTTTTATATAGATTTTTAAATTTTTCTTTTTTCCTCTTGCGAGGAGGAGATTCAACCATAATGGCTAATGAATATTAATAATAAGAAAAACAATATAATAATAAAAGAGAAAAAACGAGAGAAAAAAAATATGAGAACAAACGATAAACAATAAATAAAGAAAAAGTAAAAGTGCAGCTCTTATCTGAGTAGTTGTTCGAGTTAATCCTCGGCAGCTCCACAACACACGTCTTCACTCTACCGATCCTAAACACAAACTCCTATAAAACTGTATAAAGTCTGTTGTGTATTTTGAATGACTAGATCTGTAATAATTGATCTAGATCTGTAATCTTGATCTGTAATAATTTCAACAGTCTCATTCAAATGTCAGAAATAAATGTTTTAAAAGAGTAATTGAAATAAAAAATTGTGTTGTATGTCAGTAAATATATAATGAAAACATATTTAATCTACTCACGCTAATAGTCAAGGTCAGTATTTGATACCAGTTTTTGCACGTCAGTAATGTTGGAAGGGCAGTTTCTGTCATACACAAGTGTTCTGTTCTCCTTAGCATTTTGATTCGCGGGTTCTTATTGAAATTTTTGCAGTTTATGCACTTCAGATGTTCTGAGGTACAGTCACTTGATGAATGTTTATCTCCACATTTTGAGCATGCTGCTTCTCTCCAGCAGTCTCTTGAGTTGTGGTGGAACTTCAAGCATTTGCTGCATCTCCTCGCCCTGAAACAGTCTTCTATATGGACCTTTCGATACCCCAAACTGATACCGTTGTATAGAAGTTCCCTGGTCGCTCCATCTACCTCTAGAATGGCATTCCCTGATACATTTCTTTTAGAGGTCAATATTAATACCGGGCGAACTTGCTCTCTATTCCCACATTTTGGGCCACCAAATAATCCACTATATTGAATAAGGTTGAATAAGTTTAAATTCTTTTATTATAACTCTTGGTTTTCTTTTAGTTATTTCATTAAAATGAATCTTTTCTGAGTTTTTGATAGCACTTTCAATAGTTTCTAAAGCGCATGAGGTGCCTGTTTGTAAAATAAGGGAACCAGTTTTGGTTGTGCTTAGCTTCATAAACGGTAAACCTAATTCTCTTGGATTGACTATTTTTTTGAACTTTGATAATACTTCCGATTTATCAGTAGATTCTTTCGGGATAGTTAGTGCTTTATAACCCTTTTTTTTTTTTTTTTTTAGTTTTTTTTGTGCTCTGAATTTCTTGTGTCATCAGAAAATGAGGGTCTGTTTTAGAGGTTAGGTTGACCACAAGGCCTGTCTGTATTAACTTCTTGATTAATGTTAGATATATTACTTACATATTTTTTTTTCATTTATTTTTTAAAGTAACCCTTTGATAGGATCGTTTATTAAAATAGGTACGTTCCATACAAATGTATACTACGTACCTTAATATTCATATTTACATACAAATTAAAACGTTGACAACAATATTAATAACAGAATTCAGTAAATTTAATATGTGAACATTTTTTTTTAGAAGATAATAGTAATAAATAAAACATTACAAATTGATTGAGAAAATTGGAAAAAAAAATATGGTCTATGGCTGATTTTAGCACAAAATTTTAAATTTTTAAAGGACTTATACAAAGATGTCCTTCCACCTTCTCAGTCCTTGGTCAGTTGGTCAAAGTCCAAGCTATAGATAAATTTTGTAAAGTCAGCTCTATATTTGTTGTACAAGTCATATTCAGTCACAGGTCAATTTTCACCTTTGAAAAATAGAGTTATAATTAGTTAAGATCTTTGTCTGTCATTTAATAAGCAGTCATTAATTACATTTTTAGAATTATGTTCTCGTCCGTCATAAGTACACATGCTACTATTTATTAAATTAAACCTTTTTAGATATGATTTTGTTTGTCCATGTTCGGTTAAGACCTGTGTCAGTTTGTAATGTGTGGATTTGAGTATGTTAAAATTTTTTGTTGTTATTTTTGGAATAAATTTATGCAGGCTTGGGGATTTTTCAGATTTAATCCAGCGATCATTCTAGATTGATATTATGTTTTGTTTAATAAATGTTATGTTGAAGAAATGATAATGGCGCCAGAATGCCCCTTAACCCATTTTATCTCAATATTGATATTTGATAAAGAAAGTTTGTATATATTTGGCTAATAATTTCAGTAAGTTGGTCATGAATGTCAGGATTAAGTATGGATTGTATTAGAGTCATGTTATGTATCAATATTACAATGTTGTGGTGTACGTTAGTAGGAAGATCAAGAAGGAATTCTGTTGCTTTTAAGACTGCATATTTTTCTGCCTGGTTATTGGAACAAGTACCACCCAGTTTATATTTAGCACTGATCATGTTTTCTCTCTTGTCCCAAACTAACCAAGTACAGCCTACATTCTCCCCTTCTTTACTTCCATCTGTGAATATATTATTAACTTCTGGAGGCTTTTGTGTAATCTGTGTTAACCCTTTAACGGGCAGGGCGGGAATTTTTGAATCCATTTCTTCTTTTTTTTTCCTTTGAATGGCTATATCCACGCTAACCCCCACACATGTATCATGAAATTCAAGGTTGAATAAAGGATATTAGACGATAATGAGTAGGATAATGCGTCGGACATTATGTCATTTTTTGAGCAAAAGGCATTAAATATGTGTATCCTCCAGGATACATCGCCTGTTAAAGGGTTAACTGTGTATTGATTATCGCGTGTATTGCAGGGTGTAGCCAGTGTGAAGGTTTAGTTTCGTAATCTATTGAATCTTTTGTAATAGTTCCATAGTTACAGCTATCTAATTTCATTGATGTGAATTACACTATTTCATTTATTTTTAAATCTATAAGAATCATGCTGGCTAAAACACATGCTGCATCATATGATATGGTTTTGTAAACTTTTACTGTCTTGATTCCTATGAGCCAAAGTAACTTTTGTAATCTTTGAAGGTTGCATTTTTTCTGAATAGCTTTATGCCAAATTGGTGCTGCATATAGCATCTTCGGAATCAATGCTGCGTCATAAATAATTTTTACAGTATCAGCTTTTAAGCCCCAAGTTGTCCGTGCAGCAATGGTGAGAGAGTTGGTGGTTTTTAGAGTCGTATTATATATTTTTTCAATATGTTTTGTCCATTTTAGTTTTTTGTCAAATAACGCACCCTATATATATATCACTTATTCTCAACTATTAAATAATAACACAATTGATAAGCAATATATATATATATATATATATATATATATATATATATATATATATATATATATATATATATATATATATATATATCTGTTTCTCACTTATTCTTAACAATTAAATCTTATTAAATAACAATTACCTTCTATTCACTTTCATTTCATTAATTCATATTTATTATAAACCAGTATCAACAAGATTATTTTCTTAATTTAATGCTTAATAATAACAACCTCTATTCACCCCACTTCCCTTATTACTTTTTTCTTGACAATCACTATTAAACTTTATTCTTACTCTCCATTTTCACTCATTCCCTTCCTTTATTCTCCTTACTCTTCCTAAATCTCACATTCATTCTTTCTTATCACCTTAATGAAATAAATGTTATAACTATTTAGAGATTGCTGACCGTGGGTAAATACAATATTATGAGGGTTTTGTCGGCCAGGAAGTAAAACACACTAAGATAATTCTGTTTTTAATGCAAGTCAATATTTCAGCCCAATTTATTGATCTGTTTTAAAATAGTCAACAATCATTAATAATCATAAATTATCTGTAGTTTATTAGAAGTAAGAAATCAGAATAATCTGAGATAAAAATATTCAAAATAATTTATGAATTACTCCACCCAGTAAGCAGTTTATTAGCATTAGCTGAAATTAATTAGCCTGTAACTTATTAGTTACATTTTGACTGTAATGCTAATTATTGAAGAAAAATATTCCTATCCTCTTCAGGAAGAAGTACCTTGTTGACTACCTCTAAAAGCAGATTATAGGTCTTAAAATAGTTTTATCAAATTATCAGAGCCAAATATATTCACATTTTCTTGCGAGTATTTAAAAAAAAATTAAATGATATTTGTGTTTTGATAAGTTGAGTTTTCATTTGTGTGAAATAGTAACCAAGTATATCAATTTTGTCTTATTATTGTGTTTATTTTAATATTTTCCTATCATGTTTATTTAATATTTGTTGTAAGACCAGTGATGTAATGAAAAGTTGAAAATTCATGAATCCTTAAATATTATTCAATAAAATTTACTCATATTACTTTACATAATTTTCTTGATTCATGATTAAAACTTATGTATTTTTATAACTATACTCCTATTGCTACAGGTTTATATTTATTGTTATTCATTTAATTAGTGTTTTTGTTTCAGACTAATGGTATAAAAGTCAGCATTTTCACTTATTATAAAAAGTCAGGGAACACAGAATTGTTAGAACATGCTCAATCAGCTGTTAAACGGTTAAAAACATTGAAACATCCTGCAATTTTAACTTACTTAGATAGTTATGAGGTAAGATTTATTCAAATGATTATTCTTCACTACTTTTATTATTAAATTGAGGTGTTTTATGGCATCTAAAAATATGAGGAAATGATGGATATTGAAGTAACTAATGTGGTGATTAGGGACTATGATCATCAAGAGTCATTAATATGTATCATTAGCAACAATTTTTATTTAATGCTGCTTTGTATGGATAAATAAAACCAATTCATCATGGGGTAATTGTTTGTTTAGCTATTATTTAATGAAATTGTACATGCTTATGACTACATGATAGAAATGAAAATTAATAATTTACTAATTTTAAAATGTATGTATAATAATAATTACATTGATCTTATATAATGAATATTGTTTTGTGAATTGGGAATAAGGGATGATTGTTATTTTAAAATATAATTATTTAATTTTGTTTCTACATTAAATTTTTGTTATACAATAAATAATTATGCTTGTGGATTAATAATTTAGTGACATTTTGTGCTGGCTGGCATCATATTCTGAGAATGAAACAATAGGTCTATGGTAAATGAAATATTTCATAAATAAATTAGATTTGAATCTATATAAATATCTAAAATAAATGTTTGCACAAAAAAAAAAAAAAAATATGAAATTCACTTGCCCAAGCAACAGCCAATTCATTTAAATTACAATTTACACTTTTAAGTTTTTAGAGAAAGTTTAATTGAAAGGTCGATAATACAAACACTCAGTCGGCAAGTATTTTGTGACCTACCTTTGAATAAATGATTACCTGCAGCGATATCTCCACAGTTGTACAGATCCCCCAATGTCCTATGTGCCAAAAGGATGAAATTGGCTGATGTCCTTAGCAACAAGCTTTGCTGCTGGTTATACAGACCCACTCGGCTGCCCATTCGGACAGGTATATCATGAATGTTTATAACAATGTGGACAATACCACAATGGCAAGAGATTGCAGAAAAGAAAGGTTAGAGTCACCGTATTCTAAACATCTCTGTACTCCTTCTAGAGTTTAACTGTTTATTTGATCAATTTTCTCCATTTTTTTTTTTTTGTGCACTCAGTTTTTTTAAATTTTTTCACGTTAGTTGATTTGTCTATTTCATTTTTGTTGTATTTCTCCGGAAAAGTGAAGGTTACTGGTGAAAGATACGAGATCCTCAGTCTCGAGGAAGTAAAAACGCTCAACAAAGCCGCAGTCAGCCAGCGATGGATTGGGAGACATCCACATCACGATCCTGGAGATGCAATCTACGAACTCACTCGAAAAGAGCAGGTACTCATCTTCCGATTGCGAACGGGACACAACAGGCTCATAGCTCACCTGTTCAAAAAGCTTCATATTGGTTCCTGCCCCCTTTGCGAGTGCGGAGAGGGTGAACAAAATGCTGAGCACATCCTTCAGACCTGCAGGCTCTATTCTGAGCAAAGGAAGCTGATATGGCCCTCTCCAACCGATGTGCGGACCAAGCTCCATGGTGACCTGGAGGACCTTAAGAGGACCACTGAATTCCTCATCTTGACCCCCGACCTGGCCATCTAAGGGAAGAACGCAGAAGAAGAAGAAGAAGAAGAAGAAGATACGAGATTGAGGTAATAGAAGTTAATCTCGATAGGATTAGAACTGAGGGCTGCAGGCTACCTTCATAAACAAACCTACCTCCGTAAGTTGTAAACATAAATATTATGGCTCTGTGTTCTATCTGCAATGGGGCAATAACCCGTGAAGATAAATATACTTTAAATTGCAATAAATGCAAAGTTATATTTCATGGGAAGTGTTGTAAGCTGGAGGAAAAAGAAGTCGAAGAGATTAAATCACTTAAAAAAATATGGATGTGTATGAACTGTGACAAAACGAAAAAAAACCCTTCACCCACTACTAAAATAGTAAGTCCTACGAAAACACACACGGACCACAACTCAGAACGATCAACATCCGAGATACTAGCTGCTACAAACAGTCTTAAAAAAGAAAGTAAAGAAGACATTAATGACGTAAAATCGGCCCTAGAAAAATATGGAGAGATGACTTTCGAACTGTATGACTTGACTTAACAAAATCGAAAAACATTTAGAAAGTCAGTTTAAACATTTAGAGGAAGTTATTGCAGAAAATAAATCACTGAAATCTAAGGTTGAAAATCTTGAGATACGAGTGAATAAGGCCGAGCAGGGTCTTCTGAGCAGATCAGTTGAGATCAGGGGCATTCCTATTCGCCCAGGGGAGACACTGGCAGGTCTGGTTTCCAGCGTTGGGGCGGCTCTTGGTCTCAAGATTAATGTTGAAGACCTGGACATGGTTGAACGAAGGAGACCAAGAAAAGACGATCCCAGGCCGCCCTTTGTCATCGTGCGCTTCGTTAGGCAAACGCTTAGGGACGAAATAATTCATAAAAGAAAAGTTAAGCCGGAATTTACAACAAGAGATATCGGTTGGCAAGAGAACGATTCCCACCGGATTTTCATCGGAGAAGAAATGACACCAACCAACAGACACCTCTACTGACTGGCTGGCTTGGCAGAAGAAAGTAACTGGTAAGCTAAAATATATATGGTTCTCAGCCAGTAGAGTGCGCTGTCGAAAAGACGACGGCCACCCTGTTATCTTTGTCGACCGAGCTCAGGATTTGGATGTCTTCGTATGACTGTCATTTACCTGTATAATCTACTTATGTCATTTTCTTGCATCATTTTGGTTTATTTCGTGGATTCGTCAATGCGTACTTTTGAATTTTATTTCATTCATACATTTTTCTTTCAAATTTCTTCCCACATAAATAGTTTTACTTTATTTTTTTCATTTTATTTTTCTAATTTTAGTTTTATTAATTTTTATTATACTATGTACTCTGCAGGTTGTTACTCATATTACAGGGTCTTTTTTCGTATAAATGTCTTTTCCTTAACTCCTCTTCAGTATGTCTAGTATCCTAACTACCTGTCACGTTAACTCCCAATCCTTGCCTGCCCATTTTGTTGAATTCTAGCAATATTTCTCACATAACTTTTATCATATTATATCCATTTCCGAAACTTGGCTTAAGCCCCACATTCCTTCCTCTTTCGTCTCCGTTCCCAATTACTCCCTTACCCGTCATGACTGGGCTGGCCGGACTGGCGGTGGTGTTGGCATATATGTACACGACAGCCTGAAAACAAGAATCCTCGATTTTTCTCTCTCATCCATACATCCTCACGTTGAATACCTTGTCCTAGAAATTTCTGTCGGCAATCATCACCTATTATACGCTGTGATATATCGTCCTCCTCTTGTTCCGTTCGATCAGTCCTTCGAATCTTCCTTATTTAACCTTGTTCCTCTCTACTCCAATATTATTATCTCCGGTGACCTCAATATAAATTTGCTTGCTGACTCCAATGATAAACGTTACTTGGATAACCTGTTCTATTCTCTCCGCCTTTTCATCGTACCTTTCGCTCCTACTCACCATTCCCGCTGGACCGACACATGGTTGGACCTATATATTATAGATTCTCAAAAAAATCTCCTTTCCTCCTCACAAAGCCCCGTTTCATTTTTATCTTCCCATGAACTAATCCAAATATCCTACGATTTTCAAACCTATTCTTTTCCTACAAAAACCATAACTTACCGCAACCTTGACCGTAATATTATCCTACCTCTCCTTGAAACCTTAGATTGGAGTGAAATCTACTCCACCTCCTCCATAGACTCCATGGTCGAAATCCTCACATCCAATCTTCTCATTATCCTTGATACCTCCGCTCCTCTTAAAACCTCTACCTTTCGTCGTCGACCTGCACCCTGGATGTCTAAAGAAATTAAAGATCTGCAGAGAAAGCGTGAGGCTGCACGAAGATGATTCAGACGAACAAGACTCACGGACGACTATTAAGTGTTCAAAATACTGCATAACCAGGTGCAAGTAAAAATTCGAAGTGCAAAATCTTCCTATTTCCACGGAGCCTTATCGTCCTCTCCCGATTCCAAGTCAAAATGGCAAGTCCTTCGAAAACTCTCCCTCTATAACCCCTCCGGATCCTCAACCTCAACCAACTTCCCAGTTTCGCCTAATGACCTAAACTCCTATTTTGTTTCATCATCTCTCACCTCTCCTTCCTGTTATACCAGTTTTTCCTCAGAAACATCTTTCAATTACAGTAACTTTTATTTTTCCGACATAACCCCCACAGAAATTATCTCCTCTATCATGAAATCTCATACCAATTCCATAGGCCCAGATGGTATCCCTATAAAACATAAAATTATGCCTCCCAGAAATTTTACCGGTCCTTGTCTTTATCTATAATTTCTCCCTACAAAACTCTATATTTCTTACCTCCTGGAAAAAAGATATTGTTCATCCCATCAATAAAACTCCTAATCCTAACTGTCCTGCAGATTATCGCCCGATCTCCATCCTTTCAAACCTTTCAAAACCCCTTGAACGATTGGTGCAATCCCAAATTTCCCATTTCCTGGAAGATTCCCATCTACTCGATCCTTTCCAATCCGGTTTCCATCCTGGTTATTCTACACAATCTGCACTAACCAGAATCATAATTGATATCCACTCTGCAATAGATGAAAAAAAACTAACCGTCTTGATATTCCTAGATTTTTCTAAAGCATTTGATTCCATTGACCATTGTATCCTTTTTACCAAATTAAATGCTTTAAAATTTTCTAATAGTTCAATCCACTGGATCCGATCCTTCCTCTCCGACCGCACTCAAGCCGTATCTAACCCTAATCAACCCTTATCCGACTTCCTACCTCTGTCTTCGGGAGTAGCCCAAGGTTCCAGCATTTCACCCCTCCTCTTCAACTCCTACATTAATGATCTTCCCCAGTCAATTTTACATTGTTCCCATCATCTTTATGTAGACGACTCTCAAATTTATTTATCCTTTCCTCCTGATGAATTACATGATGCTTTATCTAGGATCCAGGAAGACCTCGATAGAATCTGTACTTGGGCCAAGTTGCATATTTTAAAGCTAAATGCAGGGAAAACTCAAGCTATTGTAATCGGTTCAAGTCCCCTCCTCAGATCCATTACCAACTTTCCTACCCTAAACCTGAATAATCAACCTATCACTTTCTGTTCCTCTGCCAAAAATTTAGGAATCATTATTGACCAAATCTCTCCTGGAAGCCTCAAATCGCCCAAATAGCCAGAAAATCGATAGGAATCCTCAAATTATTCCATCGTTACTGTTATTTCCTTCCTCAATCCACGCGAAAACTCCTAGTTTCCTCATTCATTTTTCCTCAGTTTGATTATGGTTGTGTAGTGTATGGGGGCCTCTCGGTGGGTCTCCGGGACAGATTACAACGAATCATGAATAGTTTTATCAGATTTGTTACTGGTACCACGAGACGTTCACATGTATCGCACCTCTACACTGCCTTAGACTGGCTCTATCCATCCTCCCGTAGACAATATTTCCTGGGCACTTTCCGGTACCAAGTCATTAATAACCACTGCCCACCCTACATCTTATAATCTGTTTAAATTCAAATCTTCCGTCCACTTCCAACTCACAACAAGATCACGTTCCTCTGACCCATATACTCCTTTCCACCGAACAACATTATACCAGCACTCCTTTCGAGCTTGATCCACTACCTTCTGGAACTCTATACCTCCTGAAATTAGACATGCTCCTTCCTTAAACTCATTTAAAACTCTCCTATTCCAATATCTCCTTAAATCCCAGTTAGACGCCGCCAATATGTGTAATAATTAAAAATCCAGTCAGTCAATCTCAACTATATCTGATATCAATGAATTACTTCAATAATTATATCATTATTGTTAAATTTGTCAATTTAAACCATTTGTCTGTCTAAAAAATTGCCTTTTATTTTTGTCTCATATAGCTATATAATACGAGGGTGAATCAAATATAAACGGTAATGTTCAAAATTATATTTATTGAATAATATTATACAGAAACTATACCTTCAACATTTTTCAATGTAGTCTCCTGCATTATCTACACACTTCTGCCACCGATTTGGAAGCTTGAATATTCCCTGTTCATAAAAAGACTGAGGGCGAGTTTTTAACCATTCGCGCACGTGCTGTTCGACGTCTTCATTGTTTTCAAATCGTTTTCCTCCAAGTGATTCTTTCAGGGGCGCAAACAAAAAATAGTCACAAGGGGACAGGTCTGGACTGTAAGGAGGGTGTTCGAGAGTTTCCCAGCCCATTTCTTCCAATTTATCCCTTGTCAACAATGCGGTGTGAGGCCTTGCGTTGTCATGGAGAAGGATGACATCTCTAATGGGCACACCTCGTCTTTTGTTCCGGTAACTGGTTTTTGCTGACTGTAGCACCTGGCAGTAGTAAGCCGCATTCACTGTTCGTTGATCGTGAAGAAAATCAATGAGTAGAACTCCCCTTGAGTCAAAAAAAATTGTTGCAAGAACTTTTCCGGCTGAGAGACGAGTTTTGGCTTTCACTGGGCAGCCTTCATCCTTCCTTCGCCACTCCTTACTTGCCATTTTCGATTCGGGGGTGTAATGGTGGACCCACGTCTCATCACATGTGACGATTCGCCTCAAAAAATCGATTTGAAAACAATGAAGACGTCGAAAAGCACGTGCGCGAATGGTTAAAAATTCGCCCTCAGTCTTTTTATGAACAGGGAATATTCAAGCTTCCAAATCGGTGGCAGAAGTGTGTAGATAATGCAGGAGACGACATTGAAAAATGTTGAAGGTATAGTTTCTGTATAATATTATTCAATAAATATAATTTTGAAAATTACCGTTTATATTTGATTCACCCTCGTATAAGAGGACAGTAAGTAGATGTGTAAATATATATTTTCAGCTATTTGTAAATATTTTGTCTTATTAACATTCAAATAGTTAATTTTTTTTTCTATATATATCTTTTCCTTTCTATTCACTATATTTGTTTTATTTCATGGATTTTTTTTTTTTTTTTTTTTTTTTTTTTCATCTTTCTGAATGCATTGTAATTATTATATTATCATATTAGTATTATTATTATTTTTTCTTATCTCATGTATATATTCATAATATAATTCTATTTTAAAATAGATACATATACCATCTTTTATGTGTATGTGCGTGTATGTGTATATATATATATATATATATATATATATATATATATATATATATATATATGTGTGTGTGTGTCTATGTATTTATATATATATATGTATGTGTATATATATATATATATATATATATATATATATATATATATATATATATGTGTGTGTGTGTCTATGTATATATATATATATATATATATATATATATATATATATATATATATATATATATATATATATATATATATGATGGTATTTTAAGTTATAATTATTATTTCATATGTTTATTTTATTTTTTTTTGTTTAATTTAATATTTTTCCCTATAAAAAATGTATGCGGTAATTACAGATGCATTTAATTTGTAAATAACATGCCAGACAATTGTACTTTTAACTTTTAGGGGACTAATTGTGTTTTTTATGTATTAGGGTCCCTAAATCTAGAATTGACCATGAATTACTGATAAGTACATTATTATAAGAATTTCTCTAAAATCAGGGTTTGTAAACAAATCACTGCTCTGTACCACATACACATCGGTGGCTCTACATCCCGTCACCGAGACTGGGCCTCCTCCAAAAGCTTTCACCAGTCAATCCGTTCAGCTGCAGCAGCTCTCCAGTTCCGGACTCCCAGCAGAGTCCGTGCGTCCAAAGTCACTGAATCCTCCCATCTTATATTTGGCCTGCCAACTTTTCTTCGCCCATGCAACTTTCTGTACAGTATCCTCCTGGATATCACCGAGTCATCCATGCGTGCGATGTGCCCGGCCCATCGAAGTTGTCCTTTCTTGATAAACTTTACCAAGTTTGTGTCCCCATACAGGCCAGCTAGTTCGACATTTCTTCTTCTCCAAATTTCACCCTCTTTAAGAGGACCAAAAATCTTTCTCAAAATTGATCTTTCAAAGATCAGAAGCCTATTTTCGTTCTGTTTCTTAAAGGCCCATGCTTCTGATCCATAAGTTAAAACAAGACGGACCAAGGTTTTGTAGAGGGTGATCTTGGTCCTGTTAGAGTACCACCGTCTCGCTGTTGCTATCCTTCTGTTGACTTCTCGAGAGATGTCGTTTCCAGAGTTGATCTCAGACCCGAGGTAGACAAAGCTGCTTACATTTTTAAACTTATATGGTCCAACCACAAATGGACCATCTCCTCCGACTCTCATGTATTTGGTCTTAGCTTCATTAATGTGTAGCCCAAGTTTCTTTGCTGCATCTTCTATGGCCAAGAACGCCTCTCTCAGTGCACGTTCTGATCTAGCAGCAATATCAAAGTCGTCGTCGTATCCTAGGAGCTGAACTGTACCGTTAAAAAGGGTTGCGTGGAGTTGGATTCCGGACATACGTCCTGCTTTCTCTGCAGCAAAGTTAAAGAGTATACAGGTAAGAGCAACCCTCTGCCTCACTCCGTAGTTTGTGTCAAAATCATCCGAGTAGTCACTTCCTACTCGTACTGTACACCTCGAGCCCGACATCGTCATTTTCACAAGCCGTACCAGTTTGACTGGGACGTTCATTTCTAACAGGGCCTGATAGAGCTCTGGCCGAGTTACTCTATCGTAGTCTGCTTTAAAATCAACAAAGAGGTGCTGGGTAACTATTCTGTACTCCTTACATTTCTCTAGCATCAGCCTCAGTGAGAATAATTGGTGCAACTTGGACCTCTCTCGTCTAAATCCCACTTTACATTTCCTTATCTCCCTCTCGGCATGAGTGACTAGTCTCTCAAATAGGATGTTTTTTGTTTTTTTTTTGTTGTTTTTTTTGCCAGCTATTGTGGCACCTCAGCCTTGTGGCTCATTGTGCCTATGCCGTTTATCCTGTACTATTTTAGTACAGTCCTAGTGTTTTCATGTACCCTATAATCCTAATAGGGTCTATGTCCACACTCGGATCTAGGATGATTTCTTCCCCAAAATGAAGAAACCTCCTCCTTGCCAGCATATCGCATTTGCATATAATGTGGTAAGGTGTTTCATCCTCCCTGTTGCAGAATCTGTTCGGTGAGGTCTTGATTTTCATTATGCAGAGATGTTTGTTTAATCTGCAATGCCCTGTATACATTTCTGTCTGTCAGGTATTTGAGCTTGGCTCTGTCAAGATTAAGAAGTTGTGTACTTCTTTTCTTGCAGTGCCCTCCCAGTAACAGTTTTGACTGTCTCAGTTGTTCCATTTGCTAGTTCTGAGAGGCGATTCTGTCATAGAGCCTTGCAATTTCACTTTTCGCAAGGCTCCAGGCTATGCCACAGATAGGCTCGGGAGCAGTGGGAATGCTGTCCGAACCTTGTCTGGCCAGTTCATCAGCCTTCTCATTACCTGTTATGTTCGAGTGTCCTTTTACCCATTCTACCCAGATTCTGTTTTCAACAGCTAGCCTGTTGAGGTATAATTTGCAGTCCTCAACAAGCTTGGATCTGGTTATAGCATTCCTCAGAGCCCCCAGGGCAGCTTGACTGTCTGAGTAAATCTTAATGGTTCTGTTCTGTGTTCTATCTTCTATTAGTTGTTGTGCACAGCAACAGATTGCCATTACCTCAGCCTGGAATACCGAGGTATACTTCCCCAGGGGGAGAGATGTGCTCTTATTGTCGCTCGATCTCCATATTCCTGCTCCTGAACCTTTCTTGGTTAGGGAGCCATCGGTATAGCAGTTGATACCATTGCATTTTTGGTGTTGCTTCCCGATGTCTGTTTCCACTTTGAAGATAATCTCAATGTGTTTCTTTATCTGGAGGTCTCAGTTCATTTTGAGCACCTCTATTTCCTCCATTTTGTTTAATAGCTTCTTGTGCCCATCTCTTCTAGATGGTTCAATGAGCAATCCTTGTTTAACAAGTTTATACATAGAGAGCATAGCTCTCACTTCTACCTCCAACTGCAATGACCTGAGGTTTATCCTCCATTGCCGCAGTTGGAGTGGTTCTCATGGCTCCTGTGATTAGGAGGCATGCCAGTCTCTGTACTTTGTTTAGTTGGACTTTAGATCTTTCCAGCCCCGCTTTGTGCCACCACACCACAGTGGCATACAATATTGAGGGTCTGATTACCATAGTGTAAATCCAGTGGACTACCTTTGGTTTCATACCCCAGGATTTACCTACTGCCCTTTTGCAGGCCCATAGGCTCCTTAAAGTTTTGGACGACACATATTCTATGTGTCTGTCCCATTTTAATTTGTTATCCAGATAGACTCCCAGGTGCTTAACCTCTGTGCTAATCTTGATCTGGATTTCATTTAGTTTCGGTGGTCTAATGACCACCTTCTTACGATTTGTAAAGATGCATAGTTCTACCTTATTCGGATTGATGTTCAGACCCCTGTTGTCACACCAATCCGTCAGTATCCCCATGCATGTAGTAAGCAGGTCCGATATGGCAGCCTGATGCCTGCCACCCACCAGGATAGCGATATCATCCGCATATCCCTGTGTGTAGAACCCTGCTTTGTTAATGCTATTCAGTAGGGAGTCTACCACCATACGCCAAAGTAATGGCGATAGGACCCCCCCTTGTGGGCATCCACCAGCGGGCTTCGCCCACAGTTTGTTATCTCCTAATTCGGAGTATATTATCCTCCCCTTTAACATCGAGCATATCCACTGGCGGATGGTTGGGTCAATCTTTTTCTCCTCCAGGGCTCTCTCTATTGTCAAGTAGGGGGTTCTGTCGAAGGCTCCTTCTATGTCAATGAAGATGCCCGCCATTATTTCCTTTTGGTCCAATGATTTTTCATTCTTGGATGTTAGGTGTTGAAGGGCCACCTCACAGGATTTACCTGCCTGATAAGCGTACTGCGAGTGGTGCAGTGGTCTCAGCAGTAGTGTATTATCCCTAATATGCCTGTCCAAAACCTTCTCCATGGTTTTCATCAAGAAGGATGTCAGACATATGGACCTAAACCTAAATGCTTTGGGATCGATATAATTCTCTTTCCCAGGTTTTGGTATATAGATGACCTTGGCCAACTTCCATTTGTTTGGTATGTGTCCAAGTGCCAGGCATCCTCTTAGTAGTTCTAGGAGGTATGGTTTGAGTACAAATAGCCCTTTCTGCAGCAATGCTGGGAAGATGCCATCTACTCCAGCTGCTTTATATGGTAAGAAGCTGTTTATTGCCCATGCAATTCTCTTGCCGGTTATTATCTCATTTGCTCTATCCCAACTCATCCTATCAGGGGCTTCGTTATTACCCTGGAATGAGCTTTGGTTATACTTAACATCGCAACCAGGAAAGTGCGCTTGCTAGGACTTCGAGTGTCTCCATACTATTCATGGTACACCTCTCTCCGCCCCACAGAGAGCCCAGCTTGCCCTTTTGCGTCTGTTGAGATAATATTTTGTTGATCCTACTTGCTTCTGCAGTGGATTCAACTTCTTGACAAAACTTGACCCAAGCTTGTCTTTTCGTTTTCCTGACAGATTTATGGTAGGTTGTCAATTGTGCTCTGTACTCTTCCCATCTGCCAGTTCTCTTAGCAATGTTAAATTTCTTTCTCAGAGCTTTCCTTTGATTGCTAAGATCTTTGTTCCACCATTTGGTGTTTCTAGTGTTCTCAACATCACATCTTACGTTATTAGACTCATAACACTTGGTTACGGCTGATGTTAGTGTGGTGTTGAGCACCTCTCATTGCCATTTATTGGCAATCCTTCTTGGTAAGTTTATTGTTTCTCCTTCCAGCATCGTGCTATATCCTTCCCAGTTCGTTCTTCTGGGATTTCTGTAGCTCGATGCTTGGATGGGGTCAGTTATTAGATCAAATCTAATATACTTATGGTCTGGGCATGTTTCCTCGTTCTAGACATGCCAGTTTCCCACCTTATGGCTGATCTCTATGGTCGCTAAGGTTATATCGATTACCTCTTGCCTATTCTTATTGACAAAGGTCGGTTTATTACCCCTGTTAAGAATGTCAAGATTATTACCTATAATAAGGTCAAGTAATTGCTCACCTCTTTGATTGGAGTTGGAGCTCCCCCACGTCTCGTGATGGGCATTGGCGTCCAGGGCCATGATAAGATTGCCTCTGGCTTCTTCCATGAAATCCATGTTCACCATGGGTGCCTTTTCGTAGGGAAGGTAGACTGCTGCTAGGCAGATCTCCATCCTCTGCGTCCTCGTAATGAGGCTTATTCTAGCTGCTGCAAAGTCTCTGGAACAGAAATGCCACAGTGGCAGCAGTTTTAAACTCCTTTTATACAGGATGCATGCCCTGGGGTTATCCGACGAGGAGACCACACCATAGCCTCCCATCCTGATACCCCCTGGCGTGCCATTAAAAAGGTAAGGTTCTTGTATTAAGATTATATCAATATTCTTACCTTTCACGTATTGCTGCAATACTCCACACGCTGCTATGCAGTGGTGGAGATTAATTTGCAGCAGCTTTATCATTAGTTTGATGTTTATTGCTCAGGGGCTCCTTTGGACTTCCCCTCCGGAGGCCGCTGCGAGGGAGCCGCCGCCCCAGAGACCTTTCTCGGGTCTCTGGGCGCCACATCCCCCGCT
Source organism: Euschistus heros (assembly GCA_003667255.2). Lineage (NCBI taxonomy): Eukaryota > Metazoa > Arthropoda > Insecta > Hemiptera > Pentatomidae > Euschistus > Euschistus heros. The sequence goes on from RCWM02000005.1 coordinate 5,724,926, forward strand.
GCCCCCTTTGGTTCAGCCCCAGGAGTTCCCTTGTTTTCGAGTCCCTCAGGTATTGCTACCTTTGGGCAGTTAGGTTTGCTTGTGCCAGCCCCCTCCTCCTTCCAGGCTGACTTCTTTAATTCCCTCAGGACCACCTTATGGAGGCCGTAATTGACCTCCATATTGTGCTCCCTCAGGTATGCAGCACTGTTCCTGGGTAGAGTCAGGACGGCGTAGCAACCCTTCTCATCCCTCGTTACTCCCGCCACTGTCCAGTAGTCCGCTCCAGGAACCCTTTTCTTATTTTGAATGCGAATCCGCTTCGCCAGTAGGTCATCCTCCAGCCTCTTGCCTGGAAAATAACCACCCATTCTGGTGGCCGAGAGGACCTCCTTTGCATCGACAATGCGGAGGGGTATGCCCTCGTAATATTGAGTATTTAAGGGGAGTGGGTTATTAGCTCACTGCCCCCGAGTCAGGCGGAGAGGCTGCCTCCTCGGAGCCTCCTAACGTGCTCATAGTGAGTTGTTAGGCTCTAGCCTACCTCATCGGTCTACCAGGCCTACCGAAGAGGCGTTTCCCGCCTGTGGCACGAGGAGCCACCTAACAACCCTTGCCTTAACCTTCGCTTCTTCACCCTAGGGGACTGGCCATCATTGAATGATTCCACTACTTACCAGAGAAGGGGTCTCTGGTTGGTGTCGGCCATCGGCAGACTGCTCTGTACCAGTTCAAACCAATCACAGAATATAATGATAATGCCAAATTATTAAAATTTCGGTGAGCAAGATATTGTTGCTACAACTTAAAATTATCGCTTAATTTTTTTCAATTTACTAACCAAATTTAAATTATCGAGTCAGCTAAATGTAACAATAAAGGAGTAACTAATCATATTTCATGTACTTTATTTTAATAGCATATTCTTTAATTCACTATATAAAAAAAATATGTTTTTTGTTTTTTTAATTATTTCTTATCAGTAATCATTTTTTCATAATACTCTTTTAGGATGAGAATGTGATTCATATGGTGACAAACTATTGTGTTCCTTTGTTTGTTTATCTAAAAAAATTGGATACAAAACAATTTGAAGATATGTATTTGAAATGGGGATTAGCAACAATTGGTGTAAGTATAATAAATATTTACTGTTAAAGTTCTTTGTTTTCTTTTTTTTTCTCTTATTATCTTATCTCTTGTGAGCTTTTAGATATTGTTTAGCCCTAATGTTTCTTCTTTCAGAACCATTACTCAAAGTGAATTAATCAAATAGCCGCTTTTCTTTCTAAAGCCTTCCTTTTTTACATTATATGGAAGACTTGACTTGCCAACAGGGCACTCCTAATATTTAAAAACCCTGGTTTTTTTCTCTTGTCTTTCATCCTAGAAATGAGATTTTCCTCTTCTTCCTGTTGACACTATGTTGTTATTATAATAAAGTAATAAATTTGGTTAAAAAATTATGTTGGTAGCCTTACCTATTTCTGGTAAATATCAAAGTTAAATGTAGTCTAGAGGCATTCACAACTTATTTATTATTATAATATTAATTATCTACTTTTAATGATCTAAAATAGCAATATACTATATTTAATTTACTATAAATGTTGCCTATTCACAATGAAAACAGTAATTTAGAACATATTTTGTTTATGTATGTAATAGATACTATTTGTGATGTTTTATTGTACTTAGGAAGCAGTTAAATTTCTCAATCATGCTGACTTACGTCACAATAACATTTTTCATGGCTCAATTTTTGTTAATGACCATGGTTTTTGGCAACTAGGAGAAGTTGGATACATTACCCCTCTGATGTCAAAATATCCATTTAAACTGTTTGAAGAAATTAGAAAGTATAATCCTCCGGAAGAAATACTTAATTCATCAGTATGGTAAATTATATGTTTAATATCTTCTTTTTTGGTTCAAGATGAATTACATTACATTATTTAGATTATTATTTTATGATCAAATGAAGTATAATATAAATTTAGTGGAATATTTGATTTTTTTTTTTACTATTATTTTGTAAGCACTTAGTTGACCATTGGCTAGGAGGAACAAATTCCTTGTGCACGATACTCCTACCAGACATTAGAGACAAATGCATTTCATATTTAAATAATTAGCTCCTATTATTTCCTTTTTGTTAACTTTCCACTGGTATAATCTCTGAAGACTATTCGTTTATTTACATAATTTTCTTGTCTTTATTTTACCTTTGTCTGATGTGATTTATTGAGAGACTGTTTTGTTTGGCTTTTTGAAACATGACATTACTTACATTTATCAAAGCATTCAATAACTTTCTTTCAATATGTTCTGGTTTTATTTCCTACTATGGCATCATTCTATTTCCTCTCTTTCAAAGTCTTAGTCCAAATTGTCAATTGATCTCTGGCTTGATACTACCCCATTGTTAGTTATTAAAATTTCATAGTTTCAAAATTATGGCCTGAAAATCATCAGAACATGTTCATTCTACTGTGATTGGGGTAGACACCCATTTCCTGATTCTGCTTCTTTTTAACACAAAGGATAATTGGTATAAGCTGTACTATCGCAGTGATGTAAGATGCATATTTACTCCAAATTCATTATACAGGGTGTACCGAATTTAAATGGCAAAACTTCAGGAACTTATAGGGGACCGAAAAACTAAGACAAAAAGTCTTTTAGAGATTTGCTCGTTTTTGCTTAATTTTAGAGAAAATCGCAAAAAAAGTAACAAAACAAAAATGTTACAGGTAGCGATTATCACCTTTCAAAGTTCGTCAGGCTAGACAGTGAGATATGTAAACACTTAATGTTATCCTTTACATTCTTTTATTTGTTTACATTTTGGCTTCCTTCTAGGATTATAATTCCTAAATCAGTCTTCAGTCAACTGACTGAGTAACTACTCAGATATTTTTGTGTGATTAGCATCATCCACAATGCCACATACATATTCTAATGTTGAATACGCTGATATGATTTTTGTGTATGGTTTCTGTTACGGTAATGCTTTAGAAGCGGTGCGGGAGTATGCGCGCCGATTTCCAAATAGAAGAGTGCCTAATCGACGAGTCTTTTCATTAACTTTTAATAGAGTACAAGAGACTGGGGGTTTTTTTTTTTTTTTTTTTTTTTTTTTTTTTTTTTTTTTTTTTTTTTTTTTTTTTTTTTTTTTTTTTTTGACTGGCTTTAGTGGCACCTCAGCCTTAAGGCTCATTGTGGTTGTGCTGTGTATCCTGTACTATATTAGGACAGTCCCAGTGTTTTCATGTAGCCGATGATCATAATCGGATCAATGTCCACACTAGGATCTATGGTGAATTCTTCCCTGAAGTGAAGAAACCTCCTCCTTGCCAGCATATCGCATTTGCATATAATGTGGTAAGGCGTTTCATGCTCCCTATTGCAGAATCTGCAGTTCGGTGAGGTCTTGATTTTCATTATGCAGAGATGTTTGTTTAATCTGCAATGTCCTGTATACATTTCTGTCAGGTATTTGAGCATGGTTCTGTCAAGATTAAGAAGTTGTGTACTTCTTTTCTTGCAGTGCCCTCCCAGAAACAGTTTTGACTGTCTCAGTTGTTCTCTGGGTCATTCTTAATACGTAATGAAGGCGACCAATTCCAGGCAGCAAAAAGAGCAGATTATCGAAGAAGAAATTGTGTCCAACGCCACTTCGATAACAATCCTGAGACTAGCATCCGAAGAGCATCTGCTGCATTAGCAATATCTCGGCAAGCAATATGGCGAACTTTGAAAGGTGATAATCACTACCCATACCATCTTCAAAAAGTTCAGAATTTATTTCCTCAAGATTATGTCAAGAGATTAACTGGTTTCTTGACAAAATTCGCGATGATAATTTATTTCCATTAAAAATTATATGGACCATTGAAGCTACCTTTACAAGAGGAGGAATTGTTAATCAAAGAAATTATCATGTATGGGCTCTTGAAAATCCCAGAGCTATTAGAGAGAATAGGTTTCAGCATGAATTTGCTATTAACGTTTGGCTTGGAATTTGGAATGGATTACTGGTGGGACCATATTTTTTTACCTGGAAGATTGAATGGTATCACATTTACACATTTTTTGGAGAACGACTTTTTTAATTATTTAGATGGCATTCCCTTACAGCAGCGGATCGAAATGTGGTTCCAACTCGATGGATGTCCAGTTCATTATAGCAGAGTTGCTCGAGCTTGGCTGGATATAAATTATCCACAACGATGGATTGAGCGTGGAGGAGTTGTACCTTGGCCACCCAGATCACCTGATATGACACCCATGGATTTCTTCGTATGGGAAACCTTGAAGCAGAAAGTTTATTCGGAGTCAATCAACTCAAGAGAGCAATTAAGAGACCGAATCATAGATGCAGTGCACCAAATATCATCAGAACATTGTTTAGCTGCAATTTATCAAGTGAGTGCTAGATGTAATGCTTACATTGGTACAAGAGGACAACATTTTGGGCAATATTTACTTTAAAAAGAACATAACATGAATATAAATGTAAATAAATAAGTATAAAAATGAAAACTGTTTTGTTTCTTTTTTTGCAATTTTCTCTAAAACTAAGAAAAAACGAGCAAATCTCGTAAAGGACTTTTTGTCTTAGTTTTTCGGTCCCCTATAAGTCCCTGAAGTTTGCCATTTAAGGAGACCCTGTATAATGTCCTTAGTATGCAATCAGGTTCAGAAAGTTGCTACTTGCTTCTGTTTCAAGGAATGCAATACAACATCCAGATTTTTTTTTACTAAAAAAAAAAAAAAATCCCTGCATTTATTATACTGATGGATAAGAAAGATGTACACTCTGTTGCAGCAATATTTTGTTCTGATTCATGCCTTCATTCATTTATGACTATTGCTGATTACAAAGTAATACTTTTTTATATGACTGATGGTCTGCCGAACTGCACCACCAAAAGTTAGTATTGAAGGTACTAATTATACATCTGAATCATTTGTTATCTACCTCAAACTGATCCATCAAAAATTATCAAAAGTACTTGCAGATAAATATCTGAAAGATACTAGGAATATATCAAGCCAAGACTTTTACTTTTAGCTTCAGATTACTCAATATTGTACAGGGTTCCAGCAGACAGTGTCGCAGATGCAATTTTAATGAGTTCCCCTATCCAACAGATTTGGGAATATTTCAAATAACAACAGCTACGAATGTGATTGAATATGATTCTTTTTTAAAAATTTCTGGACTATTTTGAACTTTTCACCATTTTTTTATGAAATCAAGACCTTTTATGTTCTGTTAAAGACATTTATATTATTTAAAAAATGTATACTGTTTAAAATACATGTTAATTATACATCCTATTTAAAATGTGCTATTAGAGCTATGTAATGTTTAAAAATTGTGAAAACGTCTATTTCTCTCACAAAAATGTGTATTGCATTGTTTGTGCTTTAATATTACAAAAACTAGACCACCGTTTTGAAATATGCTTTTTTGGCCTGTTCTGATTTTTGGATTTTGGATTTGTTGTTTAACAATTTTTACTTACTAAAAATAAATTCAAAACCTTCTGTTGCAATTCCGTTCTTGTTCGATCACTCATTGCCTAGATTATTGCTCAAGACTCTATATTAAAATTAATTTTTGGGTTGGTCCCGAGGTCAGATTTTGGCCAGTTTTGGACGTATTGTTTTGAACCCGTTATTGACTTAAATCATTTTGAAAAACTTCTGGTACAATTTTTACCTTGTTGACAGTACTTTTAATGTAGTTTGTCTTTTTTGTCTCTATTAAAGCCAAGCCATGCCCTAATCCTGTAGCTGTACTCTACCAAATGACATTTCAACAAGTATTTGGTTAGAGGTTAAAAATTGAGCAATTAAACAGAATTATAAATCCTTGTTTTGCATTCCAACTCCAGCTCTAGTTTTTTTGTTTTTTTTATTGTCACCTAAAACTTAGTCATATTCTTGAAGAAAGTAAGTAAGAAAGTAAGATTCTTGATATATAGTGGAGTTTCTAGTTTCAAAATAATCTGTAACTGATTTGTTACTGTTTTATTTTTTTCAGGTCTATTGATAATTGGGGCTTAGGTTTACTCCTTTGGGAGACATTTAATGGTATCTTAGATTCTTCAAGAAATCTTAAACCAAAAAAGGTAGTATAAAATATGTGGATTGAATAAATTTCATGATAATGAAGATGTATTTTATATTTTAATTTTGCCCCAATAGATATATAATATATGTTTTTGAATATTCTATTCTCAATGTGCATTTTATTAATATCTTTTTTTCTATGGATAAAAAAATAAATAATTTATTTAGAGATATATTGTTCCATAACAAGGACCCTCGTCAGTGGAGATCAGGTTAGGTAGATAGCGATTGTTTTTGTTTTATATTTTCAAATGCCATAGTAAATGTTTAACTTATTGAGTTACATGATCTAATATGAATTATGATTTTATTGTTCCTCAAGTTGCCCCTAGTAATGGGGGAGGTGTGTGGAGTGGGACTGTTTTTATGAGACTTTCTGCATTCTATTTTGCATGATTGGGAGTCCAAGTTGACGCTGGTAGGGTCTATAGCCAAGCTCCCCTGTCCATCTCTGACTCTACCAGCAGTGGCTTGATATGAGCCCTTTAAGTAGGGCCAAATACTCCGCTTGTCCAACATGAATCGACGAGGGAAGCCTCTCTTATTATCACTTCGTCCAGTAGCCATGATTATTTTCTGCCCTCGAAATCTGAAGTTTTGGGAAATGTTAACTGGTGATGTTATATTTACTTTATGGCTAAATGTCCCCTCTGTAATACCAAATGTTGCCACCACGTAGCGTGCCAAAATAAACAAAATTTAGATTCCTCCTCAAATCTCAATGGATCATCCGATTTTGGTTCTGTAAAGTTTATTTTGTTCTATATTTTTGTTGAATTTGATTTATCTAGTTTGGAAGGCCATATATGTGATATTTACAATTTTAGGTTCAAGAAAACTACTTTCTAGTATTTTTTAAAGAAAATTCAAGTAATAGGCAAGTGTAGAATAATAAAATATAGTTATTGGAGAAAAAAAAAATTTTAATTATACGAACAACTTCGGCCGAAACACAAAAATACAAAATTTCTATGCAATTTTTTTTTTTTTTTCAGGGAGCATCTACATCTATCATGACTAGAGCAGCCTCAAACTCAAATAACTACAAATCTAAAATAACATTTCAATCGAATGTTTTGGAACTCAAAATAGGATTTTCATGATCCAAACTGAAAATTTCGAAAAATTATAAAAGTAAACAATAATTAAAACTATATAACCAAAAAAACTGCATACTTATTGTAAATATATTTAAAAATGTGGGGTGCATCAAAATATTAGAAGGAATTAGGAAAAATTGGAAGGAAATAGAAAAAACGTTAGAAGTAAGGCAGAGTATAAGCAATTATAAACACAAATCCCCTAACCTTCCGCTGCAAGGTATAAAGATTGTACACTATGGCTCTAGCTAGCCTTATTTTGGAGGGCCTACAACTTTTGTTCTATTTCACTTCCCCAACGATGATTTTATTGACTAGAATTATAACATTGTTCATATATAACAGGAAAAGGATATAAATAAAAACGTTATTTTTTTATTAATTTATATAAAACTAGTTGAAAAAAAAAAAAAAAGGTATTCACAAACAATAAAGTATTATCTATTCCTATTACTAATTTAAAAAAATTCAAATTGCTTATGCTATATTACTGCATATTAAAAAAATATATATAATGAAGAAATAGAACATATTATTTTTACATAAATGTTGCTTATTCTTAATAAGGAATAATTATATCATGAGCTGTATTCATTAAAATTATTTACTTTTTTAATATCCAAATCAAAAAGCTTTAGTACTTTTACTGATTTCATATAAAAGTGATTAGTACAAAAAGTTACTAATTTTTTTCAATTGAATGAGTTCAATAAAATAACACCAATATGGAACACCAACGCACTGGTCTAGCCAACCAAAAATATCATCATTTCCTATATATTTTGTGTTGCTGATTTCGAAAAAATATTGTATAAAATCTAGGACCTTTGGTTTTTTAAATACAATATTAACCTTACAAATAATAACCAATACTAGCAAGTATGTCTGGGATTTGCTGCCCAAATTAACTAATTAAATTACTTTAACAAGCTCTAAGTTTCTAAACAGAATTTAAATAAAAATTTTATTGACACAGTTTTTTATATTTTGGGTTAAAAAATTAAATTAAATCTTTCTTTTTTTTTTTTCTTTTTCTTTTTTTTTATTTTTATACCCTTAACCTATATTTTAATTAATAATATTATGCTATAGCATAGGTATATATCTGGTCTCTCATAATCCATAATGGAATTATAAATAGTTGGTGTAACAAAAACCAAAATAAGTAGTAGTGTAATAAACATTTGTTCGGTAACAGGTAGCACTGAACTATGCACTAACCAAGTTACTTTTTATGCCAAGCAAAATAAATCTTCCTCCAATTTGATTAACCAGGGAGACGATTTATGTTCATAACTAGAATTGCCAACTAGAATAGTGTTCTCACCTCCGTTGTATTTTGTGAAACTGAATTTTGGTTGGTTAAATTATAACTTTACCCCTCAGTGCACCGGTCGCTAGCAGTAGAAATAGAACATACCATTCAGGAGCTGTATTGGTATGAATGACAAAAGTCATGGTTTGAAATAATTTTTTAAGTGTTTGGGCTTTTTGACACACTAGTTCTGTTGGTGTTTCTTGAAATGAAAATTTGCCAATTATTACTTAATCAGAAAGTTAATGAAAAATATTTCTTATATAATATTTGTCTCTAGGACATTCCGTTTAGGCGCTATGTTGGTTTAATGACAAAAAAAGCAATTTATAAGTGTTGAGGCTTTATTTAATTAATTAGAACTTAATTTAGTTATTCATAATAATTTGATTCTTTTAATTCTAAAATGTAAACCGATAAAATCAGTAGGTTATAGGATATGTAGGTAGCATATCCATGATCTCTAGTTTTCCCAGTCATGAAGAAATTATTTTTCCAATAACTAAAAAAATGATTAAATCAATTTAATATTTCTAAAATTTTTAATAGATCAGACTAGTTATCTGCCGATGTCAAATAAAACGCTTATAATTTATTGCACTACCTGCATAACTCTTCCGCTAAATTTTACAGGGCCAGATCATACCTGCCCACATTCGCCTGGGCATTATTTGTACTTAGTACCTGCTGTCTTAGCTGTTACCTCTTAGCCAGTCAAGATTTTGCAAGGTTTGGGTAAAAAGAAGGTAGAAAAGACGTGAAATCCCTAGACGGCATAGGATCAAAGGAATTATCAACATTTCCGATGCTATCATAGGTTCAAACAACAATGGTCTTGTAGGACAAAGTGTTTACAATCATTTCTTTGTGAAATTGATTTTTTTTTTTCAGTTTGATCAATCCTTTTAATAGTTTCACAAGAGAAGTTTCATTTCTCATTTATTCGACATATCACACACAGTATAGGCTTATTTGACTATTTTCCTCCTTCGAAACCCTAAACTCAAAGTAAAGGTATTATAAATAATTGTAAGTAAGCTTTTGTGATGAGAAACTTCCCACGGTTTTTTTACGTCCCGGAGTCTAAATTGTAGAAAAAATATGGTTTTTTACAGCTTAAAATTAGAAAACGGTTAGACATAAGAAGTAATTCATTACAATCCTCTTGGTTTGAATAAGAAGTAATTTTTGGAAAATTTTGATTCCGTAAATACTTTTTTTATTTATTTTTGTAAAATGTAAAATATTTTTTTGAACTTCCGCATACCCTCTTTTCTCTAGTGTTTTCGGGCCCCTGTTTCGGTCAACAAACACGGAAGGCTACAATGATTGAAAAAGGGAGTGTGTGCGTTTTACAACCCTTTTTTTTTTTTTTTTTTTTTTTTTTTTTTTTTTTTTTTTTTTTTTTTTTTTTTTTTTTTTTTTTTTTTTTTTTTTTTTTTATGCCGGCTTCAGTGGCACCTCAGCCTTATGGCTCATTGTGCCTGTGCCGTATTTCCTGTATTATGTATTACTATGCTGTATTACTGTGTATCCTGTACTATATTAGTACAGTCCCAGTGTTTTCATGTAGCCGATAATCATAATCGGGCCCATATCCACACTGGGATTTAGGATGAATTCTTCCCCAAAGTGAAGAAACCTTCTCCTTGCCAACATATCGCATTTGTATATGATGTGGTAAGGCGTTTCATCCTCCCTCTTGCAGAATCTGCAGCTTGGTGAGGTCGTGATTTTCATTATGCAGAGATGTTTGTTCAGTCTGCAATGCCCTGTATACATTTCTGTTAGGTATTTGAGCTTGGCTCTATCAAAATTAAGAAGTTGTGTGCTCCTTGTCTTGCAGTGCCCTCCCAGAAACAGTTTTGACTATCTCAGTTGTTCTCGTTGCCAGTTCTGAGAGGCAATATTGTTATAGAGTCTGTCAATCTCACTTTTCGCTAGGCTCCATGCTGTTCCACAGATAGGTTTGGGAGCAATGGGATTGCTGTCCGACCCTTGTCTGGCCAGTTCATTTCCTGTTATGTTAGAGTGACCTCTCACCCATTCTATCCAGATTCTGATGTTAACAGCTAGCTTGTTAAGATATTGCTTACCATCCTCAACTAGCTTTGATCTGGTTGTAACATTCCTCAGAGAACCAAGAGCAGCTTGGCTATCCGAGTAAATTTTAATGGTTCTGTCCTGCGTGTTATCCTCTATTAATTGTTGTGCACAGTAACAGATTGCCAGTAGCTCAGCCTGAAATACTGAGGTATATTTCCCCAGGGGGAGAGATATGCTTTTATTGTCGCTCAATCTCCATATCCCTGCTCCTGAGCCTTTCTTGGTTAAGGAGCCATCGGTATAGCAATTAATCCCATTGCATTTGTGATGTTGCTTTCCGATGTCTATCTCCACATTGAAAGCAATTTCAATGTGTTTCTTTATCTGAAGGTCTGAGTTCATTTTAAGCAGCTCTATTCCCTCCAATTTGTTTAGTAGCTTCTTATGCCCATCTCTCCTTGATGGTTCAAAGAGCAACCCTTGTTTGACAAGTTTATACATGGAATATGTGACCAATTTATATGTGTATAGGGGTCCAAGGGTACTTTTTTTTCCTTTTATCGAAAGAAATAATATCTTCCACATAACTTCTCATCAAAATATATATATTTACAATATTTACATATGTAGGAAGGCAATCATAACGGGAAACATTTGAGGCCAAAACATCAACTAAAATAATAAACCAAATCATTAATGTTTATACAAACTTATTTAACCTATACTATAAAACATAATACAATAACTGTTAATCAATATTAGAATGCTTACCGCTGAGTTGAGTATTTAAATAAACATAAAGTGTTCTGTCACTATACTGCTTTGTTCTGGAGCAAAGACGGTACGGAAGTAACTTCTTCCTTGATGGGCCACCCCACAGCGCTAGCGGCGGCCAATGCCTTACGAATCTAGGCTTACGAAGAGCTTGACAGCAGAACAAGCCGTTACACACCCCCCTCCAGCTGTTAAGTTCAGTCGGAAGGACGAAATAATTTAAGTTTTGATGGATGCCATAAGCCTGCCAGTCTTCGTGCATTATCCTTCAACTTGCAAGATCCACCAGTAGTAACGAAATCGACCGTATAGGGGCCTTCGTATTTGGGATTTAGCTTCGCGGCCAATTTATCTATAGCTGAAGACAGTTGAAAGGACTTCTTAAGGACTAAATCTCCAGGCCTGAAGCGATCTGGTCGACGTCTCATATTATATCTGCCACTCTGTGATAAGCTGGCATTCAAGGAGTTTTGTTCTGCTATATGGTGGATTTCCGGAATTCTACTTATTTTAGCGGCCCAAGAGGCACGTTCATCTTCACCTGCATTTAGAACTTCCGCTGAAGATACATCATGTACAGGCCTCAGCTCTCTGCCAAAATTTAGGAAAGCAGGGCTGAACTTCGTCGATTCCTGAACAGACGAATTAATCGCGAACTGGATCTCTCCAAGTTTCTCATCCCAGCGTTGATGTTTCCTTCCTAAGTACGAGACGATAAGCTGTTTGATGTTACGATTGGTTCGTTCCGTTGGGTTCTCCTGCGAGTGGTAAAAAGGGGTTGTTTCCTGTTTTATGACGAACTCATTTGCTACTTCTTTCACCATATTGCTAACGAAATTCTTTGCGTTGTCGGTGATTAATTTTAGAGGTGCTCCATATCTATAAATTATTCGGGACTTTAACTTCAAGATAATAACGGATGATGTGGCTTTCCTTATGAGACACAGTTCCACCCATCTACTAAATAGGTCCACAAACACTAAGAGGTATACATTGTCTTTTGAGCTTCGAGGATATGGACCCATTATATCAACTGAAACGATTTCCCAAGGCTGTTTGTTATAGCGGGGATACATTAGACCTCTTGGTGGAGTGTTCGGGGGTTTCACCTTTTGGCATACCTCACACCGGCTAACGTAACCGCTAACATCACGATATAATCCAGGCCAGTAGTATAACCTACCCACTCTGGCAACTGTCTTATCAACTCCCAGGTGGCCTGACTGCGGTAGGTCATGGTTGTCGTGTATTATACGTTGCCGAAGATGAAGAGGTACAACGACCTTCCATTCTTCACTGGGATCTTCCAGTTCTCCCTTCAAAGGATTCTTCCGATGGTATAGTAATTGACCGTCTTTTATCAGCCAACCAGGATGTTCTGCCGGAGACCTTTCGACTCGGTATTTCTTTTGGTTATACCACTCATCGGAGGGTACATACATGTCTTGAGAGGTCGCCTGGTCACTAGTCGATATGGAGGTTATCGTGATTGCAGCTATACGAGATAATGCATCAGCCACGTATTAAGTTTTCCTTTGCGGTATTTTACCTCGAAATCGTAAGGTTGCATACGTAAAGCCCATCTGGCTAATCTACCGGAAGGATTCTTCAAATTAAGCAGCCACTTAAGACTGGTGTAGTCAGTGATGACTGTAAAAGGATAACCCTCCAAGTAGTGCCTATTTTTTTCAATGCCAAACAATACGGCAAGACATTCCTTTTCCGTCACGGTATAGTTTCTTTCTGCGGAATTCAATGAGCGAGAACAGAAAGCTATCACTCGTTCTTCACCATTTTGTATTTGCGTCAGTACCACCCCAAGTCCCGTGTCACTTGCGTCAGTTTGTAATTGGAATGGCTGATCAAAATCTGGTCTGGCTAGTACAGGGGCCTGAGTCAAAGCTGTCTTCAAAGTGTTGAAAGCTTCATCTTGTTCATTACTCCAAGACCATTTGGTTTTCCGTTTGAGTAATAAGGTTAGTGGAGCAACAACTGTGGAGAAGTCTTTAATAAACCGGCGGTACCATCCCGCCATTCCAAGGAATCTTCTTAGTTCAGTAATATTGCTGGGAATCGGAATTGAAGTAACGGAACTAACTTTTTCGGGATCGACACTCATGCCTTTACTGTTAATTAAATAGCCTAGGTAGCGTACTTCTTGGCATCCAAACTCGCATTTTTCTGGGTTTATACGTAAACCTGAAGTCTTAAGTCTTTGAAACACTTCTTTAAGCATTTCCAAATGCAATTGCAGAGACGGGGTACACACCAGAATATCATCTAAGAAAACGACAACGTATGGATAAAGTTCAGGTCCAAAGACTGTATCAGCTAATCTTTGGAAGGTCGCCGGAGAGTTGGTTAATCCAAAAGGCATTACTTTGAACCTAAATAATCCTCTTCCAGGGACTACAAACGCAGTAATGTCTCTACTACTTTCGTCAGCTAGCGGAACTTGTAAAAACGCCTGTTTGAGATCAAATTTTGAAAGGTACTTTGCTTGTCGAAGTCCATCCAAGAGGGAGGTCATATTAGGCATGGGATAGGAATCTTTAGAAGTGACCTGATTAACTTTTCGAAAATCGATACAGAAACGATAACCTGCGCCTTTGCGTACCATGACTACTGGTGACGACCACGGTGATTGGCAAGGCTCTACGAGACCATTCCTCAACATACGATCCAATTCCTGGTACATTGCTTCAAGAACTTTAGGCGAATAATGGTAGGGGTGCTGCTTGATAGGTTGGGTTCCCTCGACATCTATTTTATGAGTTATACGTGTTGTTAACCCCGGGGAATCCTGAAGCACTTGCAAGCCTTCTTTAACAACCTTCTCTAGCTCTCTCCTTTCCGAAGAATGAAGTGGACTAACACTGCATGAGTTTGAAGTGTTAAGACCCAATTGGGAACCATTTTGACGAAATGAATAGATAATTTTGGGTTCATCTTCAAACCACCAAACTGCCTTTTGCAAATTCGTGCAGAAACTCGCTTTAACCAAAAATTCCAATCCAAATAAAAACTTAAATGGAAGAGAAGGAAGAATGTAAAGAGTTACCTCAAATGACCGGTCTCCTATGATGATAGGTACATAAAATCTTTCTCTAACTGTACTTGAGCTTCCATTAGCGACAAAAATCGTAAACTCTGGTATTAGCTCAATCATGTATCCCATTCGCATCAAAATCTCTGTTCCCCCCCCGGTCCAACATAAGACGTTGAGGAACCGGGATCAAACAGAGCCAATAAGTCAGGTTCTCTTTTACTGTTTGATTTGTTTATCTTAAAGTAAATAAATAACTGTTTAGACGAGGGACTAATCTGTTGCGGTAAAGATAGCGAATGCGATAAGGTAGGTTTTCCTTCCGGACGCGTTACGATACCAGATGACTCAAGATAGGAAGCAGAGGTCTTATTACCATTGAGAGACGATACGATATTTGATGGGTCAGCAGTGACAGCGGGAACCGGGTTGACCCTTACTTCTGGTTCCCTTGCCCTTTTCCCCGGAGTGCACTTAGGACAGGCATAAAGAGACACTCCTTGGTTACCGCAACGGTAGCAAAATAATTTCCGAGGAAGCGAGCATTTAGAGTAAACATGAGGCCCACCGCAGTTCCAACAAGCTAATTTCCTAGTAGAACCTTCAGTTTCATCGCACCGTACTGCTCTTTTCTCTTTCTTCTTCTCAAGAACAGTTTCACCTATATTCTCAAGAGTTTCGTTCTCCGATGAGCATGATCTCTGGACATGTTTTGTAATACTACTACGGTTATTTTGGTTAAATAAGTCAGTCTCGCGAGAATTTAATGGTACAACGCTAAAAGAACCGTGATCTTCCCGAAGATTTGACCGAATAGTATTTTTCGTAGAATTTGCGGTACGGGATTTCTCTCTTGAGCTGGACCGTTCTTGACCCATTTCCTCAGCCATCATCTCGCAAACTCGGGTTCGCTCCATAACAAAATCCATTAATTCACGGTAAGTGGGGATATCCTTTGATTTTATCCGCTCTTCGAACGCTCTTTTGGTCCCTGGATCTAAATTCGATAGAGCTATATGCAGTTTAAGAAAATCACCCATATCTTTTATGCCTAAAGCCGATAACGCACAGAAGTTGTTCTCATGAACGCTTAAGAATTTTTGAAGATTGGCGGATGAGGATCTGGTTAATGGGTTAAAATCCATTATTCTATTAAAATAAAATCTAGCGAGTCGCCTTCTGTTTTGGTATCGCGAAACCAAAGCATCGTAGGCCGAAATATAATTAGCCTCTTCAAGCACAAATCCAGATATTAACGATAAAGCTTCATCCCTCAAGCTGCACCTTAAGTAATGAAATTTTCTTATAGTTGGTATGGAAGGTTCGTAATGGACCATTGAATTAAAAAGGGAAAAAAACTCGCTCCATTCTTCTAATTCCCCCTTAAATATCGGTAAATTTATTTTCGGAAGCTCCTGAGCAACCGGATGACAAGTGGTGGGGAAACCTGCCGCTTTTTCTTCCTTAGGAACGCTAGTGCTAACAGCTTTAAAGTAATTAGCTTTAGCCATATCTACTATTTCAAAAAAATAAGTTCTATACGGCAGTAGTTTCTAATTTTTCCTTTTTATCTTTAACGGTAGCGTTGAAAATTCTAATTTGAGATTGAAGCTCTTCAAATTTGACTTCATATTTAACTAATCTGTCATAGGCAGGCTTAAAACTGGCTACTGTTTCATGATCCAGAATTTGGGATTTATCAAAAATAGTCTGAACCGCCGCAAAAAAAACGTCCTCTCTTTCTGCCAAAAGAATTTTGGGATCGCCCATGACTATTCAAATACAAGTAAAATAATAAACCCAAAGCGAAAAGTTAAAAAAGTGCAAAAAAATGCAAACTTGATATCGAAGACAAAATCAAAGCAAACGAGATCTAGAAGAAAAATTATTTCCAAAGAACAAAGAAATAAAATAAAAATAAAAAAAATATTAAATATTCAAGATATTAAGAAAACAAAATCAAATTAAATCCGGGTAAGCATCCTTTACAAAAAAATTAATTATAGAATTTTAAAATGAAATAATATACAGCTACACAATAACTTTTTAAAGTGTGCTTAAAATAATATATATATGCTTTAAACAGATAATATTAAAAAATATTATTTTTTTAAAAAAAAATCTGTGATATCAAAAATTAAATCAAATACGATGAAATAAGAACTTAGTGACATAAAATGATGAAAGTTCTGGATATTATTACAAAATAGAAATAAATTATTTACAAGTAAAGAAAATCCCTAATTCCTTATAATATATACAACGCTCAAGAGCTATCAATATCCTCGTAACATACGTAAAGTATATGTTATGGATCAAAGTAGATACATTTATATATATAGACACATTTTATAAACAAAAATATATACTTAAAGTTCTTACAGTATTTATAATATTTGTCAAACAAATAAACTTTAAATTTTACTTAAATTTTCTACGTTAGGTTCCAATAAAATGTTAAAACAGTTTATTTTTTTCGATAAAACATAAAACTATGAAATTAAATAAAACATTTTTAACCACTAATAGGGTGTGTGAATACATAATATTAGATAGCTAATAGTCTCTTTAATTGTCTTGAGTCATTTGTTGCCATAGCAACGCGTAACAATCAACCGTTCTACCAACTTAACTCTGCATTGTCCTTTAAATCTCACTCTTCTTTTTACAACTATTTCTATTCTAATTAAATACCTTATTTATCCTTTTTTCTATTAGAGTCCCTGTTCGGTGCGCCATAGTATATGTGACCAATTTATATGTGTGTTGGGGTCCAAGGGTACTTTTTTTTTCCTTTTATCGAAAGAAATAATATCTTCCACATAACTTCTCATCAAAATATATATATTTACAATATTTACATATGTAGGAAGGCAATCATAACGGGAAACATTTGAGGCCAAAACATCAACTAAAATAATAAACCAAATCATTAATGTTTATACAAATTTATTTAACCTATACTATAAAACATAATACAATAACTGTTAATCAATATTAGAATGCTTACCGCTGAGTTGAGTATTTAAATAAACATAAAGTGTTCTGTCACTATACTGCTTTGTTCTGGAGCAAAGACGGTACGGAAGTAACTTCTTCCTTGATGGGCCACCCCACAGCGCTAGCGGCGGCCAATGCCTTACGAATCTAGGCTTACGAAGAGCTTGACAGCAGAACAAGCCGTTACATAGCTTTCGCTTCTTCCACTTCCAGCTGCAGCGGCTTAAGATTTAATATTACTTCCATCGCCACAGTTGGGGTGGTTCTCATGGCCCCTGTGATTAGGAGGCACGCCAGTCTTTGGACCTTATTCAATTGAACCTTGGATTTCTCCAGTCCCGCTTTGTGCCGCCATACCACAGTGGCATATAATATCGTGGGTCTGATCACCATGGTGTAGATCCAGTGAACCACCCCTGGTCCCAGGCCCAGGATTTTCCTACTGCCCTTTTGCAGGCCCATAGGCTTTTAAGAGTTTTGAATGACACATACTCAATGTGTTTATTTCATTTAAGTTTATTATCCAGATAGACGCCCAGATGCTTTACCTGTGTGCTAATCTTAATCTGGACCTCATTGAACTTAGGTGGCCTAATGACTACCTTCTTTTGGTTTGTGAAGATGCATTGTTCTACCTTGTTCGGATTGATGTTCAAACCTTTGTTGTCACACCATACCGTCAGTATCCCCATGCATGTAATAAGCAGGTCCGATATGGTTGCCTGATGCTTGCCACCCACCAGGATGGCAATGTCATCCGCATATCCCTATGTGTAGAACCCTGCTTTATTGATATCAGGAGGGAGTCAACCACCATTCACCAAAGTTATATACTCCGAATTAGGAGATAATAAACTTTGGGCATCCACCAATAGGTTCTGCCCAAAGTTTATTATCTCCTAATTCGGAGTATATAACTCTCCCCTTTAACATTGAGCATATCCACTGGCGGATGGTTGGATCAACCTGTGTCTCCTCCAGGGCCCTCTCATTGTCAAATAGGGAGTTCTATCAATGGCTCCTTCTATATCAACGAAGATGCCTGCTGATGATTTCCTTTTGATCCAATGATTTCTCAATTTTGGATATTAGGTTAGGTTAGGTTGAATTGTTTATGGACACTCAACAGCAAGGGTTTTTAGTGTCTGTCGTTCAATCTATATTATTTCTTTAAATTTTCAATTTTTTTTTTTTTTTTTTTTTTTTTTTTTGTTAAAAAGATTATATTTCTTGAGAAATTAGATGATTTTGTCTATATTTTTATTATTGTCACCAAGAATAGTTGGGAGGTATCTTTGTAATTGCGCTTCCTCAAAATAACTATCCCATAGGGGGCAGTCCTCCAAGTATGTGTCTAATTGTTAATTGTGTGTTATTGCATGTTGTACACTTCGGTGGACTGTCCTTTGTTATTAGATAACCATGGGTAAGTCGGGTGTGGCATATTCTGAGTCTGGTTATAACTACCTCTTCCCTTCTGTTTCTACGGTTGGAACTTTTCCATATTTTAAATCCTTTTTCTACAGTTTTTCAGCTTATTTAGTTCCTCTGTGTTTTCCCAAAGCTCGACCCAGGCTAGTTTTACTCGATATTTTAAAAAGCGGCAGATGTCGGATGAGGTGTAAATACTTGTAATATCAATCGATGAAAATGCTTCGTTACCTTTAATCCCCACATGTGATGAAATCCAAACTAGAGATATGTTTTTATTCAGATCTTTTACCATTGATGCATAAACTTGTGCTTTCCTTACAAGATGGTCTTTACTATAGATGTTTTTTAGTGCCATTAGAGCAGATAGGGAGTCTGTGTATATTAGAAGTTTTTTTCCTCGCATTGCATGATATAGTAGAGTGCCGCGCAAATAGCATAACATTCGGCAGTGAAGCTGCTGGTAAGGGAAGGAAGTTTATACTTAGCAATCCTGGAGTCCAATACGAAAGAGCAACCAACATTATTATTTAATTTAGAACCGTCTGTATAAAGTTGTTTTCTATTACTATATGTTTCCTTTATTTTTTGATATTCTGTTAAGTACGTAAGTCCTGTAGTGTTATTTTAGTGAATTTTTTAAGCGTTAAATCTATTGCAGGTTGTTTTGTAGTCCAAGGCGGGTAGTCAAATTCATTAGTTATTGGTTCCAAGCAGCTAATTTTTTCTATGTATCTACCAGCCCTAATACCCAATGGAGCAGGTTGTCTATGCTTTTCTTGAGATCGCAGATAGTCTTCGGTTTTTTTAAAAATGGGTTTCCATGCTGGGTTGTGATTATTAATTTTTAGCCTTCCAATGTATCCGCAGGCGAGTTGATGTCTTCTCGAAGCGAGAGGAGCTCTACCAGCTTCAACACATAAACTAATTACTGGACTGGTTCTGAAGGCTCCAGTAGCAAGACGGATACCTGCATTGTGGACTGAATCAAGAGCCGAAAGCAGATTTTGATTTGACGATGAGTAAACAAAGCTGCCATAGTCTAGTTTTGCCCTTATCAGACTGGTATATACCTTAAGCATACTTGATCTATCTGCTTCCCACAAGCGTCCAGCCAGAACTTAAAGAATATTCAGTCTCTTGAGTGTTTTTCTTCTTTTAGACATCTAATATGCTTTCCAGTTAAGTTTACAATCAAGGATTAGTCCTAGAAATTTAACTTTTGTATCGAAACACAAGTTCATGCCTCTGTAAAAGGTTAACTCTGGAAAAGGAGTAGGCATCCTGCGTTTTGAAAAAAGTAGAGAAGTTTAGACAAGAATTCCTTGACCATGCTTCCAAATTCGCTAAACAATTTTGTAGTAATATTTACATTCTATTTACATTTTTAAATGACAGTAACAGAGCTAAATCATCGACAAATAGAAAAGTTTTGATTTGTTTAGGAATAATCTCAGTAACTTTGTTTATAGCTATTGCAAAAAGAGCACAACTCAAGACACTTCCTTGTGGGATTCCGTTGGTCATTTCTTTTACCGAAGATAGGTGATTACCTATTCTGACTTGAAATGTTCAATTTCTAAGCCCAGTTACAAATGAGCATGAAAAGACGACCTCTAATCCCCCATTCACGTAGCTGATGTAGGACGAGAGATGTCTTCAAATTGTCATAGGCTTTTTCGATGTCAAAGTATATGCCTATGCATTCTTTTTTTTCAGCAAAGCTATTCAGAATCTCATACTCCATTGTTATGAGATGATCTATTGTAGAGCGTCCTGTTCTGAAGCCACTTTGTACGTTTGATAATAAATTATTTTTCTCTAGTACCCAACTAACCCTTTTTAAAACCATCTTTTCTAGCAACTTTCATACACAGCTTGTGAGTGAGATGGGTCGGTAACTAGAGGGAAACAACTTATTTTTCCAGTTTTTAAAATTGGTATTATAATTGACCTCCTCCATATCTCAGGAAAGTCCCCTGTTCTCCACAATTGGTTCATCGCCGGTATCGGTAGATTTTTCAACATATCATTGTGTATATCATCTACTCCTGGTGAGGATGGTTTCAGCTCTTTTAAACAGGAAAGTAATTCGACTTTGGTAAATGGTAAATTATAAGGGTTTTCATTTTGATCGTCAATGATATCTGTCTCGGTTTCAATTGTCGGTTGTGGTTGGGTGGAGTAAATATTCGAATAATATTCAACAAAGTGCTCGGCCAATAAATCGGGATTTTGCTCTATTTGGTCATTGATTAGAAGGGTTGGCTGGTAGTCAACGAATCTTCCCATAATGTTATTTATCTTCTTCCTGTCATAATGTTATTTATCCTGGGTGGGGTATTTGATGAAATGGTGTTTAAAAATTGTTCCCACGATTTTTTTTTTTTTCTCTTTGATTATTCTGCGAGTCAGCGAGCAGTTCATTTTATAGTATATTAAATTCTGAAGAGTTGGTTCTTTTTGGAAGACTTTAAGAGCCTTTATTCTCTTAATCGCTAGTTTGCACTCATTGTCATACCAAGGGACTCTTTTCGATTTGACATTTGTGGAGCTTTTTGGGATTGACAGTTCCGCCACTGCTAAAATAGATTTAGTGATTTGATGATTGATTTTATCACTATTGTTAGTGGTTGATATATCAGAGGCTGTTATCAGTAAATTGTTTTTGAAATGTTGTCCAGTCTGATTTTTCTGTTATCCATCTAGCATGTTTTGTTATTCGGGTATTAATGCTTGGAGAACTGATTACTATGGGGAAATGATCGCTAGAATATTGATCTTGAGAAACTTGCCAATCCAAATGAGTATATAAGCTAGGTTAACACCATGCCAGGTCAATGCACGAGAATGAATGTTATACTGGACTTAAATATGTTGGCTGTCCTGAATTTAGTATTACCGAGTCAGTGCCATCTATAGTTCACCTAATAGTATTTCCGCGTGTTGAACAGTAAGATGAACCCCAGGAGTTATGATGACCATTTACGTTGCTCATAACAATAAAGGGGAGAACGGGTATTACTCAAAATATTAACCAAATCTACCTCATCAAAATTATCAGGGGGAAGATAAACGTTATAAATGAAAATAGGTATGTGCAGAAAGACCTTGACTACCACTGCTTGTAGGGAGGTATTTATCTGAATTAACTCAGAAACGACCCTTTTATGTACGGCAATCAAAACCCTGCCACATGCTCTACTTCTATAATCAAAATCGTTTCTTTAGATATTATAATCCTTTAGCGTAAAAGTTTTATTGAGGGGTAACTTACCCTCTTGTATACATAAAACTACCGGTTGGTATTTATTAATAATAAGTTTTAGTTCCTCATGTTTTCCCTTTATACCATTACAGTTCCATTGTATTATGTTGGTTGGACTTGTCATATTAAAAAAAAATAAATAAATGTATATAGATCGGAATTTAGATAAATAATATTATTAATTAATGTAAATTTAGCAAACAGAAATGAAAAACATAATAATAAAATTAAAAACTACTTACTAATTACTTTCCATTCTTTCTATACTTTGTTCACGTTTTGGTGATTTTTTCCTGGTCTTACTTCAAGTTCTTCTTCCCTCGACTTTTGTCCACCCAGCCTGTTGACCTTCAGGGCTCACTTGAGGGTTGGTAGAATCTTTAGACGTCATCTGTACCAAGGGTAAAATCCTCGGTTCAGAGGCGACTTCGCAGTTGGTGGAACGGGCTTCCGAATTTTTTTCGGATATCCCACCAGATGGTCAGGAATTTTGGGAAGTAGGGATTTTTGAAGCGGAGAGTAAGGAGAATAAAGAGAAATTTGGGTGAGGGGATGAGGGTGTGGTGGGAGGTGGGACGTGGGTGGGGGTATCAGTGATAGCATTACTGCTGGTGCTGCCGCTAGGCGTGGATGTCTTACTAGACGTAGCTGTTGCTACAGATTTTCTAAATGTAAATTGATTTTCAATAATTCGTTCAGTTTGTACACTAACAGATTTTTTAGTTTTAACAATATTAGCGAAAGATATTTGGTTTGTTATCGGGGTGCAACAGATCGTATTTTTTCTTTGCAGCAATATATGTTACTTTTTTTCTGCCTCTTGAATTCTTTTTATTTCCTTTTCTTTAATAAAAAACGGGACAATTTTTTTGAAAAAGAATCGTGATTACCAGAACAATTAACACAAGTTACCTTACCGGATAATTGCACCCAGACCCCTCATGTTTTGTTTTTCCACAAAACAGTTTTTTTTTTTTTGTATGGCCAAACTTTAGACAGACGTAACACCGTATTGGGTTTGAAATGAATTGTCTTACTGCAACAGAATGAAATCCTAGTTTAATTTCAGAGGGTAAGGAGGTATTATCGAAAGTTAATAAATAGTTGTGACTGTTTAGTTTTTCATTATTTCTAAAAAAGGTCAATCTTTTAACATCAATCACATTCTGAGGCTTTAGCTCATCTTTTATTTCATCAATATCAACATAATTTAAATCTGGGCAC
This sequence comes from Euschistus heros, assembly GCA_003667255.2. Classification (NCBI taxonomy): domain Eukaryota; kingdom Metazoa; phylum Arthropoda; class Insecta; order Hemiptera; family Pentatomidae; genus Euschistus; species Euschistus heros. The sequence continues at coordinate 5,748,253 of RCWM02000005.1, forward strand.
CACACAATTCCTCTACTTAAATTTAATCTTGCATGGGGCTCCACTTTTATAGGAAAATTACTACATAAGTTGTTACATTTTAAAGGTTTTTCCGACTGAGTGTCAGAAAATACTTCTACTAAAAGTGTCCCGTCTTTCAATTTTTTTATTAACTTAGCCTCACCTATTATGGCTTTTAAACTTTTCTGAATTAAAAAAGGTGAAACCCTTTTAAAATCTAAGCAATCACTTTCATTATCTGTTTCAAGCCTTTATTTATAATTAAAAACTTGACACAGTTTTTTTTTCGTTGTTCGTTGTTCCCTATAGTTGTAAATTTAAATCTACCTTTCTTTCTTTTCAAAGGTGGGGAATAAGCCATTTTTTTAGCTGAATCATGCAATTATATGGAAAAGAGTAGGAAAAAATAAAAAATTTGTTTCACTTCTAAGTATATATATATGTATATATATATATATATATATATATATATATATATATATATATATATATATATATATATATATATATATATATACTAAATAATAGAAAAAAAAAAAAAAAAAAAAAAAAACCTTTTAAATAGAGTTTATAAATACGAAAAAGATAAAAAATTAACAATAGAAATATGTATAAAAACAAAACTAATCAGTCTGTTGATATTCTTGGCTAATCCGCAGGAGCTCTGAAAATATACGTCTACACAACCGAATCTAAACACAAACTCCTTGGATATTAGGTGTTGGAGGGCAACCTCACAGGATTTACCTGCCTGATAAGCATACTGCGGGTGGTGTAAGGGTCTCAGCAGTAGCATGTTATCCCTAATGTGTCTATCTAATACCTTCTCCATGGTTTTCATTAGGAAGTATGTTAGACATATGGGTCTGAATGCCTTGGGATTGATATTTCCCAGGTTTTGGTATATGTATGACCTTGGCCACTTTCCACTCATTTGGTATGTGACCAAGTGCCAGACTACCTCTTAGTAATTCCAGGAGGTGTGTTTTAAGTATTAGTAATCCTTTCTGCACTAGTGCAGGAAAGATGCCATCTACTCCAGCTGCTTTGTACGGTAAGAAGCTGTTTATTGCCCATGCAATTCTCTTGCCGGTTAGTATTCCTTTCGCTCTATCCCATCTTACCCTATCTAGGGATATATTATTCCTTGGGAGTGAGCTTTGATTTTATATGATATCGCATTCAGGAAAGTGTGCCTTTGCGAGGACATTGAGTGTCTCCATGCTATTCATGGTATATTTCTCACCGTCCCATAGGGAGCCCAACTTATCCTTTTGCGTCTGTTTAGATAGTATTTTGTTGATCCTACTAGCTTCCGCTGTGGATTCAACTTCTTGACAGAACTTTATCCAAGCTTGTCTTTTCGTTTTTCTGACAGATTTGTGATATGTTGTTAGCTGTGCTCTGTACTCTTCCCATCTGCCTGTTCTCTTAGCAATTTTAAATTTCTTTCTCAGAGCTTTCCTTTGATTGCTAAGATCTTTATTCCACCATTTTGTGTTTCTATTATTCTCAACTTCACTACTAACATTGTTAGTTTCATAACACTTGGTTATGATCAATGTAGTTGCCACTTATTGGCAATCCTGCTAGACAGTTATTTATTTCCCCTTCTAGCATGGTACTATATCCTTCCCAGTTCGTTCTTCTGGGATTTCTGTAGCTCGATGCGTGTATGGGGTTGGTTATTAGATCAAATCTAATGTATTTATCTGAACATGTTTCCTCATTCGAGACATGCCAGTTTCCCACCATGTGGCTAATCTCTGTGGTCGCCAAGGTTATATCAATTACCTCTTGCCTATTCTTATTTACAAAGGTTGGTTTGTTACCCCTATTAAGAATATCAAGATTATTTCCTGTAATATGGTGAAGTAATTGCTCACCTCTTTGGTTGGAGTTGGAGGAGCTTCCCCACATCATGTGATGGGCATTTGCTTCCAGGGCCATGATGATATTGCCTCTGGCTTCTACCACAAAGTTCGTGTTCACAGTTGGTGTGTTCTCATATGGAAGGTAGACCGCTGCAAGGCTAATCTCTCCACCCTCTGAGTCCTCATAGTGAGGCTTATTTTGGCTGCTGCAAAGTCCCTGGAATAGAAATGCCACAGTGGCAGCAGTTTTAGACTTCTTTTATATAAGATGCATGCCCGGGGATTGTCGGACGAAGAGACTACACTGTAGCCCTCCTGAATACTCCCCGGCACGCCATTTACAAGGTAAGGTTCTTGTATTAATGCAATATCAATTTTCTTACCTTTCCTGTATTGCTGCAATACTCCACATGCTACTATGCAGTGGTGAAGGTTAATTTGCAGCAGCTTTATCATTATTATATGTTTTTAGACAGGGGCTCCTTTGGACCTCTCCTCCGGGAGCTGCATCCCCAGAACCCTTCTAGGGTCCTGGAGCATCGCTCCCCCCCCCCCCCCCCGCTGCCCCCTTCGGTTCAGCCTCAGGAGTCCCCGTGCTTACGGGTCCCTCAGGTATCACCTTTGGGCATTTATTTTCACCTGATTCAGCTCTCTCCTCCTGGGTAGTGTCAGAAAGCAACCCCTGTCGTCCCTCGTCGCTCCTGCAATTGTCCAGTAATCCAAACCAGGTATCTCTTTATTTTGGTTGAGAATTCGCTTCGCCAGTTGGTCGTCCTCCAGCCTCTTGCCTGGAAAATAACCACCCAATCTGGTGGCCGAGAGGACCTCCTTTGCATCGATGATGCGGAGGGGATGCCCTCCGCATTGCCAATGGGCCGGACGATCTCCCCGAGCCACATCTTGGTTCTTTCATTATCACAATTGAAGATGCTAGCTCCAAACTTGAGGCTAGCACCGTTAAATTTAGGTTGTCCAGGGCTGCCGTCTTCAAGTTCGTCAATGATATCGACAACCGCATCCTGAATTCGACAGCTCTGTTCTGTACGCTTCCTTGTGACAGTTTTGAAGGGAGGGTCTTCAGCTACAACGTCTTGCGACGGAGCCGTCTACTCCTCAACCCTCGAACTGCTGGAAGCTATATTAGAATCATGGTATAAAATTGGGCTTACCTCCTAAGCATGCCCGAGCACCGCTTGGAGGTGACAGTAGGCGTTGATAGGGATAAGGAGAACTGGAATCTGGCTTAGAGTAAGTAGGGAACTATTGCTCGCTTGATTCACTTAGAGGTCAGGAGATCCCCGCACCTATCTCCTTCTCTAGCTCTCCCGTTACCCTACCCATTTGCCCCCTACAACCCCTTTACTGCGAAATAAGTATATTTGGGCACATATGAGTCCATTTTATTAATTTTTTTTTCTATTCGGTTACTAAATTGTTGAAAGGATAAACAATAAACAGGGTGTCCCGAATTTAAATGGCAAAACTTCACGGACTTATAGGGGACCGAAAAAATTTTGCTTAGTTTTAGAGAAATTCACAAAAAAAAAAAGAAACAAAACAAGTTTTCATTTTTATACTTATTTATTTACATTTATATTTATGTTATGTTCTTTTTAATGTAAATATCGCTCAAAATGTTGTCCTCTTGCACCAATGCAAGCATTACATCTAGCACTCATTTGATAAATTGCAGCCTAAACAATGTTCTGATGATATTTGGTGCACTGCATCTATGATTCTGTCTCTTAATTGCTCTCTTGAGTTGATTGACACCAAATAAACTTTCTGCTTCAAGGTTTCCCATACAAAGAAATCCATGGGTGTCATATCAGGTGATCTGGGTGGCCAAGGTACTACTCCTCCACGCCCAATCCATCGTTGTGGATAATTTATATCCAGCCAAGCTCTAGCAACTCTGCTATAATGAACTGGACATCCATCGAGTTGGAACCTCATTTCAATCCGCTGCTGTTAGGGAATGTCATCTGAATAATTAGAAAAGTCGTTCTCCAAAAAATGTGTAAATGTGATACCATTAAATCTTCCAGGTAAAAAAATATGGTCCCACCTATAATCCGTTCCAAATTCCAAACCAAATGTTAATAGCAAATTCATGCTGAAACCTATTCTCTCTAATAGCTCTGGGATTTTCAAGAGCCCATACATGATAATTTCTTTGATTAACAATTCCTCCTCTTGTAAAGGTTGTTTCATCGGTCCATATAATTTTTAATGGAAATAAATTATCATCACGAATTTTGTCTAGAAACCAGTTACTAAAATTCAATCTCTTGACATAATCATGAGATAATAAATTCTGAACTTTTTGAAGATGGTAGGGTAGCAATTGTCACCTTTCAAAGTTAGCCATATTGCTTGCCGTGATATTGCTACTGCAGCAGATGCTCTTCAGATGCTAGTCTCAGGATTGTTATCAAAGTGGCGTTTAACACAATTTCTTCTCCGATAGTCTGCTCTTATTGCTGCCTGGAATTGGTCGCCTTCGTTACGTATTAAGAATGACCCAGTCTCTCGTAGTCTATTAAAATTAACGAAAAGACTCGTTGATTAGGCACTCTTCTATTTGGAAATCGACACACATACTCCCGCACCGCTTTTAAAGCATTACCGTTACAGAAACTATACACAAAAATCATATCAGCGTATTCAACATTAGAATATGTATGCAGCATTGTGGCTGATGCTATTCACACAAAAATATCCGAGTAACTGACTGAAGACTGATTTAGGAATTATAATCCTAGAAGGAAGCCAAAATGTGAACAAATAAAAGAATGTAAAGGATAACATTATGTGTTTACATATCTCACTGCCTAGCCTGACAAACTTTGAAAGGTGATAATCGCTACCTGTAACATTTTTGTTTTGTTTCTTTTTTTGCGATTTTCTCTAAAACTAAGCAAAAACGAGCAAATCTCGAAAGGACTTTTTGTTTTAGTTTTTCGGTCCCCTATAAGTTCCTGAAGTTTTGCCATTTAAATTCGGGACACCCTGTATATTGATATTCTTCTTCTTCTGTGATCTTCCCTTAGATGGCCAGGTCGTGGGTCAAGATAAGGAATTCAGTGGTCTTCTTAAGGTCCTCTAGGTCACCATGGAGCTTGGTCCACACATCGGTTGGAGAGGGCCAGATCAGCTTCTTTTGCTCAGAATAGAGCCTTCAGGTCTGAAGGATGTACTCGGTATTTTGTTCACCCTCACCGCACTCGCAAAGGGGCCCAGATCCGATATGTAGCTTTTTTAATAGGTGAGCTCTGATCCTGTTGTGCCCCGTTTGCAATCGGAAGATGAGGACCTGCTTTCCCAATCCATCGCTGGCTGACTGCGCCTTTGTTGAGCGCTTTTACTTCCTCAAGACTGAGGGTACATTCGAACTGCTCACTTGAAGCTCCTTCCTTGGCCAGCTGGTCCGCCCTCTCGTTTCCAGTGAGCCCGCAGTGTCCAGGAATGACCTTTTTGTGGATAGCCATCAAGCATTCGAGCTCCTTGGAAATATTTTTCAGGCCCGTACCCCACTTCGATCTAAGAGATTGCAACACTGATGCTTCATCAGTAAGGAATACTACTTTTGAGCTCTTTAGTCTCTTAAGTATCCTAAGTATTCTCAATGCCTTCCTGCTCAGCTTGATAATTTGAAGAAGCAAAGCCAGTCGGAACAGCCTTCTCGATCATGTTTCCTGCAGGATATTGTATATAGATACTGGCACCACCGTTTGTTGTTACATTCGTGGCCGATCCATCAGTATATATGCGGGTCCACTAGTCTTTTGGGTACTTATTATTTATGTGTTGAAGGGAAAGAAATCTCATTTACTCTTCAGATTTATTGATATTTAACTAGCTTACGAATAATAAATTTATTCATACACCTAGCCGTTTTCTGATTGTAAGCTATATTCATATTTACTAGCTTACAATCAGAAAGCAGCTAAGTGTATGAATAAATTTATTAAAAACATTATTGAAACGTTTGATTCCGAAAAAAATTCGCACTTTATTTTTGACATTGAGTATATCTTGAAAATGGTCGACTCTAGAAAAATATGTTTGAAATCTGAATTAAAGCTGATTACATTTCCTATAAAATTTATTGTGTACAAATTTGTCGAAATTCTAATGGTTTTCGAGATATACGAGGTGTGATCAAAAAGTTCCAGGACTTTTTATATACTATGGGAATGCAATGTCTCACAGCGATGCGGTTGGCAGCATTGTATTGCCTGACTCAACAGGAACACAGCTGTGTTTGCAGATCAATCATAACATCACTGAAAGTAACATTAGCACAGTTTGTTTGAGGTTAGTTTTATAGAGTTTGGCTATTTTATGAAAATGAATGTGAAAGAAGAGCAATGTGTTTGTGTGAAACTGAACAAAACGTTTTCTGAAACCTTTTTGATGTTACAAGAGGCTTTTGGTGAAGAATGTCTAAGCCGATCATGCTGCCATCAGTGGTTCAAGAGGTTTAAAGATGGCCGAACATCCACAGACGACGATGCTCGTTCCAGACGCCCTTCAACGTCAATCAATGATGACAATGTTGCTAAAGTGAATGCTCTCGTACGATCAGACCGTCGACTAACAATCCGTGAAATGGCAGAAGAGTGGAACATTTCATTTGGGTCATGTCAGGAAATTTTAACTGAAAAACTTCAAATGCGTCGTGTTGCAGCAAAGTTTGTGCCAAAACTGTTGACTGAAGACCAAAAACAACACCCAGCTCATGTTTCTAAGGAACTTCTTCAAAAGGCGAATGACGACGAAAGCTTCTTGAAACATGTCATAACGGGAGACAAGACATGGGTTTTTGGTTACGATGTGGAAACAAAAGCCCAATCATCACAATGGACATCAAAAGGTTCTCCAAGACCCAAGAAAGCACGCCAAGTCAAATCAAATGTGAAGGTCATGCTTACGGTTTTCTTTGAGTGTAAAGGTGTTGTCTACTATGAATTCCTTCCACAAGGTCAAACAATTAATCGTTTTGTTTATCTTGAAACCCTCAGAAAATTGCATAATGCTGTGAGAAGAAAGAGACCTGAGCTGTGGCAAAGTGGTGATTGGGTCCTTCACCATGACAATGCTCCTGTTCACTCTGCATTAGGTATCAGTAACTTTTGTGTAAAAAACGCAATGACTGTCATTCCTCAGCCCCCTATTCACCTGACCTGGCTCCAGCCGACTTTTTTCTTTTCCCGAAGCTCAAGAGACACCTGAAAGGACGAAGATTTCAAACAGTTGACGAAATAAAAGAAAAAACAACGGAGCTGCTTAACACCTTGTGTAAAAAAGTGAGATAAATATTTTTTTTTATTTCTAAAAATTATCGATTTTTAATAACATATATCTCAAAAACCGTTGGAATTTTGACAAACATGTATAGAATTAATTTTATAGGAAATTCAATTAGTTTTCATTTCGATTTGTAGCATATTTTTCTCGAGTCCACTGTTTTCGAGATAACATAAAAAAATACAAAATTGGGACCTCTCCCCTCCCCCCACCCTTAGCTTACCCTCCAGAGTTGGTGAATTTTAGTAGGTTTACCTTTTAATTACTCCTAGCGAAGCTGTGACGTCAAAAATTATCGTATATTTCATGCACCCTACACCCCTCATTTGACTAGGGTCGCAATTCTCTGTGAAAACACCTTTATCCCCACTCATTTGGCTACAGCTCCGAAACTAATAGTTCGATCCGAAATTTCTTTTTTTCATCTGAATGCTCATTAAATTTACTATAAGAACCTATATATTAAGTTATGATCAAGTTCCGTAAAATAACCATACCAGCACGCTCAAAACCGTGACCTGTACCTGTTTTGAAATCCAAACTTGTTAAAGTAATTTAATTAATTAATTTGGGCTGCAAAGCCCAGACAAACTTGATAGTATTGGTTATTATTTGTAAGGTTAATATCATATTTAAAAAACCAAAGGTCCTAGATTTTATACAATATTTTTTCGAAATCAGCAACACAAAATATATAGGAAATGATAATATTTTTGGTTGGCTAGACCTACAATTTGTGTGTTGGTGTTCCATATTGGTGTTATTTTATTGAACTCATTCAATTGAAAAAATCATTAACTTTTTGTACTAATCACTTTTATATGATATCAGTAAAAATACTAAAGCTTTTTGGTTTGGATATTAAAAAAGTAAATAATTTTAATGAATACAGCTCATGATATAATTATTCCTTATTAAGAATAAGCAACATTTATGTAAAAATAATATGTCCTATTTCTTTATAATATATGTTTTTTTAATGTGCAGTAATATAGCATAAGTAATTTTAATTTTTTAATTAGTAATAGGAATAGATAATACTTTATTGTTTGTGGATTCATTTTTTTTTTTTTTTTTTTAACTAGTTTTATATAAATTAATAAAAAAATAATGTTTTTATTTATATCCTATTCCTGTTATATATGAACAATGTTATAATTCTAATCAATAAAATCATCATTGGGGAAGTGAAATAGAACAAAAGTTGTAGGCCTTCCAAAATAAGGCTAGCTAGAGCCATAGTGTACAATCTTTATACCTGGCGACGGAAGGTTAGGAGATTTGTGTTTATAATTGCTTATACTCTGCCTTACTTCTAACGTTTTTTCTATTTCCTTCCAATTTTTCCTAATTCCTTCTAATATTTTGATGCACCCCACATTTTTAAATATATTTACAATAAGTATGCAGTTTTTTTAGTTATATAGTTTTAATTATTGTTTACTTTTATAATTTTTTGAAATTTTCAGTTTGGATCGTGAAAATCCTATTTTGAGTTCCAAAACATTCGATTGAAATGTTATTTTAGATTTGTAGTTTGAGGCTGCTCTAGTCATGATAGATGTAGATGCTTCCTAAAAAAAAAAAAAAAAAAATTGCATAGAAATTTTGTATTTTTGTGTTTCGGCCGAAGTTGTTCGTATAATTAAAATTTTTTTTTTCTCCAATAACTATATTTTATTATTCTACATTTGCCTATTACTTGACTTTTCTTTAAAAAATACTAGAAAGTAGTTTTTTTGAACCTAAAATTGTAAATATCACATATATGGCCTTCTAAACTAGATATATCAAATTCTGTCTATTTTATTAATAAATCCGTTTTCAGATCTAAAAAATGTCTATTGGTTTCTTAATTAGGAGGAATCTAAAATTGACCCCGTAGGTGCTGCGCCCTCTTGAGGCAGAAACACGCTAGAGTGAGGGGACATTTAGCCTTAAGAGTAAATGTTCCTAAATAATTTAGCTAACCCACCCAGTGAAGACTATTCCTTCAAAGATGTTCTCATATTAGTAGTACCTTGCTTTTTAGTTTTGCGAAGTCTTCTAGGAGAATAGATCATAGTAATTTTATATCATAATGGCCAATTTGGATTAAATTCACACATTGAATTTTGATGAAAAATTATACACAATGCTTATAGAACTTCATAAAATCACATAATTAGCCCAGCTACTAGGAGGAAGGACTGGATATTTGGAAAAAAAATATTGAATTTTTTTTTTCTGAATTGATTTTTTGGGGTGCTGAATTTGAATGTTGACGTAACCACTTCAAGAAAGTGGTTGGCTCCGAATGTAGCACTCTGAAAAGAATGCAAAAAAACACTAATTTTTCTTCTGAATGAAAAAAAAAAAAAAAAAATTGACAACCTCATCCAAAAATAAACACGGTTAAATTTCCTGTTAGTCATTTCTTATAAGTTTTTTTTTCTAGCCTTCTAAGCAGGCACTTGTGTATTTTAAAGTTATAGTCAAGTCAATTGGTATTCAAGGAGGAAAAGAGTATAGAAGTTTTTCTCATTTGATTGTTTATGTTTTTTGAAGTTCTGTATTTAAATTTTAACTTTTCTACTTTGAAAAAGTGAAGCATTCTGATAACAATTGCAAAAAACTCCAAAGCAATATTTATTTTCAAGTTAAAATTAATTAATATTATTATTAAAATATAAGATATTGAAGTTCCTACAGGCTATTAAGAAGTTTTTCTTTTTGTAAAACTTTTATTAGTTAAATACTATAGCAGAAATGATTTTTTAAATTACATTTATTGAAACTGAAATAGATTTCAAAATAAATGATTAATATAATTCATGACCCATTGTATCAAAGCATCATAAAAATCAGTGTTTCTTATACATTAAAACATAATTGTCTGCAGAATTGTACTGGGATACGATTACCATGAATGAGTTAATTGCACGGATTATCAGTAGAATGGTGATTAAATGACTAAAATTGACACAATCAAGTTTTATTTACAGTAGGTGGTCTAAACAAAAAATTATTATCTAATTATTTTTTTGAGTATTTTAGGCTTACTGAGGATGGGGCTAGAATTTTCTCTTGGCTGGGATCTTTTTTTTTTTTTTTTTTTTTTTTTTTTTTTTTTTTTTTTTTCTAAAACTCATTTTTTAGCTATGAGACAGTTTTCTTTCCTCTGTCCACTTGGATCTGACAGTCCGTGTGCTCTTCTTACTAGATGTTGGAAAAAATCCCTGTCAGATGACTTTTCGAAACTCTAATCAGTCTTGTATGGACTCTATTGGGATCTATAGTTGTTCTAAGTCTGACTTTATTGAAGTCGAATTGAAGTTTTTGATATCACCTGTCACAGAGAGGACAGGTCCCTTCTGCTTAGTCTTTTGGGGCTCATACGAGATACATGTCTGTAGAAGGCCAATTTCCTTTTTCTTATAGATGTGGCTATGTCCTCCAGATGTTCATAGATCTCATTGTTGTTCCTGATTCTGTATTTGCTTCTTTCCTCTCTTATGGGTCCCAGGATCCTCTTCAAGATCTTCCTGTCTTTGAGTTTTAACTTTCTGAGTGATCCCTTCCGATTCATTACTAGACATTCAGAGGCATAGAGTATTGAAGGTCTAACTAATGAGTTATATATAGTGCTCGATTTTCAGGTTTTTGGACAGGTACTTGGAGGTGTAGATGATTCTGCGGGAGTGGTTGTCCCTTTCAAACTTAGTACACCTGTTGTCTCTGGCTAAATTTTCAGTTTGGTAAGCTGATATCTACTCTCCAAGGTATTTGACTGCAGGGAATCTATTTATGGTGGTTTCTTCTAGTGGGATTGAGGAGGGGCCTCCTTAATGTTGTTCATGAATTCAGTCTTCTGTACATTGATCCTCAAGCCAGCCTTGACTGTGATACTGTAGAAGCACTGTAGGTAATGAGTAGTCTCCTCTATGTTGTTGGCTAGAAGAATGAGGTCATCAGCAGGCTAGGCATGGCTTACTGAGGTCTTTTTTTTAGAGTTCCAAAAAAGTCCAGCTGCTGGTGGCAGCATTACTGTCCATTCCTTGATGATCTTCTCTAGGAGGCAGTTGAAAGAGGATGCATGAGAGGCTGTCTCTCTGCTTACTCCTACCATCTAATTAGTATTATATGCAGTGGTTTTCATAAGTTTCCGGACACCACAAAATTTCATCTTTAATATGTTTAATATATTTTTAATTTTAATTTTAATTTTAATTTGTTTACTAAGTAATGTCTCATAAAAATTAGTTTTCACAAAATTGTTACCACCACTAATTATGAATTATTTGATTAGAACTTTATATTCAGGTGATTTGAGAAGTCTGGTAGCTCAAGTTGGGTAGAATCCACTGATTAAATTAAATTTTATTATTTTTCCATCATAGTTTGCTCATTTCAACATCTTGCCTTCGATGAAGTGGGTTTAATTTAAAAAATCAGCAAGTTGTCAATAACCATAATTTTACCAGCGTACCCATGGAATAATGGGGAGTCTAATCAAAATAACGATATCTGGCAGTTCAAGTAGTTGTTCTTTTATGTCCTAGTTCGGGTACTTGAGACAGTGTAACACCATAAACAATACGTTCATAGTTCAGCACGGTAGTTCTATTCTATTTTATTTTCTTCCCATTGATTAATGCAACTGAGCCTATTTATAAATAATTTTTAAATTATTAATATACTAGAATGAATTACTAAATCTATATTTTCATCATGTTTATATTAATTATTAATGATACATCAACATTTTACAAATAATTTTCAGTTAGTTACTTTTTAATATTACAGACATTTTCTTGATTTATTTTTGTATTTTCATTGTTTTAGATACCTTCTGATTTGTCAAACAATTTTACTCAGTTATTACGCCATTATGAACGTGACACAGATATTGTTGGAAGCTTCATCAAAAGGTAAAGTACATTTTTTATTAATTGAACCAAGTTAGTATAGATTTTTTAAAAATAATAAGACTAATTCTCACAATAGTAATTTTTAACATGTTTGATGCCAACTGAAATGTAATTGGTAGTTGATTACCTCGGCAACGATTCCTGCTAGAGGTGTCTGTTGTATAGAGGCACTTGGGGAACATTTACACCTTGGATTCTTTCAGCTAAGTACCTCATGCAAACACCATTTTGCAAAGCATTACACAAAAACATATTTTGTGTAAAGCATCTCCACCGTACTTCAATAGTTCCACTGGTATGCAGTCAACCCCTAGAGGTTTATCATTTATATGTTGTGGAGCACTTCCATCTACTCCTTTTCAAGAAGTGCCTCAACTTCCCAACTAGAGACTGATTATGATCAGTGCTCTGCCATACTACAAAGGGTACTACTGAAGTTTTTCAATACAGCTTTATTTATTACATTCTCTCAAAGTAATTTCCACCACATTCAATACACTTCTCCATACACCGAAACTAATCCTTAAACCAGTTCTGCCACGTTTCATCAGAGAGTTCATCGTCACTAGAAAAATGTTTCCCTTTCAGCTTCATTTTCACATATGGGAACAGTGCAAAGTCATAGGGAGCAAGGTCTGGACTGTAGGGAGGGTGATACAGAAGTGTCAGTCCAGTAGTAGCCAAATATTCGGTGCTGGCTCTGGCACGGTGAGCTGGAGCAATATCATGGTGAAGGTACGAGGTGTCCATTCTTGACTTAAGCTGCAGGTTTTTCATGGACTCGATGACTTTAGGCAGCCACTGCTCAGTGTATTACTTGGCTGTGACTGTCTTCTGTTTGTCCAAAACAATGCACTCAATAATTCCACTCGATCTGAAAAATACAAAGATCGTTTTTTTCTTCATAGATTGAGATTTCCTGACAGTTACAGGCATGTCCTCATAATCAAAGACCCAAACTTTGTTTTGAGTCTTGGTTGGTGTGTCATAATAGTACAGCCAAGTTTCGTCACCAGTCACTACACTGTTTACTGATAGTTTCAGCATCTTTTGGCACCAAGTCTCACGATAAGTCATTTGTTCTTCCATCAGACTATGGGGCATCCAAAAACAACAAAGTTTCCTTACCTTTCAATGGTCTTTCAGAATTGAATGAATTGCTAGTGTATTAAGGTGTAACGTGTCCTCTGCCTGTTGATATATCACTCGCCGATCTGTATCGAGCATTTTCCGTACAGCTGCCTGCCTTCTCTCTCAGCGTCCTCGAGAGAGAAATTACCCCCTTTCAAATTCTCTGTACCACCTGAATATTGTTGTCCGATGTGGACAATCAGTGTTCAATGCTAGCTGCATTTCTTCTAAGCATTTGTCTATGCTTAAACCACGCATAAAATTATATTTTAAAATTGCCCTTACATAGTACGAACTTTACACTGTCACTGTCAAAAAGGAACTGATCCCAGAGAGGTGTTATTGGTGGCTACTATGCATGCATGGACATGTCTGAACACGCTGTAACTTGCAACCTTCTGTGTCTTTCTGATAAGTCACATTGCAAAACTTTTGTAGTACCCTTTATATGTCAGGAATGATCTTGTCATTTATGTAATGTCTTCTTCATCATTTGCTATCAGTGCTTTGGAATAGGAGAAGGAAATTCAATCTCAAATTATAGATCAAGTGTTTGAATTTAAGTTTGAAACTTTGAGTTTGAGTTTAAAAGAGATAATTCAAACTGAAATTTTAATGAGTTTTAGTTAATATGCATTAAATTCATTGTTAGTGCTTGATTCAACTGTATTATTTCATCCACTCATAGTGATTAGTAAAGTATTTTGGTACCATAAAATTTAAAATGGAATAGTGCTTATGTTTTCTTAAATCTTTCTATACAACTGTAAATACTTTGCCTAAACTAATACTTAAAATTAAAAAGAAACATTTGATGTTGATTGGTAATGTCATATCCAATAATAATAAAATAAATTAATAGATTTTAAGCCCAATTGGGTAACTGGATTAGCTGATCTTAAATGCCATTTTGATGTTGGATTTGTGTGGCTAAACTCATACCTTTGATATCATCGTGGACTAAGTCTGAAATCGAGTATCTGTAGTGTTTCAAAATTATAGGAAACTATAAACTTAAATTACAGGAAAACTACTAATCTTAACAAAATTGTTTATTATTATTATTTTCTTTCAATTATAGCATTATTTATTGGCCACACTGGTCTTTGCATCAAAATTATAAAAATTAGTGATTGTGCACTACTGGCCCTCTTTATTTGATACCAGATAACAGTGATTTTGTGAATATTACTTTTAATAAACAGAAGACTTAATTTTTAAATATAACAACCTTGTTTCTCAGATACGAAGACAATACATATTATTAATATTGTTTAATATGTACAATTTAAAGTGAATTTATAGAACAATTCATAATAGAGGAAGTGTTTTTGGAGGAAAAGAACATTGTTTTAAAAGAAAAGATATGCAGTAATGAATATTCGTGAAGTTATATTCTTCAGATTGTGTTGGATGAATATGTAATGTGAAAAACTGTAAACTGAAGAATGGTAATGTGTGGGACTTAGCTTCAGGATTCTAAAATTGCCCTTTGAGTTAATTTTAAAAGATATATGAGATTTTTGGTTTGAACAAAATATTTAATTGCAAATAAACATATGTTTTAAAGTTATTACAGTTCTTTTTATATCATCCCTATAGCTGCATAGTATCGAATGTGAAAAAACACATTTTTTGTCAATTGCTATAGGACTGATATATGTTTTAGCGAATTCTCAATTCTGAATTCGCTCTGTAAAGGTGAGGAATAACCTTGTCAATGGGTCCATTATACAAACTATTTGATTATTTAATATATCAATGTAACATATGGCTAAAGATTGCATGCCAAAACTGAATATTTTCAGATTCCATATTTTGCAGTTCTGGTATCAAACTATGGGGGCCCGTATAGTACACAAGTACCCAAAAATTATTTATTTTACTTTTGTAGTTTTGCCATTATTACTTAAATTGTAAGGCAATTTTTGGGTAGAGCACATGACGGAAAAGTTAATAAAAAATAAATAAGAACTTGTGGTGATATTAATATGAACTATTCTAATTCACCTCTAATTATTTAGGTCAAGGTAGCATTGCTATTACCAACCATATGGTTCTTGATATAACCTTGTATATTGTTATATGTTACTTCAACATGCTCATCTAACATTTAACTTTTGTTTTATTAACTCTAATAAGATGACTAAACTGGTGACCCTGAGAAGAATAGTTGAAATCTTCTGTCGGTGAGAGAATTTTTTTATTATTTTACTATGACTACACCTACAGCTGAAGAATTACTATCCCTTCAGAGGCAGTTGATGACACTACAGCTGGAACTAAATGCACCCCGAGCACCCAATATTAATTATGTTGGTATAAAATTACCTCCTTTTTGGGCACCATACCAGCTTTATCAGGCAGTCTTCAGTCATTCAGTTCGAACTCACTCATTTGACCTTAGACAAAACCAAATACAATCACTTATTGTCAGTACTCAACAGAAACATAGTTGTTGATGTTATTAAGCAGAACCCTCCATCGTCTTATGATGAACCTTAATAAGCCTTAGTCTCCCGTTGTAGCAATTCCGAAGAACAGTGCTTGCAAAAATTGTTATCCAACCTTGAGTTAGGTGATTTAAAACTCTCTGTATTGCTTAAGAAGATGAAATCTTTAGCCTCTCCTAATACAGACGAGGATATTATAAAGCAGCTGTGGATCCAGAGGCTACCCCTTGCAACGCAATCAATCCTTCAAGTCATGCAACAGCTAAACTTAATGCACTAGCTACAGCCATGGATAAAATTTTAGATGTATCCCTACCTCAACCATCTGGAGATGTGTATCTTCCTGCAAGTATATTACAAAAAACTAAATAGCCAGGGGGGGGGGGGGGGGGTCAACAGTGACCTATTCCTGCCATGATCCAATTGTTGCCTATTCTTAATCTATACACAAACTAAACTTTGTTTTTTCATTGATACAGGAGCGGACGTCTCTCTCTTGCCTCTGAGACCTATGGATCACTCGAACCCTGTTGAACAGCACCTTTATGCAGCTAACGACTCTCGTATTAATTAGGATTGATGAATTAAATGCCACTTCTATTGAGATTATTTTATTTGAAAACTAGTTTCGAATGCTAAACATTCATCTTCAGTTCTAAAACATACAATCAAATTTTTCAACACATCAGTACTATGTTACATAGATTATATATACTAAAGTTTTTTAAAAAGATAAGACAAGAAATCAAGCATAGGCACTCACCTTCGAGGTAACTAAAACACTGAATTTTATTCGTATTAATGTATTTGGCAAATGAAAGTTGACACTCACTTTCAGCCCCAAAAAGCATTTCACCTACACTTTTCTTTTAACTGATGTGCAGCAGCCGATTATTGGGTTTAACATCTGAAGATCCGATTATCAGATCTTCACTTTAATCTGGTAGTTGACTTATCCGGCCGACAACTTATAGACAGCCTCATGTGTTTCTTCTTCCATCCAGCATAGCTCACCAGATAACCCAAGCACTCTTATCTGCAAATTCGACCCGATGTCACCTGTGGGCAGCCTTCTTCATGAATTCAGGTTATTTCCCACCTCAGCTATCCCGTTCCTTTTCCACGCAACACCACATAAAAACAACATGACCTCTAAGGACCAGATAAAATAACAGCAGCTAAGGCAGTATTTGACAACATACTCAACTTGGGGCTATGTAGACCTTCAGATAGTCCATTTAGTAACATTTAGAAAAAGAAAGAAAAAAGTTCTTTATTTATTCTGGGACCTTAAGTCCCTTAAGAATAAAAAATAATGTACAATCAGGGGGCCTACAGAGCCTCAAGATGGTTATGAAATATTATTAAATATAATAAAATGGTAATTAATAATTATAACAAATAAAAATTAAGCTTAAAAATATTGACAAAAGGAAATAGAAATATTTTGATTCATTTTGTGAATCAATTGTGTAAAAACAATAAAATTTCGTGTACAGAAGTTTTTATGTTTTATATAACTATTGAGTAGCTAATGACAGTTTTCATGGATCTGGATGGGCAGTAGGTAGTTAAATAAGTGATATTTGAAATAGGAAAGGGTGTTTGAAAGGCGAATGGTGTAAGGGATGGAGTTCCATAAGGACGAGGATCGGATTAGGAATGATCTGTCGAAAGTAGCGGAGCAATGAGCAGGACTTTTAGTAAGGAAAAAAGATGGCACTTGGAAACCTTGTGGGGACAACAGACAATTAAATGACGTTCTGATACCTGACAGGTATCCCCTGCCTAATATTCAAGACTGTACCAATTTCATAGAAAACAAAACAATCTTTTCAACCCTGGACCTAGCTCATGCTTACCAACAAATTCCAGTGGTGCCAGAAGACCTTTGTAAAACTGCCATTACAACACTGTTTGGTTTATTTGAATTACCTCACATGCCATACGGCTTATGTAATACTGAACAAACATTTCAAATATTTAACAATGAAGTCCTCTGTGGGCTGAGCTGCCAATTTATGTATTTGGATGATGTCCTAGTCATCTTGCTGTCCATGAAAGAACATATAAACGATCTTGGTAGCATATTCCAACGGCTCACCAAACACAGCTTAAAGTTTAATGTTTCCAACTATGTTTTTGCTCAGAAGGAAGTACACTTTTGGGCCATCAAATAATGAAAGACAGATATGGACCTCATTTAGACAAAATTAAGGCTAAATCTGATTTTCCTGAGCTGAGGACTAAATAACTCCTTCCTAGGAATGGTGAACTTTTTTCAACATCTTTTGCCTCAGGCAGTGCAAACACAGGCTCCTCTACACTTACCTCATGACATAACCGACAATCAGCCAGTCGAATGGACCCAATCTGTGACAGATGCCTTTGAATGCATGAAAAGCGACCTTTGCCAAGCAACTCTTCTTGTACAACCTAGGGGGAAGGTACGGCACTCAGGGTTATGCTAAAAATAGATGCTTCGGATACAACTATTGGTGGAGTAGCCTACCAGATCCACCACTCCACATAAGAGCCATTGGGCTTCTTCCCAAAAAAGCTTACACCCATGCAACAAAGGTACTCAACAGTATGAAAGAGAGTTACTGGCCTTGTACAAAACCATTAAACATTTCAGATACCATAGTATTGGAAGGCCACTTCTTTACCTGTTATACCGACCATCGCCCACTTACACATTCTGGCAAAATATTGAGAAATGACTGCTCCAAGACAATCCAGGCATCTCTCATATATTTCGCAGTTCATCACTTTGGTCAAGTACATCAAAGGCATAGAGAACACAGTAGCTAACACCTTGTCATGGATTGAAGCTGTAGTGAATAATAGTTCACTGAACGAGACTGACATCTCTAAGGCACAACTGGAACTACCGAAGCTCTGCCACTCATTAACCGGCTTAGTCCCACTGCCAGACAACTTGTCACTCTACTGCGATACCTCCCTTGGATACATCACACCTTACATCCCTAAATCCTAACTAGAGTCTTCCCGTCAATTTTGGCGGTGGACTGGGTGGGTGGAGAGGGGGTCATTGTGTTCATTCGGAAGTTGTCGGCGGTCATCGGCACTAACATCTTTATCATGACTGAAGTGGTTGGACTGACTACAGTCAAGACTTATTATTTTTTCTTAGTTTTTTTTTTAGTTGAATTCTTAGTTTTAAGTTTTTTATTTCCTTGAAACATGTACATAACAACTACAATTAGTGTAACTTTCAGACTTTTATCTCCAATCCAATCAGAGCCATTAAAAGACAAAATGAACAATTTAAAAATAAAGACTGATTTTTTGAAAGTTCATAAAAAAAAAGGGGGGCTTTATAGTAGAATTGATATTATTTGTGGTTATACTACCAACATATATAAAAAAATTAATCATATTGCATTTCACTCTTTTTGCATTTCTATTTGTATTTGAAATTTACGAGTAGTGGAATTTCGATGAATTTTATATTCAACTTGTCCTGTGATTTTCATAGTGAATACGGAATGATAGGTAAATAAGCTACTAGTTATGAATGTTCTTGTAAACCCTTATAATCACAAAACTAGGCATTTACAGCAAAACGAAAATTGCCACCGTTAATAAACTGTTTGAGTTAAAAATTAAAAAAAAATTGGTTTGTATTTCTTGAAACATAAAGAAAACAACCTAGAATATTTCATAATTTTAAAAAATGATCAAGCAGCCAATTTATTATTTTTTTGAATCACTTTAAATGACACAAGTGACCGTTGATGATTAATTCTTGAAAACGAAAATGTCTTTAGCTTTAATATTGTAAATTTATCAGATTTATTAATTTTTATTAGGTCAGTTATAATCTTAACAATAACACGCAGAAATAACAAATTAACCTAATTCCAAGACTGAAAAGCAAGAGGCATGCTGAAGTTGATGACCGCTGACAACTTCTGAATGAACCCGATGACACGCTCTCCATCCACCTAGTCCACTTGGTCACAAATTGACGGGTAGACTCTAGTTAAATCCTACATCCCTAAAGATCGGCATTATGTGCTCAACTTCATAATATTTCACATCCTGGATGCAGAGCTACCCTCGATCAAATCTGAAGTAGTTTGGTCTGGCCACATATGCCTAAATTTGTATTTGTCTCGGACTTTGTAAAGAATTGTATCATTCACACTGTTTTACGACAATTTTTTTGAGGCCAAAGGACATCCTTGGCCACTCTCCTTGCACAATTAGAATTAGTTTTTGTCCTTAAGGATACTGTTTTAAGTAGTAAAGGGCCGTTCCGACGTTAAAGCGGAATGAGATTTTCGGTTTGGTTCCACTATTGGAACCAGTTCCAATTTTCGTTCCACGTCAGTTTGACTGTTCCGACTTAAAAGCAAAATGAGATTTTACGGTCTGTTCGATTTTTCATTCCAGTCAGTTTGACTAACCAACTACCTACTTACCATGCAGTTTCATTCCATCCCTTGTTGTGACTTCAGGCTGTTAATCTCCTTCTATTTTATAATTAGGAAATTTATTGGTTCTATAATATTAGGAAGGTTTAAATAGCTATGTATAGTTATTTAAAAAATTGTATTCTTTTAAAATAGTTTTTTTCAATCAAGATTTCTGCTCTCTGTTGAACCACAGGCATTAACATTTCTCACATCCTGTATGGATCGACCCATTTTGCTTTTAATTAACCTTCCACTGTTTGGGCCATTATATTTTATACAACACTCGACTTGCTTTCTCTCTCTCTCTCCCGCTTCCCGGAAAATTTGCCTTAGCTATTCCTCGAGATACTCCTCTGTTTGCCGCCAGTAATTTTTCAATGTTTTTAAAAAATATTTAGTTCTCGTTTTGTTTTTTTCTCGTACCTTTCTCGGCAATCTGCTGGATTCGATATAACTAGTATGCATTTGCATATTTCTCCCAACTAACTGAAACATTAATATTATCAAAATATGCATGTTTTGAGGCGTGTCGTATCAATTTGAGCTATTTTTATTTGCATATTTTGCCATTTATGCATATTTTATCTACATATCTGGCATATCAGCATTTGACATTTTAATTTTTTTATATTTCCGAGCAGAAAAAAAATAAAATATAGATAAAAACCGAAAAATAGCTATGAGAACTCCTCACATTTTTTTTTTTTTTTCACCTAATCAATGCGTTTGTATGTGTCGAAGTGCTGATTCTTCGTTTGCAGCGAACTTTCGATCGTATTTGCTTCTCTTAGAATTGTTTAATCCGATTATTTTCGCATTTATACGTCGTTCAAATACGTGGAATGTTATGACTTCACTTTTCATCTCATCCTTCTCTCTTCCATCATTACATTACACAGTCTCTCACACAGTGTTCACTGAGACATCATTCTGCTTTTGTTTGTCTTAGTCAGCGATAATATTCAGAATGTTTTGATTTGGTGGAAACCTATAAAATTGGAATATATTTTTGCAAATTTCATAGAACTAAATAAAAATTTGGAATTGAGTCAAGAGGAAACAGAAGATGTTCTAGATCATAATACAGAAATCTATGTAGAGGGTAGTAATGGAGATGAGGTGGGGGGAGGGGCAGCTAGGGGATATATACATTCTATTTGTAAAAATCAATGCTCAAAAAAAATTAATTTACAATAATTAATCATAAAAATAGCCATTTTAGACCTGCAAATAATTATATTGTATATTGTAAATAAAAATTTATCGAGTTATAATTTTGTTTTTATTATTTTCAATCATATTTTCATTTACATTAAAAATATTATTCTCTCAGGTAATATTTCCTACATATACTCTCTTTTAAATTTAGAATGGTCAAAATGTTTTATCAATAGATTTCATACAAAATTTGGGCAGAAAAGGATAAATAAAACAGGGTGTTGTACTTTGTACAACGTGTGACCGCTCGACTATCTTGGCGCGTCTGATGGAAAGTTAAAGCAGTCAGCCTATCCTTTACAAGACTTTTAGCTCGATTTTAGCTTTTAGCATGTTTAGCTCGATTCTGATTCTTAAAAACCAAATTTATTTGAATCCGAAAGAAGTTGCCGAGCTCTGTCGGTAGAACGGAAAATTTCATAGAAAGCGGTTTATTTTGAGGATGCCTATGTGTGGTATGGCGAGGCGATGGAGGGAAGGGGAGGAAACCAAGAGCAGTAAGATCAACGGTGGTAGGGCTCTGTGCGGATGTAAGGGATCAAGTGAGGGAGGAATGGAGGGAGAGAAGCAATCGGAACGACCTTGGGTGGAACAAATGGGAGATGCAATCTATACTATACCGTATCTACACCAAAGGAATGAAACAGGAGATCTTTTTGCATTGGTTTTCGTTCCGGTTGGAACGAAAAACTTAGATAGTGCGTTTCATTCCACTCAGAACGATCCATCACTAGTTTTAAGATGGCGGAATTTAGGATACTGTTTTAAAATATTTTTAATATTTAACAATTTTAAGATGGCGGAAGGATATTCCACAATTGTTGTCCTTATAAGAACACTGTTTTGAAATAATCGATGATTTTACTGTTTTTTAAACTGCTTTTTTGTGTACATATTGCTGCTTTTGATTAGATTAGATTGATTGTTTTTGGACACTCAACTTCTATGGTCTTTAGTGTCCTGGTTCCTTAGTGTTTTCTGTTTTGTTTTTTTTTAATTATATTTTTTTGAAAACGTTATGGTACTTCAAAAATGTGATAATTTTGTCAATATTATCTTTGTTATCTCCAAGCATTACCGAGAGTCTTCTTTCCAGTCGTACCTGCTCAAAAAAAGTTTCGTCCTCGAGGATATGTCTGATCGTTAGTTGACACTGGCAGTATAAACATTTCGGTGAGGCTTCCCTCATTATAAGGTATCCATGAGTATGGCGAGTATGGCCAATCCTTAATCTTGTGATCACCACTTCTTCTCTTCTCTTTCTCCGATATGATGTATGGCATTGTTTGATGTCACTTTTAATTATTTTTAATTTGTTATCTGCCTGGGTTTCATGCCATAATTCTATCCAAGTATGCCTGGCTAAATACTTTAAAAAATTGCAAACGTCCGAAGGGGTATATAAATTGTTTTGATGTCTAGCGAGGAAATGGCTGCTTGCTTGGCTGCTTCGTCTGCGGCTTCATTCCCTTTTATCCCCACATGGGATGGTATCCAGATAAGTACCAAGTTCTTTTGTGAATCATTTAACATTGAGGCATATGCCTGTGCCTTTCTTATGACTGGATCCTTGGTATACAGGTTAACAAAAGATATTATGGCAAAAAGGGAATCAGTAAATATGGCAAGATTTTTTTCTTCCAGGTGTATAGCGTAGTGTAACACCGCAGTAATCGCCCAGCATTCCGCTGTAAAGTTACTGGTGATAGGCGGAAGTTTGTATTTCAAAATCGTAGTGTCCAAAACAACGGAACACCCAACATTGTTGTTTGATTTTGAGCCATCTGTAAATATGAATTTAAAGTTTTCGTATTTTTCTTTAATTTTGTTAAATTCTGTTAAGTGGTATATTATTTCTGAGGTGCTAATTTTCGAATATTTTTTTAGTGTTAAATCTATTGTTGGAATTTTTAGAGTCCATGGTGGATATTTCAAATCATCGGTTGTAGGTTCGAGGTGTTGTATTTCTTTTATATATTTTCCGGCTCTGATTCCCAACGGGGATGGCAGTCTTTGGTTTTCCAGAAATCTTCTGATCTTTGGTTGGAACACGGGTATCCAAGCTGGATTTTTGTTATTGAATTTTAGCCTACCAATATAACCGCAGGCAAGCTGGTGTCTACGAACAGCTAGTGGTGGTTGCCCAGCTTCAACACAAATGCTACATACGGGACTAGTTCTAAATGCACCTGTTGCGAGTCGTAGACCAGCATGGTGAACCGAGTCAATAGCTGAAAGCTGGGTGAGGTTCGCTGAGGAGTAAATAAAACTTCCATAGTCCAGTTTGGATCTTATCAGGCACGTGTAAACTTTAATCATGCTTGCCCTGTCAGCACCCCAAGAGCAGCCAGCAAGAACTTTAAGAACATTTAATCTCTGGGATGATTCTGCCTTTAACCACTTGATATGTTCTTTCCAGCTCAGTTTAGAATCAAAAACCAGGCCTAAAAATTTAGTACTTGGTAAAAAGTTTAAGTTGATGCCTCTGTAAGTTAGTAATGGTGGAGGAGTTGGTGTTCTGCGTTTTGAAAACATTATACATTTCGTCTTTTCAGTAGAGAATTTTAAACCTGATTGTGTAGACCAAATTTCTAAGTTTCTTAGGCAGTTTTGCAATATTCTTTGCATCCTCTCCCGGTCTCTAAACGATAGAAGCAATGCCAAATCATCAACAAACAGAAACGTTTTAATCGATTTGGGTATACTGGTCGTAACTTTGTTTATGGCTATTGCAAAAAGAGCACAGCTTAGGACACTTCCCTGTGGAATACCCTTGTTCATATTTTTGATTGAAGAAAAACTGTTACCTATTCTGACTTGAAAAGTTCGATTTTTAAGAAAGTTTTTAATCAGACAGAGAAGACGACCCGTAAATCCCCATTCTCGCAGCTGTTGTATGACGAGTGCTGGATTCAAGTTGTCGTACGCTTTTTCAATGTCGAAATAAATTCCGATGCATTCTTTCTTCTCTGCAAAGCTACTCAGTATCTCGTATTCCATAGTTACAAGATGGTCATTTGTTGAGCGACCTTGCCGGAATCCACTCTGTGCATTAGATAATAAATTGTTCGTCTCCAATATCCATGTAAGACGCTTGAAAACCAATTTTTCCAACAGTTTACATACACAACTTGTAAGTGAAATGGGTCGATAGTTTGATGGGAATAGTTTATTTTTATTGTTTTTTAAAATCAGAATTATTACTGCTCTTCTCCAGATCTCTGGAAATTCTCCAGTGTACCAAATACGGTTATACAGGGTTAGGAGAGCGTTCAGTGTCTGTTTTGGAAGATTTTTAAGCATTTCATTATGTATGTCATCTATAACTGGTGCAGTCGGTTTCAATTCCTTTATATTCGCCTTTAGTTCATCCATTGTAAAAGGAGTGTTGTATGAATTTTCAATGTTGTTGTCGCTATAATCCAAATTTGCTTCATTTTCTTCTATCTGATGGTCTTGGGGAGAATATATATTTGAATAATAGTCTGCGAAATATTCGGCCAAAGTGTTTGGGTCTTGTGTAAAATTTCCATTGATTAATAAACCTGGTTGATAATCTATTTGTTTCCCTGATATGCTTCGTATTTTTTTCCAGAATAGCCGCGGTGGAGTATTTGTTGATATTGATTCTAAAAAAAGGTTCCAAGAATCTTTTTTTTTTTATTTTTAATTATTCTGCGAGCTTTTGATCGTTTTTTTTTTTATATTCTATTATATTTTTTTGAGAAGGTTCTTTTTGGAATAATTTAAGGGCTTTTCTTTGGTTATTAATAGCTATTTTGCACTCGTTATCATACCAGGGGATGTTTCTATTGGCTTTTGTACTGGTTGAGGATCGTGGGATTGAGCTTTCTGCTGCAGCCAGGATGGATGATGTAATTTGATCATTTATTAATTCACTGCTACTTCCCCCAGACATATCGGTTTCTGCTATCTGGATACTGCTTTTGAATTTCGGCCAGTCAGACTTTTCCGTAATCCACCTTGGATATCTTTCAACCAGAGTGTTATTATTTGTGAAATCAATGATCAAGGGGAAATGATCGCTGGAGTATTGATCTTCGCTGACTTGCCAGTTGAGGTGAGTATAAATGCTAGAAGTACACCAAGTCAGATCTATGCAGGAGAATGAGTGATAGGCTGGGCTCAAGTATGTTGGCTGTCCTGTATTAAGAAGAATAGAATTAGAATTGTCAATGAGTTTTCTAATAGCAGTTCCTCTCGTAGAACTAGTCGAAGAACCACAGGAAGTGTGATGGCCATTAACGTTGCTCGTAACGATATAAGGAGATGGCAGGTTATTCAGAAGATTTATGAGATCCGTTTCAACAAAATTTTCGGGTGGTAAATATAAATTTAATAGATATACCGGGAAATTTAGGTAGAGTTTGGCAACAATAGCTTGCAAGGGAGTATTGATAGTTAATATCTCAGACACGACCCTATTATGTACTGCAACCAACACGCCACCACACGCTCTATTTCCGTATATGTAGTCGTTTCTGTAAATTGTGTAATCTTTTAATTTAAATTGCTTATTTGGTAAAAGTTTACTTTCTTGTATACATATGGCTACAGGTTGATATTTGTTAATTATCAATTTTAGTTCTTCATATTTATTCAAAAGTCCGTTACAGTTCCACTGAATAATAGTTTGTGGTAGTGACATTTAATGAGAGAAAAATCTAAAACTGAAATAGTAAATATTAACTAAAATATATGATGATGAATACATCAATTAATTTCCATTTTTTCTTTAGTCTTTGAAGTGCATCTAGTTTTACTTCTGGTTCGTCTTTGTTTAACTTCTGTCCATTCGCCATGTTGATTTTGTGTAAAATCAGAGGCAATGATAGTATCAATAGGGGGAGGATCGTTAAGGGTTTGGGATATGGGGACCACCTCACCTGGGGGGGGGGGGGGGGGAATTTGTGCAGATGAGGTTGAAGGTAAGGAAGCTGGAGATGAAAAGGTGGGAGAGGAAGATGATGGAAAAGATGACGAGGTTGTAGAAGATGAAGAGGTTGTGGGATATGTAGATGGAGCAGGGGAAGGAGAGAGGGAAGCAGTGGGGGAAGGAGTGGGGGTTTCGGTCAATTTACTTACGACTGAAGCGCTGACCGGGACGCATTTAATAACATCAATGGGCTGCTAAAAAAACAGTTAGCTTAGTATTAATTTCTTCAGTTTGGACACTAACACTTTTTTTATTATTTTTTAAAACATTAGAAAATGAAATATTTACTGAAATCGGGTGTAATGTCTCATATTTCTTTTTTGCTGCAAAATAAGTAATTTTTTCTGATTCTTGAATACTTTTAATTTCTTTTTCTTTTATAAAAATAGGACATACTTTTGAAAAAGAGTCATGTTGACCCATACAATTAACACATTTTACAGGGCCACTGCATTCCGTGCCCTCATGTTTAGTTTTGCCACAAAACCTACATAGCGCCTCTTTTTTACAAGCTGTTTTAACATGACCGAATTTTAAACACGAATAACAACGAGTGGGATTTGGTGTAAATTGTTTAATTTCCACATTATAAAAACCTATTTTAATTTCTTTCGGCAAGTTGGGGTTGTTAAATGTAAAAAGATAATTGTGACTATTGAATTTTTCACCATTTTTAAAATATGTCATTCTTTTTACATCCGCTACGTTTTGTGGTTTTAATTCTTCTTTTATTTCATCTAAACTAACGCAGTCTAAATCTGGACACCACGCGAGGCCTAGACTTCTATTTAATTTGAAATGTGGTTCCACTTTAATTTTTAAATTATATAACATATTGCATTTTAAAATTTTATCAGATTGAATTTTTGAAAAAGTTTCCACTAATAGTGTGCCATTTCTTAATTTTTTTATCATTTTTACCTCACCTACTAGAGAATTTATTCCTTTATAGATCAAAAAAGGTGAAACCTTTTTAAAATCCAGGACATTTCCCTCATCATCATTTTCCTCTCTACTAATAATAAAAAATTTAACACATGATTGATTAGTGTCACTATTAGTTTCAGTAAGGTTTTTAAATTTTTCTTTTTTCCTTTTGCGAGGAGGAGATTCAGCCATAATGGCTAATGAATATTAATTAGAAGAAGCACAATATAATAATAAAAGAAAATAAACGAGAGAGAAAAAAATATAGAACAAAAGTGATATACAATAAATAAAGAAAAAAGTAAAAGTTCAGCTCTTATCTGAGTAGTTGTTCGAGTTAATCCTCGGCAGCTCCACAACACACGTCTTCACTCTACCGATTCTAAACACAAACTCAATGCTGCTTTTGTCTATAAGGCATGAAATACCTCTTGACATGCATCGACCAAGTTGTAACTGACCAAGGACAAAATTTTGAATCCGAACTTTTCTCTTCCTTAGCAGCTATCTCAGGAATAAAATAAACAACTGGTTTATACAACGACAGATCACCCGCAGTCCAACAGACTTATAGGAGGTGGCATAGAACACTCAAGACATCACTAACCCGAAAGCTTTTGGAGACGCAAGACAGTTAGACAGAACTTCTTCCCGTCGTACTCCTTGACATTCGGACAGCTATTAAAAGTGATTACAATGCCTCTCCAGCCGAGCTCATTTATAGATCATGGCTGTGACTACTAGGATGTCGATCCATTAGCCAACTTGCACTAGACAAAATGAAACCTCCTAACACTTATGCCCAAAAGTTAGGATGGAGGATGAGATTACTACAACCCTCTACCCCTGCCTGGTACACCCAACCAACAGTGTTTGCTCACCTAGACATTAACAGTTGCAGCAACGTATTCTTATGAGATTATCAGATTATACCTCCACTAACTCAATATACAGGCTCTCATCCAGTTATCTCCAGGGAAGCCAAAACTTTTGCATGAACAGCTGGATCATAGTCGTTTTAATGGACCAATTGAAATCTGGCCATATACTCTCGGAAAATCTTAAGTCCTTCGCCACTTTAAAGCATTATGGGAACACCAGAAACGGGCATTAACAACTACAAAAAACCAATATGTCATAAGAAGCGTGTCACCTTCTACCTGCCTCAGGTTCGCACCAGAAGTGGAGGTACCACAAGTGTACCTGAGCGATATCATTGACACTGGGGGAGAGTGTGTGGTGATATCATTAATATGATCTATTCCAATTTACCTCCGATTATTTAGGTCAAGGTAGCATTGTTATTACCTACCATATGGTTCTTGATATAACCTTGTATATTGTTATTTGTTACTTCAACCCTTTTTATTACAATTACCTTTTTTTACAGAGACCTGATTTCCTGTAATTCCATTGCTCCCTGTTTTTATGGTTTTCCCAAAATTCACAAATCCAGTTATCCACTTTGTCCCATTACTTCCAATATCTATTCTCTCTTTGTAAAACTCATAAAATTCCTCTTTCCATTACTCTCCTTGTATTATTAATCCTTAGCCGTAATAATACCTCTGGTATCCATAACTCCTTTCACTTATGTGTGATATTATTACCCTTCCGAGTTCCCAATAACTTTATCCTAAGTTCCCTTGACGAGATTCTGTTTACTAATATTCCTATTGATAAAGTATTATAAATAACAACTGGCCTACTATAGAACCCCAAACTTCCCTTAACCACACCTCATATCTTGAATTCCTAGAACATTTTTTTAAATCCGGCTACCTTACTTTCCTAATTAAGTTTTACCATCAAATCACTGAACTATCCATGGGCAATCCTCTTGCTCCTGAACCTTTCTAACATTGTCCTTAATAACTTCCAAGATTCAATTATTGCTTTTTTCTCTAATGACGTTTGTTTCATTAGAAAATATATAGATGATCTTAAACAAAAAAAATCTTTACTACTACAACCTATGAAGGGTCTTGAGTTCAGAACCCAGGAGCAACCTGCTAGTAACCTACTGTATCCTTATTTGTTATTGTGAGCTTGTGTTCGTGACATTTACTAAAGTTTTTATTTGGAAAATGCCGAGAAGACCATGTGCTGTGACGATTTGCCCTAATAAAGACTACCCTCCTGTGGAAAATTTATCTTTTCAAAGGTAAGTTATAATATTTGTTTTTTTAGGTATGTTATCAAGTTCTGGAAGGATTGCTTTACTGTTTAGAAAAATTTAAGAATTAAATTGTCAAGTAACCATTTCAAAATTGCTTTTTAAGCTTGATTGTTATTTAGAAAGTTAATTGTACTTATAATTACTTACAAATTAAAAGTTAGAATATCATTTGAATATATCCAAAGGATGTAAAAACGAGGAAAGCTTGGGTCCTTAGATGTAAGCGTAAAGACTACTTCAATCCTGAAACTAGTCGAATTTGTTTTGAACACTTTAGTGAGGGAGACTTTGAAATCAATATGATGTGCGTTTGTTATCTATACATTTTTTTTTTCCTTTTTCTTAATTAGTTAAAAGTTGTTATTTAATGCATGCTAACCACAGAACTATTGGACTTATTTATGGAGGGAGCTAGAGTCACAGTTTAAAAATAAACTTAGAAATCAATAAACCTTTAAAAAAAATTAAAAGTGTATTTATTTAATAATTTTTTATTTATTTATTGAAAGGCTCTACAGCTCTTGTAGAACCTTGGCCTCCTCCACAATTCTTAGCCTCTCCTGGCGATCTTTGGCTTTGGTTTTCCACCTTCTGACTCCCATTTTTTGGAGATCCTTTTTGACATTTTGTAGCCACGTTACCCTCGGCCTCCCTCTTATTCGTTGTCCGTCAGGTCTGCCATATAGCATTCTCCTGGGAACTCTTTGTTCTGGCATTCTTTCAATATGACCGAGCCACTTTAATCTTCCTTTTTTGGCGTAAGTGACTACGTCGATATCTTCATAGAGTGTATTCAGCTCTCTATTTGGGTGAATCCTCCAAATTCCTTCTTGACAAATCGGACCTAAAATCTTTCTTTCTTAATACTTTTCTCTCCCACACCAAAAGGACTTTTTCCGTTTCCTTGGTGAGGGTCCATATCTCACAGCCGTAGGTTGCAATGGGTCGGATCACCGTCTTATAAATAATTATCTTTGCTTTTCTTGATAGGTTCCGAAATTTTAACAATTTTTGTAGGGAAAACATGCACCTGCTTCCGGCTGCTATTCTTGTTTTTATTTCAGAAAGTATTTCATTTTTCCTTGTCACCGTTGCGCCTAAGTATTTGAAGGATTCCACCGTCTTGAATTCATGAGTCGAAAGGTGGATGGACTGCTCTTACCTTCTTTTTAGCCTTGAGGTCATCATGTACTTGGTTTTATCCTCATTTATCCCAAGACCCATCCTTGACGCAGTTTCCTCCAACTCTTGCAGCATTCCTGACAAGGCAGCTTCAGATCAGGCTGTGATCACAAAATCATCTGCATACGCCATGTGCTGTGTGAGTCTATCTTAATTACGCCACTTGGGTTTGTTCTTATGGCTCTTGTGGCAAGCTCAAGGCTTAAATTAAAAAGCGTTGGAGGGAGTGGGTCTCCCTGTCTTAATCCACATCCTACCGAAAATTCATCTGACAGAGAATCATGGAATTTAAACACTGCCTTTGTGTCGTGTAGTGTCATTTAGTGACATTAAAAGCGTATACCTTTAAAAATTAATAATTTATTGATTTTTAAAGGTATACATTTTCAAATCAAAGAGCAATTGATATTTTTGGAATATCTTGCCCAGAATTCATGGTATAAATACTTCTACAAAATATCATTTCAGTTTCATGTTGATAAAGAGAGTATATAATGTTGAAGAATTTCAAATTAGCGGAATACAGTATTTATGAATATACATTTTTACACTTCTAGGACACCTTCCAAACGAAGATTAAAACAAGATGCCATACCATCTATCAAGCTTCTACCTAAAGGTTCTCAAATCAGCTCTCAAAAAGCTTCTGCCAAAATATCGAGTAAAGAAGCAAGAAGAGAGCATATGTTGGAAAAAGAAAAGAAACAGGTAATTATGACCATTTAAAACTAATAAATAAAAAGTAGGTATAAGCAAAGTTTACTTTAATTTTTTTTCCCCATTAGGAACATGAGCTGATGCAATGGCACAAAGCTATGCTGATTCTGAGGAAAATGTCCAACCAGCTGATAGTGCCATCAGAGAAATTTTGGCCAATTGAGGTCAAAAGGAGGTCTTCATGATCACTCCAGTCCACTTGAGGCTGTTCAGTGGTTAAGATTAATTTTATTCCGGAGAAATCCCAGTATGGTCCAAAGCAACACTAACGTCCCTGTTGATGATGATATTTGTGACTATATTTTCACTTCCATTCCGAGGAAAACAAGTGTGGAGCCCTTAATACCGGATTCAGAAAATCATGAATTTGAAGGAATTTTCGGATCTGATTCCTGAGATTCTAGTTCTATCATTTCGGAAGAAGGCAAAGAAACTGCACATGATGGTCTTCAATATATTGCTGGATGGTTAGCCTTCAAGTTTAAAAACAAATTTCCTTATTTATGAAAATCTGATAAACAAACATACAGCACTGATCACAGGAATTACTGCATACCAAATTGGACACATTTATCACATGGTGGGCTTACTGAACCATCTGAAGTCTTTTAATGGTGTGGTTAACATGGAAAAATATTTTCACTTTTTTACAAAAAAGAAAGGTATTATAAAATGTCCTGGCATTGTTCGGTGTTTATCTTTAAAAAAAATTAAAAATTGAAAAAGGAGTTTCCTTTAATTATAATTAAAAATGTATTTGTTTGAGAGTAATTATTCTTATGAAATTCTTTGCAAAACAAAATTAATCATTAAAGAAGAAAAGAAAACTAAAGCAAGATCTAAAAAAAACTTGAAAAAATGAAACTCATGACAGGAATATGAACCTCTAAAACTATTTTTTTTGTTATTAATTTTTTTTTTTTTGGCTGTTGTAAATGAATTACATAAATAAAAACAACTTAATTTTGCTATAAAGTATTAGATATATTATTTATTTATGATTATTGTAATTAATTAGATGCACTTTATTGTAATTATTAGATGTATTTTAAGAAAAATAAGTTATTGATTTTGTTTATTTTCCTTGTTTTCCCATTATTTTTTGTATAAGGTTATTAGAAGCAAAGATTTTTATTTAATCTTTGATTGGCCCTTTTCATAGTAAATCTGAATTTTTTAATTTCTTTTAAGAGTAGATTGATAGATACATAGCTAAAGTAAAATGCTGAAATAGTAAAAATGTCTACACTGAATAGAAAAAAGAATATTTCTCTTTTTGAAATCCATTCCACATTAAAAGAATACATTACATTGTCAGAGGAAAATTCAATTTTCATCTTTAATTATTCCTTTTTACTCATGTAAAACAATTTAAATAACCAAAATGCTTGAACAAGTGTTACCAACTGTGTAAGATATGAATATCCTCAGTAAATTATCAAGATGAAATGGGGTAATGTAGCTGCTTCTCTAGTGAAAGCATTAGAAGTGAGTGGAGGTGACTGCCAGTGACGTGGGATTTTGTTAGTATCAGAGTGAGCCCACCTTCTTTTTCCTCACTTTAAATTACACTTTTTTAGAGGCTGGGTGTGCTCCAGGAGTCTCTTTCGCCCTCGAATCCAATTCACGGCTAAAATAACAGAATAAATTTTCCCTTGGTCGGATTCTAACTGGAGCATTGTAGTCAAGTTCCTTACCCACTGAGCTATTGCGCCTCCTGTAGATGATCTTTTATACTTATCCTAAGTCCCAATAGCATTTCCATCATCCTAGCTGCATTCAACTCATGTCATCCCTGCCTCCGTTTCTCTGTTGAACCTGAAGTTAATTTAATAACTCCCTTCCCTTCTTAGACCTCCTTATTATAAGAAATACCGATGAAACCATATCCTTTATTGGTACACTAAACCTACTTAATCACTATTCCCAATACCCGTTACCTTCAAAAAATTAATACAGCCAAAAACCTTATCCACCTCGGCTGTACCTTTTCTGATACCTCAGAACTAATTCTGACCACATAAAACAAATACTCCTTTCTAATAGTTCTCCCAAAACATTATCAATAAACTTCTGAATAATTACAATAATCACTCGACCACTGCTCTATCCTCATCCAACTCTCTCTGCCCACTACCTCTATATCTATGC
Source organism: Euschistus heros (assembly GCA_003667255.2). Classification (NCBI taxonomy): domain Eukaryota; kingdom Metazoa; phylum Arthropoda; class Insecta; order Hemiptera; family Pentatomidae; genus Euschistus; species Euschistus heros. The sequence continues at coordinate 5,781,710 of RCWM02000005.1, forward strand.
AGATCCCTAATCCTATATCCCTGTCTGTTCAGACAAGATTTAAAAATCTTTATGTTCAAATCTTTCCTTTCCCAACCTATGTCTAGGCCTTAAGCCCCCAAACAAACTCCTCAGTATCTACTCCAAACGTAAAGATCCTAGTACTCTTCCTCTCTGATCTAATGTTACTACCGTATTCCTTTTCCCTAATTGTAATTCTTCCTATATTGGTGAGACCAAAAACCATCTCAGAACCTATATCGCTCAAGATAAACTCTCTATCACTTGCCGTAACCCTTTAGTTTACCCCATAGTTTCAGTCGACATCACTTATCTTTAAGAATTGCTGTAGAAAGCAAAGTGCATTTTCAAGGTTTAATGGGTTTTGTTGTTTTTACAGATGTTTGGCCAAATACTTATTATATTCCATACAAGCTTCTTCAAACATCATTGAAAACTCATCTCTTATATAATGATATTTTATATCAATATGTTTACTTCTTTTAGTTTCTAAATTTTTGGCAACACCAATAGATGATAAATTGTTTTCATAAATAACAGGTTTTACTTTCAAACTGAAAATTTCATCTTATAATTGTACCAGAAATTTCATTTCTTTAATACATTCACACATAGCTATATACTCTGCTTCACAACTTGACAAACTAACTAAATTTTGTTTCTTTGTTTTCCAAAAAATATTATTACCAAATAATTTAATGACAAAACCTGTGAAACTTTTTCGATCATTAATATCATATACTGCCTAATAACCCTTTATAGGGATACTCATTTGTATTTTCACACTGATTGATCTCTAACTGTAATTTTGGTTCAATAGGCAAAATCATTTGTATTTTCACACTGATTGATCTCTAACTGTAATTTTGGTTCAATAGGCAAACTCATTTGTATTTTCACACTGATTGATCTCTAACTGTATTTTATCTACTAATGATTTTTGACTTAAAATGATACGGTTATTTTCCCTCTTAATATCTCTTCCCAAAAATCTAAATTTTTGACAATTTCCATAAGTTTTAATTTTAAATTTGCTCATAAATAAATTCTTAATATTAGCTAGATAATTCTTTTTCTTAGAAAAACAAATAGCATCATCAACATATAGAACAATGTATGAACCTTAATTTTTGTTATAGAACAAAAATGAATCAACTTTAGATCTCTTGAAATTTAATTGAATTAAAAACTCACTAAATTTATGATTCCAACATTTAGCAGATTGTTTTAAACCATATAATGCCTTTTTGATTTTACACACTTTATTTTCACTATTTTCAATACTTACACCTTCAGGAATCCACATAAATACTTCCTTCATCTTGTAGTTCACCATTCAGAATTGCAGATTTAACATCAAAATATTCCATCTCTAGATTCTGCTTCAGTGCCCTAGTTAACATTATCCTGACAGTCATTATTCTTGCAACAGGAGCAAAGTAATCACCATCATCATCCTGCATGAAACCTCTAGCTACTAGACGAGATTTCTTTATTTTCATGCCATCAATTTCTTTTTCTGAAAATGCCCATTTGCTATCAAGAATTTCTTTATCTTGAGGAATATCAACAATATCCCATGTCTTATTATCTTCTAAACACTTTAGTTCTTCTTCGATTGACTCTTTCCATCCTGTTTTCATAGCTTCCGTGTATTTTTTTGGAATATTTTCGGTAACTTCAGTTAAGTCTAAAATATAGTCTTTCAATCTTGAAGGTATTTTTCTTGTTCTTTTCCATTTTTCTTCAATTTCTTTTTCAGGGGATCCTTCAGCTGATTTTACGGATTCATTGTCGGTATTGTTTTCTGTGACTTCTAGAGTTTTCCCTTTATTTTTAGTTTCCATAACTTCTTGTTTTTCTTGAAATTTTTCTTCAGATTTAACTTCATTATCTTCTTTTGATATTTCAGAGTCCTCTTCCATCTCAATATCAACTCTTACTTGATTAATATTTTTATTAAGCACTGCATGTCTTGTCACAATTACTTTCTTTGTTTTTTCATTGTATAGTCTGTAATTTCTGTCACCTTCACATCCAACAAAAATTAATTTTTCACTTTTCTTAGATAATTTATTACAAAATTTTGAAGGGATCATAGCATAAGCGTCACATCCCAATATTTTTGCATGCCCAAGTGATGGTTTTCTGTTAAACCATTTTTCTTATGGTGTTGTATCAACAATACTGTTAGGAGTTCTATTTAATAAAAATACAGCAGTATTTACTGCCTCAGCCCAAAGAAATTTTGGAAGATTTGAATTAAATAGCATCGCACGAGCACTCTCCACAATTGTTCTCATTTCTCTTTCGATTCTTCCTGCTTGTTCCGGAGTATATGGTGCAGTAGTTTTTAGCATAATACCTCTATCACTTAGAAATTGTTTAAATTCATGGTTACATATTTCTAAATCATTATCAGTTCGTAATTGTTAGATTATTTTTTCTTGTCTCTCCATCAGAATAATAATTTTTTGTAATTCACTAATAGTATCTGATTTATGTCTAATAAAGTGAACAAACCTATAGCCAGAATAGTCATCTTTCAACAATATAAAATATTTGAATACTCTCACTGATTCCTCTGGCATGGGACCTCCTAAATCACAATGTATTAAATCACCAGGGTCCTCAGCTTTTTTCTCACAACGGCCAAATGATGACTTGCATTGTTTACTCTGAACACATTTTTCACAAAAATAATCTTTATTGGTATTTAGTTTTACACCATCCACTAGATCAAGAACTCTCTTTAGAAAATTATTGTTTATGTGCCCTAATCTATTATGCCACACCTCTATACTGTTATTTAATTCACAATTTATAGACACTGCTTTCATATTCAGATAATATATGTTATTGCTATTTCTGACTGCAGTTGCAACCAATTTATTTTTATTATATATATAGGCATGATCTTCCTTTTTAGTGATAACCATACCTTTTTTAGTTATTATAACTCCTTCAGATATCAAGTTCCTTTTCTATTCTGGGACAAATAAACCTTCATCTGCAGTTGCTTCATTCAATTCTTCATTATTATACACATTAAAGTTCACTTTTCCTTTTCCTATTGTTTTCAGCTCATCATTATTCCCCAGCTTTACTTGATGTCCATCATTTTCTTGAAAATCAGATAGAAAATCCATTCTGCATGTCATATGACTCGAAGCACTACTATCCAGTATCCATAAATTACTATCAATATCTTCCTTACCCTCAGAAACAACAAATGCAGTCTTCTCATTGTCACTTCTTCTGTTAAACTTAGTATTCTTATGATAATTATTAAACTTGTCTGTATTTGGAGGTCTCTTAACCCAACACTTGCTTGCAATATGTCCTGGCTTTCTGCAGTTATAACAAATTCTCATTTTATCTTTTGAATTATTAGTATTAGAAGCCCTATGTTTAAAAGCATAAAGTGTACTACCTTCTGAGGCAGTTAGGCTTGATTCTTCATCGATCAACCGAGACCTTAGGTTATCAATAGTTTGATGACTTGGATCCATTGATAACCAAGCTTACCTTAAATTTTTATATTTTAAAGGAAGTGTGGTTAGAATTTTAGTTATTACTGCTGCATCACTAATCTCTTCACCAGCATCTCTTATTTCATGAACCAAATTTTCAACTTCATTAATGTAAGTAATCACTGAATCACCATTGGTCATCTTGAGGTTATGAAATTTGTCTAACCAAACCATTTTAGTGAACTCTGACTTGCTTTTATATATTGTATCCAATTTATCAAGTGCTTCTTTTGCCGACCTGCAATGTTCAATAAATCTTGTTTGATTATAATCAAGCGTAGATGATATCACAAAGAGCGCGATAGCGTCGTCCTTTTCCCACTTAGCAAATTCATCTTTACTGTCTTTATCCATCATAGGATCTGTAATGGATTATTAAATCTGCACATTTAATTTGGAATCTCCATTGTTGATAGTTTTTTCCATTATATCGTGTTATGGCCCCCAATTCACTAAGACCTGATGCCATGTTAACCTTGATATTTCAATTTTTACAATTTCTTCACAAAATCGTCTTCTACAACACTAAGAACTTTACCTAATTACTCTAGGCCCATAACCTATGGTAAAATATCAAATTAAACTTCATTATTCAAAAATAACTAATATCTTCTCAAACTCAGTACACACATGGGGTCACCTGTGGTGTAGTGGTTAGCATAGCAACCTACTAAACCCAAGATCGCGGGTTCGCAGCCCGGCAGATGACCTTAGGATTTTTTAAAGGGAGTAAAAATCCTTAGCTATGCCGTCCTTCGGAAGGGACGTAAAATGGGGGTCCCGAGCCTGTGCGATGTCAGGTACTCGTTAAAGATCCCTATCCTAATTATACCTGGATAGGCAAAATTTAGGACTCCCATCGTAGCATCGTCCGATTAACCGTAGCAGCATAAAGTGACGTTAAACGAAATAAACAATCAGTACTCACAGTACAACTTAAATCCGACACATACATACTACATCACAGACCCCACGACAGTGCCATACAAATTGAATTGTTTAATTATTATTATCACAGTTCCAAATTTGATCAAAATACCTGAAGTTTCTCATTTAATTTTTTTCTCTCATCTTTTATTTATATCTTTTTATTCTCACTTTATCATTCAGTTATATTATGTATATATTTTATTTATTTTTTCCTATCTATTCCATTTTATCTATTTCTTTCTTAACTCTCCTGTTATTGAAACTATGACACACTGGATCTTTTATTACATATCTTTGACACATTTTATTGTGATTTCATATTTCAATTTTACTGCTTTCACTTTATATTTTAGATGAACTCCGCTGCTATTTTCCCCCACTCCACTTTTAGTTTAACTCCCCAACCCTAGAATGCCGCACTTTTCTTCTTTAATTAATGCAGTTTTATCCTTTGTTTCACAAGCCTCATTGCACAAAAAGTAATTCATGTTTTTGTAAATATCCCTTTTAACTAGTATTGCCCATCTTTCCACTCATATTTAATTTTTTGTATTGGCACTGTTGTTCTTATAGGACCTTGTCCTTTTTCAACAGCTTGTTTTATTCAGCTCTGTCTATTGCATCTCATCTCAAGCGATGTGCACCTGTATATAGCTATGTACGCCTTCAGGTCTGCCTCAATATCTAACCATCGTGGTCTGCATACACCTCTTTGCTTCCCGTAAAGGAGTTTCTTGTGGATTATACTTTATTTATCCTCTCCACATGTCCCAACCATCTCAATTGTCAACCAGATATTGGAGACAATATCTCCCTCACCAAATAGCTTCTGAAGTTCCTTTTTCTTCCTAATTTGCCAAACATCTCTAACTCTTAATGCACTGAATATTTGACAGAGAACTTTTCTCTCTCAGACTTTTAGAACTCTCGTTTTTTGCTGTTGTCCACGATTCACTATCATAGGTGACAATTGGCCGGCCTTACTACTGTTTTTTAAATTATAAGCTTTGCCTTGCTTGAAAGGTTCTTTTGCAAAACTCTTAAACAGATGTTACCAGTAGGAGTCCTAACTTTTATATTGGATGGCTTCAAATTATCTATGGTAATAGGCTACCAAGGAACCTGAATTCCTGGTTGAAACTTAGCACTGTAGTTGAAACTTTCCTTGTTAAATATATGGCCCTTCACTATTGTCTCTTCCAGTTCAGGTGTCTTCTTTAAAATTTTCTTTTGACTCATACCTTGTCTATATCGGGTATATAACTATGCCTCTTCTTCTTATCCCAATATCTCCTCAAAGTACCTCTGCCATCTACCCAAAACCTCTTCTTTATCATGAAGCAGATTCCCCTTCTCATCCCTTATGGTGTCAGATCTTGGAATAAATTCTTTCCACTTTTATAAAATGTTCTCGTCTATTAGCCTTCTTCCTCTTTAGATGGTAAAGGTCAGTGGTTTGTCTAGTAACCTAGACATGTCTTAGTGGTGCTTGGTTCTTTTCTAGAAATGCTCTTTGGCATTTCTTTTCAAACCAGCCATCCTTCTCAGCGCTGTCTCAAGACCTCATTGGTCACTTTTCCTAGATACCTCCTTTACAACCTCCCAACATTTTCCTCTCGTACTTGTTCTTGGAATTTGTTTCTTATATCTTCAGCTTTTAATTTTTCCATATTGTATGATATTACTGGCTCGTACTGTCCCCTTCTTCTTCTAGCTATCCTCTGTACGAGTCCTTGGCTATGACAAGGAAGTGATCGCGATAGGCTGTACCTCCTCTGAAACTCCTTATATCTAAAATGTGTATTGCATTTTAGGTTCCTCGTCAGGGGATACCCACGTTTCTTTATGAGTCCCTTTGTGTTTAAAGTAAGTACTTTCATAATTCTGAGTCCCTTTTCTTCTGAAAAACTGATTTTTTCGGATACCATTGTCATTACACCTATTGTGCTTGCTATGTGTATTAATGATAGGTCTAAAGGCTTTTTCTTTTCCTATTTTGGCATTTAGGTCCCCGATGATGATCTTGAGTCGTACCCAGGAAGAGCTTCCTATAACCTTTCCAGGGACCCATAGAAGTCATCTTTTACTTAATCGTCCTTTCAAATATTTAATTATTTACCTCCAATTCTCCTTCCCTGCTCAATAATCTTTATTTCTTCAGTAGTTATTCATCAATTAAATTATCCATCAATTATTTATAATATAATTGTTATTCATAGTTTATACTAACTTTCATTTCCTCATAACTTATAACATTTAGTTACAATAAATGTGTACTTTTTAATTTAAAATACTATTTACCCCTCAATATTCCTTTTTTGCAATATACCAATTCCAATTCTACCGCCATAGATGAAATCCCTATAAAATTGATAAAACTGTGTCTTCCCGAAATCACACCAGTCCTCTTATTCATATACAATTTTTCCCTTCAAAATTCAGTATTCCCTACCCCCTGGAAAAAAACCCTAATTCATCCTATAAATAAAACATCGAATCCCACATCTCCTAAAGACTATCGCCCGATCTCCATCTTATCTAACCTCTCTAAACCCTTAGAAAGATTAGTACAATCTCAGATATCCAACTTCCTTGAAGAATCCAATCTCCTCGACCCCCTACAATCTGGTTTTCAACCCGGCTACTCCACACAATCCGCTCTCCTCAAAATCACAAATGACATGTTTACTGCCATAGACGAAAAAAAACTGACTGTACTGATACTTCTGGATTTTTCTAAAGCGTTTGATTCCCTGGACCACTCTATCCTTTTTTCCAAATTAGAATCTTTAAATTTCTCCTTCAGTTCCATCCGCTGGTTTCAGTCTTTCCTTTCTCACCGTTCCCAAGCAGTTAAAATACCTAACCATTCCTTATCTACTTTTCTCACTATTACTTCTGGTATTGCTCAAGGGTCCAGTATTTCTCCTCTCCTCTCAGATTGCCCAAATCTCCCGCCGTTCTATAGGTCTACTTAAATTATTCCACCGATCCCATCACCTTCTTCCCCAGTCAACTCGTAAGCTTCTAGTATCCTCCCTAATATTCACTTACCTTGATTATGGTTGTCAAGTTTATGTTGGTCTCTCGACGGTTCTCGAAGACAGATTGAAACTAATTATGAACTGCTTTGCCAGATTTGTCTTCGATAAACCGAGGCGCTCCCACGTTTCCTTCCTCTATTCCGAATTAAACTGGCTCTATCCCATATTCCATAGAAAATATTTCCATGGATCATCCCTTTACCAAATCATCAGCACCCTTCATCCTTCCTATATTTACAATACGCTTCAATTCAGATCTGCAATCAGTCACTGAACACAAGATCCCGTCTTTCTGATCTATATACCCCATCCCATAGAACTACTACATTCCAGCGCTCTTTCCTATTCCGCTCAACCATCTTATGGAATTCCATTCCTTCTCATATTAGACAGGGGAAAAATTTAAAAACATTTTGGCACAATAAATTAATATTTTTAACTGTTTCCTTGACTGTTCACCCCAATTATTTTTAATTTAAAGAAATTATTTTACAAGGAAAGGAAATGAATAGATCTCATAATTAGATTAATATTCAAATAAAATAATCAAATGACACAATTAACAAACAACTTTTGAAACTATTCCTTAAACTTCCCACAATTAATTTAGTTCTTTAATCAAGAAAAAACTTCTTTTCTGAACCACTTCTTGTTGTTCTATACCTTCAATCTCATCTCTTATGTTATCTTTGCCAGTATGAGCTTAAGCCAGCCATTTCCAGGACTTGAGAGATTTCCGCATTGGTGATATTTCAATCGGATCTATTAGGGCCCCCACGGACTGGAAACTTTGTCTAAGCATCTATTTTGTTGCTTTAAAGAAATTCAAATGAAACACACTGAATAGTGTGCAGGGGCGACTTTTAAGTTGCCTCGACTAATTGATTGCGCCTAGACCTATTCCTAGGGTGACTAAGCAGTTGCCGGCAGAAATGGATCATGTAGTTTTACCTACAACCTAGCGCACTGTCAACTATTTAGTTGCTAAACAGCCCTGTTCTGACTTGCTCATTCTAAAATAATTAAAGAACTTGTTTGGATGTTCAATTCCTTATCTTCACCAAGCATTCCAAATTTATCCTAATAATCGACATACTTTTCATGTTTTCTCACTATGTTTTTTAAATTGAAATCATTACAACTTACAGAGCTACCACCAAAATCTTTGTTTTTCATAATTTTACGATTATTTAACTCTATAGAACTAGCTCTCTGCCATTAAGTTACACCACACGAACATAATTTGTTCATGCTTTGAACTTGTGGGGCCCTTCTCAATCCCATTACATGACTCATATTTATTTACTTTTTTCTCAAAACTCTTTATAAAATGTTTTTCTTTCATTTACACAAAGTGTGTAAGGTTATTCTTACAATTATTAATAATAAGGTGAACATACAATTAATTTTACTTTATTTTGTCCGGGCGCCGTAATATAATTAATGAAAAATGGCTTTTCATAAAATGATATAATAAAAAAATACAATTTCAACTCAAAATTAGTTAAAGTTAAGTTTACACACAAAAATTCAATATTTAAATAAGCTATTTTTTATATAATTCAAATTTAAACAACTCCCTGTCCAAAGAATCTTAATACAAAATGTACAAACATACCTCTTAATCACAATAAAAATAATAATTATTAAATTGTCTTGTTAAATACTTCACCAACTCTTCTCATAAAATACATTTAAGTACATTTCAATCAACATAACAAAAAAAAACACTCATCTTATTATCACAAACCTGTTTCACTTTAACTGCCTGCACACACATGTGGCCCCACACATCCTGTTCCCTCCAAAAACACTGTCCCCCCACTCTCCTATTCTATGTATTGCCAACTAAATTTATTGTACAAATTAAATTTTAAACAAATTATACAAATTACACTTTTTCTTTAGATGTTATCAATATAATTTACATTATTCTTACCCACAATTATAAATAAAATTAATTATAAACAAAAAATTATATAACAGTTAACTCAGTTATATGCAACCATTTTTCATTATTTATACAAATTTAATTTTCTAAATAATTTTCTTAAATTTATTTATTTTGAATTATTTAAAATTTCCATATGAAAATAGACAAAATTTTAGACCCTTTACAAGTGTTTGAAGGTGTTTCATTCATTTGTAGTGAATTTTTCTGTATACAGTTTTTATTAATATGTGCACTTTCAGGCACAAAAACCTTATTTAACAAATATCTTTTTAATGAATAAAGTACTGTCTGTACTTCATAAATTATATGGAGTGCATGTATCGCACTGAATGCTTTTGAAGGAAAATTATAAAAACTGGAATACATAAAGAAAAAGAAAAAACATGATGATGGGTAAGGTTTATGTGTCATTCAGGAATTCTTCCAATTGCTCGACAGACCATTACTGGCATCCTCTAACAACTTCCGCCAGTCTGCTCGTCGTTGGGCAGCTTTCTTCCAATCCCTTACTTCCAGGATCCTCCTAGCATCCTCTGCTACGCCGTCCAACCATCCAAGGTGGGGTCTCTTTCTGTTCCTGGTCATGTGTATATCTTCCATCAATAATTTTTTAGGGATCACATTCTCCCACATACGAGCAACATGGCCGGCCCACCTCAAGTCTTCCCAGTCTCACATGTCTCATTATGTCTGACTCTTCCAGGAAGTTATACACTTCTTGATTAGTTCTTCTGAGGTATGCCTCCCCGACTCTTTTAGGTCCATAAATGCACTGCAGAATTCTTCTTTTGAAGGCCAGTAGGCTTCGTTCGTTCGATTAAGAGACTACCCATGACTCCGAACCATAAGTTAGTTCTGGTCTTACCAGTGTCTTGTACAGTCGCATCTTGGTAGTTCTTGACAGAAATTTGCTTCGGAAGAATCTACCCATACCATAGTAACACCGGTGGGCAATGAGTTTTCGCCTCTTGATTTCTCTTGATGTTTCACTATCTGCGGTTACAAGTGTCCCCAAGTAGATGAACTCTTTCACTTGCTTGAAAGAATATCTTCCAAATTGAACATAATCTGCCGGGGGGCTAAGTTTGCTAGTCATGTATTTGGTTTTCGTTTCATTTACACAAAGTCCCATTCATCCGGCTGATTCCTCAAGAGCCAGGAAGGCATCACAAACTGCATTCTGAGACCGTCCCACAATGTCTAGATCATCAGCATATCCAAGGATCTGAACCATTTTGTTGAAAACCTTGCCTTTTATCTGGATTTTTGAATCCCTTATTGCTTTTTCTAGAGCTATGTTAAATAAGAGGCATGCCAATGCATCCCCCTGCCTCACCCTATTCGTTGTGGTGCTCGCCTCTTATATTTCGCCTTGAATACGCACCACATACATGGATTCCATCATTGTCAATTTAGTCAATCGAACCAGTTTTTCTGGAATTCCAAACTCTCATGGCTTGATACAGGGCTTCAGGCAACACGCTGTCATATGCTGCTCGGAAGTCCACAAATAGGTGATGTAACGGGATTTCATATTCTCTACTCCTCTCCAGGATCATTCTGAGTGAGAAGATCTGGTCTACTGTTGATTTCCCTTTTCGGGATCCGCACTGGTACATTCCTAATGATTCTTCTACATATGGTACCATTGGCGCGTATAAAATACTTGAGAATACCTTACATGCGCATGGTAGCAGAGATATACCTCTGTAGTTCCTGCAATCAAGAACATCCCCCTTCTTGTGAATCGGGCACAATATTGACTTCTTCCACGAGTTTGGCATCACTTCCAATGTCCACATAGAGATAAAAAGGTTTTGTAAGGCCTTAACTAGGTTATCACCTCCTTTCTTGAATAGCTCAGCAGGAAGGTTGTCAATTCCAGGCACCTTATTGTTCCTGAGCTTCTCAATGGTATCACATATCTCATCTTCATCAGGGGGCTCCATCTCATCTTCTTGGTTTATCTCAAGGTTGAGGTCCACTTGGTTATCCTGCATTGGTTGAGCGTTAAGCAGGTCATCAAAGTGGTTTTTCCATCTTCTCATGACAAGGTCCATGTTAGTAAGAAGAGTTCCATCCATATCTCTACATGCTGTGGTACGTGGTTTTAATGGTTTTCTTCCACTGTTTATTCTCCTATAGAAATCCCTGCATTCATTTGCATGTCTGAGCTGCTCTACTTCCTCAAGCTGCTTGCGCTCCCAACTCCTTTTCCTTCTTCTATGTACCAACTTTTCTTCTCTTCTACTTTTTCGGTAATTTTCCACAGATACCCTTGTGTATCTCCTTTGGATCATAGTTCTGTAGGCTTGATTCTTGTCTGTGACCTTTCGGCATTCCTCGTCAAACCAGTTGCTTCTTCTTTCGCCACTCTTTATTCCTATTGTTGTTTCTGCAGCTTTTCCAATGCTATCTTCGATGACCTTCCACATCTGCTCTATGTCATTATCATTCATATGGGCAAAGTTTTTCGATATTGAATTTTTTGCTTCTTTGGCCTCTTCTATTTTTCACATTGGATATTCTAGACCTTATTTTTGCTATGGCCAAATAGTGATCGGAGTCAGCATTTGCACCTCTGTACGTTCTCATGTCTTGAAGGTCAGACTTATGTCTGGTACTTATTAAGACATGGTCTATCTGATTGATAGTATGCCCATCTGGAGAACGCCATGTACCCTTATGGATGTTCTTGTGCAGAAAAAGAGTGCTTCCAACAACTAAGTTCTGAGCTTCACAAAAATTCACTATTGGTCGCCCATTATCGTTGCTTATTTCATGTAAGCCATGCTTTCCTGTGGTATTGCCATAGTTACTTTCTTTTCAACTTTAGCATTAAAGTCTCCTGCAATGATAATAATATCGACTTTTGGGCATGTGCTCATTGTCCTTTCAAGTTGGTCGTAAAAATCCTCTTTATCTTGTTCCTCTAAAGTTTCCGTTGGTGAGTGGCAGCTAATCAGGGTATAGTTAAAACCTTTTCCTTTAATCCTGATTAAACTAATTCGTGGGTTTACTAGTCTAAAATCCATTACTAGGTGTTTACATCTACTGGTCACTATGAAGCCGGTTCCAAAGGTGTGTAATCTTTTGTCACATCTATAATAAACAGTGTGCTTTCTTTTTTCTATAATCCCTTTTCCAGTCCATCTAATTTCCAGTTATGTCCAGTATCGGTCCAGTACATCTAGGAGTTGCTGAAGTGCCCAGGTCTGTTCAAGGTTAAAACATTCCAATATCCGATCGCAAAGTCCGTGTTAGAGTGACCGCATTGTTCCCTTCTAGACAGCCCAGCTTTGTTATTTTGAGGTTTCGTAATAGTTATTATTTATGGTGAGAGGGTTATTAGCCCAACTACTCCCGGTTCAGATGGAGGGGTTGCCTCCTTGAAGCCATCTGACTTGCTTCCCCACCCAGGGCGGCTACCTAGGAAAGGTGATCCTAGGGTGTGTATTGTATATGACCTTGGTCTGTAGTTTGTGGGTGATTGTAGAGTATTTTGTTTGGTATATATGTGTGAGTGTTAGTGTACTGTTCCCCCAACCTGGAGGACCAGTGGCTATTTGTGGTACTAATACCGGGCGATGGGGCCGCCACCTCCCTATGCCTGTCATTCAGGACAAATCAATGAACAATCATCTAACACATTTTATTTTGATTAAATTTCAATATAAAATATAAAACCACTTCAATACTTTTTCAGTGTGAAACATATACTCCTTATAATTTGCTAAGTACTGTATTTTATTCATTAAAATGGTATTTAATAAATAAGGTTTTTGTGCCTAAAATTACACAATTTAATAAAAATTGTACACACTAAAAGTATTTATTGAGTAGTTGGTGTATTATCTCCAAGCTCCATACCCGCAGATGATATTACAAAGACTTGTCGAAAACACTTAGCCCTTTCTTCACATTTAAATTACAAACTCTATTACAAAACAATCGTTGTTATGAATAGGTCATTTGGAGATTATATTTGGTTTTAAAGCAAAGTTTTTGTAAATATAAAACATTAAACATAATAATAAAAACAAGATATTGTAGTTAGTTATTTTAACATAGTTATTTTCATAAAATGCATCCTGAATAAAAGTTATTAACAAAACATACAAACAAACAGTTTTAAGAAGTTGAACTGAGCACTCAATAATTGAAACAGATGTTTGACATGGGACCTCAATTTCAGTTACATCCTTCACGATTCACTCTATGAAAATATTTGTATTTATATGTAATATAACGTCACTATGGAAGCTTTACTTCAAAATGTTTTTCCCCTTATGCTATAAAATTCTGGTTTCTCATTAACAATGAAAATATTCTTAAAATTCATTACAAATATTGATTGTTACTATCTTGAAATAGTTCTTATTGTTGTATTTTAATTTTTTTTAATTAAAAATTAAAATAATAAATTATTTGAGTATTATTATGATTTTATTTCATGCTTTGTTCATTCTCATTTTGTATATTTATTTTTTTTTATTTTTCTAGTTGTACCTGTAACAATACGTTGTTCAATACCCTCGATGCTCTTAGCAACTACCATCTTAAAGATGAACTTACTAAAAGGACTGTTTGTAAAGATTTGCTCACATTGTTACCATTGATTCCCAAGGATATTGTTTTCAACAAAATTTTATCACTATTAAAACAGGCACATGAATTTGATTCTGATTGTAGTGCTTACTTTGTACCTGCTGTTGCAAAGGTTTGTTCAAATGCAATTTATTCAGTCTGATTGAAAATATTTTTAAATTTTACTGTTAATTTAAACAGTTTACTTTTTCAATATTTATATTTTATGTGAATTCAATAATTATGTTATTACAAATACTTGAATGAGGCAGAAAATATGAAATGAATTTAGTATTTAAGCCATCAATAATTGATTGGAACAGTGGTTATAAACTAAAATATTTTACCTTGGCACTTACCTGAATTGGATATAGCATATATCATAATAAACTATGAAAGAAAGGGGAAAAATTGAATTATGAACATCTACATAATTTTTTGAGCTATTTTTTGTAGCTCTGTTTCTAGTCTTTCTTTTAGTATTGAGGATTTATCTGGAAACTTTTAAAATTAGAATGATAATGTTGATTTTGAGTTAATTGATTTTTTATTCTTTCAATTTGCTTCAGAATTAATTTTTTTTCTACTTATTACTTTAAGGAAAATTTAAAATTTAAAATCTGTTATAATCATTTATATTGGTATTAATTAAAAAGTCACAACTTTGATATTCAGTTCCTCATTTTAATTCATTATATTGATCGAATATAGTTTTTAGTACTGTGACATTATCTTCTTTAGTTAGTGTATTGAATAATTTTGTTCATCAATTTGAAGAATGTAATCTGCTTCTGGCAGTGGTAGAAGTGATCCAGCATGATAATTTTTTTCTTTCCATGTTGGCACATAATTTTTGCATACGATATGATATTGTTTCTCTGAACAGTGTCATTTGAAAACATTAATCAAACTTGTATAAGTTTGTCAAGAAATATTTCTATTGACTTGTGTCACCTTACACCTTCTTGACAATGGTTTGGGTGTTGAATGTAAATATGGTGCTTTTATTTTCTCATGCTGGCAGCATATTCCTGATATTTAATTCTTGAATTTGAGGGCAATGTGATACTTAATTTGCCCATTTTACCAATAACAACACTTGGATAAAGACTGCAGTCTTTACCATAACAATTATGATTATAACTCTGCATCATAACAGAATGCAACGTGCAAAGTGCCAAACATAGTGAAAGACCTGTTCAATATCAAGAAAGACACCTATAGAGTACATCCTGCACACCAGTATAGATGAAATAGCATCCTAATATCATCCCTGCAAAGTAGTGGAGTAAAGACATTCGGGTTCCAAACTAATGAGAAAAATAGTATGATTCGTGTCAAGAATAGTATATGACATTTTAAAAAAAAACTGCCCATCAAAAGTATTGGAACACCCATAATTCTCCAAATTTTCTTGGTTTTGAACTTAATCCATACTTTGTTTATATTTATATTAATATTATTAATTAAATGAGAGACATTAGAGATTAGACCCATCATTTTTATTCACTGTTTACCTACAAACGATGGAATTTTGGTTTATTCATTTCGAATTTCCTCTGAATCGTTGCTCATGCATGATAATGCCCATCCTCACAAGGCGAGATGTGTTTCTGAGTACCTGAACACCACAAATATCCACACCATTGCTTGAACCGCAAGAGTGCTTGATTGGGTTAAGGTCAGGACCCTTAACCCAATCAAGCACGTTTGGGATTACCTCAAAAGAAAAGTTTTGTCTCGAGATTCACCTCCTACTACCCTTAAAATACTAAATACAGCTGTATTGGAGGAGTGGGACAATATACCCCAAGATTTTCTCCAAATCTTTTTACAAGTATGCCAAGATGAGTGGAAGCAGTCATTCAAGCCAGAGGGGGCAATATGTCTTATTAAATGTGAATTAAAAATTCAAATTGTAGTATTAAAGTTAAAATTGTAAAAAGTAAGTTTCCTAATTTTTTTGTTTATTGGAAGAAATATTGTAATTTATTTTAATAAAACTTGTTTATGTCCTGTCTAAAAATGTTTATTATAAACTTCAGAACCTTTTTTTATTGTGAAAAAATGGACTTTTCTGTAAAATTCAAGTATTTCAAAGCGTTACGATACTTTTGACGTGGAGTTTAACAATTTTATGATTTTGTTCATGATTGGCTGGGAGGAAACAGGGAAATATAAGGATGGTTTTCAATAGGATTTTTAGTTGTAGATATTATTTTTACTATTGACTATTTCCAAAGATTTTAAAAGTATGTTTTTTGACTTGAGGTACGCATGATGGTATAGAAGGATCATTACAATTAGGATTGATGAATTAATTGCCACTTCTATTGAGATTATTTTATTAGAAAACTAGTTTCGAATGCTAAACATTCATCTTCAGTTCTTCGAGGTAACTAAAATTGGGCAGCTTATATTTTATTATTGTGTTAGAATAAGTCTGGTTCATAGCTTAGCAATAGAATTTGTATCGCACCTTGGCTCAGAAGTGAGGTGCAACAACAGAATCTCAACAGATATCCGAAGAAAAATGAATCAATGTTATTATGGACTCCGCTCATACCTTTCTAACAGCCTTGTCTCTCTGCGCACTAAGGTCATTGCCTACAAAACCCTGATTCGCCCTGTTTTAACTTATGGCTTTGATACCTGGACCACTACAAAGGCTGATAAAAAAGACCTCCTTATTTTTGAAAGGAAAATCCTTCATAGAATATATGGGCCCACCTATGAAAATGGACAATATAGATGACGTAGTTATAGAGAAATCTATAGTCTCTGTAACAAGCCTGATATTGTATATTTTATAAAGGCAGCGAGGTTAAGATGGGCAGGACACCTAGTGCGGATGTCGGATGGGTCAGTACCAAAAAAAGTTCAAACAGAACTAATGTCCGGCTGGCGCAGAGTTGGGAGACCTAGGTTATGGTGGTCGGACTGGGTGGTAGGGGATTGTAGGACCATTAGAGTAAGGGATTGGATGGCAGCATCCCAAGACAGAGACATGTGGCGATTGCTGTCAGAGGAAGCCAAGACTCGCTTGCCGGTTGTTGAGCTCAATAAATAAATAAATTAAAAATATATTGAAAAATAGTAGGTATACTTCTATATTAGTTTGCCTTTAAAATTAATTGCTATATCCAATATCAACTATACTTTTTTATTACATAAAATGCCATGATTAATTTTTGTCTAGACTTGTTTTTTTCTTTTAATTCATAAGAAAAATGTTTGTTTCTATTTTTATTAATTAACAAAAAGTTTTTTGTTTTTTTTTTTATCAGGTGAAATAGACTGTTTTTTAAAAATAATGATTTCTTATTTTAGATTCCTTCATTAGCTACTGAAGAAAAAGTAAAAATTGAAGTAGAAAAATTGCTCATACTCTTGTTTTCTTCAAATGATAGAGCTACTCGTCTGTCTCTTCTTATGAATATTGAGGAATTTATTAGTGAGTAGAAACTAATATATTAGATTTTAATGTTAATTTTTGATAAACAAATTTTCTTGAGTTATAATATCTGATATGTTCTTCATACCATGCAGTGCTTCTTTGCTAGATATGGTCAGTGATGTGAAGTTTTTATATCATCCCTTACCTTAAGGTATGATTGATAGACCATTTCAATTTTTTTCCTTTGTTAATCCTGCTGACCGTCTTTGCCCTTATATTCTTTATTTTTTTATGCTTACCTCTATATTATATTGTTTACTTCTAAAGGAAAGTAATTTTGTATGCACAAAAAATGATAAAATGAAATAAACTTTTGTTATTATATTATATTAGATGACTAATTCAATTCTTCATTTTCTTTCAGTTAAATGATAGCAATTTTATTTGAGATTTTTCCCTTTTTTGTTATATTGTTTATTCTGACATTTTATACTAATTAAAATGATGATAGTTTTAAAAAAAAAAAATTGTTTCTTGTATTTTTCAAATACAAATAGGGTTTATGTCAATATTTAAAATAGAATTTTAATTACAATATTGAATTATTTGAGATATTTATAGACCGACCACGTTGTTCACAAAATATTTTTCAAGGCCAGGATCTAACTATTTTTCTGAGAAACCAATACTGTAAAAAAAAAAGCCTCTACACTTAATAATAGAGGTTTCAAACATGACTTTTTTTATTCAGACCAATATAGTTCCTAAATGGTAGGACCTAGCGACAAATGTCATACAACAAAAAATATCAATTAAATTTTTGACTAGTAGGATGCCGTCAAATTTTCGATCCGAGCAACACCAATTGAGCTAGAGTGTGCCAAAAACTCCTGCACTTAAAAATTAAGGTTCCTAACATGACTTTTTTTTTTTTTTTATTCTGATAAAAACTGTGAACAGCTGAGAGGGATCGAGCTAAATCAGTCAAATCTTGGTTAAAAATTTTTATTTTGTATTAGGAGAAACATAGTAGAAAGGAACTAACTCATTAGAACATGTCTCCTAGTGATAGTATTATTTATTATAAGAAGAGTTGAGCTCTTAAATGATCGTGTTCTCCTAATATCAAACTACGCATAAACTTTTTGTTGGTAGTGATTATGAGGATTCTGGTGATGACTGTGTAGACCAAAGAGTTCATGGCAGTGGTTCTATTGGGTTGTTTCACATGAAATGTCCGATTTTATAATATTTGAAATACATAGAGGATTTTGCGAGTCTCTGTTGTTTACTTTCAAAGTTCACATATCATAATCAAGCAGTTACTAATCCTCTACTTTTCTTTTATAAACATTAGCTTCCCAATCAATTACACACTGTTTAGTATACCTTCAAATATGAACATGGAAACACGCGATTTTCGTGTAATATTTTTTTATGAGTTTAAACTAGGTCGTTCGGCAGCTGAGGCTGCTAGAAACATCTGTAAGGCGTTTGGGGAAGGGAGTGTAAATGAAAGAACCATTCGCCGTTGGTTTGCTAAGTTTTCGACTGGGGATACCGACTTGGAAAACCAGCCCCGAGGAAGACCTCCAACTGTAATTGAAAACGATGTCCTCAAACATACTGTAGAAGGAAACCCCTACCAAACAGTTAGAGAACTTTCAGCACAACTTAGTGCAAGTGCACCTACCGTTTCCAGACACTTAAAGTGCTTAGGGAAAGTAAAAAAGCTCGATACATGGGTACCTCACGATCTCACTGAGCGACAGCAATTGAAACGTCTTGAGACCTGCGTTTCGTTGCTTGCTAGGCAAAAAACCGACCCTTTCCTTGAAAGAATAATAACTTGCGACGAAAAATGGATTGCTTATGACAATCAGCATCGGTCAGGGCAGTGGTTAGACATCGACGAAAGCCCAGGACAAATGCCAAAACCAAATTTGCACCCGAAAAAATTGATGGTTACAGTATGGTGGTCCATGGCTGGAATCATACATTATTCCTTTTGCATAGAGGTGAGACCATTACCTCTACAACCTACTGCAATGAAATTGGCCAAATGCACGAAAAATTATTGAAAAAACAACCTGGATTGGTAAATCGGAAGGGCCCTATACTCCTACACGACAACGCTAGACCCCACGTTTCAAAACTTACCATGCATAAATTGAAAGAGCTGGAGTACGAAGTTCTTCCGCACCCACCATATTCTCCCGACTTGTCTCCAACAGATTATCACCTTTTCAGGAATTTAGACAACTTCTGCAGAGGAAAAAAATTTTTTTCAGATTTTGTTTCACTTCAAAGCTCAGAGTTTTTCAAATCCGGGATAAAAAAGTTGTTGTCACGTTGGGAAAAATGTGTAGAAAAAGAAGGTAAATACTTCGAATAAAACAGCACAGCAGATACTTGAACTAACAGCAGACTAACTGACGATTCTGTTTCCTTCCTCTCCTTCGAGACAGGTAGCGCTAGTGAGGCTGGCACGTGCAGGGTGGTTTGACTCACTCTTCTGAGAATTTTAGAAGGCGGCTTACAGCTTCTTTTTGTCAGCCTTCATCCTCTTGCTTTTCAACTTTTAAAACCTGTACGCCGATCCATTTTTAAAATCAGGCAAATAAACAGAACTTAAACAAAATTTAGGACATCTCCATATATACATACATATATATATATATATATATATATATATATATATATATATATATATATATAGAGAGAGAGAGAGAGAGAGAGAGAGAGAGAGAGAGATATTATGTTTTGTTGTATTTATTATGTTTTGGATATTTTTAGGTGTAATTAGCAAGAAGAGTGTCAATGAAATGTTTCCGTATTACTCTGCTGGATTTTTGGATTCCAATCCTAAATTGAGAGCTGAAACTGTTAAGGTAACATTAATTACTGTATATTTAGTATTATGTTATTTATTATAAGTTCAATTTATATGTATTGTGTTGTATTTTATATCAATTGAGTAAATTGATAAGTATTACTTTTGACATTCATCCAATCATCTCTGCTTTAGTCCTAATTTTCAATAGTAATGAATTCATATGATAAAAATTGCACGTTTGTATAAAGTGAGGGTGAGGTATAGGTAATTTTATAAATATATATAAATGAAATTAAATTTAAAAATAAACTTTATCCGGCAGAAAGTGTTATATCAGTATATTATATATTAAATTGATCAAAAATAAAATTAATTAACGTAAAAAAGAGCAATTATTTAATTTCTTTTTTTTTAATGAGGGCATGAGAAATTTTTGATAGACATGATTAAGCCCGTCATTAGCCATGTGTGAGATTCTTACCCACTAAATCCACCTCCTACACCTGTTTTCCCCTCCTTGGAACTGTCGTCAGGCATTACATCTTGAAAAGGAATGGCTGTGTGCCGCCTCATGGAAGTAGGCTACATACCGCTGTGCTTATCCTTCATTGCTTTCCTCTGGGTGTAATGAGCAGCTAAGTTGAGTAATATTCCACCTTTCCATGCTCCTGTCCAGGGTTGAATATGAGAGACCAGCCTGTGTGCTCACTTTCCGTTTAGAGCAAGAGCAAGCATGAGCAACATGTAAACTTCATTGGAGAGTAACAAATTAGTTTTATTACCCATTTTATAGTTAGTATCATCTGCCTTGAAATGAGATATGGTGGTCTGGCAGCCTGTATTAGTCAAAATGGGGTGTGGCACATGCTTAAAATCGCCCAAAAATTGCCAGAATTAATTGGAAAGACATACTCTTAAGTCCGTCAGTCGAAAGTCATCCTAAACATGCCCCCAGACCTGTTTTTATATCTCAGAAAACTAACCAGAAAGGTGAAAAAGAAATATGTATATCTACCATTATTTAATAATTTGTATAGACCCATAAGGATAGTTAAAATCCATTTTGTAACCCTCAAAATCTGGTGCTATTTTGTAGTACTAAAAAAACCAAACTTTTAGCACTATTTCCATTTTTTCGCTTATATCTCGTAAAATATGTAAAAGTTCTTGACATAGCATATTTACTATATTAAAGAGCTCTAAATTTGTGATAATTTACGCCTCCTTCAACAAATCCTTTATTATTCATGCAGCCTTATTTTGTTGGGATTCTCTACACATTTCAATGCGCAATACTTCCTCTCTCACTTCCTTTAAACATCTGTTATTAATCCATATCCTAGAATTATATACAGTTATATATTATATCTTATGTGTTTTATATATTTATTTTGTTGTTAACTCTATTCTTAAAATTAACTGTGTTACTTATTTCATTGCAACCTATTTTTTTCACTATAGAGCATGATAATGAGAACAATATAGTGTGTGTGTGTGTGTGTGTGTGTGTGTGTGTGTGTGTGTGTGTGTGTGTGTGTGTGTGTGTGTGTGTGTGTGTGTGTGTGTGTGTGTGTGAGTGTGTGTGTGCGCGCGCGCATGTACGTGCATGCGTGCGTGGGTGCTTCAATTACTGATATCATGATTTATGAACCAATTACATCAGAAGGTTTCAACTATTAACATGCTCACATGCAGTATTAAGAATAGGATATAGGAAATGACGATATGGAGAATCAGCTTCTTGACTTCTAATATAGGTGGCCCTCATGTGAGAGATCAGTCTTAGCAATGAGTGGAACATGTGCAAGTGAAGAGTTTGCTTTCAGACCTCAAATGGTGGTTTATTCTTTTGTGGGGAATCAGCTCCAACTTATTTCTTCTTTTTTATTTTATTTGTTGTTTTTTTATTGTTTCATTTCTGAAATGATGCTAAAAAAAAAAAATAATAATAATAATAATTGTTCAGCGATAAGTAGGATTCTATTTTATAAAATCGAATACTATTAAGTATGTTTAATTTTATTTTTTATGTACATAATTTTTATATTTTCATCTAAAATGTTTTCATTAATTTAAAATTACAATTGCAATTCTAACTTTTTAAAATTTTATTTTATTTTCAGGCAATGGTTTTTATAGCTCCACTTCTTAATAAAACACATCTCAATGATGATGGTATACGTCTTCTACTACAAATACAAGCAAAAGATGCAGAGGTTTGTTACTGTTTAAATATTGATTTTATTTTCCAAATTTGGGACATTTTTTTTTTTTTTTTTTTTATAAAGCTATTGCAATGTTGTTGTTTTTTTAAATTTATTATCCTGAAATTTTTATTAATTAATGATAGATAATTGATTATTGTTTATTAAAATTTACATCTTAATTTTCAGAATATAACATGTAAATAGTATGTCATGCAAATGGCTTGTGTAATTAATAGTTTTGTTGTTTGTGTGGTCATATGATTATATTATTTTTTTTTTTAACCAGTTTTTGAGTTTGTTTGTTAATCTGTTTAGTAAATATTGAAGTGAGAGTTAATTATATTATCTTGGTGATTAGATCTTATCTGCAGTTCCTTAAAGATAAGAGGGCAGATGTGGTCATTGTAGGTTTTCAAAGGAGTTGAACAGTACTAGAATTGGTAATAACCAAGAAGTTGGTTGCCACTCACTCCCGACCGGAGTCAGTTAAATTAAACCCTCAACCTTCTATTCTGGGCACTGTGGGACTTTCATCTCAATGCGCTCAATCATCACAGCCCTTTTAAAGTAATAAAGATAATTTGGTATGCCCATACTCATCAAAACCAAGATTTTATAAAAATAATAGATAATAAATTAACAAAACTTTATTGGTGAAATTGCATTGATGCTGTAATTGGTTTGCTTTTTTATTTCATGTTAATATAAATAAATTTTCCATTGTCTTCAGTACAGTGGTTCTTATTTTTCATTATAAATATTTTATTGTTACCTTTTATTTATTTTAACCTAGTAGTTTATGAGGTTAAATGCATCATATATCAACCTTTTTATTATTTTTTTTACCAACAGGTTGTTTAGATTTAACACATTGATGAGTTCTAGCTACACCTATTTAGATGCATTTTCAAACAAAACAATTATTCAATAACTTTTCAGAAACTTTGTTTTTATTGGAATTATAAATGGAACTTTCCAATATCATTTAGCGTTCATCAAGATATTATAAAGATCAAGATATTACCTGTGGCTTGGAGTCTTTTCTCACAAGAGCAGAAGAAAATATACTCCTTATTTTTGGGAGGAAATTCATTTGCTGCATATTTAGACCAGTGAAAAACAACATTTGGAGAAGGAGAACAAATAAAAGAGGGTTATGGGCTCTATGAGTAACCGGATGATACAGTACATAAAGTTAAGCTGACTATGTTAAGCAGAACGCCATATTGCATGAATGCTTGTAGAGGAGATTACTGGATGTAGGACGATAAACCCAAAAGAAAAAGCAGGCTGCACTTAAGGTGAGAAGTTGCAGTCACTATAAAAACCTGAAATGGCTGCCTGGTGAAGACTAATTAGGAGACCAAGGACCACACCGGTCTGTAGCACCATAGAGTAGTCTTCACGAGGTAATTTTCCTGTGCAGCCTTTTACAAAAAACAATACTTAGGAAATTTTCATCCACAGAAAGGACACAGGGATTAATAAATAAAAAGGAAACATAATGATAAAAGTATAGTGGACTGAATGATGGTAGGAGAAGAAGATAGTCAGGGATGCAGTCAAAGTAACACCACGTTAAAGAAGGAATTCTTTAATATGTGCCAATGTTTCGACTTGCGTTGACTGTCATCAGTCATCGTCCTTCTCCTCACAAGTGTGGTTTGGTGGCCCTGAAGAAGACCTGCAACGCGGGTCGAAAGGTTGGCACGTATTAAAGAATTCCTTCTTTAACGTTGTGTTACTTTGACTGCATCCCTGACTATCTTCTTCTCCTACCATCATCCAGTCAACTATACTTTTATCATTATGTTTCCTTTTTATAGAACAAGAATCTAGAGTGACTTCTCCAAGGATCCGCCGCAGTGCCAGGCTTCAAAAGTTATCCAGAACAGGTCATCAACAAGAGAGAAGTCCTTTTCCTGCTTCTACTACTTCTCAGACTGCGCTTACGGTTTCAAGCTCTTCAACTACTTATTTTTCTTCTTCTTTGATTCAACCCAATATTGTAACTACCCAACCTTCTCCGCATTTTCATCCTCCTTCTTCTGAATCCAATATATCCTTCTCCCAGTTAAAATCTACATTTCCCCATCATATTCACCATTTTAAGCTCCTTTGTCGTCTTCAAAAAGCTCTTGTTATGAAAATTGAACAAAGGATCTTTCTTCTCAAATGCCGCTCCCATTCTCTCTTTCCTAAATTTATTGATAACTCATTTCACACCTTCACTATTTCCAAACCTCTCCTCAAAGCTGGCATATTCTGCCTTTAAATTTAAAAAATCTTTATTGAACCTTAAAATACGCGAAATCATCCTTGATATACACAATATCAATAAAAAAATATCATCCCTTACTCACATTTTAAGTTCTGATATTGATAATCATATAATGATCAGTTTCAATAAGTTCATAACCAATATTTCCCATGCAGTTAAAGCCCAAAAAAAGCTCCAACTGATCAATAAATTTAAACAACTTTATGATATTTCTTTTCGCCATAAAGTTTATCCTAAAGGAGATGATAGCTGGGTTCAAAATATTTCTTCTTTTGAAATTCCCGCTCCTGTGTCCAATATTCTCATTTTAGGTCCCAACTTTGTTACTCCCCAGTCTAAAGTTAGCCACCTCCCTCAGTTAATCGTTGACCTTGAATTTATTAAAAAAAAACAGACATCGTCCTTCTCCTCACAAGTGTGGTTCGGTGGCCCTGAAGAAGACCTGCAATGCAGGTCGAAACGTTGGCACGTATTGAAGAATTCCTTCTTTAACGTGGTGTTACTTTGACTGCATCCCTGACTATCTTCTTCTCCTAAAAAGGAAGCAATATTAACAGGTATCTATAGATTAGATTAGATTAGATTTATTTATTTTTGGACACTTAAGGCTAAATGTACCCCCTTCAGTGAAGCGTTGGAAACAGTAGAATTTATTTCCAGATTTTCTCTAGAATGGAATGTCTGATTTTCAATCTGTAAAATTCTTTATGTATTTGATAAACACAGAATTCACGCTATGAAGCGATTTTTTTTATAAATTCAATAATTAGGAAAATAGAATGTGAAAATAGGTGTTAAAAATATATATTTTTAAAATATGAGGTTATAACCAGTTGTAGCAAGGTTTTCTGAAACAAATGACACATTCCAACTAATTATAGCATGCATATTGCCATCGTAAAGTGAAAAATACGAATTTTGTTAACAAGCAGATGGAATTGGGTCACTGGCTTACTTACTTAATTACTCTCACACAGATGTTCCTCGATTTGTGAAGAGCCAAAGTAAAATTGTATTATTTGTTTTCTTGTCATTATTATTTTTTATGTGTTGTCAGATTCAGTCTATGTAAAATTTCTCATTTTTAGAAGTAAGAATAAGGCAATAAAAATTAATTTCTTGGATTGATAAAAGCTGAATTAAAGTTGTATTATATATTTTGATAAATTTATCAAATGTTTTTATTTGTCTATTTATTACCAAATAAAAAAAATTACATTTTGTTTATCGAATCTTTATTTTATTGCGGCTATATATTATAATATATATAATATTGGCCCTTTTCACATTTATATTAAAATCGAAAACCTGTAGTACTTTTGCTGATTTCATAAAAAATTGATGAGTTTAAAAAATTATAAAATTTGATACAAGATCATAATGCTTTGATTATATTGAACAGATTAGAAATCTGATGAATTCTAATCTCTGGAATAATTTTACAACTTAATGTACAATGTTTTGTCATAATCATAAATTAATATACAACTGTCAGTGAGAAATTCCACCAAAACGCTTCATTTAAAGCCCCTTTCCTTTGAATCTGGGGTTTTACCTGTATAGCCCAGTCAAAAAAGGATTTCACCTTGGAAAGGAAGCAATGAAGCTTAATTTTTGCATATACCTTCGTTTTGGCCTTCTAAATAAGGGGTGGAAAAGTCACTGACCTTAGCATGTTGGCATAATTAGATATTCAAGGTCATAGTACACAAAAATCAGTTTTTTTTAAATATCTTGATTTCTATGCCTCAGGTGACAATCAAGAAGGTTACAAAACTTGTAGACAATAATATTTTCTATAATTTTGGTTCCATTCGTTTTTTTTTTTAAGGATCAACCGTTTTCGAGATATAGCACGGAAAAGAAGTAGAGGGCACCAGTTTGTACTAACTTTTGCTTTTAGTGCCTTCTACAATCGTTTCTCAGAAAAAATGTCACGATATAAGTTGTAGAGCATTAAATTTTCTTTAATTTCATATTTACGTTTCTGGCTCTTGAAGCAAATATTTGACTTAAAGTGAGGTAACAATTTGTTTTTCTCGATAATTATTGATTTTTAATATCGCATATCTGGAAAACCGTTAAGAGTTGGACAAATACGTATAGAAACAATTTTATAGGAAATTTAATTAGCTTTAATTTTGATTTGTAGCATATTTTTCCAGAGTCCACCGTTTTCGAGAAATAATCGAAAAACTGAAACATGGATCTTCTCCCTTCTCCCTACCATAAACTGGGGTATCTCATCAGGGACTTTTAGTATCTTTACCTTCCAGCTACTCCTAACAAAGCTGTGAAGTCAAAAATAGTCTCATATTTCATGCATTTTACGCCCCTCATTTCTGCTATCCGACTGGGGTCGCACTTGAATACACGTTTGTCAAGACTCTTTTAGCTATAACTACGAAACTAGTAGTTTGATCCAAAATTATTTTTTTACGTTGTGACCAATTTATATGTGTTGGGGTCCAAGGGTACTTTTTTTTTTTAAACAAAATAATATCTTCCACTTAACTTCTCATCAATATATGTATTTACAATATTTTCAATTCTAGGAAGGCAATCATGACGGGAAACATTTGAGGAATAACATCAACTAAAATAATAAACCAAATCATTAATGTTTATACAAACTTATTTAACCTATACTATAAAACATAATACAATAACTGTTAATCAATATTAGAATGCTAACTGCTGTGTTAAGTATTTTAAATAAACATAAAGTGTTCTGTTACTACACTGCTTTGTTCTGCAGCAAAGTCAGTGCGGAAGTAACTTCTTCCTTGATGGGCCACCCCACAGTGCTAGCGGCGGCCAATGCCTTACAAATCCAGGCTTACCAAGAGCTTAACAGCTGAACAAGCCATTACAACGTACACGTAAAATACCCACGCCAGCACACTAAAAACCGCTTACTGTTTTGAAATCTAAGTTTTTTTTGCACTTTATAGCTAAAAGAGTGCCGACAAACGTGTTTTCGCAGTGAAGTGCGACCCAGTCAGTCAGAGTGCTGAAATGAGGGGTGTAGAGGGCATGAAATATGCGACTATTTTTTACTTCACAGCTTCTTTAGGAGTAGTTGGAAGGTAAAGATACTAAAAGTCCTATACACTGGGGAATGAGATACCCCATGGGATGGGAAGGATCCCATGTTTCAGTTTTTCGATTACATCTCGAAAACGGTGTACTCTAGAAAAATATGCTATTAATCAAAATTAAAAATCAATAATTCGCTAGATAATTGTTTTAAATTCTAAAATAATTGTCAAAAAAAAATCAGAAACCGTAGCGTGAATTTAATTGGGTTTTTATTTCCAAATCCGTTTACAAATCTAATATTGATGTTCTGTTCACAAATGAGAGCGGAAATAAATTTGCACCAAAAGTGCTGCCATCTGTTGAAAAAAAAATCGGTTTATTTATCCTTAACATCCAAGGTTTTCAGTGTCCCGTTTCTTAGTTTTTTTTTTTTATTATATATTTGATGGAATAAATTATATTGTTTGAGAAAGATAATAATTTTATCGATATTGGATTTGATATCTCCAAGCATTGTGAAGTTTTCTTTCAAACCATTCCTCCTGGAAGTCGGTTTCGTGGGCATTCCTCAAGAATGTGTCTGATTGTTAAAGGACTCTCACAAGATACACACTTCGGTGAGGGTTCTTTCGTTATAAGGTAACCATGTGTAAAGTGAGCATGACCAATCCTCAATCTTGCGATCACCATTTCTTCTCTTCTTTTTTTTTTGATGATATGTATTCCATTGTTTTATGTCTCTTTGAATACTTTTTAATATATTGTCTACTTGAGTTTTTCTCATAATTCAATCCAAGTATTCTTGGCATGATATTTGCCAATATAAGTTGTCTAAAAAGGGTATAGATACTTTTGACACCTAGTTAGGGAATCGTTGCTTCTTTTGATGCCTCATCAGCAGCTTCATTTTATCCCCACGTGGGACGATATCCAGATAAGTAGAGCTCCCCACAGAAGAGATGGACTGTGGTAGAGGTGGGGGAGAGGTTGCACTGTATCCTGAGGCTCCCCCAGTACTCTCCATTCCCCCTCTCATGGCTCTCTTTACTAGACGTTTTCTGCTCGTGTGAACACCTCATGGCATCTCTCGTAGCCAAGCACAGAGCGATATTGCTCTCTCTCAAAAAAGCAGTAATTATTAACTCGTTTAATTATGATTGATTCTTCTATACCATCATGCGTACCTCAAGTTAACTTGTTTAAATTTATGACCAAAGAGGCTAATCAAAGGCCTATTAATGTGTCCTCTATACACTATTATTGTATACAATTTATTGAAACCTCAGATTTATGCAATTATTAAACAACATAAAGAACAGCACAACAAATATTATTTAGATCGGATTGCAGAAAGGCATGGATTCAAAATTTTAAGATTGCCTCCATATCATCCAAATTTAAATTCAATTGAGAAAATATGGGCTCAATTGAATAGTCATGTTGCAAAACATAATAAAAATTTTAATTTAAACACAGTTGAGACATTAATAAAAGATAAATGTAATTGAATTGGTTCTAATGACTGGAGAAAAGTATGTGAAAATGAGTACTGGAGAAATGACTGCATTATTGACACAACAACTGGCAAATTTATTATTTCCATTACTTCATCAGATGAGGAGGAGCCTTCAGAGAATGATGATGACTCATCTGAGGAGTCTGAATGCGATTTATCTGGAATATATCCACTTGATAACGTCAATTAAAAAACGGAAAAAAAAAATCAAACTTCACTAGGTAGAACTGGATATTGCGTTATCTGAGAGGGGAAGTAAAGGAGTGGGTCATGGTGGGGGAAGCCTGGCTGCACGACCCCCCACTCACAGCTCTTCTCTTCTGTGGCAGGCTATACCAAGTTCTTTCACAAGTCTATTAACATTGAGGTATATGCTTGTATTTTTGTTATCCTTGTTATTCCTATTGGATCCTTGATATATATGTTAAGAAGAGATATTATAACAGAAAGGGAATCTGTTAATATGGCAAGGTTTTTTACTTCTAGATGCATAGCATAATGTAACTCTGCATTTATCGCCCAGCATTCTGCTGTAAA
Organism: Euschistus heros; assembly: GCA_003667255.2. Lineage (NCBI taxonomy): Eukaryota > Metazoa > Arthropoda > Insecta > Hemiptera > Pentatomidae > Euschistus > Euschistus heros. The sequence continues at coordinate 5,811,574 of RCWM02000005.1, forward strand.
TTTACTTGTAGTTGGAGAATGTTTTTGATTTTTCTTCATATGTCTGAGGTGCTAATTTTTGAAAGTTAAATCTAATGTTGGTAATTTTAGGGTCCACAGTGGATATCTCGATTCTTTGGTTCTTGGATATCTCTTTTTCTATTATAGAATATGAAAATCTTCTGTGTCACACAGTTGAGAAAAAAATCCTCTTAATAAGATGAAATTGTTAATTAATATAATTTTACTGACCTTTTCTTTCTTAATTTCTTTTTGAAGTCTTGATAGTTATCAGATTTATTATAAATAGTGGAAATTTCCTTTGTTTCTTACTAATCATTGTCATCAGATAAGAAAGTATAACTCTTAATTACAGGAACATTATATTGTTTTATTTTCCTAATTTCTTGTTTATAGTTGTTACCTTTGGGCCCATATTAGTCTGATTTAATCCCCTGATGGTTAAGCAATTCCAATAATAGTTTATAAGTACTATAAACACAACTATGAATGCTTATTATGGTTTTAACTCTGTTTGATAAAGGGGTTAGACAACTTACCATTGAAATGTAGTGTTCATGAATCATTATCATGGAAATGTTAACCCTTTTGACATAATATTGTATTATTACTTATTAGAAATTTCTCCATATATGCTTTAAACAATGTGGAAAGATCAATTTAAATATCAGACTATGTGATTCAAATTTATTTTCTAATTGAAATAATTTTATATTTTAGGGGCTCATTAGAACCAACGCTACTATATGTCTTGGAAAAATTGCTTATTCTCTTCAGCCTAGTACAAGAAAAAAAGTTTTATTAAAAGCATTTTTAAACGCATTGCGTGATGAATTTTCATTAGTGAGAAATGCAGGTATCTAATGTTTACTATGTCAGTAGCTATTAGGAAATCCATATGAATATAAGCTACAATAGTTCATACATATACTAAATGTATTAGCAGTTGAGATAATAGTTATTAAAACATGTCAATTATAATCTTTGCCCATGATGATTGAAATAATTCTTGAGAACAAAAAGCTTTTGTTTTAATATTTCTGTTATTTATTTTTATGATAAATAAGAATCAATAGATCAAGTAATTATATTTTACAAAGATTTAATGAGATTAATATTAAATTGATATTTTACTTCAATTCAAGATGAGAGCTGGTGAATAAACACCGGTAAGTTATATTTTGTTTTTATTTATTAATTTTTATTTTTTAATTCTAATCAGTATGGTTGAGAAATTCCCAAAGTCTAAGGGTTTTTTAATTTAAAGATTAGGTATGGAGAGCGTATTACAAAAGAATCATCAACAAGGCCTAAAAATATTGGGCTGAAAAAAAAAAAATTGATTTCTGCAATCTTACTTTTGATATTATTGATTAGTAAACACATTGTTATGTTTATCCATGCCGCTATAAATGTACTATATGTAAGCATTATCATAAAATAACTTTATTTTTGTGTTTTATGCTTAACTTTTTTTTTTCACTTAAGGATTTTAAGCTGATATTATTACGTTAGAGGTACTTGGAACAATTTAGATACTGTTGTTGATTATCTTCTAATAAATCTCATATCCTATTCTACATTTTTCAAATCAGTAGAAGTCTTTAACCAAATGAGTTCCTACTTTTATTAATCTCTAACAAATTATCACTTGTTGGTAGGGGTTGTAAAATATTGAAAAAATAATAAACTATCTTCACAAGTGCTTTATACCAACCTTAGTTAAGATACAGGGCTAATGGCGGTAAAAAGTTGGATAAAAAAATATTTATTTAAATTGCTAATAAAAATATTTAATTTTTAAAAATACATTATTGCAATGTTCGTTAGTAAAACATCTATGATTTTACCCAAGTTATGTTAAAAGTCAACGCCAAAATCCAGCTTGGAATACACATGAAAAACGTTTGTGTTTTTAAAAAAAAAAAAAAAATATGTTTATTTAACTAATATAAATTATTTTACATAAGTTAGATAAAAATTAATCCCAACATCCGGATTAGAATGAATATGAAAAGCATCAATATATTTTGATTAGCTATATTTATAACTATATATCTGAGATCGTTAAAACGTGATTTATTCAATGAAAGTAAAGAATTAAATTACACGTAAATTCAGCAGTAAGTTACAGCAAACAACATTAAACAATAATTGAAATAGGTTAAAGAAGGTTTCAAGATAAAGTAATAATAACATATGATAAATAATAAACAGATGATTGAAGGTTGCTCAAGTAACCTTACATATAATATTCTAAAATTATAATTAGCAAACACTTATTTAACCATTATAAAATATTTTACCTAGTCAAAAGTTACTCTCAAAATCTGGCTTAAAATATTTGTGACAAACTTTGATGTTTTTGTTTTTTCAATTTTTTCTCGTTCTCCAATTTCCATGATTGTTTACCAGGCTAAAAATTTTTCTGAAATCCTTTCTTCACCAAATCTTCTAGATCATCTCACTCTCCCTAGTCACTATGTCGCACTCATTCCCATACATTATTGCTAGTCTCATAAACCATGGTCTTTGCAGATCAAGACAATTATCTGTATTTTACTAGCTCATTTAGAGCAGCGGTTCTCAACCTGGGGGTCAAGGTGATATTGGTGTTCACAAAATAATAATGAAATCATTTAATCATTTTATAAGAAATAAAACATTTAATATAAACTTACTTATAAAAATTTTAAATGCAATAAGTACACTTACTTGTAAAGAAAATAGATTAATCATTAATTGTTAATGCAATGGTTGCATTTGTTTTTCATTTTAAATTTTCTTCATATGTTGATCTTCGTTAGAAACATATTAAAGCAAATTGTTCTCAAGTGATAACATACGATTCCTATATTTAGTTTTTACAGAGACATGGCAAATGGTATTAATATTTCCGTATTCATGTCGTCGAGAAAGCCAGAACCTATTTAAATCATCCGATGTAAATTGCAGTTATAGTGTTTACTTGGCAGACATTTCGATGAGCTGGTCATGAATCTTAACTGATAACTTAGCTGCAGCAACGTTTTCACTTAACAGATACAGTCTGCTTCATTGGCAAAATGTAAACATGTTCACCTCACAGATTAATTGCGTTGATCGGAAGGTTAAATGCGAAAATATATTAGCTAAGTAAGCCAACCTTCTTTCTCTACCTTCTTGTGTTTTTGACCTCATATATTCTGTCTTATTATAGTTTATTATAATAAAATGGAGCTTTACAGGAAATTCGATGGAGAGACGCCGATATTGTAAATTTAGATGAGGACACCCTTTTTAACAGCAGGAGTTCAAAAAATTATCTTGGACCGGATTTGTGATCAGAAATACCACGAAACAGTCTGTCCTAGATTATAAAGCTGTTAATGAAAGGATATGCATGATTAGGCTTAAAGGTAAATTTTTTAACTTTTCCCTTTTAAGTATTCTTGCGCCAATGGACGATAAGTCAGAAGAGGAAAAGGACGACTTCTATGGTGCATTAGAAAGGAGTTACGACCAGCTTCCCAGTTATGATGTAAAGATTGTTCTGGGAGATGCGAATGCCAAAATCCGGAAAGAGGAAGCTTTTATGCCAACGATAGGTAAACATAGTAAGCATGATATCACCAGTGATAATGGGTTGAGACTTATAGATTTTGATACCGCTAGAAATCTGAAAGTAAGTAGCAACTGTTTTCCACATAAGGAAATTCACAAGGAGACTTGGGAAGCCCCAGATGGAAAGACACGGAATCAGATAGACCATGTACTGATAGAGAAACGGCATGCAACAGATATTTACGATGTTAGAAGTTTCAGTGAAGCTCACTGTAGTTCAAATCACTTCCTTGTAAAAGTAAAGTACCGCCAGAAGTTAGCGACAAAAATGAAAGAAAGAGCATTGGAACAGACGAGGTTCAATGTAGACAGACTTAAGATTGAAGAAGTCAAAGAAAGATTTAAGAGCGTGGTAGAACACAAGATGCTTGAACAGAATGAGACCTTAGGAATCGAGGACAAATGGAGTAGAATTAAAAACTTGATTGATATATCAGCACAGAAAGTTGTGGGGAGAGCTGGAAAAAGATCGGAAAGAAATCAATGGTATGATGAAGAGTGTGCAACAGCAGTAAAAGAAAGGAATAATGCACGTATGAAGTTATTACAAAGAAGGACTAGGGCGAATGTAAAAGATTATTACAATAAAAGAAAATCTTCAAAAAAGCTGTGCAGACAGAAAAAGAGGCAAAAGGAGAGAGAAAAGCTGGTCGAACTGGAAGATGACTTTACCCTAAAGAGAACCAGAAAGTTCTATAAGGGTTTGAAAGATATTAAAACGGGTTTCAAGCCAAGAGTGGACTATTGTCGAGATGAAGAAGGAAACTTGGTAGGTGATAGAAAAGAAATGTTAGCAGTATGGGTACGACATTTTTAACGTTTGTTTAACACTGATGGAGAAACAGCCATGGAAAGGGAAGGGGAGATTAATTTCAATGATGACCTTAATAATGTCATTCAAAAATCATAAAGCACCAGGAATAGACGGAATACATGCCGAATTCCTCAAATATGGAGGAGATTCAGTAGTGGAACAAGTTTATTCCCTTATTTGGGATATATGGACCACTGAAAAAATGCCAAAAGAGTGGAGCAAGGCTATCTTGTGTCCGATTTTTAAAAAGGGTGATAAGATGGACTGTAAAAATTATAGAGGTATAGCGCTTCTCCCTGTGATGTATAAGGTACTATCCATTGCTATAAACAAACGTCTCGTAAAATGGGCTGAAAACTTCCTTGGTGAATATCAATGTGGTCTCAGAACAGGGAGATCAACCATCGACCACATATTTTCTTATAGACAAATCTTAGAGAAGTCCTACAAATTCAATATAGATCTACATCATCTATTTATAGACTTTAAACAGGCATATGACAGTGTATATAGAAAAGAAGTTTTAGCCGATTTAAGAGCACTCGGTGTACCTTATAAATTAATTAGGGTAATAAGTATGACATGGCAAAACACGATGTATCAAGTTAAAATAAAAAAATCACTGTCAGAAGAATTCAAAGTGTATACAATTGTAAGTATCAATAAATATATTGTAAAAAAAAAAAGAAGTAAATTTTTATGTTTTAGCAGGTTAAAGCTTAAAAAAGACAAAAGTTTATGAGCTTTTTATACTTCTTCTTCCTTTTACTGTTGTTATTATTAAACTATAATTATGCATGTGATTGCTTAAGTGTTTGATAAATCTAATTGAATGTAAAAATTGTTACACTATTAATATTTTTTATTCATTTAAAAAAAATTGTTTGAAGCAAATTTGATAGTAAATGTTCAAACAATTTTTTAATTATTTAAGTAATGGTTGATAACTATTTTATTGCAGGTGTGCAAGCATTTGCTGTTACTCATCGATTTTTTCCAATTGAAGACACAGCAAAAAACATTTTGCCAGGGCTGTGTTATTTGACCATAGATGCTGATTCAAATGTGAGGGAGAATACTTTTAGGACAATCAAAGTTTTATTGTCGAAACTAGAACAAGTTTCAAAATCACCAGAAATGAGGAATACAATAGGTATGTAAAGTAATTTCAATGTCAGTTTAGCCAGTGCAATATTATTGCAGTCATTTAAGAAAACAAATATATAGATAATAACAGTATTGAAAATTTAGTTTTTGAATTCTAATTTTGTTTTATATCTTTTTCATTGTTGTTTATTAGCAATTACTTTTCCAATGGAATCAATTAATCCAGCATTGTCTTAAAAAATGAACTTTCTTGTATAAACTTAAATATGTTATTATGGCTTCTTTAGAATTCATGATATATTTTAGTTTTAATGTAATATTCCCCATTTTAGTTATTTAGCTATGTCTGCTATGACTGCCATGTAATTTTTCAAATTTCAATTATCACAGATTAAAAATTAACATATTTAGAGTGGGACAGGTATTAGTACCCACTATTGGGAGTTTATAATTACAAATTAGAAAAGGAAAGATAAATAACACAAACTTCATAAAGAACTATAAAAGGTTACTCACTTTTTATATTCAAACATACATAATGCACTGTTTCTTTGGTATTATGAAATTCTCCCGGTCATGATTTTGAAATATTACTTGTAGATATATGAGGGATCAGTCCAATTGGAAAAATAAGAGATGTTAGATTAACAAATCTTTATTTTTTATATTGACATTTTGAAGGTTTCTAATATTTTATATACCTTGACATATTTTATTATTTGTCAAAACTAGGTTTTAGATAATTTGCTGTTTAACACTCAACCTCCCGAAATTTCATGTATACTACCTACTTCTACCATAACAAGTCAAATGATGACCTGTGTTTCAAAAATTATAAATTTTCAAATGTTTGGGGAAAAAAATATTTGTTAGTTTCATTTAGGATTATTTGGGTTTTAATTTATTATTAATTATACTACAATTAATTCCAAATGAATAAAACTTACTAATTGGTGAAACCCATGTAACTGTAAATTAACCCATGTAAATTAACATAGATCTCTTTATTTACAATTTACAAATTACTACCTATTTTATACATGTACTATCTGAGTAATTAAATTGAGGTACCTGATTATCCTGTGCACAGGTTACACTAATAAATATTAAGTTACAAGAACATAAGATTTTTAAGATAAGTTGTTAGTTCTTAATGTGGAGTGCTGAAGCCACAGAATATGTAAAGGAGTAGAAGCGGCAATGTAAGGAAAAGAGTGGCACAAGCTACCCCCACTCCAGCCTCCCCCTCGGTACATGATGGCCTGTTGTCCACGTTCTGTTTATATTTTGATTATTTTGAAGAGGTTTTACAGTGAAATGCCGTGTTGTGTAGCTTTTGGTTGCAGTACCAAAGCCCAAAATAAGAATGCTATTCCTCCAATTACTTTCCATTTGTAAGTAAAATTTTCTTAAAACTCTAATTAAGTTCTTTATTTTTTCTGAGCTATCTAACGAAATACAATAGATTCATCCTTAAAATTTTATTTTCTTCAGATTGGAACAATTCCCTATTTTCAAGTGTATGACTAAATAAACTTCACAACGTTAGTAATACAAAGTTTTAGTAATTAAAACGTAACTTAAACGTTAGTAAACGAGATAGGAGTTACTAAGAGGATACCTTAAATACACTGATAATGAGCCAAATGATTTGAAAACATTTTGTGGCAATCAAAAGTATTTTTCTTTATTTGTTAGTAATACACTTGAAAAAATAATTCATCCGGAAACATTGGACAGAAAGATAATCAATTACAAAGAAAAAATATCAAACCTCTGTCTTCATTTGATTAGTCAGTGTGTGCATAGCACATTGCTCGGAAGATTGAAGATTACTGTAGTTAAACCATAACTTTAAATATGCTTTATATTGTATAATAATATCATGTTTTCCCCTCGGATAAAGATGAACGAGTTAATGCTGTCAGACGAGAGAATTGGAATCCAACAAAAACCAGTCGCTTATATTCAAAGCGTTTTAAGGAAACCGACTTCGACCAATCCTCCATCAGTATTTGACGGATTTTCCGACCATTTGAGACCCAAAAGATAAACAAGTTCGTGAATTTCTGTTATATAATATATAGGTTTTATTTTTTTTAAAGGTATTTTTATTTATTTATTTTTTACCACAATAGAGCCACTATTCCCATAACTAATTAATTTTAATATAGGATATGCATTAAAAAAAAAAAAAAAAAAAAAAAAAAATTAGGAACCAATATTCTCGTCAAGTAATACTCTAACGTTGCCGGTGCCGATTTTATTTTTAGTTTCTATTGTTCATAGAACACCTGAGATTTGGACCGTTTGTAATCGTGGAGCATATTAGGAACAAGCTTCTTCCAATTGCTTTAGGGGCTTCATTACCGTGAACAGCTTGTCCGAAATCACAGAGTCAAAATACTTATAGTCCGATAGCCAGTACGAAAAAATTGACATTATTTGAAGAAACCTATGGCTTCAGTTTTTTGAATCCTTATAGTATTTTCAATCAAAAAATGAATCTACCAGTCAGATAATGCTACCTGATTCAGCCAATCATAAAATATATTAGCTGTAGGAAAAGGGGCTGTATTGTGGTAAAAAAATAAAAAATAAAATAATAACAAATAAAATTTCTTAAAAAAATAAAACCTATACACATCTTTACATTTGTGTAAATGTATGTGCTCTAATATTTATCAGATGCATATTAGAGGTTTCTTTTATACTTTTTTTTTAAATAGGAGAGAAGAGCGATAAAAAGACAGAGTTATCCTACAACAATCACCAAATCTCCTGACAAGAAAAAATTGAAGACAATGTTGGCAAATGCTAGAAACGGCGTAACAAAATTACAAACACAGCTTGAAAGTACTTCAGCTGAATTGAACTCTGCTCAAAATACCCTCCACTCCACTCAAAGTATTGTATGCGAAAAGAAAAAGAAATTGATAAATTTGAGACGACAGGCAAATAGGTTGAAAAAGAGAAATTGTCAACTGAAAACTATTATTGCTGAGCTGAAAAAAAAAATATCTGGTTGCCGATTAATATGCGGACATGCTCGGAAACTTATCACAAACTACGTCAACTCTCATAAAACGACAAGTCTCGAAATCAAATAACACCAAACTTTCGAAGATTTACGATAAGAGATTGAAAGCGTTTTCAATTACTAAAATAAATGGATTGATTGCTGCGAAGAATCGCGGTGGATTAGTTTTGCCAGGAAACGACGTGGTCGAAATTTGCCTATATTGTGAACAAATTTTTCACGCTAAAGAAAAAGAGAAAAATGTGTTAGCTTTAATAGAATCCTGGATCTCTCATTTGCTAAAAAAATGTATTGGGAAACAATTTTTTTCTTGATGCAATCATTTTTTGGTCGACGAATCTCACTACTCACTACTAATTAGATCGATAGGAGTTTTGTACTTTCGAACTAGAATTTTCCATCATGTAAAAAAAATTAATGACGATCTTCACATGAAAAAAATTAGAACTACTAATAATAAGCATATTCTTTTCAGTGGCCAATAATAACTGTTCGTGTTATTTTAACTTGCTAACTTGCCAGTCATTTTTTGTTGTTATGTCAGTCATGTTGTTGTTGTAATGTCAGTTTGGCAATGAATAGAATAATTTAAATATATTGTATAATTTGATTTTCATGGCTGTGATTTATTTATGTGGTTATTTCCAACTATCAAGAAACGACAGTAGTTATGCGAAAGTTTAGAACTAAAACTAAGTAATAAATCAAAGACGTAAACTGAACACCTTGGTACGAGGGGATGGCTGTGGTGGGGATGAACCGAGCGTTAGGGTGACACAGTTTCCTCGCCTACTACCATGTGGCCGAGAAGGTTACACATGATCAGTGTTGCCACAGGATATTAATAAAACACTTTTATAAGTCAAAATTTTATCTTCTTTATGATTCAAATTGAGAAATACATAGAAATCACAAATTTGAATGATAGTTATATATAAACCTAATTTGCTTTCATAGGATTTTTTTTTCAATTTATGGGCTTTTGTGATGCATATTTGAGACCCTAATTCTGTGACGCTGTTCCAGTAGCTGCCGCTTGGTCTATTTAGTTTTATATCTTTTATTGTGTCTTGAAAACTAATAAGACGAGACCTACCATATTTTACGTGAACTATGAACCAGGACCTACAATAACTGTTAATAAACTATTAAAAAAAATAATGTATGTAATAAAAAAATATATATATTGTAATGATATTTGCAATTTAAGTCCAGAAAGAGCAAATATTGGAAGTAAGGGTCCAAACCAGGTAGGAGCAGGGATTAGAGAAACCTTCAATACCTGGAGAGGTAGTACCAGCCCTTGAGGCAGGTAGGAAAAAAGGGCAGTTGGTTTTAGGACAGAGAAGGAAGAAGACAGAATGAGTTAGTTTTGGACCTTGGGGCAGCTAGGTGTTAGGAGTGATAAAAGATTATGGAACCAAGATATGTAAAAGTGTTTAGAAGTTCTCTCAGTAATGGACTTGAATAAAAATTAAAATAAGGTAAATTTAAATATGTTTTTCTGATTGATAAAATAATAAATATGCCCAAAACCTTGTTTAAAAATATCCAGTCATAATTCAAAAGAATATTGACATAACCCTAATAATGAATTAAAGTCAATTAATTATTGACATATAATTTTATTAAAAATAAATGATTGAAGAAAATCATTACAATATATTTATTTTTTCTTCAAATCAATTCAGATAATTGGAGTTTCACTGTACTTATTTTTTTGCATAGTAGGTTTAGTGCTAATCATTATCTTCTTTACTGACTAGCAATTATGTTAACATATTCAGCATATGTCATTATTTTTACTAATGTGTAGAGGATGTTTCCATTTGCATCTTTAATGGAATATAATATTAGCCGATGTAATCAATCTATTTATCTGTTATTGATTTGTTATTTGAGGAGGCTTTTCTGATTGTGTCCCTCTTCTTATTATTATATGCTTTATTTTGTCTGATATTCGGATTTAATAAAGATGTTTTTGTTTCATTTTTATCATTACTAGTTTTAAAGCATACTAAATTTTGAATTCATCGCTCACCTGGTTAAAATAACTGTCCATGTTGAGGATTATCTTGATAGTTAATTCATAATGTTTACAATTGTGTATGAAATATATTAGTTAAATAGGTCATCGCCAAAAACCTCCATATATCAGGCTTATCAAATTATCATTTCTTATCATAAATTATAGTCCAGCTAATGAGTACTGAAATGAGGAGTGTAGAGTGCATAGAATATGCAATAGTTTTTGACTTCATAGCTTCGTTAGGAGTAGTTAGAAGGTAAACATACTAAAAGTCCCTGCCCCTGGGGGGTGAGTTAAAGGTGGGTGGCAGGGAGAAGGTCCCATTTTTCGGTTTTTCGATTATATCTCGAAAACATTTATAAATGTAACCTCTACTAAATGCATTGTATTACTTTCTAAATGATTTTCGATTTTGCTAATAGTTCAGACAATGAGGGATGTAGAGTGCATGAAATGTGGGCTTTAAAGTGCACAAAATGTTCTGTAATTTTTAATTTCACAGCTTAGTGATTGATCTATTTGATCCATGAAAAAAATCAATATAACTATTTCTATTTTATATACAGGGTGCCCTAAAAAGATAAATAAAATAAAGGTAATAAAAATGAATGTATTTACATGTACTGATAACATTAAATAATTAATGCTATCATGAATAAAAAAGCATTCAAGATTCGTCATCGGAGCTCTCATCTTTGTCATAGATGTCTTTGTTGCCATCTACAGTGTGTCCCAAGTTATATGGACGAGGCACTTTTTTCGAGAAAAAAGCAAGATAGAAAAAAAAGTTAAATGATACCCCCTTTATCTTTTGTGAGGCATCTTTTGGTACCAAAAAAAAAACATTTTTTTTTTCCATGTGCAAATACAAAATACTGGATTCGACTTTTTTTTTTTTTTCAAATGCGACCGTATTGTTTTCTCTGCATAATCTGAAAGCCAAATTCCCGATCCACTGGTTAGGAAATCGATTATCCAAAAAGTTGCTTACTACATTGGAATTGTGAGCGGGACAGCTTGCTGCGAGTCGCTAGCCGGATATCTTCCAAAAGTTCAGGCAGTGTATCTTTCAAAAAATTGAGGTATTGCTCACCATTTAAATTTTCAAATAGATAAGACGAAATTCTTCAAAAAGGAACTTTTGTATTTAGCCCATAATATTTCGGAAAACGGAATAAGACCTAACCCTGCAAAAATAGAAGTCATTAAAAATTTCCCCATTCCAAAAACGCATAAAGAAATAAAACAGTTTCTAGTTCTAACCGGTTACTATCGAAAAATGATTAAAAATTATGCCACATAGCGAAACCTTTAACTAATGCCCTAAGAAAAGATGCTAACATAGATTATAAAAACAAAGAATTTGTAGATGCATTCGAGACATTACTACTTAACGAACCAATATTACAACTACCAGGCCTCGAGAAACAATTTATTTTAACGACCGATGCCTCTAATTACGCATTAGGAGCCGCTCTTTCACAGAATTTTGATAACAAAGATTTACCTATAGCATGTGCATCGCGAACATTAAATAAGCAGGAAGAAAATTAATCGACCATAGAAAAAGAACTACTCGCCATCGTTTGGGCCTGTAAACACTTTCGACCTTATCTATTCGGAAATACATTTCTCATTCAAACCAATCATAAACCATTGCAGTGGCTACACAATATTAAAGAACCAAATTCTAAACTATTACGTTGGAAATGTTTACTTGCAGATTTTGATTTCGAAATTAAATACGTCAAAGGAAAAACAAACGCAGTAGCTGACACACTATCTAGAATGCAGCCGGTGCATGCGATAACGGAGAATAATGACCCCGGGGAGATTGACCCTGACCAAGTACTTGACGATCTATTACGAGAATATCCTCCTCAAAACGAAGATAGCGATAATGACTCTGTGGTCACTATTTATTCTCAGGAAAGCTCAAATGAGCAAGAAACTATCGCAGACGACGATAAAATACTAAATATTGAACAAAATCAAATCATTCTAGAACGCGGAACTAAAGCCCCAATAGTAAAAAAATTATTCAATAAAAATCGCTTTACCTTTTGCATTCCAAATTCTTCGGGCATTCAGAAAATAAAAACCTTATGTATTAATTATCTAAGACCAAAAACAACCTACCGAATTTATTGTAATCGGGAAGGAATATTAAATACAGAATATGAGTCAATTTATAACAACTTTAAGAAAGTAATAACCACTAACTTCCCAACAATCAAAATTAAAAGATATAAGAAATTAAATTTGGATATACCCACTACAGAAGAACAAACTATCATGTAGGGAAAACGTACCACCGCGGAATAAACTAAAGCTATCAACACATTCGTAAAAGTAATTATTGGCCCTCAATAGTAAGGGATATAACTGACTACATAAACAAGTTCCTGATCTGCTTAAAAGTAAAATACGAAAGAAAACCAATACATGCCGAATATAAAATTACACCAAAACCCGAAAAACCTTTTGAAAAATTACAAATAGATATATTCCATTTTGGCAGAGACAAATTCCTAACAATAATAGGATTGATTTTCCAAAAGACTTGTGGTATACCCAATTAATACTCTAAATCGAATTGAAATTGAAAATTGTTTCTACGACTATTTTTGGTTATTTCCGATACCAAAAATATCTAAAAACTAGGTTTAACAAAAAGGACAGACCAAAATACTTTCCCGTCAAGTACGATCGCAAAAGAAAACTTGCCAGTGGCAAATGCAGTTGAAAATCTTTTAAGGTCCACCCAAATCGAATTAAACGTCCAAGGAAAGAAAATCCAAAATAAAATTTTGTTTCAGGAAAATGCTTCTTCTCCTACTACTAATCTTCCCCGTCACCCCATACAAACTAACGGAGATTAGCAAATCAGCCGGAATTTTACCCATCAAGATCCAAGACTCATATGTAATTAACAAGACATATATGTACGTACATGCATAACATTGACATCAAATTATTGCAGATTGAATTAAACAATATAAAGACAGTTCTAAAAATTTTTAGCACTAAACATAATGATATATCTCAAATTAATCTAATTTGAACTCATCTAACAAGGGGAGAACACACTCAGTCTCTCACGGACCTTGTTGGCAATTTTTTCGGAGGTTCCTGGGCAAAAAATATTAGACACGTATTTTTTCGTTCCGACCAATGGGCCCTAGAAGCCGAGAAAAAAAAAAAATAGCAATAAACTAATTTATTTTATATCTCGAGTTTAAAAAATTCTTGAACCAAGATGTTTAGTTTTGATTGCGAATTCAAGGAAAAGTACAGCCACTCCATAGATTTTGGTTTAGGTTAATAAAATTCTAAAAAAATAATTAGATTTTCAAGCAAACTACCTCTATAGATTTTTGACACTAAAATTGACGTTAGATTCTAATTTAGCATCCTAAAAAACATTGAAAAACGCTTATAATCAACAAAATCAAAAAATATTTTTTTCTCGCTCTTCGAGGAAAATGAAATTTTTAAACCGATTATTGGTTACATACCTTTAAATCGCCATTACTTTGTCACACAATTCACTGGTTGGTATCGCTGGAAAGAGGAGAGCCTCAGCTTTCTTTTGAATATAATAATATAATATAAATGTAAAATTTGATTAAAATAAACCTAATAAAAAAATTGGGAAATCCGAAAAACATTTTGATTTTTAGGTTGAATTTGAAACCAGATAGGATGATGAAACCAAAAACATTTCAAGCGTATGACAACCCTATATTTCGTGTAAAAAAATAAAGTTGATACGTTTAACCGTTTAGGCGTAATTCATGTTTTTGTCAATTTAAACAAACGTTGCCTAGATTTATTTGGTCAGGCAAATTTTGAAGCTTACGAATTTTTATTTTTCTATTTGGATAAAATTTCGTAATTATGGGTTCTTTGGAATGCTGAATTCAAAACCGATGTCAGTTTTCTGGAAAAAAAATATATTGAATGCACTTCACTTGAAACATTTTAGCTTTTACACAGTAAAATGTGATAGAAAATTTTTGTAGCCCTAGGATTCCATTTCAGCACCCTCTAAACTTAGGAAACGTATGTATATATAGATATCAATAAAATAAACTTTTTTATTTTTTATTTTTTTGTTTATTTTATTGATATCTATATATACATACGTTTCCTAAGTTTAGAAGGTGCTGAAATGGAATTCTAGGGCTACAAAAATTTTCTATCACATTTTACTGTGTAAAAGCTAAAATGTTTCAAGTGAAGTGCATTCAATATATTTTTTTTCCAGAAAACCGACATCGGATTCGAATTCAGCATTCCAAAGAACTTGATAGGGGTGTGTATATTTTTTTAGGTCTATTTTATAAATCGCATCTAGTGAAGTATTATATCTTAACTGTTCTAGAACTATACTACAGTCCTTAATTAATTTATTCCTAGCGTCATCCAAATTTTGTATTTGAAATAATTGTAAATGTGCCCCGAGTAGTCGATGAACCCCGTGTACGAAAGTTCTTACAAGTGTCAAGTTGGTGCATCATATTGATTAATATATCCCCATTAATTCCGTCCAAGTTGTATCTGGTTATAATCATGGTACGTTTTTCATCTAGACGGTTAAGGAATTCAATTGGGTGTTCCTTCGGATGTGATTTTAATAGGGCCAATTCTGCTATTAAATCTGGCGCAGTCCTGTTATCTGCAAAATTTTTCTTTAACGTACTCAATAAAGTTATTATATGATTACAGTTATTATTGAGAGCTACAGCCTCTGCTGGCCTGTCTAAATGTCTCATAGCAGATTTGAACAACAACCAATGGTTTGTGCCCCTTTCTCTAACGTTTTCGTTACAATATAGGGTGTACAATTCTTCACACGTTTTGACAATATGGTACAGTTTGAAGGAAGTACCTTCATACTTAGGAATAAGTTTGGAATATTCCGGAGTTAAATTTTCAAAACTTTAGTAGTCATCTTAAGTATTATATTATTTACAATATTATAATAAGCAAAATTAAGTATGTTCCCTAATGCTTGATTGAGATATGTAAGTACTCACTCTGATGCTGTAGTCTTCTGGTCGCTGGACCTGGCAGTCTTCCGCTTCTTTTCTTCTTTACTGCGAATGAGGAGTTAAAACTCCAGTTCCTTGCAGGACAAATGGTCACGCAAAATGCTTGTTGAGTTTAGGACAATAGGTCACAAACTTCAACTGGAACCTTTGCAGTCCCTGTTTGGGCACCAGTTATGAAGACTGATACAAGGGTAGCTTTTTTAATAAAAGGAGTTTATTAACAATGATACAAACTGCACTGAAATAACAAGTAAACAATGCATCTAATGACTACAGACTGGGAGTGACGCCATCTTGCTCCTGATGGGGTTCTTATAGGCTCCAGGGTGCTGACGCCGTGTGAAAAGGGATGTGCGTAGTTTACCAGGCTACAACGAATGACAATCTGCATCTTGCAAAGATAAGTGCAACGAACAATAAACTTGTTTTATTTAAAGGACAACAATATACAGTAGTGTGAAAAATAAAAGTAACACTTTTTAAAATTCAAATAATGTTCATTTAAATGATATTTATACTGTTTATTTACAAATAAGATCTTGTGGGATTGCACTTTGGACTCATATCTTATTTTAGAGGCAAGCATTGTATACTAATGGTAATCCAAAGTTTAGTTTGAAAATAAATAAAATGAGTCTACATTACAGTGAACTAAGCAGTGAAAAAAAAGCAATAATTTTCACTTTAAGTAAAGAGAATTTTTCTTCCCGATATACCAGTAATAAATGTGCTCCATCAACTGTGAGTTAGTTTTTAAAAAAATATCGGTCTTCTGGCTCTTTAGATTTAAACATTTGTGTGGTCGCAAGAAAAAGACAAATGAAAGGGAAGATCGCATATTGCAACAGCTTTGTTTAGAAAACAGGACTTTAACATTTACAGATTTAGCTGCTGAATGGAATACAGTTACAGGTGTTAATGTCTGTGCATCAACTGTTAACAACGTCGAAGAATAATAAAAGTTGGACTGAAAAAAAAAACCACTCTTAACACAAAAAATGCGGCAGGCTCGTCTTTGTTGGGCTCGAAAACATCAAAACTGGACTCAAGAAGACTGGAACTCTGTCATATTTTCTGATGAATCGAAATTTAATATCCATGGTACAGATGGAATTCAGGATGTGAGATGAAGAAAAGGTGAGGCCCTAACAACTCAATGTTTAAAATCGACAGTAGTTTCCAGTGAGTGTTTATGGTCTGGGGTTATATTTCTAGTAAAGGTGTAGGTCCCTTAACTATTCTCGATGGGACATTGCGAGCCCATGGCTACATGCATATTTAAAAGTAAATACAGGTTTTTAACTATATATATGTCTATACAAAGCTAGTACATAAAGACTAATGCTACTAGGTAAGAAGGCCAACAGTGATGGAGTCCTGTGAGGGAACAGTTGGAGAGCTGACTTCACTTATCTCCCTCCAGGCGGACCATCTTGTCACTTCTAGTTGGTTCTATGTTCTGTAGCTTTTTTTTTTCTTTGAGCCGGCTAGAGTGCACTTCAGCCAATCAAGGCTCATTGTGCTAATGCCATGTTACCTGTATTGCTTTTAATACAGTCCTAGTGTTTTGATATATCTAAGAATCATGTTTAGATCCATATCTATTCTAGGATTTATAATAAGTTCTTCACTGAAGTGTAAGAATCTCTGCCTTACCAACATTTCGCATCTGCAGAGAATATGGTAAAGTGTTTCGTCCTCCATATTGCAGAATCTGCAATATGTGGTTGTTTTTATTTTCATCGTGCAAAGATCCTTGTTGAACCTGCAATTACCTGTATAGTTCTCTGTCAGGTTTTTGAGTTTAATCCTATCAAGATTAAGAAACTGTTCACTTCTTTTCTTGCAGTAACCTTCCAGAAACAGTTTAGACTGTCTGTCGCGCCGCTTGCTATTTTTTAATTATTATTTTCTGTTATTATTATTTGTAAAAAGTGTTAAATTTTGTTTACTGAACCTGGCAACACTGAGTGATATATAAACAGATGATTACCTTTTCCTAATTCTAATTCTAGTAAAAATCTTATATAGTTTATTTTTGTTTTGTGCTCTGTGATATTGTGATTCTTGTTAAATAAAACCATGAAAAGATATTGATGAGTCTGAGTTGATCAGTGAACTGTTAAATATTAAAATTTATAAAAAAAAAAGGTCTGTAGTGGATAGTCCAAAGAGACTATTCATTGGTGCCCAAACCCGGGATCGAACCAGGGACCTTTAGATTGTTATTGGAACCCGTAAATACAACAATTCATTTATTTCTGTGTCTCAACAATAAATAAATAATGGCCAATGATGAAAATAAAAAGATATTGGACATTTCCAAGTATCCATTACCAACTATAATTGATGTACTTCCTGAAGTAGAAAAAATTATTAAATGCAGCCGACCGTCTCCCATATATTAAACTAAAAAGGGCTTCTCAATTTATTCGAAAAACGCTCTCAGAAATCCCAAATTCACCTTTTCACCCTGATGCAATTTTAAGCAGTATTGATGAAGCAATTAACGACATCTCTGACAAATTTGAACCTCTCACAGGGTCGTCTACCCTACATTTTGTAGTTTTAGATGAACTACAAACAAAGAAGAGCAAATTTATTTTAGCATTAAGATCCGCTCATGCAGCAATAGTGGAAAACAAAAAAGGTGTATCCTTACAACAGTTAGACGGTTGCAACAGTTTTATCTCACATCCTGCAACCTCCTTTTCGAGAGATGTTTTTAGATGCATTGCAATTACATCAGCAATTAATACAATCTGTTCCCGATTTCACAGGAGACATAATTCAGTTTTCAGTTTTTATTAAACAATTTGATGCTGCTGTTCACAATCTACCCCATTTGCCCAAGGACACAAAATTCACTTCTTTAAAGAACGAATTAAAAGGGGTTCCTTTAAGTCTGGTTAGTTCTCATGAAGACTATAATGCCGCTTACCGAGTTTTGGTAAATGAATATTCGTCTCGATTCCAATTTGCACAAGCCAACCTACTCAACGTCAATAACCTTCCAAATTTTAATGAAGATCGCCATAGCTCACTTGAGGACTTTTTCTACTCAGCTCAGGGTTGGGCGGATTCTGTCATCAAATTACCGGTTGACAACTTGGCAGATTTGTTGCTATTTCATCAATTGTATCTAAAACTAGGTGCTTATTTACAAGAGAAGTTTGTAAGGCAGTTTATCACAAATAATGAAGCAGTTCCAACGCTTGACAACTTATTTACATTTCTATGATCTGAAGTGAATGCCCAGCGTCCTCTACCCAGTTTCAGAGCCACTAAATCCACAAGCCGTCCTGTTAGTCCTGCTCAGGTGAAACAAAGATCGCCTGAAAGCCGAAGAAAATCGTTTCACGCACATAGCGCTACTGTAGAGCATCAAAACAATGATAACTCGCGATCGAAAAATCACTCACCTGTACCATCACAGAGTGCATCATTCAGCTGCAGATGCAAACAATCGCATTTATTATACTTTTGTCCAGAATTCCTCCGTCTTTCAGCTACGGACAAATTAAACTTTGTCAACGCAGTTCAATTATGCCGGAACTGTTTGTCCCACCGCCACACCAATACACACTGTCCTTCTCAGCGCCGATGCAGGAAGTGTAACCAAGCCCATCACACCTTCCTACACGAAGCCACCGTGGAAGAGGGGTATGTCCCAGAACCTGCCAATTCTCTCGAACCTGGTCAACGTGAGGCTCAGAGAAGATCTCTTCACCAAGAACGTAGAGAGGATCAACAATACCAAATGCCTTTCCATTCTACCTCTTTACATTCTCAGTTGCCTTGACCAAAAGAGAACAAGTTAAGTCAGTATGAACACTTTAATGGTTCTGTGAAAAATGGTAATTCCCCAATTTTCATAGGTACTAATTTGTTGAATAATTCTCTTTCGGTTCAAGAAAAAGGTTCTGTAAATAATTTTTGTAATAAGTACAATTCATTTTCTAACACGTCACTGAGCTCCCATTGTCAATTCTCATCCAAGGACACACATTGTAGTAGTAAGCGTGGGAAGTCTAAACCACCCCTTCGATTCAACTACAGACATTCTCCTCATACTCCACTCAGTAGTAAATCAAAATTAAAATTGTCATTGCACTTTTCCCCCTCAGTTGCACTAATACCTACAGTTAGAACTGTTTTTATCCTCTCATGGAGCTCATCCAATACAAGTGCGAGCATTATTTGATAGTGGTTCTGAGGCTTCCTTCATAACCGATGAAACAGCCCGCTTAGGACAGTTACAAATTCTACCTGTCAAAAGTGAAGTAATTGGAGTAGGGGGAAGTCAATCAGTTGAAATATTAGGAGTGGCCACTGCACTAATTCATTTACCATCGTTCATAACAATACCTGTTTCTCTGAGGGTTCTGAATCAAGTTGCTAGAAGCCCCCCATCACAATCATTTTCTGTCAATAACTGGCCTCATCTCTCCAATTATCAACTTGCTGACCCAGATTTTAACCTTAGTAAGCCTGTTGATCTAATTTTCAGTGCAGATATTGTGGCACAAACGTTGATTCCTGGTTTTGTTTATGCCGTAGGCTCTTCTTCTTGCTTGCAAAATTCTTGTTTTGGTTGGCTGGCTTTAGGAAATATCCGTCTCCAATCAAGTAATTTGTCAGTGCGATTCTGCAGTGAACCCAAAGTACAGTGCTTTCTGCCTGATTCTGGTACTAATTCAGATAACCTTGTTACCAATCATAACACCTCTCAATTTGTGTACATATCCCTAGCCACTTAAGCCGTTCTGATCCTGATCAAGTCCTTGTCAAAGACTCTGACTCTGATCAGATTGATACCCAAGAACTAGAAAGTGATATGAGTGTTTTTCAGGCTCGTTTAAATTCATTACAAGAAATTCCTAAGCCACAAAGACTTTCTCGCCATCGTCGATTGGCATGTATTGCTACTGTTAGGTCAGTAAACAGCGATTCCCCTCGAGATCCTTTATTTAGCAATTACCGTCATTCAGTTGGAGAGAAAGAAAAATTTGAAATTGTTCCCTACCGAGTTCATCTCTGTCCGAAAGTGTCCGGTCGACCCACAGTTGCTAGCTCTGTTTCTCATGCCATTTCGACGAAGTCATTATTGGAACAGACAAATTCATTATTGCAAGAAATGATGGATATTGAGGACTTGGATAAATCACATGCACTTACTGATTTAGAGACCAAAGCTGAACTTTCCTTCATTCAGTCAGTGTCCCGACTTTCTGGAGGCCAGTATTCTGTAGCTCTGCCCTTTGCAAAACACCCATCTGAATTGGGAGATTCTAGGTTTATTGCTGTTAGATGACTGAATCAGTTGGTACGAAAGTTTAAGAACAATTCGGCATTGAAGAAAGCCTATGTACAGTTTATGGTTGAGTATTGCAGCCTCGGTCATATGCGACTAATTTCCCCTCCCCTTACAGGTGAACTTAACTATTATATGCTTCACCATGCTGTCCACAGGCCTGATGACCCCCCTGAAAAGATCCGGGTGGTCTTCAATGGTTCTCAGAACACCTCTAATGGTTTATCCCTAAATGACATCCTGCTTGTTGGACCCAAACTTCAGTCTGATATATCAGCGGTTGTAAACCGTTTCCGTAAAGATAAATATGTTTTCACTTCTGATATCGAAAAGATGTTTCGCCAAATCACTCATCCAGAACCTGATCAAACATTTTTAAGAATCGTTCGGCGTGCCAATGAAGATGAGTCAGTTAGAGACTACGCTTTAACCACAGTAACATATGGAACTGCATCAGCCCCTTTTTTGGCCAACCGTGTAATTTCTCATTTAGCTGAGACAAATGCTGCAACCCATTCCATTGCAGCTGACATTCTTTTAAAAAGGTGCTATGTTGATGACATGTCAGGTGGTGCTGACACCCTCAAAGGTGCTATTGTCGCTCGTGATCAGTTAATCGATCTTTTAGGCTCAGCAAATTTTAGATTAAGGAAATGGGCTTCAAACTGTCCTCAGTTGTTGGAGGGTATTCCTCAAGAGCATTGGCTCCCTGCCTTCTCTCTAGTAGAGTGGGCTGAACCTCCAGATAAGCCCTTAAGAATTTTGGGCCTCGCCTGGAATCCCAATTCTGATCACTTCTATTTTTCTGTAAAGCCTGTGGATCTTGTTGAAACAAAGCGTCAATTGGCCAGCCAAATTGGCAAGCTTTATGATCCTCTAGGATGGCCTATGCCAGTCACAGTTCGTGCTCGTCGCATACAAAGAGCAGTTTGTCAATTAAAGTTGGACTGGGATGATATGATTCCATCTGAATTGATAGAAGTATGGTCAAAAATCGCTTCCTCTCTATCCTTTTTATCTAATTTACAAATACCTCGTCATATCCCATCGTTTAAGTCTGACCAGTGGTTGATTGGTTTTGCTGATGCATCAGAAAAGGCTTATGCTGCGGTTGTTTACCATGTTACTATTTTCATCAACCATTCTCAGTCAAATGCTATACGCTTAGTAATGTCTAGGGCTCGCATTGCCCCCTTAAAAATTGAATCTTTGCCTCGTCTAGAACTTTTGGCTGCAGAACTGTTAAGCAAATTATTTTCCAAAGTACGTAATAGTTTCCCAACTGTTGATGATGATCACATTCTAGCCATTTCAGATAGTACTGTTGCACTTTCTTGGATCTGCGCAGACCCCCCTCCGATGTGGAAGGAATTTGTTGGAAATCGAGTGTCAAAAATTTTAAAATCCATGCCAGCCTGTAAGTGGTTTCATGTCCAGTCAAGTGATAATCCAGCAGACCTAGCATCACGAGGACTACTCCCTTCAGAAATAGTAAACAATCAGCTCTGGTGGTCTGGTCCTGAATGGCTAGCTCGCCACTTCGAAAACTGGAGGTTGAAGTCAGTGAAACCTTCCTTAATAGACCCACTTGTTGCTGAAGGACAGCGAACAAACCAACTCGGTTCCTTAATCTGTCAAGCTGCACCCTCTTCTCTTGAGTCCTGATACAGTTCTTTTATTCGGTTGAAACGCATAACGGCATGGTGTTTACGTTTCATTGGCAACTGTCAGCGCCCCAAACCAATTAGAAGGTCTGGTCCATTGACTTCCAGTGAATTGCTTTTTTTTCTGAGACTGCTATTATTAGGGTCAATCAACAAACCTATTTTTTAGACCTGATTAAAGATATACAATCGGTTAAACCAAAACTTCGACTCTGTAAGGTCCTTGGTCTTTTCCAGGATAGTCATTCTATTATCCGTGTTGGTGGACGTTTAAAAAATCCTAGTCTACCGTTTAATTCAAAGCATCCCACGTTGCTCCCAAAAAGGTCACCTCTAACCCTATTAGTAATCAATCAAGCCCATGAAGACTGCTTGCACATAGGCAATCGGGCAACATTGGCATATTTGAGACAACGATTTTGGATTGTTGATGGGCGCAACACTGTGCGGCAAGCATTGACAAAGTGTACAAAGTGTTTTTCTGTCTCGCCTAAACCCTTTCAACCTATGATGGGTCAGTTGCCAAAGGATAGGTTAGATCACCTTTATCCCTTTTCACAAGTTGGCATAGATTTCACTGGTCCATTCTCTGTAAATATCCCTGGTATCCGCGGTTCTCGGGCAATATCCTTATATGTCGCTGTATTTGGTTGTTTTACCACAAAGGCGGTTCATTTAGAACCAGTTTTTGATTTGTCCATGGATGGATGTTTGCAGGCTTTGGAACGATTCATCGCGCGCAGAGGATTACCATCCGTTATCTGGACAGATAATGGAACTAATTTCGTGGGGACTGCAGCCTGTATTTGCCAGTTAAAAACTGCAATGAACCATGAAGCTCAAACTCGCCTCGTCGACTCTACTTCTGCTCGGGGAATTAAATGGAAGTTTATTATTATAGTACCTCGTGCTCCACACATGGGCGGATTGTGGGAGAGTGCTGTTAAGCCATTCAAGCGTCTATTGAAGATAAATTTAAGGAACCAATCCCCTTCGTTCACTACATTTTTTACAATCTTAGTCCGAATAGAATCAATACTTGATTCACGCCCTCTCGTTCATTTGTCTGGATCTCCAGACGACATCGAAACCTTAACTCCAGCTCACTTCTTAGTCCAACGCCCAATGCAAGCCCTACCCCCTTTTGAAAATTCATTTAACTCCCGTCTAGCTCTGAAGTGGAAATTTGTCAAGCAATCAGTGGAATCCTTTTGGTCTCGTTGGAAAAAAGAGTTTTTGTTTGACCTGCAGTCAAGGCAAAAATGGAACACACCATCCCGTGAACCTAAAATAGATGACGTTGCCCTCATTATTGAAGATAATGCACCTCCATTGTCCTGGCCACTGGGTAGAATTGTTCAGTTATTTGAAGGCAAAGATCATAAATCTCGAGTTGCCAAAGTACGTACACAATCTGGTTTTATTAATAGACCTGTTATTCGTTTGTGTCCTCTTCCATTAGATGGGCAGCAAGGTCATTAAAAAAAAAAAATCACGGCGATTTTTGTGGGGGGAGAATGTCGCCCCACTTGCTATTTTTTAATTATTATTTTCTGTTATTATTATTATTTGTAAAAAGTTTTATTATAAACAGATGATTACCTTTTCCTAATTCTAATTCTAGTAAAAATCTTATATAGTTTATTTTTGTTTTGTGCTCTGTGATATTGTGATTCTTGTTAAATAAAACCATGAAAAGATATTGATGAGTCTAAGTTGATCAGTGAACTGTTAAATATTAAAATTTATAAAAAAAAAAAGGTCTGTAGTGGATAGTCCAAAGAGACTATTCACTGTCTTTGTCTTTTTTGATTCCAGCTATGAGATGCTAAGTTATTGTAGAGCCTGTCACTCGTGCTCTTTGCTACCACAATTCCGTACATAGACTCAGGAGCTAGGGTATTGCTACCTGAACCCTGTCTAGCTAATTATCTGCTTTCTCATTGCCCAGAATATTTTAATGCCTTTTCACCCTTTCTACCCAGATTTTGTTATTTAAAGCTAGCTTATTGAGATATAGCTTACAATCTTCAACTAGCTTTGATCTGGTCATAATATTCTTTAGAGCACCTATAGCAGCTTGGCTGTCTGAATAAATTTTAATAGCTCTGTTCTGTATGTTGTCCTCCAATACCAATTGTGCTGAGTAACAGATTGCTAAGACCTCAGCTTGAAAGACAAAGGTAAATTTCCCTAGAGGTAGAGATTGCTTTTATTGTTGCTCATTCACCATATCCCTGCTCCTGACCCTTGTTCTGTTAAAGAGCCATCGGTAAAGCAGTTAATGCCATTGCATGGTCGATGCTACTTACTGCTATCTATATTGACATTGAAGTTGATTTCAGTGTAGTGTATTAATTTGGAGATCTGAGTTCATCTTTAGGATCTCTTGTCTCTCCATTCTAATTAGAAGCTTTTTATGACCATATGTCTAAGATGGGTCTGAAAGCAGCCCTTGTTTGTACATTTGTTTGTAAACAAGTTTGTACATTGTAACCATCGCTCTTGCTTCCACCTCCAAGTGCAATGGTCTTAAATTTAGCATGACCTCCATTGCTGCAGTTGGGGTGGTTCTCATGGCTCCAGTGATCATGAGGCAGGCCAATCTTTGAAATTGTTTAAAATGATATTGGATTTCTCTATTCTCCCCTTATGCCACCATATCACTGTAGCGCATTATATCATGGGTCTGACCACCATCATGTAAATCCAGTAAACTACTTTTGGTTTCAGACCCCAGGATTTTCCTATTGCTTTTGCAAGCCCATAGGCTATTTAGGAAGGCTATTCACAACCGTTGGCTCAGAAACAGTACAGCCTACCTAAGTAATGAATCCTAGACCCTTCATGGGTTGTAAGTGGTACAGTATTCAATATGTCTGTTCCAGTAAAGTTGGTTGTCCAGATATACGCCCAGATGTTTGATTTCTGTGCTTATCCTAATCTGACACTATTTAAACTTGGTGGTTTGATAACCACATTCTTTTTGTTTGTAAATATGCATAAGTCTACTTTTTCCGGATTAATGTTTAAGCCTCTCAGGTCACACCACTCTGTCAGTAGTTTCATGCATGTTTTAAGCAGGTCTGATATGGTAGTCTGGTTTTCGCCCCCTACTAGGGGTTTGCTATTGCTACCCTAAGGAGGCACGGTAGCTCAGTGGGTAAAGCACAATGAGTTCGAGTCCGACTAAAAGCAGAAAATTTATTTTCTGTTATTTCGGCGGTGGATCGGATTCGAGGTCGGGAGACCCTCTTGGGGCACACCCAGCCTCTTAAAAAAGTGGGTACCCTTAATTGGGAAAAAAAAACCCTGGTGGTTGAGCATGAATTCTAGCCAAATCACCTCCTTTCTCAACCATTGGCTCAGAAACAAACAGTACAGCCTACCTAAGTACTGAACCTGAGACCCTTCATGGGTTGTAAGTGGTACAGGTTTTTTTTTTTTTTTTTTTTTTAATATTACTACCCTAATAGCTACATCGTCTGCATATCCCTGTGTATAATAGCCTGCGTTATTGATGGTTGACAGGAGAGAGTCAACCACCATACACCATAATAGCGGTAATATTATACCTCCCAGTGAACAGTTCCCCTTTGATTTGGCCTACAGTTTCACCTATTTCTGAATATGTAATTCTTTCCTTTAACATTGAGCATATCCATTTTTGGATGGTACAGTCAACCTTCCATCTTTTATGGCCTGCTCAATAGTTATATAGGAAGTTCTATCGAAGGCACCCTCAATATCAAAAAAGATGCCTGCCGTAATTTCTTTCTGATCCAAAGATCTTTCGATTCTGGTTATCAGATGGTGCAGGGCAACCTCACAGGATTTGCCTGCCTGATAAGCATACTGTGATTGATGAAAAAGTTTCAGCAGTAGCGTGTTTTCTCCTAATATGTCTGTCAATAATCTTTTCTATTGACTTCATCAGAAAAGATGTGAGACATATAGATCTGAACACTCTGGGGTTGTCTTAATTGTCTTTCTCCGGCTTCTCTCCATCCCATGGGTATGTAGCTAAGTGCTAAGCTACATCTTAGTAATTCAAAGCGATATATTATAATTTCTGATAGGCCTCTCTGTAGTAATGCAGGGAAAATGCCATCAACTCCAGCTGCTTTGTAGGGAGAAAAGCTGTTCACTGCCATTTCAAGTGTTTAGCTGGTTATTATTGTTTTTTCTCTATCCCAGTTCTCTTTAGTTACTTCGTAGTTTTCTACTACTGGGAAGGTGAAGTTATCCTTCATTATTTCACATCCAGGAAAATGTGATCTTGCTAATACTTTAAGTATATCCACTCTATTCATGGTATACTCATTACCGTCCCATAGTGATCCCAATTTATCTTGTTGTGGTTGTTTTGACAGAAGTTTATTGACCCTACAGTCTTCTGCTGTGGATTCAATTTCTAGACAGAACTTTCTCCAAGCCTGTCTCTTTGTATTTTCAGATGTACGGTATGTTGTAAGTAGTGCTCTGTATTCTTCCCATCTGCCAGTTCTCTTAGCAATGTTGAATTTCTTTCTCAGAGCTTTCTGTTGGTTTCTAAGGTTTTCATTTCACCATTTGGGGTTTTTACTATTCTCAACCCCACAGCTAACATTGTTCTTCATAGCATCTAGTTACAGTTTTTGTTAGCGTGGTGTTGAGCATTTCTAATTGCCATGTGTTTTCCACTCGTTTTGGCAATTATTAATTTCCTCTTTGAGCATTTCACCATAGTTCACCCAGTCTGTTTGGCTGGGATCCCTATAGTTTTTTTTTGTTGCTTATTGAGTTAGATACTATGTCAAATCTAATGTATCTGTGATCTGAGCATTTTCCTTTGTTTGAAACATGCCAATTTTGCATCTTTTGGCTTATCTCTCAGGAAGCCATGGTTATATCAATCACCTCTAATAAGAATAGTCTTACTTATAAAAGTTGGTCATGTCAAGATTATTTACTATAATATAGTCAAGTAATATCTCACCTCAATGATTTGTGCCAGTGCTCCCCCACACTATGTGGTGGGCGTTGGCGTCCAGGGCCATTATGATGTTGCCGTTGGCTTCTTCCATGAATTTCTCTGTGTTTATCGCAACTGGTGCTGTTTCATATGGAAGATAGATGGATGCCATACTAACTTCTATTCTTTATGTCCTCATGATGAGGCTTATTTTTGCTGCTGCCAAATCCCTGGAACATAAATGCCATAATGGTTGCAGTTTTAAATTCCTTTTATGTAATATGCATGCCCTAGGATTGTCAGGCGAAGCAATGACATTATAGCCCCTCATCTGAATACACTTTGGCATGCCTTTGACGATGTAAGGTTCATGTATCAGTACTATATTAATGTTCTTACCTCTTACCTACTGCTGCTGCACTCCACATGCTGCTATGCAGTAATGAAGATTGATTTGCAGCACCCTAATCATAATATTAGTGTTTTATTAGGCAGAGGCGCCCTTGGGCTCCTCCTCTGAAGGCAGCTGCAAGGGAGACACGCCCCAGAAACCCTTCTAGGGTCCCTGAGCACAGCAGTTGTGGCACCTTTGGGTCCGTCACCCGAAGGGAGCCTTGCAGCCGCAGTTGTGGTAACTGGGGTTACCTTGGCACCTCCGCCGTAATTAATAGGCTTGCCAGCTTCCTTCAAGAGGGGTTTGAAGGAGGGGTTGGCAGCTCCGTCTCAAGATGTCGTAGATGTCGTAGCTGTCGACTCCATATCCTTCGAGCTGCCAGAGGGTGTATTATAATCGAGATTTATTGATGTGCTTACCTCCTGTTCCTCCATTGCTAGTTGGTTGACCGTACTTGCGTTCACTTCCCCTAAGCCGAAGTCCACATTTAGACCACCCACTTCTTGTATCAGAGAGAGCATCAGTGAGCTCACTGATTCCTCATGCAGGATATCCAGGTCGGGACCTGTAACAGAATTATTTGCATCCAAGGATGAAAGTTCATCCTCAGACGAATTAAATATTTTTAAAGTTTTGTTTATAGTATTAAAATTGTTTGGGTGCATCTTTGTTCCCACGAGAATGGGGGCGGAAAAATTACACTAACGGTGATCCCCCCTATCCCCACAGCGGGCTATGTAAGGACGTGTCCTTACTACCTTGGGGCGTCGCCTGGTGCCCCAAGTGGGGGTCGATAGGAGACAGTATATTTTTATACACCCTCTGCCATTCAGTCTCAGCCCGAGCACCATCCACCTAGCTTGGTTTTCTTAGAGGCTCATGGAGGTTGCCAAGAACCCCGCCTCTGTCGTTCTTGAATCCCATCGGATTCTCCAGGGGGCACCACAATCTGTGGCCTTTTTCACCCCTTCTGGCAGACCTTTTTATTAACAAATTAGAACAAAAAAATCCTCTCAGAAAAATCTAAATATGCCCGTCATACTGGTATTGGTATGTTGATGACATAATATGCTTACTGTAAAATTATGATTGACAATATTTATAAAAAACAAAGCAATAATATATGCTTAACACCAACAGAAGAAAAAGCCACCTCGAAGAAATATATTTTGATACCTCATTACAGTCCAATATCTACCAAAGTTGTAAAAGAATTAAGAAAAATAGGTTTAAATTCTGCATTTAAAATAGATAAACCATTACCATCTTATTTCCCTTAACCTAAAGACAAAGTAGATAGACCCTTTCCAAAAAAGCAGTGTACATGAATTAAAATGTAATGACTGTGAAGCTGAATTCACTGGAAAAACTGGATGATTAGTAAATCAAAGATTAAAATAACATTTAAGAGTATACAATAATAAGAACCAGAATGCCAACGTCACTATCCGTATGCTTTTAGAACTGTTAATGACTGTTTAAATTTCGGAACTAGTTCTCTAACTGAAAAAAAATTCCAATAGAAGTGGCCATTAATTAATCAATCCTAATTAAAAGGAAAATGCAGGCAGATGATATTGTGGTTTAAACCTGTAAATCAAACAATCTGTCTCATAACAATGCAATGAAAGGTTCTACAATTATAGTTTCCCAAGTGTACATGACCCAGGCTTATAATTATTCCCAAGAAATTAGTATAAGCCAGCTAGAAGAACAAAAATTGAATCTCAAGCCCTTGATAAGGATGAGGTTAATGATGCCATCACCAGGCTTAAAAATAATATGAACCTCAAAGCGGAAACTTCCCTACTGAACTCCTAAAAACTGGTGGAAGTGAGCTGCCGAAAGATCTCTTCTTTATGATATCAGCAAACGTGGTATTGCTTTCTAATCAGAACAGATCTATGATTTGTCATATTTGAAAAAAGGGTGATTTGTGTATATGCAGCAATTATCGAGGATCACTTGATGTGCTCATGATGGTGTAGAAGAATCAATATAATTAGGATTGATGAATTTTCACTAATTCTATTGGAATTTTTTATTTTAAGACTAGTTTTGAGTGTTAAAGATTCATCATCAGTTATAAAAACATTGTAGAGACAAACAAATCAGAACAAGAGTTGAATAGCTCATGACAAACAACAAGAAAAGGAGCTTCCAAATTGTAGAAAAGGAGCTTAAATCAATAGCTCTGTATTTAAAGTTTTTTTTTTTTTTTTTTTTTTTTTTTTTTTTTTTTTTTTTTTTTTTTTTTTTTTTTTTTTTTTTTTTTTTCCCCAAGACCCTATTGGATGAATCTTAAGTTGGATGGGATTTCTATGGATGTTTGGCCTTTTTCTGTACTGGGTACACTGTAAGGCCAACAGGAAGTTATTGAAATCTTGGGGTGTGGTTGCTGCTCATATGCTCATAGCTTAGATCAGATCTGTGTGCGGACCATTCTTGAAAGGGGGCATGAAGATGCATTATCTTTTCATTTTTCCACATATTTTCAAAGCAGCATAATTCTTAAAAAGCTGAACAGTGCCCTCCCTATACAACACTAGGAAGTATGTATATATGTATACAGTAGACTCCCCCTTTGCTGATGGCTGATATAAACAGACATTAGAAGTAGTCTATAGCTCTTGTATGTATAAAATCTATCATTTGTTTCAAAAATTTAGTGTGCTCCAAACCCAATTCTGTATGAATTATTATTACTATTAGCACTCAGTATTTAATAGTTCTGTAACAATAGCCAAGCTATGGTTTCTGTAATAACCATTTCAAAACTTGGTTTATAGTATATTCTATTACCATAACCTGTAAATTTGTTTATTAATTACTTGTTTAGCTATGAAATTAATTTATTAAATTTAAAATAAATGTTGGTTATTTCATTTTCAGAAAAAGATGTCATGAGTGAAACTTGTGAAGATAATGTAACTTGGTCAGGTTGGGCATTAGGTGCTCTTACATCAAAATTTTTGAGAGCTAATGAAACAGAAGTGAAAACTGAGGCAGTGGAAAATAAAAAACCTGGTAAGTGAATCCCACCTTATTATTACCACCTTTTTGATGGTGTGTATTATTTAAAACAAACCATATCAGCTGTTGACTGATAAAACTAATTTAGATCCTTATGAATTAATGAATTAGAGCCTTATTACCTTTTTTAAGTAGGGTCGAGTGGGGTTCAGTGTAATATCATGATTCTATCTATCTATCTATCTCGGCGCTACAACCCGTTGCCGGGTCCGGCCCTCCGCCAGCAACTTCCGCCATTCGTCACGGTTTTGTGCAGCCACCATCCAGTTGCGCAATCCCAGGATGCTCCAAGCGTCAGTCGCAACTCCATCCTTCCACCTGCATCTCGTCCTTCCTCTTCTTGTTCCATGAAGCGGTTCCTTCAATAGCCTTCCAGGTAATTCTTCTTCCCCCATGCGAGCCACATGTCCCGCCCACCTTAATCGGGCCAGTTTGATGACCTGAAGGACATTCTGTTCCGCAAATGAACCGTATACCTCCTGGTTTGTGCGTCTCCTCCAGGTTCCGTCCACCAAAACTCCTCCAGGTTCCGTCCACCAAAACTCCTCCAAATATCCTACGGAGGATTTTCCGCTCAAAAACAAGGAGATTTTTTTCACTACTCTTGGTTGTAGTCCATGTCTCTGAGCCGTGTGCTAGAACTGGGCGTATTATGCTTCTATATAAGTGCAGCTTCGTTTGACGTGAGGAGTTTACTTAGGCTATAATAACATTTGTTGGCAGACATTATTCTTCTTCTAATCTCGACTTCTGTTCGATTGTCTTGGGTTACCATCGAACCAAGATATATGAAGTCAGTGACTTGCTCGAATGTGTAGTCACCAAATGTCACTGTTGTATTGCGTCCAGGGGTCTCCTCGGTCACCAAATATTTAGTCTTTGTCTGGTTCACTTCCAGTCCAAGTTTCTTTGCGGGAGCCACCAGTGCTTGAAATGCTTCCTCGACTGTGCGTTGAGACCGGCCAACAATATCAACATCGTCCGCATAAGCCAAGAGTTGCATACTTTGATTGAAAATTGTGTGCCCAACCTGTATACCCGACTCCCTCACGGCCTTCTCCAGGTCAATATTGAACAACAGGCATGCAAGGGCATCACCCTGCCATAGCCCTTTCGTCGCTCGGAATTCTCCTGACAGATCTCTGTTGATGCATACTGAGCACAAAACCTCGCTCATAGTCATCCTCACCATACGTATGAGCTTCTGAGGGATCTGGAATTCCTCCATTGTTTGGTAAAGCGCCTCTCTGTTAATACTATCGTATGCGACCCTAAAGTCGATGAAGAGATGGTGAGTCTTTAACTTGTATTCATATCCTCTCTCCAATATGGTCCTCAGGCTGAAGATTTGATCCACTGTCGATTTCCCGCTTCTAAACCCACACTGGTAGGGGCCGATGACTCTTTAATTAAGATTAAACTAATTTAGATCCTTATGAATTAACCAAGCCTTATTACCTTTTTTTTAGTAGGGTCGAGTGGGGTACAGTGTAATATCACGATTAGCTCTTTCATTTGAAAGAGCTAATCATGATATTAGATTCATGATTCTTCATTGTCTTTTTATTTGTTTGTCAAACTCATGTGCCGCCATCTTAAACAGCTATCATTGGAGGTCAAATTGCAGGATAAATGGAAGAATAATCAAATTTGTTTCTTGTAAAAAAAATTGTGAAGAATTGGCTAGTGAAGTTTTGTTCTTATAGAAAAACTAATGATTTCTGGTGAGTAAGTATATGATCCATTTAATCTTCAATTGGTTGGTGTTTGAATTGTAAACAAAGTTTATAACAATTTCTAATTCATATAATTTTAATGAATTTTTGTTTTAAGCAGTAGGGCGTGGGACACAGTGTAACATAACGTTATACTGTGTCTCCTTTGATATATTTTTTTTCTAGGTGTGTTTCTTCAAAAATAGTTCAAAATAGGAAAAGGAAGATGAACATTGGTTTCTACAATGCTAACAGTATTAAAGAAGAAAAGAGTATTCTCGTATTATAAATTTGTTTTTGCTTAATTTTATATTATCATTTATTAAAAATGACTTTTTTGTTACACTGTTCCCCACTTGACCCTACATCTATTTCAATTTTAGTTTATTTTTTGTTTTAATCTTTTCCCTCTCCTATTTCCTGAAGTGTTTTAGTTGATTTTTGTTATGCAGTAAATTCATGGGATGTTAATTAGCTTCAATTTTTAAAAATCAATGATTATCCACATAAAAAAAAAAATGACCAATAAAATGGATTAAACCTGCATTTTTGTTTGATTTTTCTTAATAGTGAATAAAATTGCATTATTGAAACCACTTCAAAATTAAAAAAGAATTGCATTTATTTATTATTTTTATCAATAATCACATTCACAAGCTTTCTCTTTTATTCTAAAATAATACCACAATGTAATTTTTGGATCAGGAAAAAAAAATAAAAATAAAAATAATCATTTGAGGGAAATGCATCAATGGTAGTTCTCTCATGAGTAAATTTATTCATCTACTAATAAATTTTTAATTTTTGGATGAATGATTATTATAAGAATATGCATATATTTTTCATTCTTATGTAACATATGTATTTATATTACTGAAATAAATCCTGACATGTTGCCGTTTTTTAATTTTACTTTTTCTTCATATTCAAACTGTTTTCATTATTTATGAATCAAAGATCATTAGACTTATAAGTTCAATAGTTTCAGAAACTTCAGTAAATGAACTAAAGGTAATGAAAGAACTGATGACAAAAGCAGATTCTCATTCTGAAGATGAATCCTCTGATTATGATGGTTGGAGTGATGGCAAATGTGATGGTTGGAATGATATTTCTGTAAATATTTATTTGTTATTATTAATAATATAATATTTGAAATACTCATGTATATTTGATAATTAGTGTTTTCCTTCCAGCAGTAAATTATATATTTAGATTCAGATGTAATCTAAATTTATTTATTTTATTTATTTATTTTTTTATTTTTTAAATTACTGAGCTAATAAGAGGAGCTTTTGTGGTTTTTAATGTCAGTGCCATTAGAAATGCATCCATTATACATTAAATAAAAATATTATTTCTATAAATAAATAGAATAGATAAATCCATTCATAAAATGATTGGTACAATATTACTAATTTGTGAGCTGGTACATAAAATTAAATTTATTATTTTACTTTGTTTATATACAAATCTCCATGACAGAAAAAAAAAAATAGTAGTACTTGATTACTCTTGAAACATTTTTGAAAAAATAAAATAAAACAGGTTATCAAAGATTGGTTTTCACCAATTCCTTTGTCCTTTTAAAAACTTACTTTGCCATTTTGAATGTTCTTACCAGATATTCTGTCTTCCTTTCAATAACGACATATTCTTGTGTCCACAAGTATTAACTAATTTCGTGAATAAGTATTGTTTAGATTATGTAGTCATTTTGTGGGCATTCATTGTGGATAGGATGTCATAGAAATAAACCTTCACTAGGATAATTTTAAAACTTCATCATTGTTTTCTTTTTCTTAAATTTCAGGAAATTCCCCCAATAAAAGAAAGTATGGGGAAAAAAAATCAAGAAAATATTCCAAGAAGAAATGCAGGTCCCATGAAACTTGGCACTCGTTCGAAAAAATGATAAATTATTTTTTTCCTACCTATTTTTTATAATTCATTTGTAAAAAATGTAAAATTTTCTATGTATATTTGTTAGCCAATAAAATGTATTACTTACAATATTTAACACTATTTATCTCCTTATGTTATATACTGTATGCTGCTTGTCTTTAGTTCATTAGAATTTTTTATTTCAATGAACCTGAACCAAGGGAAACTATTAACATTCCATTGTCATTTTGCTATATAGTTATTTATGTAATTTATTATTAATGATTTTTTCGTATACCACCTACTGTAAATAAAAAAAGGAAAATTGAAAAAGGAACATGATTTAGTTTCCATTCAGTTTTTTAAAATTTTTTTGCTGGTAAAAAACTTTTCATAGCCAATAAAATTTATTACTTAAAATATTAAACACGAGGCAGGGGGGGGGGGGGGGGGGGGGGACGTGCCCTGGGCGGCAGATTTCAAAGAGTGACAAAATTTAAATGTTTATAAAAAAATAATAAGTTATTAAAAACGTTTTAAAAATAATAATATTACATTATAGTATAGTGTTTCATTTTATTTGATTTTTTTGCATACTTTATAAACTTAATTATGTTGTATTATGGAAGTATTGTATTGTAATGGTGGGGAAGGGAGTAGGATGGGATCGGCAAACTGATCTTTGCCCCTCCTGACAAATCTCCGAGTTCAGACCCTGCCAATTTGTATAATACTTTTGTTACAGAGGTAAATTTAGAATGTGCTATTACTGTAGGATCTGTTATCTTCATACAAAAAGCTCTATTTTCAGTCATCCAGAAGATTTCATTCCTTTATGCCTCAGTATTTTTGAAAGAATGGTTTTCTATATGTAGTGATTTTAATATTTGAATACATTAAAGTCTAATATGTTATTGTTGGATGTATGAAATATCTAATATTTTTTAAAAATCACTATTAATTTTAATTGAATGATTTTTTATTAGCACGTTAACTGCGAAACATGTCTCCAGGGACATGTAAGCAGTGTCTTCTTCGGTGCAGGATGCTTTTATGGAGTACCACCCTCCAGTGGGGCAAAAAAAAAAAAAAGAGTTCATAAAGCTTGGAAATGTTTTTGAAATAACTTCAGTATGCATGGTTGTTGACTGTTTCGGCTTCTACAATCGTAAATTATGATTTTTCAAATACATGTCCCTGGAGACATTTACCACATAGTATTTTATAGAGGTGACCACGATGTGGTACATGTCTCCGTGGACATGTACGGACAGGCTAGTACCAGTGAGAAAAACCATAAAATAGTATCGTAAAGTCATATTTGAAGTCTTATTAGGTACCACTGTTGTGAATTCTTGGCTGATCTACAATCAACTAGTAACAAGTTTGCAATCATTTACTTTAGAAGATCTTTGATTGAAAGTATGGTTTCCTTCATTATCACGGCAAATATTCCTCCCACAATCAATGAAAACATGCGGAGAAAGAAACACAATCTAATAATTCCTCTGGTCCATATGAAGGCGCGTATGTTGTGGCTGTTACGCGAAACTGAGGAAGACAATTTCAAGTAGAGAAGCGGATAAATGTGCTAGGCACGTCACCAGTTATTGTAGTAGATGTCCTGGTGAGCCAGGTTGTTGCCTTGAATGTAAAATAATTTCACTTCATTTAACATTCATGTCTTAGAAATTTGAAATTATTTTTTTCAAAAAATACGATTATTTATGTCTTTTGTTATTTGCAATTTAATGCATTAGTGAATATTAAATTTAACTTTTATCATAGTTTGCTTTAGAAAACAAAACAGATAATAGGTTGTAATATTTTCATAGAAAAGATTTGGATTAGTGTTCCAGTTAATAACTATTCTTGAAAATAAGAATATAATAAATGTCTAAATCCTGATATGTAATTTTTCGCTACTAAAGTGTAATTTATTATTTCGATTGTTCTAACTCCATCCTTAGTCATTAGATCCTGCTCCTACTATGACATAAGTTTTATCTATGATTCCTGTAATAATATAGAAAAAATAAATATTAGTGGACCATTCCTGATAGCAGAGTGAATTTTTATTGTTATGTAATGCACTGGGAAGAGTGACGCATACATATCCCCGGGGACATGTACCACACAGATTGGGAGGTAACCTGAAACCCATCCCGCAGTTAACGTGTTAAATTAACTTTAAATTACAATTATTGAATGTACTTTTTTAAACTAAATTCAGTTAGGACACTTAAATGGTAACCCTAATCATTCCAAGAAAATACATCCATGCGAGGTCTATACAAATTTTAAATATTTTTAAAATGTATATTTGGCATGCATGAGCCTTCTACCTCATACTCTTAAGGCTAAACATCCAGATTTTTAGTAAGATTTTTTTTCAAGAGATGGCAGCACTTTTGGGACGAATTTATTTCCGCTCTCATTTGTGAACAGAATCACCAATATTAGATCTGTAAACGGATTTGGTAATAAAAACCCCATTAAATTCACGCTACATTTTCCGAATTTTTTTTCGTCAATTATTTTAGAATTTAAAAAAATTATCTGGCGAACTATTGACTTTTTAAAAAAAAACTGGTTATAGCCACTTAGTCATAGGTCAATTGAACACAATTATGCATAGAGATTCGTTTTTGGTTGCATAGGTTGATCATAATTTGAAAAATACGATATAATAATAGCAGGTGATTTGATTAGTAAGCTTCCTGCTGTTGTAGTAGTGGGGGAAGGGATGTGAGGACCCAGCTCCCAGTCAGCTACCGATCTAACATCTCCCCAATAGTGGAAAAACCGACAGAATAGTGGTCAACAAAATTTGATATACATTTTAGAATATAAATAATATTTTTAAAAAACGAACCTGTGTGCAAATTCAAAATAACTATATATTTTCTTCTGTAGTTAATAAAAAGAAAAAAAAAACTAAAACAAACTCTTTTAAAAGCATAGTTACAATATCTATGAAATTTATAAACATTTTTAAACCGAGGAGATATTAAAAATAATAAACCGATAAAAAATGATATTTTGAACAAATAACGAGTTAACAAATGAATACTTTATGTAATTAGAAATACCCTAAATAAATATTTTGGCATTGATCAAGAGGAATTTATTTCACTGATTATTATATTCGATAAACGGAATTCAAAGTGTAAAGTAATCATTAGGACCAAAACATGTGTTTAGTTTTCCACATTTAGTTGAAGTTTTCAGCTACTGAACCAACTGCAACTAATTCGGTACTATACTTTCTTACTGAGTTCCAATATCACAGATGCCCTGGATTCTTATATTCTCTGGAACCTGATGAATTAGGGTTTGGTAGGAATTGAGAAAAACTTAGTTTACAGTAAGGTTCAAAGCTTTTTTCTTCCTTATTATTTATCGAACATATCACTTTGTATTGTTTTTATATGTTATAAGCTATAAATTTTGGTTTTAATTTTATAAGAATATTTCAGCGAATAAAAAGTTGTATTTTAAAAAAAAAAAAATGTTTTGTTTGATAAAATTATCTAAGACGTCGCCAAGAAAAATTATTGTGAAAAAGTGTGAGATTCATACTTCCTAAAAACCTAGTGTTTTTTTTTACTGCTTCATTCATCAAACCGTTGCCTGGTAACAACTGAATTTTATCCAATAGATGTTTTACTTGGCCTACTTAAAAAATCAATTAAAACTCCAAATATTATTTATATGTCATAGAACAGGGTGGACCTTTTTGGTTTATCACTCCATTCATTCCTTATATCTCCGGTGGGAAATTTCACCGCGCCCCTTTTGAAGTTTCGTTTTCATTTTATTATATGTTTTGTTGTACTCCATATACCTACCACCTATTGAGGGAAAAGTTGGCCTCTTTAGGCCAAGACCCCTGTACTATAAAAATCAACAGAACCAAAATCAAACAAATCAAAATCAACAACAATTTTGATCAAGTAATACCCACGCCAGCACACTAAAAACCGCTTACTGTTTTGAAATCCAAGTTTTTTTTGCTATAACTCCAAAACTGTTTGTCCGAACTAAAATTTCATTTTTTCAAATAAAATCAATAAATAAATACATAAAATTTTTAAATTTATAAAATTAAATTTTGAAAAAACTTGATTTCGCGGAGAAGTGCAACCCCAGTCAGAGTGCTGAAATGAGGGGTGTAGAGTATGCACTCTACAAATAAAATATGCGACTATTTTTGACTTCACAGCTTCGTTAGGAGTCGTTGGAAGGTAAAGGTGACTTTTCAGCCCCTTATTTAGAATGTCAAAACAAAGGTATATGCAAAAATTTAGCTTCATTCCTTCCTTTCCGAGATGAAATCCTTATTTGACTGGGGTTTTGGTGGAATTTCTCACTGGTAGTTCTATAATTATGATTACAACAAAACCTTGTACATTACATTGTAAAATTATTGTACATAGATATATAGATATCTAATCTGTGCAATATAATCAAACCATTACGATCTTGTATCAAATTTTATAATTTTTTGAACTCAACAATTTTTTATGAAAACAAAAGTACTAAAGCTTTTTTATTTTAATATTAATAAAGTAAGTAATTTCACAATATAGTCCGAATGTTAGTAGTAGTAGGAACTAAAACTTTTATGCAAACTCTCTTTTAAATTAAGTGTTCACTCAAACGTTCATTTGAACTCTTTTGAAAAAATATGAATAAAACAAAATTTGTTGGAAATTAGATTTGCTTTATTAATGCATAGAACGAAAATGTGCAAAGAGTAGCGGTTTCCGGGTTATTTGATCAAACAGCTAGGATCATACGATGTTCATCCCTTTCATAAATGTTCTAAAAACCATAATTGTATAGGGATTATTATTGTTTGACTCTGATTCATGTTGACTACCGCTATAGTCCCGGCATCTGTAATAATGTCAACTCATGAGCTTTTTTACCCGATTTCATACAAATTTTTGATATATTTTTTATATTTTGTTAAGAAAAAAAAACGAACCCCACAATGTGATGTGGCCGTGAGAAATCAGAAAAAAACAACAACATTTTCTTCAATTGATTTCCACTACTTGTATTTACAACAAAATAAATCAAATCATACAAATATAAAAGGATAAACCGTTTTGTAGGTACCAATATCCAACCAATAGTAGGAAATTACATTTGAAAATTACGATGGGGAATATTTTTTTGAATCTACATTTCCCCATCATATTCCCCATTTCAACCTCCTTTGTCGTCTTCAAAAAGCTCTTGCTGTGAAAATTGAACGAAGGATCTTTCTTCTCATTTTAAAATTACTTTTCCCCGTTATTTTTTAAAAAATATGTTTTAATTATTATGGTTGAAATACGCTATGGAAAAATTACACATCCACAAGCCAGTTATAAAACTGATTTTATTTATCTGTCATTGTTTAATTTTATTTACGATTTTTACAGTCAACTAATATAAAATTATTGATTTTCAAAGTTGAATTTGAACAACTCAGCGAAACGACAGCACTATGTTTTCAAATTACATCATATTAAGTAAATATT
Organism: Euschistus heros; assembly: GCA_003667255.2. NCBI lineage: Eukaryota > Metazoa > Arthropoda > Insecta > Hemiptera > Pentatomidae > Euschistus > Euschistus heros. Next base: position 5,851,716 of record RCWM02000005.1, read on the forward strand.
ATATATAAGTAAATGTTACTCTTTTTCATTATCAGCTCTTCTTTTCAGTTCTGGTTTTCTTCGTCTAGCAGATAAGCGGAGATTCTTTTTGGATTTAGAACTATTTATATAAAAATCTCTACGTCCAATAGATTGTTATGCTCTGTCTTTAGAACGATGGAAATTGAACGGAAATACAATTTGTTCTGAACAGGAAATATTTTCAATTGTTATTGGGTTTCCCAATAACTACTATGGGCTTGACTTCATATACCGACATGCTACTTAAATTTATATTAGGTACAAGGTAATAAATTTACATATGTAAATTTAAATATAATTACATACGTACCTATCGGCAAGGTAACTTATGGAATTTATTTGGAACATTTTATATTATTTGTCCTAATACATTACCGGTGAAAAGTGTCAGATAGTGTTAGATTTCCTGCAGTAAGTAAACAAAACTTTTTCTCTATTTGAAAATAAATAGAGAAAGATAGAACATAACAAAGTAAAGATAGAACATAACAAAGAAGAACAATCTATTGGACGTAGAGATTTTTATATAAATAGTTCTAAATCCAAAAAGAATCTCCGCTTATCTGCTAGACGAAGAAAACCAGAACTGAAAAGAAGAGCTGATAATGAAAAAGAGTAATATTTACTTACTATGATGTAATTTGAAAACATAGTGTTGTTTCGCTGAGTTGTTCAAATTCAACTTTGAAAATCAATAATTTTACATTAGTTTACTGTAAAAATCAATGACTGATGAATAAAATCAGTTTTATAACTGGCTCCTTGGAAATGTTTTAGAATTGCCGTAATATAAGGTAATTCAAGTCTCGTGGATATGTATACCATAATAATTAAAACATATTTTTAAAAACATAACCGGGAAAAGTAATCTTGAAGTGTAATTTCCTACTATATGTTGGATATTGGTACCTACAAAACGGTTTATCCTTTTATATTTGTATGATTTGATTTATTTGGTTGTAAATACAAGTAGTGGAAATCAATTGAAGAAAGTAATTTTTTCTGATTTCTCACGGCCACATCACATTGTGGGGTTCGTTATGTTTTCTATTTAATGAACAATAATGAATATTATTTATTGAAAGGTGTTGAATTATTTATTATTTTTTTTCAAAAGAGCTCAAATGTACGTATTGAGTGAACATTTAATTTAAAAGAGGGTTTGCATAAAAGTTTTAGTTCCTACTACTACTACTAACGTTCGGGCTATATTGTAAAATTACTTGCTTTATTAATATTAAAATAAAAAAAACTTTTGTACTTTTGCTGATTTCATAAAACATTGTTGAGTTCAAATGGCTATAAAAATTGATACAAGATCATAATGGTTTGATTACATTGTACAGATTAGAAATCTGATGAATTCTAATATCTACAATAATTTTAAATTGTAATGTACGTTTTGTCGTAATTATAAATTATTATAGAACTGCCAGTGAGAAATTCCATTAAAACCCCAGTCAAATAAGGTTTTCACCTCGGAAAAGAAGAAATGAAGCTAAATTTTTGCATATACCTTTGTTTTGGCATTCTGAATAAGGGATGAAAAGTCACCTTTACCTTCCAAAGACTCCTAACGAAGCTGTGAAGTCAAAAATAGTCGCATATTTTATTTGTAGAGTGCATACTCCACACCCCTTGCGGGGTCGCACTTTTCCGCGAAATCACGTTTTTCCAAAATTTTATTTTATAAATTTAATTTATTTATTTATTTATTTTATTAGAAAAAATGAAATTTCAGATCGGACAAACAGTTTTGGAGTTATAGCGAAAAATGTGCAAAAAAAACTTGGATTTCAAAACATTAAGCGGGTTTTAGCGTGCTGGCGTGGGTATTTTACGGGATTTGATCGAAATTTAATATATAGGTTCTTATAGTAACTTTAACCAGCTTTAAGATGGAAAAAATAATTTTGCATCGAACTATTAGTTTCGGAGCTATAGCTAAAAGAGTGCCGACAAACGTGTTTTCGCCGAGAAGTGCGACCCCAGTGATAGTGCTGAAACGAGAGGTGTGTAGTGCATGAAATTTGCGACTATTTTTGACTTCACAGCTTTGTTAGGAGTAGTTGGAAGGTAAAAATACTAAAAGTCCCCGACCCTGAGGGAACGAGATTCCCCAGTTTACGTTGGGGGAAGTGGAGAAGATCTCTATAGTTTTTCGATTATATCTCAAAACGGTGGACTCTGGAAAAATATGATACTGATCAAAATTAAAGCTAATTAAATTTTCTATAAACATTTGTCTAACGCTCAACGGTTTTCGAGATATACGTTATTAAAAATAGATAATAATCAAGAAAAACAAATTGTTACCTCACTTTTTGTCAAATATTTTTAATTAAGTGCCAAAATGTATATACGAAATTAAAGAAATTTAATGCTCTACAACTTTGATTCCGACATTTTTTCTGAGAAACGATTGATGAAGGCACTAGAAGCAAATGTTTGTCCGAACCGGTGCCCGCTACTGTTTTTCCACACTATATCTTGAAAACGGCAAAGACATCGAGATATTTGAAAAAAAAACAACTGATTTTGTGACCTTTGACCATGAATATCATTATGCTAACATGCTGAGGTTGGTGACTTTTTACCACTTATTTAGAATCCTAAAACGAAAGTATATGCAAAAATTTAGCTTCATTGCTTCCTTTTCGAGATTTGCTGTCTAAAACTCCTTATTTGACTGGGCTAGTAGAACTCTCAAGGTATAAATATTCTTATTGCCCAATGTTTTATTATTATTCCGAGATATCATTTGTTGTTTGAATTATATTTTATTTATTAATAAATAATTTTCATGGACCGAATGAAACAAATCGGTAAGAGTGAATTTACACTTACAGAGACCGATAAAAGTTTTTCTTTTGATTCTTTGCCAAAGTAGTTAGTTCAGGACTCTTATATTCCAGATAATTTCTACTTCTACTATATTGTCTCTTACGTTCTTTTAAGGGTAATTTTTTGTTTCTCTCTCTCTCTCTCGCTTTATGGGCAATGGTATTTTCGCAATAATGTTAGGATAGATAGATAGATATACATATTTCTTTTTGGTCGGCCGTCAGAGATATTTGTATTATTTTGAGATTTTAACTGAAAATTAAAATAATGGATCAGAGACAAATACGTTCTGCCCAAAAGATATTGGGATCAGAGAAGGAAGAAATATCAGGAGCTAAGCAACAAGAAGAGAGAGTGCTTGTAAATGGTATGCAACGGACTGAGTTTGAAGAAACAAATGTAACAATATCTCTGGACTCGGAAGTAACTGAGACACGGATAGAAAATTAGACGGAAGAAAGATTTAGCAATGAATTAATTGAGGGAAAAATTAACGCGACACTAAACGATTGGTCACAAATATTCAAAGATTTGCAGTCGGATACGATAAAAAGAATGGAAACAATGTTTAACAGAATGACCATGGAGTCAAAAGAAACAATTAAAGAGATAAAAAATAGCTGTAAAGAACATCATATGGATTGCAGTGAGAGGTATGTCAAAATGGACTTGGTCAAAACCAAGCGGGCCAGTAGGTTGAGAGCAGCAATGAGAAGGAATAGCTGGGGACTCGGAAATGGGAATCGCATCGATTTATCAAGAATTAACAGATTTATTAATACTAGAACCAACAGATTTTCAAAACCAATTTCAAAATATAATTTGTCCTCAAATAACTTTTAACCTCGGGGAAATACTGGTTAAGGCTTTAATAGATACCGGAAGCCAAGTTACCTGCATGAACGAAGCCTTTTATGAAAAATATAAAGAGAAGCTCCCGGTGGCGAGCCTTAGGATTACTACAGCACTGAAAAGGAAGTCTACACCTATCAAAGCTCAGGTACTAGTTGACTCTTCATTGCAAGGCAGTCGATTGAAAGTGAATTTTCTGATTATACCTAACCTAAGTCAGGATTGTATTTTAGGGTATGACTTTATAAAGGTCCATATAAGTGAAATTAACGTCAAAGAAAATTTTTTGATCATAAAAGATGACGACGAAAATGAAGAGAAAATTCACTTGGCGAATGATAAGATGGAATTACGACCGAAACCTAGTGCAGGAATAGGTCTTGTTAAAGCTATAGAGTATGAGGCAAATCAAAATGAGGATAATATACAAGATAAAATAGAACAGATAAAAAAGGATCAATCCCATATCCCCAGTGTCATTTTAGAGAATCTGAAAAAAAATTATAAAGAAATATTCTAGAATATTTTCAAAAAGCACGGGTAGAATAAAAGGTTATGAATATAAGTTAAAACTAACAGACGAGGAAGTTGTTCGACAAAAACCATACCCAATCCCCTTCCATAAAAAGGAAGCAGTGAAAGCGGAGATCAAAAGGATGCTGGACGAAGATATTATTCAGAGGAGCCAGAGCAATTATTTAAATCCTATTGTAGTAGTGAATAAGAGTGATGGTAAAGTGAGGATCTGTTTGGATGCACGTAAGCTCAATAACAAAATACTTCCAGACTACGAACAATCTGAGAGTATGGAAGAAATCTTAAAACACTGCAACGGGAAGAAAATATTCACAACAATTGACCTCACGAAAAGTTTTTATCAAGTAGCGTTAACTGGAGATTGTAGGAGGTACACTGCCTTCATGCACGAAGGAAAAATGTACGAGTTCAAAAGGCTCCCATTTGGGTTAAAGGTTTCACTAGCTGGATTGAGTAGGGGTCTAACCCAAATATTGGGCAGGTTGAATAGTCAAATCAGACCCTATGTGGATGATTTATTGGTCATGAGTGAAACCCCAGAAGAGCACCTTACAGTCTTAGAGGAATTATTCTGTGTGCTAATGGAAAGTGGTATTACTCTTAATTTAGAAAAAACGCAATTTTTCCGAACTTCGCTGGACTACGTGGGTTTCGTACTTACCACAGAAGGTCTGAGACCACAAAAAATCGAAAATAGAAGCCATCAAACAAATACCAGCCTCTAAGTGTGTCAAAGACTTACAGAGTCTGATGGGCCTCACCAACTACTATGCAAAGTTCAATCCAAAATATGCCACTCACATGGGGAAACTGACACACCTGTTAAAGAAAGGTAGGAAATGGTGTTGGGGAAAAGAGGAAGATAAGGCATTCCAAGACCTGAAAAATTCATTCATTTACGACGTTATGTTGAGTCATCCTGACTTTAGGGAGACTTTTATTTTACAAACTGACGCCAGCAGTTACGCGGTGGCGGCACAACTAATGCAGGAAATAAGCGGAAGGACACAGGTCATCTCGTATGTAAGTCGAGTTTTAAAGGGACCAGAATTATCCTTCAGTACCACAGAAAAAGAATTACTGGTAATAGTGTGGGCAATTAAAAAAATTGTCACCTACCTAGCAGGAAGACCGTTCAAGATTCAAACTGATCACCATGCCCTTACTTATATACAGACATGTAGAAATACTACAAATAGGCTCCTTCGGTGGAGTTTGTTCCTCCAACAATTTAACTTTAAAATTGTACACATAAGGGGGAAAGATAATGTGGTAGCCGACTTTCTAAGCCTGAAAGTATTAGGTGAACCTAATCAAACCTGTTGAATGGGCAATACCGGATAAAAGAATAAATAAAATTATATCATCATTTCGGTATAATGAGGAAGATATGGAAAAAGAAAAACTTATTTGGTTACGACGAAATAAAGGAAGAAAACTGAATTTAGGACAATACTCCTATGAATTTAAGGGACGATATATTATAAGCCAGAAAGTGAGGAAACCTCCCCGGATTCTAGTCCCAAAGAAGAATTTATAAGGTGCAGTCATGAGACACTGGCACACATTCGAATGGTTAGGCTCTTGAACACGCTGAACCGTTATTTCCACCTACGAGACGCAGCAAATCAGATAAAGGAAGTAGAGAGGTGTTGTTATGAGTGTCAAGTTTCCAAATTCCCGAATAGAACCTTCCATGCAGAAGCAAAATCTACCGAAGTAGATGGGCCTTTACAATTGGTCAGCGCAGATTTTCTCGGACCTCTGACCACGGGGGCAGGAGGAGTGAAATATGTAATATGTATTTGTGATGGTTGACAATTTTAGCAAGGTGGTCCAGTTGCGCAATATTAGAGCAGCTACCACGAAGGCCGCACTGAAGTGTGTTAGACAATTTTGTATGTCATATGGAACCCCCGAGAAAATATTGACTGATAGAGGGACAAAATTTACAAGCGATAAATGGAGGGAAAATCTCGAGGAACTGGGAATTAACAGCATATTGTGCTCAGTCAGGCACGCGCAAGCAAATGCAAGCGAACGGATAAATAGGGATTTGGGTAACGCATATAGAGCACTCGTAGGTGAAAATCATAAATCTTGGCCCAAACATACAGATGCCATTAATAATACTATCAACAATTCATACCAAACAACAATAGGAGCAGTCCCAGTTGAAGTGCTTTTCACCAGAAGAAGAAAGACTCCTTGGGAAAAAATAATTAAACAATACCTCACAAAGGAAAATTCAAAAATCCCAGATAACGAAATGAACCATTTAAGAGGAAAGTCCTGTATGATAAGTTTTGAACATTGTTTTATATTATTATGAGGTTCTACATTTCTTGCGTAATATTGTTTTCATACGAAGTGTAAAAAGTATTTGTATTATTTTAGTTATAGGGTCAGCAAAATATAAAGGTTTGTAAATATATGATAGGTTTCACTTGTAGACATTGTAAATTCACTTAAGTGAACTAAGTTAAAGAAAAAAAATCAGTAACTCATTACTAATTTTTTTCTTTTCCCCAGACCCTGGGTAAATGCAATGTATTATGGGTACTCGGAGCAATGCTTTGTTAATAATTAATAATAAAACGGCGTTGTTTCAGCCGTTCATTTTATGTTTAAAAACAATTCCTGATAATTTGTTTAAATTTAATTAGTCTAGAACTTTCTCTCTCAATTTCATATTTTTAGAAAAATAATTTATCTAAAAAAAAGTTAATAACAAAATATTGTTATATTTTATATTAAATGTTTATAACAGCGGTTTGTTGTCATAATCATAATCATGTATTAGATGTAGTATTAAGCCTCAGTAGTTGGCCGGTTGTTGACCAGTGAGCGTCATGTAAAACGGACGATGTTTTTTTTGTTAATGGTGTGTCCCGTACATTTATGGGAGGCCGTATAGCTCCTATATTGTTTTTTTTTTTTGTTCTTTTATCTCAACCCATGCCTTTTTTTTTGTTTCGTCTGGAACTCCTGGACCACGACCATCGTCAAGCAGTTCGTGTGCGGCCGGCCAAGACGAAAAAATCAAATTCAGTAAATCAACAGAACCAAAATGAGGACTTTTTTTTTTCACAGGGTATTTATAAGTCAAATGTTATTCTATTTTTTTTTTTTTTTTTTTTTGTAAAGATAAATATTAGTTTAAATATGTACATATTAGCAGTTAATTTTTTTTTTGTTTTGCTAATTTAGAGCTCTGTTTATTTTATTGGTTTTCTTTCTTTCTAATACAGATATATATTTTTTTTAAATTATACAAACACAAATTGTGAGTGAAATTGAGAGAAATTAGATTAATTTTATTACAAATGTCTATTAATAAATAAGTGTTTTTTATATTGACTAATTATTGGTCAAGTTAACCTTTAACTTTAAAAACCAGCGTTCCAGAGTTGGTACGCAAGGGAAAAAAAGCTGTTCAAGGGTGCAATTTCTGTTACCCTTACTGTGCCCTAACAAATTTTGGTCCTCAGGGCCGGATGCCTTTTTTTTTTTTTTTTTTTTTTTTTTTTTTTTGAAACTTTATAAAATTTATCAAATTATCTAACATAATATTTATTTCAGCATTAAATATTTCAATATTCACTTACATTTTTTTTGTTAATCGGACAAGAATTCTCCTGAAATAATTACTAGTCGTTATATATCCTTAGTGGTTTCTCTTTTCGTAAATTGTTATATTCATTATCATTACTATGGCTCCCAAGCTAGATAGCAAAGCGGAGGCGCTCGAAGAACAAATTGAAGAAATCAATGACTTATCTTCAGACATCATGGCTACCCAATCTATAGGCCTATCACTTGTTTCAAACCCCACTAAAATAAATTTGTTTAAAGCTAAATTGTCTCGAATTGATTCAACATGGGATAAATTTCTATCTATTGCCATGAAAGCAAAACGCGCAGCAGTTCAGTTGGAGAAAACGACAGAAGCAGACCATATTGCAGACCTGATTTCTCTAAAACAAGGAATGCATTTTATGAGGCACTGGCCTCCGAAATTCCTTTTAAGGAAGGTTCAAATTCATCTTTAGTCAATAATTCCGTAGCCGAGGCACGTGACAATGCTGTTTTTAAATTGCCACCAATATCGTTACCAACCTTCAATGGTGACATTTCCCATTGGGTATCTTATAAAGACATTTTTATGTCATTAATTCATGGTAATAATAACTTATCACCAATTCAAAAATTTCATTATTTAAAAGGCTCTCTGAAAGGCTTAGCTCTTCAGTCATTAGCAGCTATACCAATTACAGCAGAATCATATCAACAAGCATGGGACGTTTTATGCAAGAAGTACGACAATAAACGCGTACAGGCTGCTTATTATCTGAATAATATTTTTTCCTATAAACCAATGTCAAAGATTACGTTTTCTGCACTTGAGCAATTTTCCAACATTGTATTGGAAAGTTCCTTAGCTTTTAAAAATCTAGGCTTAGAAGATCCAGCAGGCTTTATTCTTATATCATATGCTTTAAGGTTATTGGATCCCAAAACTAGGGAAACGTTTGAGTCTGAAATAGGAGGAAAAGAACTTGTCTTTGCAGAATTTGTAAATTTCATGCACAAACAATGCACAATAGCACAATCAGAAGCCTTAACTGTAGGCACCAGATCCCATTCACCTGTCTTAACAAGGTCTAAAACATCGAAGCAAGTATTTATGACAACTACTACCTCTGAAGATATTAATTCATGTCCACTATGTAAAAGCCCCCATCGTTTGTATAAGTGTAGTAAATTTCTGGGAATGACTCCCCAGCAAAGATTTAAAGAAATTAAAACCCGCCGGTTTTGCGTCAACTGTTTAATTTCCAATCATACCACACGGGCATGTAGGTCAACAAATACATGTAAATATTGTAACCACAAACATCATAGTTTGCTTTATTTTAAACAAACCAAGGAGACCCCTTCAAGACCAAGATCTCATCAAGCAGCAACAAACCCAAATGGAAAAGACTCTCCGATAGAGCATGTACCTACAACGGAAACTGTGGTCCAACCGTTCAAGGATCAGTCCCATGGTGCAATCCTTTTGGGCATTACGAAAGGAGATCCAATGGTACTATTGGGCACCGCAATTGGTAGAATTAAAGATCTTACAGGAGAATTTCATACTATTCGTCTGCTTATAGATAGTGGAGCTCAACGCTCATTTATTACAGAAGCTTGTGTTAAAAGGTTAGCGTTGCGGCAACAAAGAAATTCCCAAGCTCTAAGTGGTTTTGGTAATAATCCAATTGAAGACGGGAAATTTAAAGTTGCATGCGTATTAGCTCCAAGAAAACAATAGTCGCCCGCAATTTCAAACAGAAGCAGTGGTTGTAAAAGAAATAACAGCACTTATGCCTAGTGCAGAAGTACCTCACAGCGTAATCAAGTATTTTAAAGAATATCAATTAGCCGATCCAGGGTTTTGGCACCCAGGGCGCATAGACTTTTTATTGGGAGCTGACCTGTTTGGAGAAATTTTGAACGGCGATTCTGTCATAACAGCAAAAGGATATCCTAATGCGATTAACTCAGTCTTTGGTTGGGTTATCACAGGAAAGATTGATGTTGCATCACAACAAAATCAAGTTAATGCATTGTTAGCTGTGACACCCTCATTAAACCAACTAATGGAAAATTTTTGGAAAATAGAAGTAGCTGAGGTTCCAATACCAGTCAGCACAGAAGACCAATATTGTGAAGAATTTTTCGCAAAAACTCATTTTCAAACAGATTCAGGAAGGTATATGGTACGTTTGCCATTTAAACACCCTTCCAAAATAATTTTAGGAGATTCCAGGACTACAGCTCTACATCGCTTTTGCAAATTAGAAGCTCGTCTCCTTAAATCACCTGCTCAAAAACTGGAATATTCTTCAGTATTTCACGAATATTTGGAAAAAAACTTTATGGTTCCCGTTTCTTCGGAAGATGCATATTTTTTACCTCATCATGGGGTGTTTAAAGAAAGCTCTACTACAAAGCTACGCATAGTGTTTGATGCTTCAATGCCAACTTCCAAAGGTTCAATCAATGACAAACTGATAACTGGTCCAAAATTACAGGCGGATCTTAAAAATGTTATTTTAAACTTTCGAAAATTTCCGATTGCACTGACTTCAGATATCTGCAAAATGTACTTACAAATTTTAATACACCCCGATGACCGCATATATCAGCGTATATTTTATCCTTTTATTCCGTCAGAGAAGGTTCAAGAATACGAATTAACCAGGTTAAGCTTCGTCATATCATGCTCTCCCTACTTAGCATTGCGGGTACTCAAACAGTTAATTAACGACGAAGGATCACCTTTTCCCCTAGCTGTTAGCGCTTTGCAGCATAATCTGTACATGGATGACATTTTAACTGGAGCTAATAATACTGAAGAAGTCTTAAAACTACATTAAGAATTACAACAACTTTTAGCTCGAGGAGGTTTTGAATTGAAAAAATGGGCAAGTAATTCCACGAAGGTAGTCCAATTTATTCCAGAAAACTTAAGAGACACACCAATGGAATTTAGAAATTCTGATGAATCATCTATAAAAATTTTAGGAATGATGTGGGACCCAAAATCCGGCATGTTTTACTACGAGGTGCGTACACTGTCAGTAATTAGAACAAAACGTGCAATTCTATCTACGATAGCTAGACTATTTGATCCGCTATGCTATTTGGTCCGGTACTTTTTAGAGCAAAACGACTATTGCAGAAGCTTTGGGAACTTAAATTAAATTGGGATGAACCCTTGCCCAGTAGTATTAACATACAATAGGAAAGATTTATCACGGAACTCAAAACAGAAACGATTTGTATTCCTCGTTGCATCATGCCAAATCAAACACACCAATCCTTTATTATGGGGTTCGCAGACGCATCGGATCTACATAAGATTACAATCATATGAAGGGAAAGTTAATACCTATCTGTTAACATCAAAGACACGCATCGCCCCTGTAAAAACCTTATCCATACCCAGATTGGAATTAAGTGCAGCGCTGCTATTAGTGACTCTCCTAAATTCATGCAAGGACATAATTTTGCAACTATCTCCAACATCGACGTTTCTATTTTCCGACTCGACTGTGGTCTTAGACTGGTTGGCCACGTATCCACATAAGCTAAAAGTGTTCGTTGCAAACAGAGTCGTACAAATTTTACAATTATCACGGTTGGAAAACTGGTACCACATTTCTTCAAATGACAACCCAGCCGATATAGCCTCGAGAGGGATATTTCCAGCCTCTCTTAAAGATTATATATTATGGTGGCAAGGACCAGCGTGGTTAGAACAGGATCCCTACGAATGGCCTATCACACAGGCATCTCTGTTCAGAGTTCTGAAAATGTACCTGAAATGAAATCAGAGTCCACACTTTTGTGCCATACATACCTTGCCAAAACCTCAGAGGACGAATGGTTAAAAAACGTTTCTTCCTTTTCTAAAATTCAAAGAATAACTGCCTACATTCTGAGATTCATAAACAACTCAAAAAAGAATTCTGTACGAAGGACAGGCATCTTGAGCTTAAAGGAGATCCACAAGGCAACAGAAGTGTGCATAAAGTTAGCTCAAGATCACTTCTACCATAAGGAACTTTTGATCTCTAATAGAGAAGGCGACAAAACGCATTTATCATCCGTCGCACCCTTCTTGGATTCCCTTGGTGTTCTGAGGGTGGGTGGGTGTTTACAAAATAGTCCCTTAACTTACGAGGCTAAACATCCAATTATTTTACATCCCAAAACTCATTTTACCACTAAGCTGGTGGATCATTTTCATAAATGTTATTTACATGCTGGACCTCAATTACTCCATTCACTAATTAGAAGACCATACTGGATACCCACGGCAAGAAAAGTTATACGGTCCAGGATACATCAATGCGTCACCTACTATCGATTGCGTGTAACTAACTTTACTCCATTTATGAGCACATTACCAGTTTCTCGTTTTGAGCAAGGTCGGGCGTTCTTCAATGTAGGAATTGACTTCGCCGGACTTTTTCTTATTAAGGAATCTTCCAGAAAAAAGGCGCCTATAACCAAGGCCTATGTATGCTTGTACGTTTGCATGAGCACTAAAGCTGTCCACCTTAAATTAGTATCACAACTTACCACTGATGCTTTCATAGCCTGCCTGGAGAGGTTTGTGGCCCGAAGAGGAGTACCTACTCGAATTTTCTCCGATAACGCAACTAATTTCGTGGGTGCTGATAGAAGATTAAAAGAGGTATGGAATCAGTTCCGAGACCTTGCAATTCAAGAGCGTATAACCTAACAGTGCAACATGAAAAAGATAGAATGGAGCTTTATCCCTCCAGCCTCCCCTCACTTTGGAGGTCTGTGGGAAGCGGGGGTCAAGTCAATGAAAGCACATTTAGTAAGTGTATTACATGAGCGCTGCCTTACGTTTGAGGAGTTATATACCATCATTGCCAACATAGAGGCCATCTTTAACTCTCGGCCATTGTGCCCACTTTTTACATCCGTGGATGACATCGATGCTCTAACACCTGGTCATTTCCTAATTGGTGGTCCGCTGATTGCCACACCACAATTGGATCTCACCGACGTCCTGGTGAACAGATTAACTCGTTGGCAGTTAGTGAAAAGGTCAATTCAGGACATATGGCATTTAGTGTAGCAAATGGAGATCACACACTAAAAATGTCACTGGCCAGCAGCAAGAATTATTGAAACTTATCCTGGTAAAGATGGTGTTGTAAGGATAGTAAAATTAAAAACCCCAACAAGAGAATACGTGCGTTCCGTTGCTCATCTAGCACCTTTGTTACCTCCTTCAGTGGTATGAACTGTTTGAAATTTTATTACTTAACATTTGGTGGGCGGTATGTTTCAGCCGTTGGAGTCAGCCGTCCATTTAACCTTACTATTTCCGGTGTATATTGTCCTCCAGGAAATAGCCTTTCCCAAAATATTCTGCAATCCTTATTCCAATCCTTTGGGCGGCGCTTCATTGCAGGTGGGGATTACAACGCTAAACACCAGCGATGGGGCTGTAGAACATCCAATTCCCGAGGTAGTATACTTTCCCGTGTATCATCCTTAAACAATTACCCCATCCTTTCACCTAACAGTCCTACCTACTGGCCTACATCCCTAAGAAAACGCCCAGATATTCTCGATATATTTGTCACCTCTCAAATTCCTACTTGCCAAACTACAATAGATTCCTTAGATGACCTTTCCTCAGATCATAGCCCAGTTTTGTTTACATTACATTCTACTCCTATTATCAAACCTTCTCCTCCATCCTTAATAACTGGACGAGTAGACTGGGACAAATTCCGTTCGGCTTTAGAAAACCAAATTGACTTTAAAACTCCACTAAAAACATGTAAACAAATAGATAATGCAATAGAATATCTTACAAATTCAATACAAACCTGCATAACAGAAAACACTACACAAAATAGATTTTAAACTTCAAAAGGTACCTTACCACAGAATATTCGCATTTTATTAGTAGAGAAACGTCGCGCTAGGGCCAAATGGCATAGAACTCGATATCCAACTGACAAAACATATTATAATAAATTGACTAACAGACTTAAATCAGAACTTAAAAAAATAAAATATGAAAATTTACAAAAACAAACTGAACAACTAACTGTTTCCAATAAATCATTATGGAACACTACAAAAAGACTGTTAAAATTCAAAACCTTCAATCATCCTCTCCCTACTCCAGCTCAAACCTGGACCAAATCTGATTTAGAGAAATCGCAGGTATTTGGTGAACACTTACACAATATTTTTAAACCTCATCCAGATATCCTAAATCCTAACCATGTACAATTTATTGAAGCAGAACTGGCCATTCCTCTCCAAATGACCATTCCTCCTAAAGCCTTCCACCCTTCAGAAATAATAGCCATCATTCGTAAATTGTCCTCCAACAAAGCTCCTGGACACGACCTTATCACTTCAAGAATCCTCAAATACCTTCCAAGGAAAGCAGTATTATTCCTAACTTACATTTATAATGCTGTCCTCAGTACAACATATTTTCCCGATTCCTGGAAATCATCAATAATAAAAATGATCCCAAAACCTAAAAAACCGCCCAAAAATCCTTCCTCGTACCGACCTATTTCTCTCCTACCTATCATGGGCAAAATCCTTGAAAAGCTCCTTTTGAAACGCCTTTATCCCATCCTTGATTCCAATCACATTATTCCTGATCACCAGTTTGGATTTCGCCAGTCTCATTCCACTATCCAACAATGCCATCGTGTGGTGGACGTTATTTCATCTGCACTGGAGCGCAAGATGTATTGCACGGGTGTCTTTCTTGACGTTGAACAGGCTTTTGAACGAGTATGGCACCCAGGTCTGCTTTATAAACTTCGCCAATTCCTTCCTTCTACATATTTCTTCATCCTCCGATCCTATCTTTCTGATAGAGTATTTAAAATTAACCACAATTCTACATACTCACCCACCTTTCCCCAGACCGCTGGTATTCCTCAAGGTAGTATCCTGGGTCCCATCCTTTATACAGTGTATACAGCTGATATCCCAACCCATCCTAATACTATTCTCACTACCTATGCTGATGACACAAGCGTGTTATCAGTCAATGATGATCCATTTGCTGCATCCACCCTTTTACAGTACACTGTTTTACAGATCTGCCAGGATCTGATGTTTTTTTGAGGCCGAAGGACACTCTTGGCCACTCTCTCCATCCACAATTAGAATTAGCTTTTTCGTCCTTAAGGATTGCTGTTTTAACGGTTTTTTAAGTTATCCGAAGGTATATATATATATATATTTTTTTTTTTTTTTTTTTTTTTGCAAAAACATATAACTCTTGAATACAAATTGTTCACATATTAAAAAATTAAAAAGTGGCTATTGACAGTTTTTGGAGGACAGGATCTAGGTTGATAGTAGGTGGTTGAAGAAGTGGTATTTGAAAGTGGAAATGGTAATTGGAAAGACACTCCAGTCACATATTACTTACCTTGAAGAATGGTGGTATAACTGGAGAGTTAAGATAAATCCCAGCAAATAACCTTTACCCTACGTCGAAAACCTACCTCATCCTGTCCTCCTGTATCCTTTTATGGAGTACCATTAAATAATGTAGAACAGATAAGATACCTTGGATTTTATCTGGACAAGAGACTTACCTGGAACCCTCATACAAGATTGAAAAGACAAGAAGCTGCACGTCGATTTCGACTACTACAACACCTACTTGACAAACGTTCAAATCTCCCGATATACTACAAAAAACTCATCTATATGACGATTATCAGACCTATTTGGACTTACGGTATAGAGTTATGGGGATCCACCAAACCATCGAATTCTTCCCGCATCCAATCACTCCTATCCAAAATCCTTCGAAAATTCCTAGATGCTCCTTACTTTGTCACAAATGAATTGATCCACAACGACCTTAATATCCCATATGTTGCTGAATTGGCACACGAACCAGATACCTTTCCTTTCATAATAAACTCACTGCTCATCCAAATCCACTTGTTGCACAACTTGCTTCCCATTCCATTCCTGGCAATCCTCCGAGGCGTCTGAAAAGAAGATGGCCCCGTGATCTTCTTTTGTAAATATTCATTAGAGTACTACCAATGGGTAGTTCCTCTACAAGTTTAATTCATGTCATTATGTCTCAAATATACCGCATATTTACTTGATGTGTTTTTTAAATACAGTTGTAAATTTCTATTAATAAAAGAATAAAAAATAAAAATAAATAAAAAAAAATGTTCAGTATGTTTTCTTATTTTCCTCTTTATATATTTAATTAGCATCTTTGTACAAATTATCATTGTTATCTCTCTCTCTTTCGCATCAGCCATCTAAAGACCACATATTTAACTTTTTTTCTGGGAGTGGGTTTTGATGTTTGCCCAGTATATGTGCATTCTCTGGCTGTGTTGTTCTTTTCTCTCCTTCGTCCAGAAGGCACCTGTCTTCTTACGGGGCAGGTTGTCCCGAAACCTTCTTATTCGTAGAATCCTCCTGAAAGGTGATCTGTCCCTGATGTCACTTTCAACTACTCCCAGTTCCTGAAGATCCTTGGTTACTTGCACTAACCAAGGTGTCTTAATCTTTCTTCTCTGCCAATAAGAGAAAATCTGGCTGGTTGATCTGTCAGGATTCATTCTCAAAATGTGCCAATAGAAGGTAAGCCATCTCTTCCTAACCACACCCGTGATCTGTTCAGTGCAGTTATAGAGTTACTGATTGTGGCGTCTTGTGTATTCACCGTCTAGTTTGACTGGTCCTATTATCTTCCTTAGGATCTTCATTTCCTTGATCTCTAGCTTTCAGTTAGACCTTTCCTGTTGATGGCCGAATACTCAGATTTATGCAGAACTTCAGGGGATATGACAGCACAGTAATGTCTAAGTTTGGTATGGCGGGAGAGACACCTCTTATTGTAAATGTTCTTGGTCAATTATCATTGTTATATTATTATTTCTTCTTTCTTTATTTTTTTTTCATATTATGTCTCTGACCAGATGTAACTAATTCTATTTATTTTTGTACTCATCTGTTATTGTTGAGAGGCTTGTTCCCAGAATAAAATTGTTCTTCTGTTCTATTCTATTTTATGTGATCTGTTAGCTGGTATGATATAAAAAATACACAGAAAGTGAATGTTTCTAATATCTGACAGTCAGTAATTTATTTTCTTATACCTGTCAATGGTGAAAATATTTATCAGTGCATCTAATATATTTTATTACATCTGGGGCACTGATGTACAATACTAATATTTATTTTTGGAATGATTTTAAATTTAACCCACTTCAGAAAGTTAGTTATCTGTTCAATGGAGCCAAAATAGTGTAGGCAAGGAAACAATTTGTAATAAACGAGTCATATACGGAGTTTTCACAACTTATGTTAAATTGGACAAATTTTGGAAAAGTATCCATCAGTGCCTCTGATTTGCCTGATTTACAAAATTTCTTTGATTTTCGGATATTCTATTTTTTAATTTCTCCTTCAATCCAATAAACTAGTTTTTGGTCACCACAAATATAGCTTATTGTAAATGAAAAATTCAATTCAGAAAAAAAAAACTTCTGGTTTCACTCATTTTTCCTTTAGTGACTGGACTGTGTGGATTTATTATTTGATTGAGATATATCTTTTTGTTAAATGTTTATATTTTTTAAAAGAAATATTGTGATATGATGTGTGTATAATAATGTTTAAAAATTCATTAAATATAAAGCCAACTAATAAAAACTTGTCGAGGCAAATTAAGATTGTTTTTTTTTTTCTCTATTTCTTACTATATTAATCAAATACATATTGTTCAAATACAATATATATATATATATATATATATATATATATATATATATATATATATATATATATATATATATATATATATATATATATATATATATATATATATATTAATATTCTCTTTTTTTTTTGTAATTTAGTACTAATCTCAAAACCTAAATTTCTTTTCTTTTTTTTTTAAACCTATTTATTAAAATTTACAACTATGTACAAAATAATGTAGAGATAATGCTCGTAATAACATGTCAATTGCTTGTAAAACAACTACCCATTAGTAGCACTTCAATAAAAGTTCTATATTAGAACATTCTGATGCAATCTTTTCAGAAGCCTGGGAGGTTTACCTGAAATAGAAATGAAATAAGAAGTCAAAATAAAAATTTAATTTCTTAAAATTATTTTCATCATCGTTTTGTTATTCCTACTGGGAAAAACAATAGATCAGGGGTCTCCAAACTTTTCAGCCTTCGGGCCATACTCGTAACTTCCAAGGGTTCCGCGGGCCAATACCATTTTAATTTTCCTGCCGGTACCTATAATTTCTAGACTAGTCTCCGAGTACGCACCCTTAGCGAGCATACGCTTGATAAATTCGCTAGTTCAATCATTATTGTGTTGTACTGTAATAATAAGAAGTTCTGGTGTATTCCACTCATTTCTAGATGGTACGTATAAAAATGCAAATAGAGGTGCTATCGTAATAGTGCGTAAAACCTTAGCGTGTTTGTACGTGTTTCAAAAACATCTTTGTAACAGTATTTTGATTTGACTTATTGTTTATTTACAATTTAATAGTGGGGAAAATAGAAACTGTCAGCAAATCTACGGTCGCTTATTACTTCAAGCCAATTGGAAAGATGAAAAATCCTGAAACCTGGGTTTACATACAACGATCACCAAAAGAATCATCGGCGTGAATATTTGTTCGTTATTATATTTTTGGAGCATAAAGAAAAATAAAAGAAGAAAATAAACTTTATTCTTGGACAGCTTGCCCCTTATGAATAAAATATGAGTGCAATACACAGGGCAATTTCCACGTGTTTCTGTCCTGAGATGCCGCCATCTAATTCCGTACTCCTATTGACCAACAATCCCCCACCACACAGTCCGACCACCGTAATCTGGGTCTCCCAACTCTGCGCCGGCCGGATATCTGGTCTATTAGAAGTTATTTTGTTACCGACCCATCCGACATCCGCATAAGGTGTCCTGCCCATCTTAACTTCCCTGCCTTAATGATCGCTACAATATCAGGCTCGTTATAGAGACTATAGATTTCTCTATTACTACGCCTTCTCCATTGTCCATTTTCAAAGGTGTGCCCGGATATTCTACGAAGGATTTTCCTTTCAAAAATATGGTCTTTTTCATCACCCTTTGTAGTGGTCCAAGTCTCAGAGTCATAAGGTAAAACAAGGCGTATGAGGGTCTTGTATCGGATAACCTTAGTGCGCTGAAAGACGAGGCTGCTAGAAAGGTTCGAGCGGAGTCCGTAATAACAGTGATCCGCTAAGATAATTTTTCTCCGGACCTCAGTCGTGATTCTGTTGTCGCACGTCACTTATGAGCCAAGGTATACAAATTAAAGAAACTTGTTTAAACATATAAGTACCAAAAGCAACTTCAGTACCAAATTTTAAGTTGGTGTTATAAAATACATAAACTGAGACAGCAGAAGAAGTTCTGGGTCTCAAGGGCAAACAGAAACAAGGACCATGGTTTGATGAGGAATGCCTTGCTGTAATAGATAGAAAGAACAAGGTCTATAAAAACATGATTCAACGGAGACACACAAGAAGTTCGGTGGAGGAATATATAGCCACAAGGAGACGCGAGAAGTACGTTCATCGAAGAAAGAAGAGAAGATGGCAGAATAAGCAGATGGAGAATATGGAAAAATCTTTCAAAGACGAAAATTCCTTTCAAATGGTGAATGAAGGTAGATAATTATTTAAATCCAGGACTCCCGCATGCTACGCAGAAGATGGTTCGCTAATCACGGAAAAGCAAAGGATATTTATGGATATTTGGAGAGATGAATGCCTTCTCATGGAGTGGAAGAAAGCGATTATACGCCCAATCCAATAATAAAGGGGATTCTTTGAATTGTAACAAGGAGAGGTATATCGGTACTTCCATGAGTATACAAAAGTCTCTCCAGCATATTATACAAGAGATTGATTCCATACGCAGAGAAAGAAATTGGAAAATGTCAGTGTGGCTTCGTTAAGGGTTAATCAACTATTGACCAAATTTTAACCTCTGGAAGAGGTTTTGACACGACAGCAGGTGTGAGACAAGGAGATAGTCTGGCTTGCCTTATACTTAATTTTTTTTTGGAAAAAGCCATTAGAGATTCCGGAATCCAAACAGGAGGCACAGTTATAAACAAAAGTGTACAGATTCTTGGATATGCCGATGACATAGATCCAGTCGCAAGATCGATAGAAGCAGTACAACAGGCATTTGCTGCAATAGAAAATTCGGCGAAGAGACTATGACTATCCATGAACGGAGACAAAACCAAGTACATGTGTATCGAGCCCCTAGTCAGTCATCTGGTGGATACGTAAAGTTAGGACAACATGACATTTTGATAAGGGGTCATTACCCCTTATCCTTCGCTTCCTTATTCACTATTTGCTTTCACACCGATAACAACCCCTATAGTTAAGACAATAATCTTTGTAAAAGGTCATCACCCCTTATCCTTCGCCCTTCGCTTCCTTATTCACTATTTGCTTTCACACCGATAACAACCCCTATAGTTAAGACAGTAATCTTTGTAAAAGGTCATTACCCCTTATCCTTCGCCCTTCGCTTCCTGCTTTCACTCCGATAACAACCCCTATATATGACCTCGTCTTTTAGGACGAAGAATAGAAGTAAGTTACGATTGTAGCGGTCAGTTCAACCCATCTTATAGCTATTAGTCAGTCATTGTTAGACACAAGTATTATATTTATTGTATTTGAAATAAACCTTTTTAAAAAGTCTAAGTTGGAGTAAGCTTATTTACCACAAATGTAACTATACCAACACTCAACATTCTTAGATTTAGCGAAAATATCGCAGTGTATTATTATTATTAAATTATTATCACTATTATAGTGTTAATCATAATTATAACCATATATGTATACTATTATAGATATAAGAAAACACAAAAAGTATTGACACCCAGTGCTCCATTCACTGAGGACTCTTGTAAAATTTTACTATCCAAATTGTATGAATCACCATTTTAGCAATAATTGTTATCAGGAGCTAACAATCTTAAAGAAGGGAAGAGTTAAGTTCTTTAATTCCTTGTTTGTTAATCACATGTATTGTATATCTGTTTTTCTTAAATGGTTTAGTATATTCATATTTTTCGTTACCTCTCTTTATTACTAATTGATGTTTTTCTATGTTTATGCATTAGTCTGGTTCGCATAACCATACTTGCGTTGCGCTAGATTCTTGTGAGTGAATCGTTTCAAGATCTTCTGAGTTTTTTCGTGTCAGTGGCATCTCAAATTCTTGTATTAGTGATTAGTATTCTGGTGAATGCCTGATAGGTTGTTGTAAGACTTCGTCTAGATCCATTTCTTCGGAAAGGTTTAATTCTGTTATTTGACTATTTCTTGAAAGCGCGTCTGCTACATAATTTATCTTTCCCTGTACGTGTTTTATATCGAACTCAAATTCTTGCAGTTTCCATATCCACTTCATTATTCTCGTGTTTCCATTTTTCATCGTGAATATCCGTGTCAGTGGTTTATGGTCTGTCTGTAATAAGATTTTGGTACCATATAAATAGTACCATTGAAATGTTGTGTTTCCCATATTACAGCTAACAATTCCTTTTCGATTGTACTATAGTTAAGTTCAGCTTTTTGCAGAACTCTCGAGGCAAATGCTATAGGGTGTTCTACGTCATTCTCGTCCTTTTGTGATAATACTGATCCTAAAGCTTGATTACTTGCATCCGTAGTAAGAATAAATTGTTTGTTCCAATCCGGATAATTTAGAATTGGTGCATTTGTCATGAGATCGATTAAGGCTTTACATGCGTTCTTTATTTCTGTCGTTTTATAAACTTTCGTTTGTAAAGATTGGCATAATGGTTTAGTTATTTTTGCGTATCCTTTGACAAATTTTCGATAATAACCTGTCATACCCAGAAATTGACGTGTCGTTTTTTCATCATGTGGTAAAGGAAAATTTAGGATCGCTTCTATTTTGTTGGGGTCGGTTCTTAAGCCTTCCGGTGTTACAATGTAGCCTACAAATTTTAATTGTCGTTTAAAAAAATCAGTTTTGTCTAACTGTATAGATAAATTATGTTTTTTCAAGGCTTCGAAAATCTGTTTTAAATTTCTTAAATGTTCCTCCTCTTTTTTTGAGTAAACTATAATATCATCTACATAAATCATAGCGTTCGGTATATTTTCTATCATCATGGTCATGGCTCTTTGAAACGTAGGTGGTGCGTTACAAAGTCCAAATGGCATCCTTGTGAATTCATAGTGACCATTTTACGTAGAAAAGGCTGTTTTTTCTATGCTTTCCGGATCCATTTCAATCTGATGAAAACCTGAGGTTAGATCTATTGTCGAAAATATTTTTGCTCCTTTTATTCTGTTCAAGAGGTCTTCTATATTAGGGAGAGGAAATTTATCTTTTATCGTAGATTGGTCTAGCTTTCGGTAATCTATCACCATTCTTACTTTCTTTATTCCCGACGCGTATATTTTCTTTGGAACTATCCACAGTGGAGAGTTATATGGCGACTTACTCGGTCTAATAATATTATTTTTTTAACAATTTTTCCACTTCTTCGTGAATTTGTTGTTTGAATTGTTCCGGGTATCTGTAATTCCTAGTGTAAATAGGATTTTCATTGGTAGTAATAATTTTATGTTTTAATAAACCCGTTATTTTTAATTGTTCATTTTCCTTTTTTATCATATCTCCGTTTTCACTTATTATATTAATTAATTTTTCTTTTAAACTTTCGTCGATGTGGTCAAGTCTTATTAGCTTTTTTATTCCGTTTTTATCTTCGATATAAAATATTTCGTTTTCTAATTTATATCGTTTTTCCTTGACTTTTAATTATTTTTTGTTTAAATAGATACTTATTTGTAAATCTTTCATTGTTTCATAGCCCAGTAGTATGTCGAATCGATCACTAAAGGGAAAAATAAGAAATTTTGCTTCTTGATTTATTTCTATCAGTGGAAGCAGATTTATTAGTGCACTTTTTGTACCATCTGCGCGACCTGTAGGGGTTTTTATCGCAAAACGTTCATTTATTATTTTGGCGTCTTTTGGTAATGCTTTCGGATTAATATAATTTTTCGTTGCTCCGGTATCGATCAGCCATTGTTTCCTTTGTCATCTTTTAATTCCGGTAGATCATTGTTTGTATTATTCAATTCGTGAACTTCTATTGGTCCGGCGGGTCGTTGTTGCATGGACCTGAGTCTAAAAAAATTATCCTGTCGAGCTTCTATAGCGTTCAGTCTTTCCGTTAGGATTCGAATCTGCTCGTCTTTTTCTGTATAATGCACTCTATTGGACACAGTTCTCATAGATACTGTATTGGAATCTTTTTCAGTTGGCGGTAATGAAACTTGTTCTCGATTTGGATTTTGTTGGTTTTTTTTTTTCCAGTTTCCCGATGGAGGTTTGTTAAAAAATTGATGTTGAGATTGCGGGTCCCATGGTTTGTTGTATATTGGTTTTTTTTGGGTTTAATACTGCTTATAGTTTGGGTTTTGATTATAATACGATTGATACGGTTGTTGATACGGTTTTTGTTCGTACCTTGGTTTTTCATAGCGGGGTTTCTGATGTTCCCAGTCTTTTTTCTTTTGAAAATTGGGATCAAAATGTTTCCCTTTATAATTTGGATTTTGAAATTTTTTTTGTTGTGGATTATACTGATGTTTACCGTATAACCTTTGAACAATGTGTGCGGCCCCGTTTTTAAGGATTCTTCAATATCTTCTAATGTATTCCATGTTATATGATAAATGAAATCTGTTAAAGAAGGGTGGAGATTATGCACCGCGTGATGGGATATTTGTCTATCATATCTTTTCATTTCTGCTTGTTTATCTAAGATCGTATCGTCGGTGTAAACTCGAGTATATAAGTCACAACGTCGTTCTATTAATCTTTCTAAGAAATTATGAGGATTTTCGTTACTATGTGGCCTGACATTTAATAATTCCGCAATTAATTGTTCTCGAGTTTGAGAATCTTGATATTTTTTTTTAGAAAATTTAAAATTCCTTCTATGCTATTAAATTCTTTATCATGTACAGCTGCGGCTACTTTCCCTTTTAATTTACATAATAAATTTAAAATAATCTTTGTAAGATTAATATATCTATGTGGATTATTTTCTTTACAGTATAATTCTGTTAAAAACTTAGTATTACGAATAAAATTCACTAGAGCTATTGGATTTCCATCATAATCTGGAATCATTTTAAATTCACTTTCTTTAATTTCTAACGCCATTGTGTTTTCGTTTGTCTGGTCGTTAGTCTTAAAGCGTTAAGTCTGTCTGTTAATGACATACAAATGTTACAATTTATATAAAAATAATTACCCTAAGATGTCTTCAGTTGATGTTGGCTTCTTAACAAAAGAGATGTTGGGTTGAGATTGTAGAAATTGAAATTTCTGCTTACTGGAAAGAAGATCCTCGTAGTCGTGGAGAATGCTTGATCTTGTTCAGGTCTCAGTGGCGAATCTTCCTCTAGAAGGTTGCATAACGTGGTTATGCTGCTACGGTACTGGTATTACACTCAGCCTAAGCTCCGCAAAGTTACTAATTCTTCAAAAATAAGCTCTCAAGTCCCTAAGTTCGGGCGCCAGTTAAATAAGCTTACTCCAACTTAGACTTTTTAAAAAGGTTTATTTCAAATACAATAAATATAATACTTGTGTCTAACAATGACTGACTAATAGCTATAAGACGGGTCGAACTGACCGCTACAATCCTAACTTACTTCTATTCTTCGTCCTAAAAGACGAGGTCATACCTATATATGGCTTCTTAACAAAAGAGATGTTGGGTTGAGATTGTTAAAGACCCCTATAGGTTGTTATCGGAGTGAAAGTAGGAAGCGAAGGGCGAAGGATAAGAAGTTAAGACCTTTTACAAAGATTACTGTCTTAACTATAGGGGTTGTTATCAGTGTGAAAGCAAATAGTGAATAAGGAAGTGAAGGGCGAAGGATAAGGGGTGATGACCTTTTACAAAGATTACTGTCTTAACTATAGGGGTTGTTATCGGTGTGAAAGCAAATAGTGAATAAGGAAGCGAAGGGCGAAGGATAAGGGTAATGACCCT
Organism: Euschistus heros; assembly: GCA_003667255.2. Classification (NCBI taxonomy): domain Eukaryota; kingdom Metazoa; phylum Arthropoda; class Insecta; order Hemiptera; family Pentatomidae; genus Euschistus; species Euschistus heros. The sequence continues at coordinate 5,876,671 of RCWM02000005.1, forward strand.
TTTACAAAGGTTACTGTCTTAACTATATATATATATATATATATATATATATATATATATATATATATATATATATATATATATATATATATATATATATATATATAGCTAAATAAAAGGTTCACGGGGCTGAGTTTTTAAAAAGAGATTTTATTGAAGTACATACATTATATCAAGCAAAAGCACAAACTTAAAGCCTATTACAAAACTTCGTGGAACAAACTGACATCATAACGGGTAGAGGCAGAGTGTCCCCGATGAAGGTGGGGGTGCCCCTTTTATACAATTATCTAGGAGAGGGGATAGTGTACATTTATTTATTATTCCTTAATACCATTGGGTTTCTATAACTATATATATATATACAAGAACTTTTTTAAAAAATCAATGCCGCATTTACCATAATGAAGGAAGAATTTGTTTTAAGAACAACCAAAACAGAAATAAGAAAAAGATATCGAGCTTGTATTAGAAATAGTGGAGATCATTTTGAGCAATACCTGTGATACTCTACAAATTAAATTTATGAATAATTTAAAATTATTTTAATTTTGTTCCCTGATTATTGTTTACAAAAATGTAGATAAAGTTTACTCTGATAAAATCGAAATTTCGAGAAAGAAAGAGAAAGTATGCAGTTTAACCTATGCTATAAAGAAACACAACTATTTGTTACGTTTTGCATAAAAAATATGATTCGATTCATTATTATTGTCAGTGTGCGTTGGTGGCACCCTTTTGTTAGTTTATAAAAAAAAAAAAAAAATTAGATGTGCTGCGTGCCTGCAAATGGTATTTTTTTAAAGAGTATTAAATAGAGAACTTTTAAAACAATTTGGATTTGGCTGTTGCGCTTACTTTTTTGGGAGCATCTACAGCAATTCTTAGGACCTTGTTTTGGAAAGATTGTAGTTTTTTCCGTTTAGTAGAAGATGCAGCTCCCTACACTTCACAAGCGCACATCATTAATGGCCTGAGTATTGTTTTGTAGACTAAAACAGTTACATTCGGTTTTAGAGTGGAATTTCTATTTATTATCGGGTACAGCATTGCCAGCCTTGCGTAGGTCTGTGTGAGTTTAATATTGATGTGGTGATTCCAGGTAAGGCGACGATCAAGATGAACACCAAGGTATTTTACTGCCTCATTAGATGGATTCCACTGAAGACTGTTTCAATTTAGAACCAGTTCCGGTGGGTCTATTGGTCAAAGGGTAAAAAAGGTGACAAGTGTGTGTTTTTTCATTTCAAAACCATTTACTATAAGTTCTGATAATCTTGATAGTTGATGTGCAGTGGAATGACTGACCTGAAATCCAAATTGGAAATCGGGAATAATGTATATATCTTGAAAAAAAGAAGTTAGGCGCCTTTTTATAACTGATTCCAGAAGTTTTCCTAGAATTGGTTAGAGATTTATAGGCCTGTAGCTGCTAATTTGTTTGTCGTTTTTCCCAGGCTTGTGGATAACTACAAGAAAATAACATATTCTTAAGCAACTATTGAAAATTGAAGTTATGAAAATTATGGCTTTCCTTGGTAATTTTTTAATGGCAATAGCTAGAATTAGATCATGGCTAGGGTTTTTCTTTGTTTTAAGTCTTGGAATAACTCGAAAATTTCTTTCGGACTTGTAAATTTCAATGGAAGTTGTGCAGATGCTTGTGGCAATGCTACAAATTCATCGATTTCATATGCTGAGTTTCTTCTTGACAGACTTATTTCTCTTGAAGGAATAGAAAATGTTTTTTCAAAATAGTCTGCAAAGGCTTCAGCTTTCTCCACATCACTAGTAATAAAACCACCATTTTCTAATAGGCTAATAGGCTTGCTTGTTTAATAGACGTCTCGTACCCTTCCATAAGGATTGATCATTTGGTTCCGGGTTTGTGACATAATTTTTATATTGTGCTAATGTGAATTTTTATAATTCTGTTTTGATAGTGCGTCTTAAGTTATTCCATATTTTTTTAAATTTTGTTCGAATCCACTGTCTTCTCCGAATGGTCCGAAAGGTCTCCGATGGAACAAATATCTTAGTGTAAATAGGTAAGATTCTATACAATAAAAATAAAAGGTTTGGACCTTATACATTTCTCAATACCTTTTACACTAAGTCATAACATTGCAATAGATAATATCCTATAAACAAAAGGATTAGACTTTGAACTTCCTGTTTATGAAGTCAGGATCTGTACACTTGCAAAATAAAAGGATTAAACCTTGCCCATCTCTTAATATTAACAATAAGCTTAAACTATAAAATGTTTATACATTACAAAATTCCTTACATGCTAAAGTACAATTTTCCTAACAACTAAAAGATAAAAGAATATTTCTTAATACTAAACAATACATTTTAATATCAATACATTATTTAAACAAAAGGAAAATAAAATAAGAGTCTTTGAATTACTTTCTTCTATTACAAATACTACTTTTAAATTCAAAATTACACAATTAAATTAAAATATTTTAAATCAAAATAATAATTCAAACACTCTTCTAATTACAATTAATAATAATTTCAAAATAAAATATACCTTTCTCAATGATCAATCAAAATAATATTTCAAGACAAAATAATAGTATCTTAATATTTATTATAGTTCTCCAAAATATTAATTACAAAATAAATCAAACAGAATATTATCGTGAAATAAAATAATGCTTTGAATGATCTTTTACATTATTAACATGGAATATAATATTTTACAACAAAATACAAAAGTCCGACTTTATTAAAATAAACTACAGCATTGTCAGTTTAATACAGATAATTCTTTTCAATATAACATAAACATTACTCCTAATATCATTATATTTAAAATAAAAGATTTTTAAGACATTTTAATATTGTTTAAATAAAATTAAATATTTTTAATCAGAATCATTATCTGAGTCATAGTTATCCGAGACATCCGAAATATTTACGCGAATGGATTCATTATCGTCGTCTGAAATATATTGTTTCTTTTTTCTCTTTTTTCTAGTGGGCCTTTTAATATTGTCAATATGGGTTTTAATCGGTCTCTTATCTTTCACTAGTACATTTACTTTTTTAAATTTGTCTCTACTCTTTATTTTTGCTTGGGTATTTTTTAAATATTCTACATCTCCTAATTGTCGTTGAATATCCAAAGGGTCTTCTCTATTTTTATTTAATTTTTTCAGTCCTTGTTTCTTTTTCGTCATTTATTTTGGATCTAATTAATTTATGTAATAATTGTTGGTCCTTGTGATATTTTAATACGTATTGTTCCGTCAGGTCGGTGTTTTCGTCTGACTATAAAACTGATAAAATGATATTTTTTCTAAGGTTTGAATGAATATTAACCAAATTATTCTGATAAGTCTATTTTAAATTTTTGATGTGTAAACCATTTAAATCATATAATATCTGTAACGCTAACTTCATTTTATAAATGCATAAAAATGTTTATAACAATTATATTCAACTTCTTAAAAACAAAAATAAGCAAGAAATAAAGATCGAGGCGTAATGTAAATTTATTAACTTTTTAACCAAAAATAACAATACTCAATCACGTAGATAAATAAAATTGCTATGCATATTGCATTTAAATCTAAACTCAAATCTCTGAAATCGTTTATCCCTTTAGTTTTATATTTAATATTTCGATTCTAGTGATTAACAGGACATTAAATAAAATGATCATACCTTGTTTTGTTTGAATTGAATTGTTACAAAAATAAAATAAAATAATTAGTTTTAATTTATAAATTCTTTAGTTTCGTCGATACGATGTATTTGTTTAAACAGCAAGCATAATAGAAGCTTAAAAATAGAACGAATACAACCGTTTAATCCTAAACGTATTTATTAACGCATATATGAAAGTTAACATTATTATCGGAGTAATAATCATATAAATACATTCTTTAAAAGTCTAATTAACATTAACATACAAATATTTATTATCAACTAAATCATTATTATTAAATTAATAATTAATTATTATTATTAAGTTATTCTTAAAATTAAATAATGATTTTTGATTTGTTAGAAATTTACTACTATTTTCAAAATTAGTACCTATTAATATTAATTATAAACGAAACATCGTAATGAGAAGCAACATAAAACTGAATTTTGCAATCTAAATGAAAATAAGTAAGTTATAATTTTACAGAAATAGTTAAAACGTATTATTAATAATTAATGATAATATTAATAAATTTAAGTATTAACAAAAACTGGTATGAATATAAATTATAATAGTTAAGAGAGTTATCAGATTGAAAAACAATCGTTTTAATTCTATTGTTTAAATCTCTATGCTTCTAAAACATAAACTTGAAAACTAATAATTGGTATGATTATGAATATTAATAAAAATTGTATTGATGTTGAATTCGAAGTTACCAGAATCAACAAATTATCCGATTTAAATATTTTTACTTAGTTTTTTCCTATATTTATACATCTTTTTTGGTACGATCCAAAGTGGAAAATTATTTTTTGATTTACTTTGCCTGATTTTAACCATTCTATTTTTAAACAAGTTGTGTACTGCTTTCTCGCCTAAAGCAACATTTAGTTGAGGTTTAAAATTTTTTAACTTATTGCTGCAGTGATCCAGCCTACTTTTTATGGAAATAGAAGCTATTATTTCTTTTAATGTCTTCCGATTCAATTTATTAAATTTTGTTACATCATTATTTAATTTTTCAACAGTTACTTTTAAACTATTTTTTGAAGCTTTTAAATTGTTCGTTTCTTTCACAATATTTGAATTTAAGTCTTCTGTTTCTTTAATTTTACTAATTATATTTTTTTTCGTTTCCTTCCCGTGACTTATTAACGGATTTTATTGTTTTATTTAAATTACGATATTCATTTCGGACTGTTTCTTTATTTTTATTAAGTTCTTTAAGTTTTTGGTATTTTAAATTTTCGTCGTCTTCCATATTCTTAAATTTGTTTACAGAATTTTCTACACTTTCTTTTATTTCAGGTTTTAAATTATACGCTTCTTCCACATTCTTAATATTGTTTATAGAATTCTCTACAGTTACTTTTATTTCCGGTTTTATATGTTCTTCGCGAATTAAGTTTTTAAAACTTTCTTTTATTTCCGATTTTATATGTTCGTCGCGGATTAATTGTTTTTTTTCATTTTTTTGGTAAGTCGTTATTTAAGTTCAAGTCATGAATTTCTATTTGTTTATCCTGGTTATCTATTTCTTTATCCGGTTTAGAATTTAAATTGTTTATATCCGGTCCGGAGGTCTGCTTGTGCTCGGGCCTAATTCTAAAAAATGATCCTGTCTTTTTTCCAAAGATTCAATACGCTCTAACAATAATTTAATTTTTTCATCTTTGTCTTCTTCAATTGTATGAACCCTATTAGAAACAGTTCTCATCGAAACGGTGTTAGAATCTATTTGCGGTTGTTGGTAATTTTGCCTAATATTTCTAGAGGGTGGTTTATTAAAAAATCTATGTTGCGACTGGGGGTCCCACGGTTGATTATAAATCGGAGTAGTATATTCAATAGCTCGCTGTTGTGGCCGGAAGTTATGTTGGTTGTTATTGTTATAAGAATTAGAGGTTGGACCTTGTTCATGCTGATACTGTTGCTGTCGGTAGTGTTGGGGATTATTATACGACGTATATTGCTCGCGGTGGTACTGATGCGGTCGGTAATTTTGATAATCATAATGGTTGTTAAAATTTGGTCGGTACTCTTTATTTTTGTAATTATTTTCAAAATTTTTCTTTTTGTAATTATTTTGAACTGGGTTTTTTTGGTGTTTTTTATCGCCATAAATTCTATGTACGATATGAGCCGCGCTGTTTCTTAGTATTTCTTCTAGGTCTTCTAATGAGTCAAATTTTATATGGTAAATGAAGTCCGTTAGTGCTGGGTGTAAACTATGTACTGCGTGGTGGGATATCTGTTTGTCATACCTATACATTTCGTCCTGTTTGTTTAGTATCTCATTGTCTGAATAAATACGTGCGTATAAATCGCATCTTTTTTGGCCCAGTCGTTCTAAGAAATCGAGTGGGTTCTCGTTATGATAAGTCCGCGTATTTAAAATTTCTGAAATTAATTGTTCCCTAGTTCTCGTGTCCTGATATTTTCTTTTTAAGAATTTTATTATTTCTTTTACTGTATTGAATTCCTTATCATATACGGCGACTTTAGCTTTACCTGTTAATTTATTTAAAATTGTTAAAACTAATTTTGCTTGATTTGTATTTTTATGAGTATTGTCCTCTTTACAATATAAATTATATAAAAATTCGCGCTATTTCTGATAAAGTCAACTAGTTGTAACGGATTTCCGTCGTATTCCGGGATTAATGCTAAATCGTGATTTTTAATTTCAAGAGCATATTAATAATATATCTTTTTTTAACTAACGTTGAACCTGTTATTTTTAAGTTACTTAATTTTCTTCCAAACCATTCATAAAGATAAATGCTAATTTAAATTTTATACAGCATTACTTATTATTACTAACTTATATTTAAATTACAAAATTAATTAGCAGAATTTTTTTCTTTTATTTTTGATAGAATTGAAGTTGGTACGTTGTTTAAAAAACTATTTCTTTTTTTGTGGAATGGTTTTACTGTGGAGTCATTAATGGATTTAATTATGTTTTCTGTAAAAATTTTTATGGCTTCATCAATTTCATTTATGTGATGGAATTTTTTTTTAAACAAATATTTTGCTCCATCAATTGTTCGTACATGTCCCAGTTTATTAATCCTTTAATCATAGAACTTCGAGGGACAATGTCAGGAGTTTCGGTTGAAAACTGAATTAATATTGGGATGTGGTCCGAATGAAAAGCGGCTATTGTTTTGCTTGTTACAGGTAAGCTGAAATTTGTCGACAGCATAATGTCTTATATGTCAGGCGTACACCCTCTTCTAAAAAATTTAGGTTCAGGAGATGCTGTGATTAGAATATTATTTCTAGAACAGATGTCGAGTAATTTGCTACCATTTGAATTTGATTTATGACACCCCCAGTAGATATGTTTACAATTCATATCACCCAATATTAAAGTGAATTCATTCGGAGGTAATAATTTAAGAATTTCTTCTTCTTTGAGCTTCTTATTTGGTGGCTTATATACGGCTGTAATAACAGTGCTGGGGTTAGAGTTTAGAATGGATATGAACTCGATATTAAATATATCAAGAATAATATTTTCGGAGAAACTGATATTATTTTTGATGATGAGAGCTACTCCGCCAGAAGCTGTAGAACTGTTCCTGTCTTTTCTCAAAATTACATAGCCTGGCTATTAAAATTACATATTAAATTTAATATTACTTGATGAATGTGTTTCAGATATACAGGCTATATCGATGGAGTTTGATTCAAGAAATATTTTAAATTCACTTTTTTTGTGAATAAATACCATAAGCATTCTAGTTAAAAAGATTCAATTTTTTTATTTCAGCGGTCATAGTAAAATAAATATAGTATCAATAAGAATGTAGTAAGGAACTGAAAATAAATATATTTATTACAACGGGTGGGGAAGGAATTAGTAACAGTCGATGGGCTGTTGTTCACACTAAGGCCCATTTGTAAAGAAGGAGGTTACTAACGAACTTAAACGTTTCATTATTTGTGATAAATATGGTTTTATGTTTTCACTGTTGTCTTCGGTATTATTTTTTTCTTGAGGTTGTTGTTCAGGTGATAAGGCAGAAGAATAAGAAAAATGTGGTGTGGCTTTACGAAATGTTTTACGATTTGCAGGAGTTTCTTCATTTTTATTTTCGATATTGTTTGGAACTGCAGGTGAGTTAGTTTTGTTTTTAATTGTTTTGTAATAAGGGCAACCTCTATAGCTTGCTGCATGTGCTTGATTACAGTTGACACAATACGGTTTATCAGTAAATTTTAGGGGACATTTTGAAAAATGATGTTTTTCTTTGCATTTGACACATTTGTTCTGATCGACAGTAATTTTTTGTGTGGCCGAATCTTTGAAAGTTGGTATACATGGGGATGTCATTGTTTTTATTTTTAGGTTCCATTGAAATTATAGCAGATAATAAATTTTCAAGTTTAAAAATATCATTGGCCTTTGTAGTATTTACTAGTGAGACTGAACAAAGAGGGGTGGGTTTTTTTTCTTTATTTAATATTCTCGAAACGTATAAAACATCGAAATATTTTTAAATCAGTTCGGATTTTAGCTCTTCATCCATAATAGAGTATGGCACCTTTCTGATCACAACATTGAGAGTTTTATTTTTATCTAAAGAAAAAGTGTGATATTCGACTTTTTCTTCATCGTAATATCGAGTAATTCTTCTATAGTCATCAATGGACGAGAGCATTATTTTGCTGGCTTTTCCGGCTTATTTTGTTGAAAAGGGATTCATACATAATGAGTTTAGGTCATTTAACAGGAGTTGGTAATTATTAGCATTGTGTAGAAATATCGGAGGGATTTTAGGTGTAACCTGTTTATTTTTAGTGATAATACTCTCTTGAGTGGTTGTTTGTTTAGAAGAGCAAGGTTTATTGGTTGTAATATCAGTTTCAGATAATATTTGGAATCTATTGCTAATTTTTATAGGTGAAATTTCTTGATAATATTTACCCATTTTTTTTTCGAATTTGTGTCTTCTATAACTTCGTGGCCATTTGATTTAGAAGAAAGTTGGCAATTTTGAGAAATTAATGGAGTAACACCTACCTCAACTTCCGATTTCAATGAGTTAACATGAGATAAAACAAGAAAAACAAAAAACGATAGTAAAATTAACAGTCAATAGATCACTTTAAGCACGCCTGCACTCTATGAAAGGTAGAGGCCAACTGAAAATTGATACTGAAATCACTTACTAATTACAAAAAACAGGGAGATGCAACATCGGCATTTTGGGAAATACTGAGAGAATGTTCCGAAATGTTAAATAGTTTTATTATGTTTTGTTAATAGAAAAGTAATTTAATCACTATTACCTATTTATCTTATTATAATATTTGCAATTAAAGAAATTTTTAATGATTTTTTTTCTTGTCATTATTATTTTTTATGTGTTGTCAAATTCAGTCTATGTAAGATTTCTAAGTAAGAATAAGGCAATAAAAATTAATTTCTTGAATTGATAAAAGCTGAATTAAAGTTGTATTATATATTTTGATAAATTTATCAAATGTTATATTTGTCAATTCATTACCAAAAAAAAAAATACATTTTGTTTATGCAATCCTTTTTTATTGCGGTACCTATACCAAACATTGGCCCTTTTCACTGACTAATTATGAGGGACAAACAGGCCTAGCTACAATAATTTGTAAACTTTTATTTTCACTTGAAGCGTTTGACGGTCCAACAAGTTGAATGTCAACCATGATAATTGAAATATATTAAAAAAAAAAAAAAAAAACTTTTACTGTAATGTGTTGTACACTACTTTGAAGATCCGAAAAATCATGAATTGATAATAGCTACATATTTAACTTATAGTTGTGATAAATATATCTTTTTATAAAGTCAACAAAGGAGTTTTTGTCTATTTATTTTCAAATAGAAAAAAGTTTTGTTTACTTACTGCAGGAAATCTAACACTATCTGACTCTTTCCACCGGTAATGTATTAGGGATAAACAATATAAAATAGTCCTAATAAATTCCATAAGTTACCTATCCGATAGGTACCTATGTAATTATATATAAATTTACGTATAAAAATACATATGTAAATTTATTACCTTGTACCTACATTTAAATTTAGGTAGCATGTCGGTATATCAAGCCCATAGTACAGAAACCAGGTAAAAGATATTTGGGAAAACCCAATTGTATTTTCGTTCAATTTCTATTTTTGTAAAGATAGAGCATAACAAAGAATAACTAAGGGGATCCAATGGCCTAGTGAGTTGGAGCGAAGGTCTCAGCGCGCTTGTAACCAGGTCTTGGGTTCAAATCCCACCTGGGCGGGTTAAAATTTATTTCTTGGCGGACCCACGAAATTAATCTTCACCTTCCTACCTAGGCCAGTATAGGACTTCAATGGAAGTCTTGGTCTAAAAAAAACAAAGAAGAACAATCTACTGGGCGTAGAAATTTTTATAGAAATAGTTGTAAATCTAAAATGAAGCTCCGCGTATCTGCTTGACGAAGAAAACCTGAACTGAAAGAAGAACTGATAATGAAAAAGAATAGGTACCCACATAATATTTATAATGATGTAATTTATATACATAGTGTTGTCGTTTCGCTGAGTTGTGGAAATTTAACTTTGAAAATCCATAAATTTAAATTTAAACTTTTAAATTAGTTGACTGTAAAAATCATAAATAAAATTAAACAATGACAGATAAATAAAATCAGTTTTAATAACTGGCTCCTTGGAAATGTTTCAGAATTACCGTAATATAAGGTAATTTCATTGTTCCCAAGTCTCGTGGATATGTACTTTTCCTTTTCATTCAATAATTTGTGATTTGTGACACATATAGATAAAGAAAAGGAAGAATTGTTATAATTTATTACTTGACTTACGCATGATGGTATAGAAGGATCAATACAATTAGGATTGCTGAATTAATTGCCACTTCTATTGAGATTATATAATTTTATTGAGTATAATATAATTCTATTGAGATCTCAATAGAAGTGGCAATTAATTCATCATAATTATATTTTACATAATTTATTATTTATGTTTTTACGTTCCTCTCTAATAGCTACAATAATGAGGAAACTTGCTTATTCGCTGGAAGCCTTTGGTCCATCATATCGTATTTCAACCATAATAATTAAAACATATTAAAAAAAAAAAATAAATAAATAACCGGGAAAAGTAATTTTTAAATGGTTAAAATGGAAAAGTAATTGTAAAATTGTCCAACCTACAATTGGTTGGATATAGGTACCTACAAAACGGTTTATCCTTTTATATTTATATGATTTGAGTTATTTGGTTGTAAATACAAGTAGTGTAAATCAATTGAAGAACGTGATTTTCTCTGATTTCTCACAGCTACATCAAATGGTGGGGTCCGTTATTTTTCTTAACAAAATCTAAAAAATATATCAATAATTTTTATGAAATCGGGCACAATGCTAATGAGTTGACATTATAGATGCCGGGACCGGTTGTCATCATGAATCAGAGTTAAACAATAATAATACCTATATTAACATTGTTTTTAGAACATTTATGAAAGGGTTGAACATCATATGTTCTTAGCTGTTTGATCAAATAACTCGGAAACCGCTACTTTTAGCTCTTTTTTCGTTCTATACATAATAAAGCAAATCTAATTTGCAATAAATTTTGTTTTTTACATTTTTTTATTGAATGTGCTTATTTTTGAATTTGGAGTATTCTCTGTTTTGTCCATCTGTTTTTTTAAGGACCATACCCAAACACACCTGAAATCCTGACACTATAATTCTTCTCTAACTCTAATTTATAGAATATCTATACTTCAAAAAATATTGATTTTTTTTTTTTACTATTGATGAACAAAATATTATTTCCAGGTGTTGAATTATTTGTAGTGGTAGCTATTAAAACAAGTATTAGTTTTACTAATTATTGTTTTGCGTTTAACGGAATACTTTTATGCGTTGTGATGGCAACCAATTTTGTTTATAATTATTGATAATGTTTAATTGTAATCTCCTCAGTTTTGTTGTTATCGTTATAAAATAAAGTGTATTTTTTTGCTTTGTGTTAAGTTTTGAACACGTAGTTTTTGTCTAGACCTTCTGGTTTACTTTAAAACTAATCATTCTGCCATGTAAGGCAATGCCCGCCAGCCCTCGCTTCTCCGAGTCTCAAAACACCTCAAAATCGGTACTGGACTACCAAATAGGAGCCTTTGGCGGGCCGACTACAAGAATACCAGCCTTTTACAAATCTAAACCGGAATTGTGGTTTTTACAAGCAGATGCTGTGTTCGCTACTTCACGAATAACCTTTTCGAAGATCAAATTTCAGACTGTATTTGCTGGGATGGAACTTGCGGTCCTAACCCAGGTCGCTGACCTATTGGCAGTTACGGAAGAAGATCCCTACGACGCACTCGAAAGGCACCTCGTTTCGATCTATAGTGAGTCCAATTCTTCTAAAATTAATAAATTATTAAGTGATACGCAGCTGGGGAGCCAAAAACCCTATCAATTATATAGATGTATGCTGCAATTGGCAAGTTCTTTAACGGAGGGAATCTATAGTGAAGACCCTGTGGCTAAGAAAATTACCTATTAGAGTTCAAGAAATTTCGGCCGCTACGTGCCAAGATGATATTGAGGTTTTAGCCTCTCTAGCAGACAAGATTATGGAAGTTGAGACGCCAGCAGAAGTAAATGCCGCTGTTACAGGGTCACCCACAGCAACTAGCGATACCGATCTTGAGGAACTGCGGAGCCTTCGAGAAAAAGTGGCCGAGCTTCGAATACGGTTTAGACCACAAGGGCGAAATAGCACTCAATGGATTTCACCACCCCAGGAGAGTAAAATATGTTTCTACCACAAACGATTTGGACCAAAGGCAAAGAAATGTGTCAAACCGTTTGTTTGGAAACCCTTAAGAGTCGATGGAGCAGGCGGCAGTCGTCGGAACCCAAACTCAACGCCGCCTTTTTATAACGGATCGAGAATCAAGGATATGTTTCCTTATTGATACAGGTGCATCTCAATATTGCAGCGTAACCCCAAGATACACAAGAAACCAACGGAATTCACACTGGTAGCAGCCAATAATACTCCAATAGCTACTTGTGGAGAGAAGACTCTCAAACTTGATCTTGGACAATAATCGGAGCCGATTTCCTCTTCCATCATGGCATCAATATCGATATTACAATGAAACAGTTGACCGATCGGCAATCCGAATTATCAGTTATTGGAACCGTGTCTACGGTCACTACACCGACCATACAGACTGTACCCCAGAATGGTCGTTACGAGGGAATTTGGTCGAATTGTCATCGAGCACCACATCGAGACTAAAGGAAACCCAGTTAGCTGCATGGCAAGAAGACTTCCACCTGAAAGGTAGGCAGCCGTGAAGCAGGAATTCCAAACCATGATTGAGGAAGGTATTTGCAGACCATCAAGCAGTGCCTGGTCAAGTCCTCTCCATGTAGTACAAAAAAAAGACGGAAAAATCAAAGTCTGCGGAGATTACCGCGCATTGAATGCTAAAACGGTACCTGATAGGTACGCAGTGCTAAACACAATGGATTTCACCACCCAGTTAGATGGTGCCAAGGTATTCTCGACTCTAGATATTGTACGTGCGTGCCATCATATCGCCGTTGCTGAGGAAGACATTGGAAAGACGGCTATTATCACGCCTTTCGGCCTGTTTGAATTTCTCAGGGAGCCATTCGGTCTGAAAAACGCAGCACACATTTTCAGCGTTTCGTGGATAACATGTTGCGAGATCTGTCATACGTTTTTCCATACCTGGACGATTTCTTAGTAGCTTCGAAGTCGCAGGGGGAACATGAACATCATCTCAATGAAATTTTTAAGAGGCTCAATGAATATGATTTCTCCCTCAACGTAAGCAGATGTGTTTTTGGGGAACCTCAGGTCGACTTTCTCGGCTTCAGGGTGGTCACGACTGGTATACAGCCTCTTCCTGCAAAGGTTTAAATGATTCAGGAGTACCCGAAACCCAGCAACATCAGTGAACTTCGCAGGTTTCTAGGTATGATAAACTTTTACAGGGGATGTCTCCCTCACGCCACCGAAACACAAAAATCCTTGAACCAACTCACACACAACTGCAAACGGAGAGATAAAACTCCCATTGCATGGACGGAAGAGACACTACGAGCTTTTGAACAATGCAAACAGAGTCTCGTTGAAGCTGTTAGGCTCTCCCATCCTGGAATTTCAGGGAAGTCTCTTTAACCTGTGATGCATCCGAGAAAGGTATTGTTGGTGCCCTGCAGCAGCAAAAGAACGGTGAATGGCAACCCCTTGGATTTTTTTCAAAAGCTTTGACAAATACACAAATAAATTATGCTACTTACGACAGGGAACTCCTCGCGATTTATGAAGCAATTAAACATTTCCGACCTCTCCTAGAAGGTTTAAATTTCCACACCATAACGGACCATAAGCCCTTAATCCATGCTTTTCAACAAAGATCTGAGACAGCCCCTCCTCGTTGAATCAGGAATTTAAATTTTATAAGTCAGTTTACCACCGATATCAGATATAGGCCCGGATTCGAAAATTTGGTAGCTGACACACTATCCCGAATCAAAGAAATTCAATCACCGGACGAATTCTCAGAAACAGAAGAAGGACAGTAGCATAGAAGACATCAAGAAGAATTCCAGGAACTTACACTCATCATCATTCCCAGTACAAATATAGAGCTCCTTTACGAGACTTCAACTTCGACAGCTCGGCCCTACGTCCCAAAAGAGTTTCACCGCGCTATTTTCGACCGCCTTCACTTATTGAGCCATCCAGGTATCAGAGCTAGTAGGAAGTTGCTCACTAGTCACTACTTCTGGCCGGAAATTAATCGGGATGTTGGTGAATGGGCAAAGATCTGCATTCCTTGCCAAAAGTCTAAAATTCACTGCCACACAGTGACTCCTCTCGGCAGTTCTTACCAGCACCCAGATTTCAACACGTGCATATCGACATCGTGGGACCACTGTTGCCATTTGATGGAATGAGATATCTTTTAGCAATGGTGGACAAAGCGACTCACTGGCCAGAAGCGATTCCACTCTCTAAAATCAACGCTTTGGCTGTCGCTTAAGTATTTTATGCCAATTGGATAACACGATTCGGCTCCCCTCAGCGGATTACGACAGACCAAGGCAGACAGTTTGACGTGGAACTTTTTTTTAGGCCTTCAGCAATAATAGGGACTCGGAGGCAGAGAACTACCGCTTATCATCCGCAATCCACTGGTTGTGAGGGCAGATGGCATCGGAGCTTGAAAACAGTATTAACGGCACATCTTAGCTCTACGCGTTGGACACAGGTTTTGCCATCCGCGTTGCTCGGACTACGGGCTGCTTTCAGAGAAGATATGGAAGCTAGGGTGGCTGAAGCACAATATAGGCAACCTTAGCGTCTTCCGGGTGACATTTTAGAGGACACAACAAGTCGAGAGCCTTGTGTTAAAAGAGGATCTCACACGACTCAAAGATTTAGCAACTTTTTTCCACGTGTTCCTACGTGAAGATGCTTACATTTCATAAGTTATGGAGCTCTTCTGACATGCTCTAGCTCTGATAGTGTTGATCATATCGAAAATTAGACTATAGTTTCCTCCTGCTCACTCCTCTCCATCTCATCCAGCTCACGCTCCTCCTCCTCCTGAAAAAGGGCTGATCTCTGAGTAAAGGAAAGAAATATATTAAAAAATATAAATATTTAAAATAGAATAATCAATTAAATTAAAAAAAGTCATTTGTGCTTCCATTTCATAAGTTATGGAGCTTTTTTGACACGCTCTTCCTCTGATAGTGTTGATCATATCAAAAATTTGACTATAGTTTCCTACTGCTCACTCCCCTCCACCTCATCCGGCTGACGCTCCTCCTCCTCCTAAAACAGGGCTGATCTCTCAGTAAAGGACAGAAATATATTAACAAATATAACTATTCAAAATAGAATAATTGAATAAATGAAAAAAAAGTCACTTGTGCTTACATTTCATAAGTTATGGATCTCTTTTAACATGCTCCAGCTCTGATAGTGTTGATAATATCAAAAATGTGACTACAGTTTCCTCCTGCTTACTCCCCTGTCCATCTCATTCCGCTCACGCTCCTCCTCCTCCTGAAACAGGGCTGATCTCACAGTAAAGGACAGAAATATATTAACAAATATAAATATTTAAAATAGAATAATTAATTAAATTTAAAAAAAGTCACTTGTTCTTACATTTCATAAGTTATGGAGTTCTTCTGACATGCTCTAGCTCTGATAATGTTGATCATATCTAAAATTTGACTAAAGTTTCCTCTTGCTCACTTACCTCCACATTATCCCCCTCATGCTCCTCCTTCTTCTGAAAAGGGCTGACCTCTCAGTAATGGACAGAAATATTTTAAAAAAATAAATATTGAGAGGAAGAGAAAGAAGAAGAAGATTGCCGCATTTGATATTTCTTGGAGGCTACCTCTGAGGATTATAGGTGGCACAGCAACACATGAATCATTTTACTTTTTTTTAAATTTCAGTTTATAAATTTAACCCATGACACAATGTGAATGCTCCACACCAATGTGAATTTACCCCCACATGACAATATGTAAAAGGGATCTTAGTAGTTTAAGGTTCCATAGTAAAAAATAAATAAAACATGAAACATTAATGCTTCATAATGAATATTAGTTTGTATTTAACGTTAAAGTATTTTTTATCACTTAATTTAAATAATATCACTGCAAATATCACATCAATTCACTTTCAATATCAATATCACACTCAATTTTGGCCACAGTTTCCTTAAAATTATTTAAAAATCAATTTTTTAGCCTTGTCGTGGTATCTTAACATTTGCATGGAATATAAACATACCACGACAATGTTAAATGATAATGGCCACTCCAATGTGAGAATAAGGTTCAAAATATTACGGCCGAAATACTGTCCATTTATTTCACATTTTCTCGGGAGTATATTATGAGGGCCGTAGCCTACTTTCAAAACGCATGAGGCCTGTTTCAAATAAATATTTGGTTTATCTGATTTATAGTGGACATGACAATGTGAACAATGAATGTACTTACAGTCAAAGGTGGTGTTTACACTAGGATATTCCGACGTATAATGGTTGCGTGGTTACGAACTGATGCCGTCCACGAGAAATGGCTACCTGCCACTGAAAATAAATACTCAAAAATTCCCAAAATCCCTTCCGAATACTTTTTCATCATTTTTTTAGAAATGGCACGCCAATGTTAAAAAGTCACGGAAACAATAATAAAATAACTCGGGGATTGGTTTCTTGGGCTTATTTATCCTGAAAAACACATTTTCACTTTCTTCCACTATTAGATTTTAATATCACTACCCATTACTTGAGTTAGTTTTACCCCATCAAGTAATAATTATTCACATACTTAATTGTAAATCCAAGCATAGGGACAAGCCACGACAATGTTAAACGACGTAGAATTACCTAAAAATGTAACCCAATTATATACAAGTTCCCAATGATCTTAAAATAAATAAAAATTGTAAAATATAATAAAAGCAAAAATTTATAAATGCGACTATAAAAACAATAACACATTATTGATATCATATTGAGAATGAATAAAATGAAAGAAAATTTCATTGAATAACAAAGTTAAATTTAGAATCTTAACAATTAAAACAACCAAACATTAACAGCTTTCTGGTAAACATTTAAAAAAAATAATTTACTTCTTGTTTCCTAAACTAAAAATTTTGGTTTGAACTAAAAACTTCCCGAAATAAACCTCAACACAGAAATGAGTCCCAAGATCTGGTTAGGGACTCTGCCTGATATGGTTAGGTTACAGAGTTAAAAAGATTAAAAGCGTATATTGGTTGTCACTGCCTTGGGTAATGAGGGAACAAGACTAGGGGTCAGTCATCATATGGAAGGTGTTGATTTGATATAGATTAAGAGTGGTCAAGTCAAATTTCGACCTAAATAAGTTAAGTGACTAAAATGACACATGGAGGTTTTTTCTTCATTTGAATAATTGCTTAAGTAAGATATTAATAACTATAACATATAAATAACTATGTTTTAAAATGAACATCTAACTTAAACACATACTTTTTAGTCAATTAACTCGTTTTGGTCAAAATGGAGGAGTACTCATACTGAAATGTCAAAGCTTTTGTCGAATACCATAACTGTTTTGTCTTGACCAGGTTCAGGCATAATTGGAAGCTGGCAAAGGCAACAGCAAGGAGGAAAGTTTCTGAAAATTTTAATCGAATATGAATTATATATTATACTTCAAATATTTATTGATTAAAATAAAAGAAAAAATATAATCCACGTGGATAAGACAGAGGATTGATAGAATTAATAAGTTAAATTAAAAAATTGAAGAATGATATTATGGACAGGAGAGAGTATTATTAGAGTTAATTGTGTTTAAATTATAAAAATTAAAAAATGAAAGACTGAAAAATATAGAAGTTAAAATTGGTTATAATTGAACTAGATCCGATAAACTAGACAATTCATATTAAAATTAAATATAATGTAGTGATTATTAAAATGAAATATAATGTATAAGGAATATTGCGATGATGAAAACTATTACTTATTTGAACGATGGAATAAACAAACGATGTATCCAACTCAGCGATATTAGTTGAAGTGAGAAAAAACGGTTATTAATTTCCTAGTAAATTTAAAGGGATGTGGTTGTGGTGGGGGTGACAGGAAATTGGTATTACTGGAAAGTTGAGAAAGGTTAGGGATGCGAGTTAGGGATGGGTCGTTCCACCTTTTTAGTGGAACGGTTCTAATAGTTCCGTTCCAGTTGAAAAACCGTTCCATTTTTCGTTCCGTTCCATTCTCGTTCTTTTAATTCACTTTCATATCAATATGATAATAAAACAAAATAAAGTAACACTAGGACTATGAAATAGGATAATATAGATATATTGCTATATTATTGCTTTCTGCTCGTAAAGCTAATAATATAATTTTGGTAAATATCAACGCTACAGGGAACTTCGGTCCGTTTAGCCTAGTTTTCTACATCAATTTTTCGTTGTGGCCTGCACAACCACATCCATCAACCCACTTTTCAGGTCCTCTCCTTACTTCAAAAAGACCACTGAAGTTGTGGAAAAACGTGGTGAGATGGCGTCTTCCAACATGGTGTTGGGAGACGAAGACACCGACCCAGGACCGGACCAGCATACTGACAAGCGTGCCCTAGCGGGAGGATTCCAACCTGCCCCTAAGAAACAAATTTTTAGGCCTGAAGTAAGTGATAATTCTGGAACAATGATTAATACTAGAAATAACCTCAGTGTGGCCCAAAACGTCGACTTAACACCTTCCGATACTGAAGAAGAGTTCAAAGAACCTAAGAAAAAGGGAAGAAAGACTAAACCGAAACCGACGTCGCCGACCTCCATACAGAACAGCTTTTCAGTTCTTCAAAACGTGCCAACAGATCCAGCCGTCGACGCTCCAACAACAAAAAGCACAGTACCACCTATAGTAGTAATAAACAGAAAAATACATGGAATAATCACATACTTACATAAGATTTAGGTTACCAAATACTCCTTAAGGGAAGCTGGGAAGAATGTAAAAATCTTCCTAGAATCAATAAATGACCAGCCCCAGGTCCTCCGCGGCCTGACTTTATTAGAAATTGGCCACCATACATATACTTTCAGAAATACTAAACCAAAAACAGTCAACTACACCTTAAAAGGACTACCAATTTGGCCATATACAGGCGTACTGTAGGTATGAACCCAAATGTGTTCGCTGCAGCGAAATTCATAACATCAAAAACTGCCCAAATGTGGGACAGATAAGATGCATAAATTGTGATGGAAACCACGTGGCATCATTTTGAAACTGCCCACACAGGAAGAAATTAGAAGAATTAGCGGCAAAACGTATGACCGCCAGAAAGCAGCCAACCACCGCTCCCGCCCAACCGACCAATCAGAGAGCTCGACAGGCGGGACAAGACCCCTTTTACAGTGGTCCACCCTGACACTCATACCTACCGCTCTTACTCCAATGGATATACATCTACCATTGATCTCCTTCTGACGAGACAACCTCATCGAATTACTGGTTGCACGGTGACTGACTTCATCACTTCAGACCACCGACCAGTAATTTACGAATTAGAAGGAAGGAGGGACGAGCTAGCCCCAGAGAAATTCCTATATCAAGAAGCTGATTGGGGCAAATATAAAGCCGAAGTTTGCCATAGACTACCATCGGTGCAACCGCTGCGTTCCCTGGAAGAAGTTGACGAATTCATCAACATTTTCTCTGACATCACTCTAGAGGCTGCCCATTCCTCTATTCCCCACCTCATCTTCAAAAACCCCCTCCTCATATTATGGCTCTCATATCGAGCAGGCGGAATCTTAAAAACAAATGGTACAGAACCCGGGATCCAGACATCAAGGTAGCCCTCAACTCCCTTACCACCCAGATCAAAAACTTGCTCCGCCAATGGAAAACCTCCACTTGGCAGGACAAGCTGAGAGCGACGCACGATGACTACCAGAAGTTCTGGAAACTAACAAGATCAGCTGTCAAGAAAACCACTACGATCCGCCTGTGCAACGGAGATCGACTCCTCACCCCCACCGACCAAGCGTCAAGTTTCTGGACCCTCTTCAGTTTCTGACGAACCCTCTGTTCAGAACCTTGACACCAGCGCCACCACCGGTCCGCTGGCAACTAACAACCGGACCGTAACCAAGACATACCAACGGGCAAATCAGAACCCACTGGCCACTGGTCAGAAATGTGACCACACATTTTCTCTTTTAAGTCGTAAGTGTAAATAGTTTTAAGTTTTCCTTACTACATGATTTAGGTGAGCCCCATCACCTAAATATACTCTTTCTGAAAACTACAGCTCAAGATATCATCACAAACTTTCTGTTGGCCTTACAGTGTACCCAGTACAGAAACAAGGCAAACATCCTTAGAAATTCCTAAATTCCATCCAACTCAAGAAATCATCCAATAGGGGCTAGGGGGGGGGGAAAAAAAAGTAACACTACCCTAGTGAGCCCCATCACTGGATCAAGATTTATTTTATTGTTGTATCATGATTTTTTGTACTTTAAACAGAAATCCCTTAAAATGCAACAGGTGCAGATAAAGGAATGGATTCATACTTTTTTGTAATTGTATAATCAAACAATAAAAATAAAGGGGACTAAAAAAAAAAAAAAAAAAAAAAAAAAAAAAAGTAACGCTAAATAATATTAAACCTTAAATTATATACACATGACACTTGAGTCGATAATTAAAAACAAAAAAAAACAATTATTTCTTAAAACAAAACAAAACAATTATTTCCTAAAACAAAACAAAATAGTATAATTGAAGACACATGATTGTAATAAAATTCCAAACATAGAACTTCATTCAATGAAATACAATATAATAATATAGATATATTCATTGTGAAAAAGACACAATAAAAAGTAGAAAATAATACAGACTGATATATTAATTGATGAGGAGATTAATGATATTAGGATTATGATTGCAATATCTCTTGAGAAATATGACAATAATTTGAGGTAGTATGTAGTAACAATATTAATATATATTTATTTATAAATTATAATATTTAGTGTTGTAATAGTCATAATACAGTTTTTGTTGTTTAAATTCTATGTTTTAGGGTTTGAGAAAGTGGCATTGTCCATGAAATGTTACCCAGTTTTATATTAAAAAATTTGTTTGTATCAATAAATATGTTTAAATGTGTTTAAATTGAATATGTTGAATATGTTAAATATGTTTAAATTGAATATTCCAGCACCTATATCTAATAATAATATCCACAGCAATAATTACTATATTTATGATTTTTAGTATAAGACGTCCAATAACATGTTAAGAAAAGTTATAAGAAAATATAAATTATTACTTAATAATAATAGAGTAATTAATAAAACTTAATTAATTATTTATTATTAATTAAACTTAATCCAAAGATCGGTGTCGTTCGTTCCAATAGGGGCAAGACCAGGAGTGGTGGAGCGAAAGCAGACCGGTCCCTGGAACGTTCCAATTGAAACGAAGGCAGACCGGTCCCTGGAACGTTCTAATTGGAACGAAGGCAGATCGGTCCCTGGAACGTTCCAATTGGAACGAAGGCAGACCGGTCTCTGGAACGTTCTAATTGGAACGAAGGCAGACCAGTCTCTGGAACGTTCCAATTGGAACGAAGGCCACTGTCGGCCTTCCCTCTATTGAAACGGAATCTACTGTATTTTTCCGACTTATAACTTGTATTATTACTTTTTTTGGAATACCATAATTAGTGGATAAATTATTTATTTATCTTTAAATAGTGAAACTAAGTTATTCTATTTTAACAATTTTGTAATATGCTCTGATTAACTGTGCCTGTATGAAATGGAATCTTTTATCTAAGACTAGAAATTAAGATAACAAATTATAGTTTAGAAAAACTAAAAAAATACAGGCTTTAATATAATAAAAAACCGAGCTAAAAAGTAAAAAGTAATTTTTATTTCGTGAATAGTTTGTGTTATGACAATAGAAAATCAGACTAACAATTAATTTGGCATACAATTTAAGTAAATCTTAAGTTATGCATAAAATGAATTTATAGTAAAAAAGTGTGGGGTGCTAGATATTAAGTTCTAGAAAAATTTTATTGGTAACTATTTAAAAAGTAGAATTTATTGAGAAAATAATAATAATGAACTCTATAATAAATATGGATATTCAATTAAGTTTTATTAATTACTCTATTAATATTATGTAATAATTTATGTTTTCTTATAACTTAACATGTTATTGGACGTCTTATACTAAAAATCATAAATATACTGTTTATATAATATAATGTTACCCACACTTATTGAGATGTAATTATTGCTGTGGATATTATTATTAGATATAGGTGCTGGAATTTGCAATTTATTTTTATAAGTCTATTCAACTTTTTTTTTTTTTTTTTTTTAATAAGGTAAGGTGGGGTAAGTGCGTTTATGGGGTAAGTGCATTCATTAGTCCGCCATAATTTCTATTGTCATTTTGTTACATCAACTGCCATTTTTGTATGTAGAGAGAACTTCATACCCTCCAAACCTGACATACTAGAGTGCTCTACTGTAGATGATAACCTCTCTAGGAATTTTCATAGTTCAACCTGTTGATCTAGGTCTTGTGTAAAGTTGAACGAGTTAAAATTATAAAATTGCATTGAATGTATTTTTCTCTATTTTTTTTTAATTTCAAGGAGTAAAATGATTTCTGGGGGTTGCTTATTTTTGCACCTACCCCATCAAAGAATCAATTCACTGCTAAGGAGTTTACAAGAGATTTATGCCCTTACCCCGTTTAGGTGGGGCAAGTGCGCGAATGGGACTTAAAATTGATTTTCCTTCGCACTGATAATAGTTTTTAGGATATCAGGGAAATCAACTGAATCGCTGAAAAGAGTATAGTTCAACGTTTGCGATATAACAAAAAATAGTATCCTAGCATTAATAGCTGATTTTTTATGTTAAGTTAAAGTTGAACTTTGCACTCCATATGACGCAATTGCCCCACTTCACCTTAATTGTATTAAATTTAATTCTTTGTTATTTGTGTATATATCATTAATGATAATTTTTTTTGTTTTGAATATAGTCCAAAATGCTTGTTTTATTTCTAATTTAATGATTTGTTTTTTATATTAACAATAAAGGCATTATTATTAGTGGCAAAAAGGAAAAGATTATCCAAACCAACCGCTAATTTCACCAGGTATTAAGATAATATATTATGTAGTAAAGCTTTCTTAAAATAATAAACTTTGCCATAACAGTTAATTATTTTAATAATAAATTATGTTATATATAATTATTAATCATTAAATATAATTAATAAAACGAACCTGTCTGAGTTCAATTGGAACGAGAAAATCAAGATTCTCATTCCGTTCCAAACGAAAGACCGGTCTTTGGAACGTTCCACCTGGAACGGTCCATCCCTAATGCGAGTATCTCAGGCTGAAGGGCGGAAAAAGAGGTAATGTGTTGCGGGCTCTCGTACTGAGGCGAGTTCCGTCTTTAGTAACACCGTAACAGCTGATATTTATGATATATAAGTTTCTTGCATGTCTACTAAGAATTTCAAAGTAAAAACCATGATGTAGCCATGATGGCAGCAGAGAAAATCACGTTCTTCAATTGACTTGCAGGACTTGTATTTAGAACCAAACAAATCAAATCATACAAATTTCAAAGGATAAACCGTTTTGTAGGTACTTACGAGTATATCCAACCAATAGTAGGGAATTCCACTTTAAAATTATTTTTCTTTGTTTTGTTTTTTTAAATATGTTTTAATTATTATGGTTGTAATACGATATGCTGGACCATCAAAGGCTTCTAGTCAATAAGCCATTAGAGAGGAATATAAAAACAAAATAAAACATAAAAATTCTTCCTACCGAGTCAGGGCGGTATAACCCTAAAGAGCGCAGGAAATGGTGCTCTGAGGGCAGACGGGGCCCTACGCCGTAGTGAAGGCAACCCGTCTAGGGGTAGGAGTCCTCGAAATCAAGCTCCCCGGTCCTCCAGGTTGGGGGTGATGCAGTGGGCTAGCTCCTCACTCATCAGTAAAAAAACAAAGAAATGCTAAAAGACCAAAACATAGGCCTCGGATATCGGACAGTCAAAAACGGAAACGAACAAATGCGCGGAAATGGATAATAAACATTGGATGCTGGAATGTCCAAGGAATGGCAACTAAATTACCGGGCCTCCCTACAGAAATTAAAAAATATAAGATGGATATTGTAGTTCTATCAGAAACAAAAAAAAAGGGAAAAGGTAGTGAGGTGCTCGGCGACTTCGTCCACCTGTGGTCGGGGGAGTCGAAAGACACGAAAGAGCGAAATCAGGAGTGTCTATCCTAGTAAGGAAAGGCATTCAAAAGAATATCACAGGCTGGGAGTACATAAATGACCGTATTATAACGATGAATATAACCCTATCTGCGAGAGAGATTGTAGTGGTGGGTACATATGGCCCAACCAATGACCAAAAGAATATGGTGAAGGATAAATATTGGGACGATCTTAGGGGAGTATTGGAAATGATACCAAGACGGAAAGAAATCTTCTTACTGGGAGATATGAATGCGAGAGTTGGAAGAAATGAAAGCAGTAGAGTAGTCGGGAAATACGGAGAGATCGAACGGAACGACAACGGGGATAGGCTAATACAGATTTGTGAGCAACTGGACCTAAGAATCACAAATACATTCTTCGACCATAAGAGTATCCACAAGTTCACCTGGCACAATGAAGGTAGGAAACTTAAATCCATCATTGACTACGCGGTTATAAGAGAACGCAGTACAATGAAAGTGCAAGATGTAAGAGTCTATAGGGGAGCTGAGTGTGGATCGGATCATCACTTGCTGAAAGCTACCTGCATACTCCCGTGGGTCAAAGGGAACATAGGGAGCCGAAACCCCAGTATAAAATGTAATGAGCTAAACGAGGAGCAGTTTAAGACGGAATTATTACAGGAGGATAGCATTAAAGGGCTATATCAGCGGAGAATGGAAGAATCACTGAAAGAATTCAGGGGTAATAATACCATGGAAATTTATGTTTCTCTAATGTCATCAATGAGAAAAACAGCCTCAGAGGTCCTTGGAAAAAGAACGAGGAATGGAAAAAGAAAGGAATGGTTGACAGAAATTATAGTGAGTGGAGCAGAAAAGAAAAAACAAGCATATATGAGGTGGCTTAGCACAAAAAAGGAGGAGGACAGGAGGAGGTATGTTGAGGAGAGGAGAGAACTAAATAAATTGGTGAGAACCGAGAAAAATAAATCATGGGAAAAAAACGTGTGCTAGGATAAACAGCAGACTAGGGTTTGGACGAGCCATTGAAGCATGGACCATATTAAAAGGTATGAGAAAAAGCGAGAAGCAAAATACTGTGCTGAATATGGTGCAAATGGCTGATTGGACAAAACATTTTAGCGCGTTACTGCATGAGAACAGGATAGAATTCGCAGAACAGGAAACGACCCCCTTTTCTACTGGCACTCCGTTAAAAATCACCCAAGAGGAACTCCAGCTAGAACAAAAGAAACTTAGAAATGGGAAAGCCCCTGGCCCAGGTGGAATCTGCGCAGAACTGATCAAGTATAGTGGGAGTGAGGTGACAAGACTACTTACTGACCTCATAAATCGTATACTGGCAGGTGAAAGTATACCAGCAGAAATGAAAATGGGATATATCACACCAGTATTCAAAAAGGGAAATAAAAAAGTATGCGATAATTATAGAGGGATATGTGTTACGAACCCAATAATGAAATTGCTGGGTAGAATAATAAAGGGTAAATTGGAAAAAAGAATTCTCGCAGCCAGAGGAACAATGTGGATTCACAGTAGGGAAATCCTGTATTAACCACATCTTTACCCTCCGACAACTGTTAGAAAAGCAAACAGCCAAGGCGAGGAGACTGGACATGATATTTATAGATCTTGAAAAGGCGTATGATAGTGTTCCTCGAAAGCTACTGTGGGAAGCCCTGGATATGGCTGGCATAAACAGTAACATTACGGGAGTAATCAAAGAAATATATAGAGGTAATAAATGCCAAATAAAAATAGGAAATTCATTATCAGAAATTTTCCCAAACAGCAAAGGATTGCTCCAAGGATGTTGTATGTCGCCAACATTATTCAAAATATACATTGATGTTTGTCTGAAGGGATGGTCAAGGAACTGTGGTCAGATGGGCATACCGATAAATGACATGCATTTACACCATTTACTATTTGCAGATGATCAAGTAATCATCGCTCAGGACGAAGAAGATGTGAGCTATATGTTTAGGAAAGTGGCGGAGCAATATAAGAACTGGGGTTTGAACATTAACTATAAAAAGACCAAATATATGAGCACAGACAGAGAGGAAATATTAGAGCCTGAAATTGCGAGCCTGGATAGAGTGGAACAATTTTGTTACCTTGGCTCAATTCTGGAAAGAAATGGAACCACAAATGCCGAGGTTAGAAAGAGAATAACAAATGGCAGGAAAGCTGTGGGCATGCTGAATTCTCTTCTCTGGAGTAGCAACATAATTGAAAGAACAAAGAAACTAATATATAGCGCATTAGTCCAAAGTGTAATGTTATACGCCTCTGAGACTTGGACCCTTAACAGGGCACAGGAAGAAAGACTGCTGTCGGTGGAAATGGATTTCTGGAGGAGAGCTGCAAGGATATCGAGAGTGGAACGCATTAGGAACAGTGATATAAGGGAGAGGATGAATGTGAGAGGGAGTGTGTTGGAGGTGATCGAGGAGAGAAGATTGAGGTGGTATGGCCATGTGAGAAGGATGAACAAGGAACGGATCCCGAAAATGTTAATGGAATGGGAGGCCGAGGGAAGGAGAAGGAGAGGAAGACCTCGTACCCAATGGAGGGACAAAGTGGAGGAGAGCATGGCTGGACACGGGTTGAGGGAGGAAGATGCAGCCGATAGGGAAGAATGGAGGAGGGCGTTGGACGAGGAGTTTGGGTGAAGAAACCTTCATATGTGAAGAAAAAAAAAAAAAAAAAAAAAAAAAAAAAAAAAAAAAAAAAAAAAAAAAAAAAAAAAAATTCTTCCTTTTTTTTATCTACGAGGTGTGATAAAAAAGTTCCAGGACTTTTTATATACTATGGGAATGCAATGTCTAACAGCGATGCGGTTGGCAGCATTGTATTGCCTGACTCAACAGGAACACAGCTGTGTTTGCAATCCAATCATAACATCACTGAAAGTAACATTAGCACAGTTTGTTTGAGGTTAGTTTTATAGTGTTTGGCTATTTTATGAAAATGAATGTGAAAGAAGAGCAACGTGTTTGTGTGAAACTGAACAAAACGTTTTCTGAAACCTTTTTGATGTTACAAGAGGCTTTTGGTGAAGAATGTCTAAGCCGATCATGCTGCCATCAGTGGTTCAAGAGGTTTAAAGATGGCCGAACATCCACAGACGACGATGCTCGTTCCGGACGCCCTTCAACGTCAATCAATGATGACAATGTTGCTAAAGTGAACGCTCTCGTACGATCAGACCGTCGACTAACAATCAGTGAAATGGCAGAAGAGTGAAACATTTCATTTGGGTCATGTCAGGAAATTTTAAGTGAAAAACTACAAATGCGTCATGTTGCAGCAAAGTTTGTGCCAAAACTGTTGACTGAAGACCAAAAACAACACCGAACTCATGTTTCTAAGGAACTTCTTCAAAAGGTAAATGACGACGAAAGCTTCTTGAAACATGTCATTACGGGAGACGAGACATGGGTTTTTGGTTACGATGTGGAAATAAAAGCCCAATCATCACAATGGACATCAAAAGGTTCTCCAAGACCCAAGAAAGCACGCCAAGTCAAATCAAATGTGAAGGTCATGCTTACGGTTTTCTTTGACTGTAAAGGTGTTGTCTACTATGAATTTCTTCCACAAGGTCAAACAATTAATCGTTTTGTTTATCTTGAAACCCTCAGAAAATTGCGTAATGCTGTGAGAAGAAAGAGACCTGAGCTGTGGCAAAGTGGTGATTGGGTCCTTCACCATGACAATGCTCCTATTCACTCTGCATTAGTTATCCGTAACTTTTGTTTAAAAAACGCAATGACTGTCATTCCTCAGCCCCCTACTCACCTGACCTGGCTCCAGCCGACTTTTTTCTTTTCCCGAAGCTCAAGAGACACCTGAAAGGACAAAGATTTCAAACAGTTGACGAAATTATAGAAAAAACAACGGAGCTGCTAAACACCTTTACAAAAGAAGAGTTTTCTGGGGCCTTTGATCAGTGGAAACACCGGTGGGAAAAGTGTGTAGCTTCCCAAGGGGAGTACTTCGAAGGAGACAAATTTGAATAACCTGTATGTTGTATGAATAAATGTATAAAAATTCAGTCCTGGAACTTTTTGATCACACCTCGTATATGTATTATGAATTCACAAATTATTCTCAAACTACAAGCAAATTTGAGTCCCCCGCTTATTACAATTCAATGAAGTAAAATTCGTTGAAAATATTGTTTCCAAATCGATACATGTTATGTGAATTTATGATATTAACTAAAATTATTTGGAATTTTATCGTTTTAGGGTTACATTTTTAGGTAATTCTACGTCGTTTAACATTGTCGTGGCTTGTCCCTATGCTTGGATTTACAATTAAGTATGTGAATAATTATTACTTGATGGGGTAAAACTAACTCAAGTAATGGGTAGTGATATTAAAATCTAATAGTGGAAGAAAGTGAAAATGTGTTTTTCAGGATTAATAAGCCCAAGAAACCAATCCTCGAGTTATTTTATTATTGTTTCCGTGACTTTTTAACATTGGCGTGCCATTTCTAAAAAAAATGATGAAAAAGTATTCGGAAGGGATTTTGGGAATTTTTGAGTATTTATTTTCAGTGGCAGGTAGCCATTTCTCGTGGACGGCATCAGTTCGTAACCACGCAACCATTATACGTTATAATTTAAATATTAAATATTTAAATATATAAAATATTTAAATATATAAAAATATATAAAATATTTAAATATATAAAAAATATATAAAAATATTTAAATATTAAATATTAAATATTAATTTAAATAGAAGAAAATATGTATTCATATAAATAAGCAAGCCGTGGCGCATTTCCTGCTCGGCGGGTGCGGCTCGTCTCTCCTTGGGGGTGCGCCTCTGTTCGTGGCACCCTTCCTGACCCTAATCTGTGAAAATATACCTATATATATAACTATACAGGCATTGATGACCCTAGGGTTTTATGCCTATAAACCCCAACAAACAAACAAACAAACGTCGGAATATCCTAGTGTAAACACCACCTTTGACTGTAAGTACATTCATTGTTCACATTGTCATGTCCACTATAAATCAGATAAACCAAATATTTATTTGAAACAGGCCTCATGCGTTTTGAAAGTAGACTACGGCCCTCATAATATACTCTCGAAAAAATGTGAAATAAATGAACAGTATTTCGGCCGTAATATTTTGAACCTTATTCTCACATTGGAGTGGCCATTATCATTTAACATTGTCGTGGTCTGTTTATATTCCATGCAAATGTTAAGATACCACGACAACGTTAAAAAATTCATTTTTAAATAATTTTAAGAAAACTGTGGCCAAAATTGAGTGTGATATTGATATTGAAAGTGAATTGATGTGATATTTGCAGTGATATTATTTAAATTAAGTGATAAAAAAATACTTTAACGTTAAATACAGACTAATATTCATTATGAAGCATTAATGTTTCATGTTTTATTTATTTTTTACTATGGAACCTTAAACTACTAAGATCCCTTTTACATATTGTCATGTGGGGGTAAATTCACATTGGTGTGGAGCATTCACATTGTGTCATGGGTTACATTTATAAACTGAAATTTAAAAAAAAAGTAATATGATTCATGTGTTGCTGTGCCACCTATAATCCTCAGAGGTAGCCTCCAAGAAATATCAAATCTTCTTCTTCTTTCTCTTCCTCTTCGAGCCATTACTGGCGTGGAGGGGCCTTGATCCAGCGCCGTTAATCCTCTCGATCCCTGAACAGCAACTTCATTTCGGCGAGGGTTTTGTTCCTTTTGCCCCCAATGCTCTGGATGTATTCCTGAAAGGAGATTCTTGGGAGGCCTCGTGGTCTTTTACTTGTAGGTCTTGCTTCCATGGTCTTCCTGGGTTCTCTCACTTCTTCCATCCGACAGACATGTCCAAACCATTTATGTTGTCTGTTTTCGATAATTGCTTTTAATGGAGGCACCTCTAACCGTTCTCTGATCCTTTCGTTCCTAATACAGTCTCGATTAGTATTTCCTACGTAGGAACTTCATCTCAGCAGCAGTGATACGGCTGACATGGTTATCAAGCATTACCCAGCTCTCGCCGCCGTATATAGGATCGGAAGGTATACAGCCTTATTTATATGCATTTTAACATTTTTACCTACTTCACGGTGACCAATATTGCTATTAGTGATCAAGTAGTAAACCTGGTTCGATTTTCAAATCCTATTGGTTATTTCTTGGTCAATCCTGCCAGATCCATTTATTATGGTTCCCAAGTAGTTATACTCTTTTACTACATCCAGGATCTCCCCGTTGCAAAATATTTCAACATGTTCTTCATCATTTCGCGAGAGGCTTAGGATATTGCTTTTTGAATTGTTGATGGACATTCTCTTCCGCAGTAGCTCCTCCTCCTATTCCACCATTGCCTATTGCTTTTCTATCGAATCTGCAATTAGGACAATATCGTCCGCATATAAGAAACTCTTTACGAGTACGGTCCGCATTTTCCATTTACCTATTGCAGTCCATGATGTTCTGCGCTTGCATATCTTGTGCACCTTATCCATTTGAGTAATGAATAGGAGAGAGCTGAGGCTGTCTCCCTGTCTGACTCCTGTATCAAGAGAAAATAGTTTGGATTTTTTTATCCTTATAACTCCTTTCGCATTGCTGTACGTCGATTTTATTTCCTGCAGTAAGTCTGCTGGTGCATTCTTCGTGGCAAGAGCGTCCCGTGTTTCATACCTAGGCACAGAATCGAATGCAGTTTTTAGGTCAAGAAAAACCAAATAAATGTTTTTATCTCTGCCCCATGCTTTTGTTAGAATTAATTATGTTATGCTGCCTGCAACACTGTAACTGTCAACACTGTTGAACCAGAACCCAAGCGAAGCCAAGCCATTATAGCTAGTATTTGTTAACCTCTCTCTTTCGATTGTAGCTCAGTGTGTATGATGTGTTCCCTAATAAACTCTGCTTTATTATATGTGGTTTACTTTAATTAAGAAAACCAAACTATTATTAACAGGTTATGGGCCCAGTGTATTAACAGTTGTGTGAAAGCCGCGTAATCGTGTGTGATTAATACCAACAAAAGTAAACGAAGCAATGGCCAAAGTAACTTCTTCATTTCCTATTTTAGTCGGGTCAAATTATAACAATTGGGAGTTTGGAATCAATACAATATTGAAAAGGGGACAGATTAAGGGAGTGCTCATTAACGAAATGCCAGATGAAGAAAATAGCAAGAAAGCATCATGTTACAAGATGCCAAAGCTAAAGCTATCATTATTGAAGGACTTTCTGACAAACATCTTGACTTAGTGAAGGGTTGTACAACGGCAAAGTTAATGATTAAGGCCCTAAAGGGTGTTTTTGTGAGAAAACTTTTTCTAAACTGACGTTATGGCGTAAGTTAATTGATTTAAAATATTCTGTTGTTGACAGCATGGAAGACCATTTCTTTTAATTCGATATAATTATTAGAGAATGAATGAAACTGATAAAGTATGCCATTTATTCTTGAAATTACTTGAAGAATTTGGTACAATTGTGACAGCGTTAGAATCAATTCAAGACTTTAAAATGGATTTTTTTAAGGCGAGACTTCTGGATAAAGAATTGAAAATTAAAGGTAATACACATTCATCACCAAATGAAACTTCCTTTAAAGCTAACCAGGACCAGGGTGCTATAATTGTGGAGACAAAACTCACTTCAAAGCCAACTGTCCTAAACTCGCAGTATATCACAGTAGTATATCACAGCAGTATATCACAGTAGAAACAGTGGAGGACGATCCTACAAAGGTCAGTTTAATAGAGGCCGAAGTTACAGAGGTAGGTTAAATTATAATTCCAACAGTAAAGCTTATACAGCCAAAAATGATTGTTATATTTTTGTCTTTAATTGGATAGATGAGTATGCTGTGTTTATAGCAACCCAATAAAGTTGGGCAGCACTGTTTCAATAAAGCATATATCTCTCTAGTAGCACTCAATTGTAAAGAAGAAATGTTTTGTGCTAACAACTTATTTTTAATAGACTCAGTTGCAAGCAATCACTTACTAAAGGAAGACTTGAAACCATTTATGCCGGATATTAAAACCTTGAGCAAGAAGTGATAATTCACATAGCTAATGGTGATAAAATGGTATGTAAACATAAGTCTAATAAAAGGTAGCACAAGAATAGCTTGTCAAGGGTATAAAATAAATATAAAAGGTTTTATTGTATCTGGATTAAAATATAATTTACTTTCAATCGGAAAAATAACCGCTAAAGGTGTCAAAGTAATTATTGATGCTCATAAAATGATGTTATATATGAAAAATTTTAAATTAAATTTTGAGTTTACTCATGGTTTGTATATATTAAAATTTGCTTCAAACACAATTAATGATAAAGCATTTCCGTGTAGTACTACTGAGAAATATTTTATAAAACAAAGTACAGAAGAGAAAGACAAAAATCTGTGGCATCAAAGGCTTGGACATTTGAACAGAGGTGGCATAAAAACACTAAAACTTCCATTCAATTATCATGTCCTAGTTGTGTAGAGGCGAAGGCTCCAAGGAAACCATTCTTTAAACAAGAGAGGAATTCTCGACGAATTGGAGATCTGGTGCATACTGACATTTGTGGACCAATAACCCCATCTACATCTGAAGGCCACAAATATATTCAGGTATTTTTAGATGACCATTCTCATTTTGTTGTCGGTGAATTATTAAAAAATAAGAGTGAAGCAGAGAATAATTTAAAGGATTACATAGCAGAGACAGAAAGACAGCATAATATTAGAATAAAGCGTTTCAGACTGGACAATGGTGGTGAGTATTTTAGAATTTAAAATTTTTTGTTGACAAAAGGGAATTAAATTAGAATATACTATGCCTTACTGCAGTAAAAGTAATGGTAAAGCAGAACGAATGAATCGGACATTATTTAATATGGTTCGAACGAAAATTGTCGATTGTCGGTTCGGGAGAGGCTATAAAATGTTCTGCATATGAATTAAATAGGTCACCTTCAAGTACACTTGATTATAAGAAAACAACTTCATTAATTTTGAACGGACGAAACGATTTATCAAAATTAAGAATTTTTGGAAGCCGAGCATGGTATTCTGTATTACCAAGGAAAAGTAAACTTGAACCAAGGGCATGTAGAACAGTAATGGTTGGATACTGTGGAGGTTACCGACTTTATGTTTTAAATGAAAGAAAAGTCTTAAGGTCACGTGATGTTATATTCGATGAGGGTACAATGGAATTTAAAAATGTTAGAAATAAAGAAGCAGAGAATAACGTACCATGAAGACATAAATATGACGATTCTAATGAAGAAACCCAAGAGAATCAAGATAGTACAAAAAATATTATTTATGAAAATTGGGGGAATATGAGGGAGGATATTAAGAGTTTACGTGTGGATAGAGGAAGTAGGTGTCGGGAACGGTGGAATAATTTTAGGATGCCAATCGATCGTCAGGAGATTTGAGCAATGTGGGGTTTCCAGGAAAGGGTTTGATCGATTGTTAAACCTAGGTTTTTAACAGAGTAGAGGGAAGATATAGGGTGACCATTTAGGAATAAAGTAGGGAAGTTGGTATTCGATCGAAGGAGGGAATGGGATCCTATTGCAATTACTTGAGTTTTAGCTGCATTTAAAGTCAATTTATTCAGGAATGCCCAGGCACAGATTTCATCCAGGTCTTGCTGAATTTTGGAAAATGCAGTTGATAACTCGGCTGGAGGAAAGGAAAGATAGATTTGAGAATCATCGGCGTAGAGGTGGTAGGAACAATTATGAATGGAGTTAGGAAGGTCATTTATGTAGGAATTAAATAGAAGAGGAGAAATGCTAGATCCTTGAGCTACGCCTAATCGCAAAGTGAGGAAAGAGGATGTACCTTGGTTGGGAATGGTAACTGATTGAGAACGGTGGAAAAGGAATGAATGAAACCACATGAGGGCACTATTGGAGAAGTTTAGAGATTTCAGTTTGGAAAAGAGGATGGTTAATTCTTTTTTATCCATTGCAGCCTGGATGCCACTTATGATTTGGTGAGAGCGGATTGAGTAGAGTGGCCGGGGCGGAAACCGGATCGGAACGGGTCAAGTAAATTGGAATCTTCGAGGTAATTAGAGATTTGGTATTGTACTAATCTTTCTAGGGGCTTAGAAAGGTTAGAAAGTATGGAGTAATCTTTTGGGGTTGTAGGATTTGGGTTCTTGACTCTAGGATGAATTAGGGCCTTTTTCCAAGAGGTGGGAAATACAGAATTCTGGAGGGAAACATTATATATGAAGAGGAGAACCGGTAGGATTTCAGGAAGGTATAATTTTATCAATTTAACAGGAATACCGTCTAATTCAGTTGAATTGGTATGGGATTTCATTATGGATGAAATGAGGTCTGTGGAGGAGATGTAAGGAAAATAAAAATAATTATCATTGAATGCAGGAGGTAAAAGAGGTAACTGAGAGGATGGAGATGGTGTAGATGTAGAGGTAGAGACGAAATAGGAATTTAACTCACGACGTGTGAACAAGAGAAAGTTTAGGGAGGAGCTGCCATTTGTATTTGGGATCGGGGGGAGGGGGGGGGGGGGGGGGGAGTGGATGGTCAAAAGGAACATGAGGGGGGCAATAGGCCACTGCATACAGGAGAGAATAGAAATCAAAGGATATTTCAACGAAGAGATGCTCAATGTTTGGGATATTTGAAGGAGGAGAAAGATGCAGGACACGGGAATTCAGGCTATCATGAACATATAGCGCTAACCCACCGCCAATCCGGTTAATCCGGTCGTGACGGATGATAAAGTAGTTAGGGAGGGAAACTGAGGAAGAGGTAATGTAGGATTTAAGCCAGGTTTCAGAAACTGCAATGATGTGGTAGAAATTTTGGGTGAAGAACTCTAGAAATTGACCACAGTGGGCTGGGAGGGATTGAGAGTTTATGTGACCAGCGGTTAGGATATTAGTCATATGAGTAAGGGGATAGGAAAATATAGGACAGTAAGTAAAAGGATGATGCTGTAAATGAGATGGAATTGTAGATGCACTGAGAAAGAAGAATATATTAATAGTAGTAAATGAACTAAATATGATAATGTAAGAATGAAATATACATACCTAAATATATTTAATAATGTAGAATTAAAAAATAAATAATAATACGTAAATAAATAGTGATAATTGGAAATAATGAAATTATAAATAGGTGTATAATTGATAGAGAAATATAAACATTAAGAGATAATAAAAATAATAAAAGTTGAATAATTAAAAATAAAACAATAGTGATACCATTGGATAAAAAAATAAAAGCTATCTTCAAAATGAGACAAAATAGAAAAAAAAACAAATAAAAATAAAAAATACATCTAGCTCAGAAAAAAAAAGCATAAAAGACTGGGGCGGCGCGCGTATGAAATGAGTACCGAGAGGTCAGCAGAATTGCAAGTAAATGATCTAAAAATGAAAGCAGAAGAATTGGCAAAAATCTACACTGCGGATCTCAACAAGGAAGAATTCAAATTTGAAACAGAAAGTTTCAAACATCACGCTTTATCAGTTGAAGAGAAATGTTAAGCCTCATTTATAAAACTAAACTGAAGGAAGGCTACCCGAACATTACCACTACACTAAGAATGTTTCTCACCCTGCCTGTTACAGCGTCATTTGGAGAACAAAGTTTTAGCTAACTGAAACTCATCAAAAACTACATGAGAAGTACAATGGGGGAGGAGAGACTAATCCAAACACAATATCAATTGAACATCAACGAGCTTCTCTTATTAACTTTGACATCATCGGTACATTTGCAGCTAAGAAGGCTAGAATTCAAGTTTAGGTACAATATATAACATACATGATTATGTTCTTTTATTTTCTTTTTTACTATATCTAAATCATTTTTGTTTGTTTTGTTATTGTCAGTTAATTTTAATTTTAATTAATTAAATATTAATTAACTTTAATGGTGTGGGAGTGAGAAAGAGGAGGGGAGAGGGGGGGGGCGGCAAACTGATCTTTGCCCTCCCTGACATTTCTCCTAGTTCCGGCCCTGGAAGTACGTGTGGTTCGCGGGAGGAAGAGTTCGCTGCCGGAAGGATGATGGCCAGCCCGTGGTCTTCATAGACCAGCCTAATTTTTAAGGATTCCTTGTCTGAGACCTTCAGTTCAGTTCTGTTTTGTCACTAACAGGGAAAAAATCGATAAAACTTTCTTCTACCTACGATGTATTTGCTTTGGCGTAGCGAACTACTTGAGTCATTCGATCACTGTAGCTGATATCCGGAGTGCAGTCAAATGATAAGGAAAAATATTTCGCATCCGTGATTTCCTGTATTAACTTTTGCCTTATGTTATTGGCAATAATTTTAAGAAACTCATCTTGTATTTTATGTGAGAAATACGAGATTTGCCCTTTCTTGTGCCGCTCAATATGTTGTTGAAGGGGGACACTGTAATGCGATATGAGTTCAATTGTGTTGAAGAATTTTCCACTGGACGGGTCGCTAAAATCACAGTCTTCTTTTGTTACTC
This sequence comes from Euschistus heros, assembly GCA_003667255.2. Lineage (NCBI taxonomy): Eukaryota > Metazoa > Arthropoda > Insecta > Hemiptera > Pentatomidae > Euschistus > Euschistus heros. Next base: position 5,913,764 of record RCWM02000005.1, read on the forward strand.
GGAATGGACTCCCTTGCTTTGCCAGGAATAGAATAGCATCAATAATCCAGCGCAACACTGCCTTCCAGTGAGACTCTTCTTAATGGGTCTGGTTTTGAAATAATGCATCAATACCTCGCTTTAGCAAACAAGATTCTAAAACTTTTCACGAACAAAAGTTTGTGGTTGGATGAATTTTCATGTTCGGACAATTTTTAACAGATCTTTTTCCAATTAGTAAATCTTTTTTCTTAAGCTAAGGGAGACACTTGATGTGACGCAAAGAGTGAAAACAGCCTACAGGGAACGCAATATAGTGCTTTAATTGTTTCACTATAGCATAGCCACGATCTCTTAACTTTTGATCCATTTTTAAGTGATCCAATCTTTGGTTCCTGGACGCCCTTCTCTGCTGCTATTATTTAAATTTGGCTCAAACAGATTTTCGATTCTCATTTTGTTTATGTAACACCTTTCTGAATCGGGAAAACTCTTAGGCCATGAACCAGGATCCCTAAAATCAAAAGAAAACTCGTCCGATTCTTGAAGACCGTTTGAAGGGCCTAGACGAAATAACAATTCATTTTCATTCGCGACCCCAGTAGGGCTCAGTTTCTTAAAAAGTTCGTCATATTGAGTACATTCCTCTTTAACTTCAACTTCATCTAAAATATTAAAAAACGCATTTAAAAATGATTATAACTTTCAAATTGAACTTTTAGTTTAATGACAATAGTGGTAATTTTCTCGCTAAGGATATCAGGCTGCTTGGCTTCTTCTTTGACTCGAATGGCATCTTCAATACCAAAACAACTTGCAAAAAACTTTCAAATTTAAAATTATTTCATTATTTTTGTTTAAATGCATTCGCCAAAAAATCCGACGGAAACATACGTTAATCGGGCTGAATATCTTGACTTAATTCAATCATTACAGTAGAACTTCACTAATCCAACCGTGATAAGACTGGTGTGGGGGTTAGTCGGAACAGTTGAGACAACAAAAATAGCTATTTTGTTTTCTTTTTACATACTTAACTTACCAGGAATATGGTAGTACTTAGACTTATACTATAAAGCCGCAATTAATTCCTTTTCTTCCCTTGTGCGTTATAATTTAATCATTAACCCTTCCTTTTCCGGCCACAGTATTCTACAGTACACAATAATTCGATAGAACATTTGGAAGGGCCCCATCATTCAGAATCATTAATAGAGGTTAGGAAACAAAAAAGAATTGTAATAAATAAAAGTAATTTTTTTTAAATGATATATTCAATATTATTGAATAAACAGTGATATAAAAAAACAAAAAACAGCGAATTTAAATGATCTTAAATATGTATGCTTGCACTGAAAAGGCTTTTATTCTTCCTTTTTTCTTTAGCAAGTTTTCTATACTCGGCTCCACTGAGTCGTTTTCGATCATCCATAATTCGGAAATTTTAACGCAGTTCAAAATGTAGAAAACAAATACGTTTTCCAAATCCTGATACTCGGTAACACTAACAACTCTCTAAAACGACGTACACTAAAACCAAAATGTAAATAAAATAAAAAAATTGTCGGCTTTTGCAATAAACGCAGACAACACAGCTGTAAACACTGGCAACAGATAGCTCAATGTCCATTATAAGGGGTAGGGGGAGGCATCGCACAGTTTCGCGCCCCCGAGCCCGCTACTAGCGCTCAGGCTACTAATTTATATTAAGCAGTTAATTCTTATAAAACGTAAGAATTAACTTGGTATCCAGTATAATAGGGCTTATAAATTATGCAAAAAATCAAAGAATATAATTGTAATGATTATAATTTAAAAAACTTTTTATTATTTATTTTTTAACTTCTCAAATTTTGCCACCTCCTGAAATCTGCCGCCCGGGGCACGTGCCCCCCTCCCTAGTTCCGGGCCTGTTTGCAGATAATACTGCCATCCTATCATCCCATTCAGATCCCAAACTTACTTCCCTCAACCTCCAAAGGCATCTTCTACAGATCGAAGCTTGGTGTAACAAGTGTTGAATAACAACTAATGAAGCCAAATGCAGTCATATAACTATTACCCTACGCCGCTAATACTGTCCACCCGTCCATTTTAATAATATTCCTATACCTATATCCGGCACAGTAAGTTACCTTGGCTTTCATCTTGACAAAAGACTGAGTTGGAACCCTCACACTGGACTCAAAAGATAAGTTTAAATGTTATCCTAGTTAAAATAAATATGAGAAACATCGATATTTTCATATTGGTCAAATTTTAACCCCATAACTCTAGCTAAATAAATATGACAAACATCAAGGTTTTCAAACCATTCATTCGTTAAAGGGCTGAGACACACACAGCGAATTCTCCGACGAGATCTTAGAGTCGAATTTTGTCATAGTGGTCAGACATCGCGATGTTATAAGCGGATTTATAAGCGTATTCATTCTCTTTATCAAGGTAAACAAAACTTTAACAAACGTTTATCTACAGCCCGACGATACATTGAAAGCACATTTGGAATCCTTTATCTTTCACCGACCCATCGATATGGATATAGATCTGGCGGAAAGTACACAATTTTGTCAGAACAAGGGATGGATTCCAATTACCCAATGAGGATGAAGATGGTTTCCAATGGCAACTATTTTCGACTGAGAGCATCCATCGGGGAAATTCTAGGGCACTAACAGCCAGAGAAAAATTTGCAAAAACATTTTCCAATGAAGTTTAATTTACCTATATAATATGTATAATTTTTTTTTTTTACAACGTTTGTAGTTGTATTAGTTAATTTAATTGTGTGTTAGTTTATTAAATTATTGTCTGTGTTGAAACAAATGCCTATTAGTTAATTAAATTTTAATTTATTGTAGTTTTTTTGAGGCCGATTTTTTTTAACAACAATTTGTTCCCCTTTTTGAGGCATAATACGTAATTTATGTTATAAAAACAAGAAGTTCATTTTTCTCGCTTGCTGTCATCTCCTCATTCCCAAACACCTCACAAATTTCTTCCCAGCACTTCTTCCTTTGAATACGATCACTGTATTCCGCAGTACTCATATCCCACAGAGCCCGACGCTTTTGAACCTCAATAATTAATTTGTCGATGTCAATTCTACTCATGTTTAATGATAATAAAAGAAAAAGAAAAGTTGAAACAAGTAATAGTTGGAACAGTAAAAGAATAAGTAACAAAATCCGACGCTGTGTCTGTTCAATCTCACTTCATTCAATGCAATGACTATACGCCACGTGGTTCTCAAAACCGCGCGGATCTTGGCTCCAACCACCATCCGCTTCGGTTTCAAAACCACCTGCGATCCGACACCGACGTGTCTGTCCTGTCCCACTATAAACACATTGATGACTCTCCGCGCCGTAAAACCACGCGGATATCGCGTCGGAGAAATCGCTGTGTGTGTCCCAGCCCAAATCCTCATTTAACTGATATAAATGTTTTATAAGCTGGCTCCAACATTCAATCTAATCATGAAACATCGATGGTTTCATATTAGTTTAAATGTTAATCTCGTTCTCCGTCGTTAAAATAAATACGACATACGTCAATTTATTATGTCGTTTTACTTGATGCATAGAGGGATGGAGGAACATCCACGTTTTCATCAAGTTTAAATGCTAATATCATAATTGTAGTTAAAAAATGTATAAGAAACATCGATATTTTCAAACAATGCGTTAAACACTCATTTAACAAACGAAAATTATTTAAGTTAAATTATTTAAAAGGTTTAGGGTTACCTTAAGCCTCCAATCCAAGAATGAATGATACATTAAAACAATATGAAAAACACTTGTTTTTACTAGTTGTCAATTGGTTTTTATTGGTTGTCAGTTGGCAGAATCTGGTCTGAAATACTTATCAAAATCATGTTTAATCATTTCAATGATGAATGATTGAGAAAACGACAATTATTTTCATATTATAAATTAGTTTTTACTGTTTTATTTTTCTTTTAAATCCAAACATTGTATAATATTATTGTTCAAAAACATAGGTACAAAATATCCCTAGTTGGAATATGAAGTGAAATGAAATGATGGAATATGCCATTCCAAAAAAATAATTACTGAAGTACTATACTGAATACTTACAGCAAATATTAAAAAAAAAAAAAAATATATTGTTTCAACTCAAGGCATAAATCCGTTTCAAATAACCTAGCATAAATGATTATAAAGACAATAAATACTAAATAGCAATAACAGGTCAATCTTTATTTTAAATATGTTTTGATTTAGCTATTTTATCCATTTATTTACCTAATTTTATTCTAGTTCTCTCCATTGTATCATAATTTTCTTTCATTTTATATATCTTTAATGAGGGATGATTGTGTACTTTACAGCACATTTAATTATTAACACGGATCGTGATAGAATGTGATCTATTACAAAATAACATTTTTCAATTTGTAAAAATTAAATAAATATAGGAATGATATTTAAAAATCTGACTTACCAGATTAACACAACAGGATGGAATAGTAATGGCGAGAGATCGCCCAAGACTGAGCTGAAGGAAGTAGGAGTGGGGGTTGAGAAGGGCGATGGAGGGGGCGAAAGGAGGGAAGATGACTCTCTTCATTGGCTCCTCCGCCATCTCCATTCTCTCTTGTTGGATCAGGCATCTCATTCTTATATTAGTTACTTTTCACCCATTATTAGTCACCTGTCTAACCGCATTATATTAAAAAGGTTATACAATTTTAGAGTTAAATAAACGCACTGTTGTGGTTTTGTAATGTACGTATACCATTTAATTATTACCGTAAAATGGGGCAACTTTGCCAGGTTAATTTTTCCTTACAACTTTTACCTTAACCAAAAGCGTTCAAATCTGTTTCAAACCCATTATAATTATGAGTCTAGATCTTTAGATTAAAAATATATGAAACATTGCAATTTAATCATCAAATTGAATTTAAAAACTAGAATTTAACCTAAAATAGGGAAACTTTGCCAAGTATGTGAAAAACACTAAAAAAATTAGAGACAGCGACAGAGAAAAGGATTGTTTGAACTAATATGAAAACATTTTAACGAGAAAATGACATATATTTAGATCTTACAGTATTTAGAATAAAACATCGTAATAATAAAATTCATTAAAACGAATTTTAAAATTAATTTATTTAGCTCAACAACCCGCAAGCGAGTCTTGGCTTACTCCAACTGCATTCGTCATATGTTTTTGTCCTGGGATGCCACCATCCAATCCCTTACTCCGATGGACCTGCAATCCTCTGTCACACAGATCAACCACCGTAACCTGGGTCGCCCAACTCTTCGCCGGCTTAGGAAATACCTAATAAAATTTAAAAACCAAAGAAACTTCTGACATTTTCATCCATAAATGTATATTTGCCTCGGAGTTCAATATAGGGTGGGTCAATTATATAAATGACTTCTTCTACATTTAACAAAGCTTTATCAGCCACGTTTGGGAAGTAAAATGATGTGTTTGTGCGGAGGTAGGATATTTCAAACTCCTCGCCTCCGTAGGATTTGGTGAGTTTGCCCACGAAATGCTTTACACTTTTGTAATATAGCTTTTTATGTAAAAACAAACACAAAATTATAGGTTGGCAAAGTTGCCCCATCTTGATCTTACTTCCTAGTGCAATTTTGCCAAGTTCAGAGGCGCAACCAGGATTACTATCTGAGGGGGCTGGGTTTTATATATATATATATATATGTGTGTATATATATATATATATATATATATATATATATATATATATGTGTGTAGAGAGAGAGTGTGTGTGAGAGAGAGAGAGAGAGAGAGAGAGAGAGAGAGAGAGAGATTCTTTTATGTTTTAGTTAAACTAAAACAAGGAATGGGTTGGCGTTCAAGACTATATAAATCAAAATCATAGTTATCGACTAAAGAAAATTAGTCATTTCGGTCGTCTGGGTGGGGGGGGGGCTTCAGCCCCTATGCTCCCCCCTTGGTTGCGCCAGTGCCCAAGTTATAAACCTAAAGAAAAAGTAAAATTTATATTGTTATGTTTTTCTAAATAAATATTAAATTATGTATTAGGCAAAATAAATAGTTATTATCTACTTTTGAATGTATGAGCAGGACGAGACACTTTGTAAGGGTATCAAAACCAACCATTGAAACACAAGCAAAGAAAAACACTGATAAAACCTGTAAAGATTGGATAAATCTGATTAAACATCAGTTTTTTTTTTCAAACAATAGCTCCTCTATGTGATGAAAACTAATACCATCTATCATTATGAGTAACTATAGAGGGTTGTCTAAAGAAGTGTCTAATTTTCATCTATCATCAAAACTCTATCACACTCTTATCCAAACCCGACTCCACCCCTGTTCCCGCCCGAAATACCTTTTTTGTTCATAATAATCTCCTTTCGATTTATTTAACACCTTCTTTTGGAGGAATAAGGCTAGTTTCCTTTATTCCAATAGGCTGTCTCAATAAACTAGACTCATAGGTTTTAATAGAATTAAGGATATAATATTTATTGCTTAGCGCTTATCACTTTATTATCATATCTTGATATAAAATACAATAAACCATCATCACAAATATATTAAATTCAGAAAAGATCGCCCAGTTTTGCAAAATGGAAATTTCATGATCTTTTGTTATTTATGTCAACAATAAAATTTTTTAATAATTTAAAACTTTAAAAAATTCACCAAAAATAGTTTAAAACTGGATAAAAAATACGAAATAATAGAAAGTTTATTGATTACAAGAAAAAAAATTATATAGAGATATTGCAAACATAACTGGCTCTTCCAGCCCTTGCAAAATCTAAATGCATATATCCCTTCCGAATATATATTTCAACAACTATTTTATAATAATCGGGTAATAGGTCCTATGTTTTACAATATTTTATTTAAACACTATCTGCTTTATTACTTTTTGCTTTATTTACGTTTCGATCCCTTGCTCAAGTGGGATCCTCTAGAATAAAACTTGGGACCCCGAAACTCCAGGCCAGTAAGCCCACCGACTCGTGCAGCAAGTGCTTGCCAGCTCAGACTTTAATAAATATTACAACATTTACTGATTCCACTTATAATAAGAGTTATAAGATAAACAGAATCGTTTTAATGCAAGATCGTTATTATGCAATTGCTTTACAAGAAATGAAAATCCGATGAATTCTAGTGACACCTTACACTTACATTATGTATACCTTCTAACAATTTTAAATGGTGAAAACTTCAAAATAAATAATAATATAAGTTGAATTTTATATTTCATTCAACTGGACATTCCTTTTTGAGTTTTCACTACATTCATTACAAATAATGATGACACACAATGGAACTGGGCGATCGAAGTAATTCTAGAAAGGAAAAAGTATTAATATGACGCATAAAGTGCTATATAGTTATAAATAAATGAAAAGAAGATATAATAAATAGAATACAATTGTTTGAAGGATAATTCTATCATGATTGGTTTAGATATAAACTTCATCTATTAATGTATTTGTATTAATTAAACATTACAAAGATTATTAATACATTATATTCTGAAACAATAATAAATAATTTAATGTAGCACAGAGAAAGTGATTTAAGTTGCATGCCATGTTATTAAAATAAGAATTAAAAATGTATAATAAACTTAGAATAATTTAGTTGTTCTCCTGATTTGTAATTCCTCCCGTACATTCCCTGAATTTATTCAAAATGAAAAATTAAAATATATCGATTCATGAATAATTTTTTTTTAAACACAATGCATATAATAGTGACATTATCATCTTATTAGGTTCAATACAGAGCTCTTCATACAAGAGTAATAAATCCCCTAGAATTTCGAAACATTTAAGATACAAATAAAACATATTTGACTATTTATACATATTTGTAAGTTTAAAAATAAAATTGAATGGCTGTTAAAATTACATGAGTTGCATCGTTTGAAAGACTTATTAAGGAAATATGTTATTACAAAGTTTACCCATCTGGAATTTTCCTACTTGGATGAGTTGATATTTTGGGCCTTCCCTATTGATAACCAGTAATTTATCTGCTGTATCCACCAGCCTAGGGTCGATAACCCGCAAATCCCGGACAATTCCTAGCAGAGTAACACCGTGATATTCCGAATGCATGAAGTTGAGAAGAGCTTCATTCCATCCTCTTCTCTTGTGAAGCAGTTCCAAGTAGTCCATACCGACGTACTTTTCCTTAAAGTCCATGTTCATTGGTGTGGTGAAAAAATCACGGAAATGTTTCAGAGTTATAGTGGTCTGGTTGATATCCACCTCATGAAATGTCCCTTCTCTGATCACAATCGAATTTAGTATCGACATTAGTGGAATAACACATCGGCTATAGATCAATATAGACCTGACGCGAAGGGAACACAGCAACTGACCTATACTATCTCTTAGATCACTGAATTCTACCAATCTTGAATTAGTGTTACTTCTAGCCGCTGATGTGGGACAAATTTCCCGATTGTAGATTAGTGAAGGCCCTGGTACCGCCTCCACACTGGATTCCAGCTCTGCCACCCTTGGTGAAAGGAGGCTGCTTCTCCAAAGTTTCAGTTGATGTTGGACATGTTCGTTTTCAGCTTCCATTGATGGATGTCTTAGGAACGTGGTAAGAAGAGAGAAGACACCAATAGACTGCTGCAGCTGTCCAGGAACAATTTTATCTAGCAAAATGGCTGACTCAGTCCGATAAGGGATTACAACACCTTAGAAGATAGTGGCTAATCAGTATTTGAGATAGGCACATTTTATCCTACGAAAGTCGAGATAAATTCACTGAGTCATCCAACCTCACGGAATATGAGATAAGTACAAATTATTTTTCTAATATCAGTATCCGTTAAACAGCATTTTTTTTTAAAAAGATTAAATTATTTACTTTAACAGGTTTACTTAATACTTAAACAAATGTTTTCGTCCGATTTCGGCAAACCTTAGTTTCGTATCCGTCATGTGAAAGAATAAATTACGTATTTTTGTCTATTATTACTTACTATCATTATTATTACTTACTATCATTATTATTAATTACTATCATCAATGCGAGAAACTTTTATTATAATTATCGAATAAAAATTTCTTAGATATATTATATTTTTAAGAATAAATTTCTTTAACATTGTTTTTTATATAAATGCTCAATTATACACAGTAAACATATTCATTATTTAAAAGAATAAGAATACAATTAAACATGTAAAGCTTTTAAAAATAGGCAAAAGCTAGTAAGTTTCGTGAATGTGGAACTAATATAAATAGTAGGAAACACAAAATATGTTTTATTCGTGATAGAATATTTTTACGTAAAAATCTGGAAAAAGTTGTCTACGTGAGGTTTTTATCTGTTTATCACATATTAACCATGCCCTTATCAACTTTTAAATCAGATTGATAAAGTGAATCTTTCTCAGTTAATATTAGCAGCATTCTATATTAAATAACAATATAACAAAATATAATTGTTATAAATAACAATATAACAAATGGGAGGTGTTCGCCAAGTCAGTGAGTCGAATTAATTCTCCCTTCACAAAGCTCAATTTTTTTTTCCGACAAACGGTAATTTACCGAAACATTGTTTTAAAGTATAAAAACAGAAGAACATTGTAATGAAGTACGACATTATCTTAATGTTTTAATAATACATTAAATGATATTTTAATTATGCACTTATATGTTTGTATTTTTCTTACATAGAGAATATAGCAAATTAATATATAGGGCTACAATTTAGTAAAATAGGCTTTTTCTTCTAAACAGGCACTCGTTATTTGCATCCGAAATGGCCACATTTTAGCAACAGTGGCTTTACTGAACATGAATTAAAACGTAGTTACGACAAAAAAAGTCCTTAGTTGGAAAAAATAGAAAACTTCCATATTTACAACCTAATTGATTGAGTTAAAATTTATTTAACTTTTTTTTAAAGACTTAATTTAAAATAATTTTTATTAGGTTTTCTTATTTTATTAAACCACTTTCATAAATAAAGTGACTTCTGTAATAATTGACGCTAGAAAAATATGTTTCAAATCAAAATTAAAGCTATTTAAATTTTTATACAACGGCCACGCGCTGCTGTAGCTAAGGTTTTCGTTATATTGCATTGCAGTAGGCTATTGAAGGGGTAACGGTAGGAGAGCATCAGCCATGGGGACCGCTATGTTTTTTTACATTGATGCCATTTGTAAAAGAACATGGCGACCTCCATGGCTGATGTTCTACTACTGTTACCCTTTAATACAATGAAATTGTTATACACGAACGAAGAGGGAAGCGTTAGAGCTGGTATAAAAGTCCACTGGATTGGGATTTGATGGGGAAGGTCATTGAACACGATTGATATAAATTTTCGTAGGGTTGATATTAAGCACAAATTAATACAAAGTAATTAATTTTAAATTTTATGATTTGTTTTTTATTCAAGTTTGTAACAAATGAGTACATTACTAAGTTGTTAGTTGATAACATGTAACATTTAAACTTATAAATTAGGTAGCAGGCAGATAGTTTTAAATTTTCAACAATAATATCTTTATTTTTGATTAAAAATACTTTTAATTTCACTTTACATCACCACTAATCGGTGTACAATATTTTTGGTTAACCTATTTTTAGATAACAAAAATAGATTCGACGGTTTTTTCACACCTGAATATACAACACATAGTTGCCCATGAGAAAAACATGGATTTTCCAAGTCTAAACCACAAATGGGCAATGTTTGGCCTTGAGGCTTATTTATAGCTAAATGAATGGGAAACTGTGGCCTTCTGAAGGGTATCGTAGATTCTGATGGTATCATTGGAATATGTGGCAACAGGACCACTTCTCCTTTAAATTTCCCAGTTAAAATGGTTGCTTCAAGAACATTCCGGTGATCTTTATGATGACCAAACGTGTACCGTTGTATAATCGAGGTGGATTCAAATTACGCAGAAGAATAATAGGTGAAACAATCTTTAATTGAAGATTATGTGGTGGCATTCCTGGTATATCTACTGATTTTAAAAATTCAATAGGAAAATTCACACTTTCCTTTTCATCAAAAATTGCATCGATTGATTTAAAAGACATCAAATCGCCTGGTAACAACTGTTGTATCTAGAAGTTAATTTCGTCAACATCAACATTTTTGGTGGCCAAAATAGCCCGATCACTGAGCCAGTTATGTTTCAAGTAATTACTCTGTATGTCCGGGAAAATACTCTGAATCAATTCATTTTTTCCGTGAAGAACAGTGCAGAAATTGTCTGGCAGTTTAATGCATTGCGTATTTGGTTGCAGTTCTATTCTACTGGTCCTAATATTTAGTAATTGTTCGGAAAATATTTGTGCTGATGGATCATTTTGCAAATGTACGCTCATATTTATGGCCAATCGAAGTGTTTTCATATTTATATTAATTAACTTTTAAAGATCGCATTATTAACCTGTTCGCTGCTACTAACACAGATCTGTGCGCTGGCCCGGCGCACAGTGGGACGAAACGGTGTTTTTTCTAGACATCGCAATTTGAGCCTCTAAAAATTTTTGCATCGAGTTCAAATTTCATATGGGTATGTTTTTCAAGGGTGTACAATTTTAATCTGAAGTCTGTTTTTTCCTATAATTTCAAGATTTTGCTCAGTTAAGCAATAGTGTGTCCGAAAAGTCCAATTTTTGTTTTTTTGTGTTTTGATTCGAGGGATATTATTTTCTATGATTTTTGATGTGCTCTATCGAATTTAAAAATCTGCAAATCAATCAGTTTACTCTTATGTGAGTTATACGTGTTGTATGCCTTATTCGTCGATCAGACTTTTAAAATATTTAAGAAATCAGGGTTTGTCGACATTTAAATGAAAAAACAAAACAAAAAAACTAACCTGTTATAATTAATTAACCCCGACTTCCCGCGATAATTAAGTAGGTAAGTGATGATTTAAAAAAAAAGAAAAGAAGTTGACTATGGCTTCAAGCTATCAAAACATTTATCTGGATACAGACTGATGGGTCAGTTGCTGCCTATATGTTTTTATGGCTATTGTTGTAATTTGTTAACAACAAACGACTATACAATAACTAAGACTATTTGTGGATCACTTTGAGATCATGGAGCGCAACGAATAAACTGTCTATAGAATTTTACCTACTCCTAATAATATATACTTTTTTTCTTCTATTTTTATTTCTTTTTTATTCATTTATATATTTTTTTATTCAATTATTTTTTTTCTCTAATCTTTATTCTATTCATCAATTAGCGTATGAATTCATTTGATAATTATTGCTTATATTTCATCTTAACTCAATTATTTTAAATTAAAGTTAAATTATTTTAGTATTATTCTAAAAATATTTTATATATTATTATAAAAAAAGCTTGTATAAGTATTTATTTAAATATCCGTTATGTCGAGAAATATTTGCATGAGAACGCGTAGAAATATATGCACCTATTGCAGGGCGCCTATTACCATTACTGCAATGTGGAAAAACTTAAGAAAAGAAAATAACTAAGGCTAAACATTTGAAATTAACAAAATACAATTCTAAACTAAAAATTACAAATATTGTTTCGTTTTTCATAACTGGGAATGATACAAATAAAAATAAAGGTTGATGGTTTAATTAGGTCGAATTACAACATTAGAAATACATAAACTATGCATAACCACGGGTTAATTTGGCCATATTCGGAAAATAATGGAACGTATTTATCTCATTAAATACCTAAGGTAAAAGTCTATGAAGTCCATTTTTTGGACAAATTTGGACGTTTTCTTCAACACGAGTGTTTAGATTTTAAAGATTCAGATGTTGAATAAGAAACTGCTGAAAAAGACATAAAAAAAGAAAATTAACGATGTATTGTTGCGAAATATGCGATGTTCCTTTATGTTTGTTACCTTGTTTTAAGGTTTATCATGTACAACAAAAGTATTAAATAAAAAAATAAAATAAAAATTTAAAAATTAGAAAAATTAAAAAAAAAACAAAACGAGGATGGGAATTTTATTTTTTTTTCAACTAGAAGAAATAATATTTCGTTGGTAAGTTGGCAAAAAGAACTCAGCACAGGGTGGTTATACGCGCAATAATCCGGTAGCACCCGGTAGCCCCGCAGCGAATAGGTTAATCTCCATTAAATATTTTGCACATTATTTAATATAATGTGCAAAATGGTATATAAACTTTTGTAAATTGATTAACTATTAACAATATAACAGTATAAATAGATGCGAGAAACAGCTAAAAAAAATCGTAAAACATTCTCTAATGTGTCGTGCAATATATGCAGGTAAGCAAATATAAGGGTGTTATAGAAATTAAATCAATAACATGAGATGCAAGCGGATAATAGATAGATAGATAATCAGATTCATTTAGATACTGGAGTCTTAGTATGTCAAGACCATCAAAATACATATATCATACAGTGTGATTTGATGCATAGCAAATATAATAATATAAATATGTGATATGATATGATAATACTTACATGTATTTAATTTAATTAAATAGTTTTGAACAATGAAGCACTAATAATTAAAACTATTAATTAAAGCAGGAATAATTTCACTGATAAAAAATAATCTGAAATCAACTCAGCACTTTTTAAGAAAAAAAAAAAACAGTTAATAAAAATGACTGTTATATAACCTTCTACTATAAACATATTTTTAATTATGGTAATCTAAAATCTCCATGGTAACGAAATCTAAATTATTAACAAACGTAATTTACACATAATAAACAAATAATTTGCAATAACATAATATTGCAACTATAAATTAAGATATAAACTATCCTATCTTTCAAGTTGGATCAAACTGTACACGGTGTACAAATTTGATTAAAATCGGTTCAAAAGTTTAGGAGACCATAGCGGCCAAACAACGTGACACGTAATTTATATATCTTAAGGTTGTTTCTATACATATTTGTCAAACTTTCAATGGTTAATGACATATATGTTATTAAAAATCGATAATACTGGGAAACAAAAAAAAATAAATTACCTCACTTTATGCCAAAAATTGCCTTCCACGAACGTTTCTCAGAAAAATCGTCTGAAACATAAAATAAAACCATACATAATGACCTTAAAATACCTTTTGTCCTTGATCTCATTCCTTCAAAATTCTCGAAATTTCATCAAAATTTATCCAATCATCCTAATCCTCTGGCTCAATCCCTATCCAGTCATAACCATCCTTATAACCCTCCACGAAGGTTAAAACGGCAATGGCCCCGAGACCTTTTGTAATGTATAAAGTTACGTCGGAGTCCTGGTAATGACCAGCTTCTCCGCTTAAGTCCTGAGTATGTGTGGCTATAGCGCTCCCACTCAGCCTCCACTGGATATTACCAGTGATGCAGCTGGAGAGCAGCGCTTGGATCTCTAAGCGTCTGGCCTTGATTCCTAATAAGTGGGCGAATATGCTCGGTTTGGGGTTCCCCAGGCTGAGTGTATTTGTATAGTACATAAAGTATGAATGTAAAATAATTTTTGTATTCTAATTTTAATTTAATTTTGTTTTATTTTTGATTATTGTAAATAATTATTAGTTTTATTTTTATGAAGATCATTTATTTTATTTTTTATTATTATTAGTTGTGTGTGTGAGTGCATTTGTATATATGGTATGAATGAATACATTTATCCTCTGTACCAATTGCCCTTTACTGAGGCAGATTGTACACTTATACCAATAAATAATATATATACATGTGGAGAAACATCGTCGTAGAGCATTAAATTTACTTTAATTTTATAATTAATTATAAATTTGCTAGTTTATTTTCAACTGGATCAATAATTCTGCATGTTTTTACAGTTATAACTGTTATTTAAATTATAACGAATTATCTAAAAAAATGAATATATTTACATGTAATCATAATATTAAAAAATTAATGTTTTCATGAATAAATAAGCATTTGGGGTTCGCCATCGGAGCACTCATCATCGTCATAGATGTCTGTCTTCGTTGCCATCTATATAAAATAGAAATAGTTATATTGATTTTTTTCATAGATCAAATAGATCAATCACGAAGCTGTGATGTCAAAAATTATAGCATATTTAATATACTTTACAGCCCTCATTGTTTGACTATTAGCAAAATCGAAGAGCATTTAGAAAGTCATACAATGCATTCAGTAGAGGTTAAATTTTAAAATAATGTCGTTAAAGAAAACGGTGGATATTCTTGTGGTTAGATTAAACATGGCCAAGCAGGGGCTTAAACCAAACAATCGTTGAGACGCTATATAGCTGAAACGAAAAATTAAAAGGAGTCCCTTTAACACATGCTATCGGCTGGTAGGGAAACGAATTTCCACCGGATTTACCTTTGGGAAGAAATAAATCCTTTACTGGCTAGTCCGACAGAAGAGATCTAAAGGAAAACGGAAATATGTCTAGTTTGCATCCGGTTGAGGGAGTTGCTGAAAAGACGACTGTCACTCGTTATTTTCATCAACCGGTCCCAGCATCTTGATGACTCACATGACTAACGTTAGAATTTAACTTCCTGCCTAACTCAACTTAAGCGGTTACATTCAGGTATTCACATTCCATTAGCTTATTTCATGGTATCGTCAATGCTTTTTATTTAATTTGATATCCCTCAAATATTCAACCGTTTCTTTCCTCGTTAAAGTTTTTATTTCATTTTGCTTTATTCTTGTATAGATATTTTTTAAAATTTGTAATTTTTGGATGTGTTTTTCAGTTAATTAGTCTTATTACAGCGTCTTTCCCCCAAAATATATCTGCATTAATCTTTACTCCTCTTAAGTTTGTTCAATATCCTAACCACCTGTCACTTTAACTCCCAATATGCATTCCGTAGAACAAGTTGGCATCCCCAATAATAATTAAATAAAATTATGCCTCCCAGAAATTTTGCCGGAATCTGTAATTTCTCATTTCAGAATTCTTTTCATGCTTCCTGGAAAAAGCTATTTTTCATCTCAAAGTAAGAATATACCACTTTTAATATTTTCGTACTATTTTTGTATACTATAATGTACTAATACTATCTTTCCTGAAAATTATCACCCCATCTCCTTTCTAACCTCACAAAAACACTAGAACGTTTGGTATGTTTTCAATTTTAACCAATCCTCATAAGCCTTCCTAGCTTCGTGTCTTCTGGACTTACCAAGGATTCCATCACATCCTCTCTTTTTTAACACATCCATTTACGATTTTCCCTAGTTAATTCTAGATTGCCTTATTCCTGGGTCATTCTCATAACCTCAGCTAAAATTAAAAAAAAATTGAATTTTTAAAGTTGCTTAAAATTTTATTATTTTTAAGTTTTCTATTATAATATACCTTCTATTTATTGAATTCCCAGGTGGGGCCAATTTTTTTTTCTATTTACCACTGTTTTGAAGCATTTTATAGAGCTTTTCATAGAAATGCTCTTGACCGTTACTCTTTCCTTAAATATTTTTTTTTTTCATATTAAAAAATTATTAATGTCCTCAAATGGATAAAACTAAATAAATAAAATAATAAAATTTATTATTGATACATAAAAAATTAAAGTAATAAAAAAATTGTGATCAATTTTGGAAGAATTTTACAAAAAAACAGTTTAGTTGTTCAATTATTTTATTGAATGAGATTTAATTTTTAATATTTCTTTTTAAGGCATAACTCTATGTGCATGTCTCAACTGAGGGTCGGTATGGACATGTACTTGTTACTATATGAGGGAAATCACAGTTATCCTGAAGATGGAGCAATGTATTCCGAAACATTTTTTTTTTTTCCCTTACCTTTTCAGGCATACGGGGGTTTTGCCGGCACCGGTTTTGCTTTTTTTTTTTTTTGTTTTTTTTTTTTTTTTTTTTTTTTTTCCCTACCTTGCCTTTTCAGGAATACGGGGTTTTGACGGCACCGGTTTCAACATATGGGTTTCAATATGTACTCCGAAACATGTTGAAGAAAATAAAAGATAAGGAGTTATGCCTTAAAAAGAAATATTAAGGTTTAGTTGTTTTTAAATCTGCCCCCCCCCCCCCCCAAAAAAAAAAAAAAAAAAAAAAAAAAAAAAGACAATTAAATCAGTGATGTTTCAGCCTTATAAAAGTGTTGGTATATAGAGATGTAACTCCGAAATAAAATTTTAAGTCCGATTCCCCCCCCCCCCCCCCCAACACCCCGCCAAAAATAACCTCAATTCAGTGATGTTTCACCCGTATAAAAGTGTTGGTACATTAATATGTAACTCTTAACAATTAAAAAAAAAAAAATAGGTGGGACGGTCGTGAGGAACCTCCCATAATTTAATGTTTATGGAAACACCAGAGCCTTACCTAAACGGCTAGTTTTACTAATCAGTTGTGTACATCAAAATATAATCAAATATGGAGTCCAGGAGCTTTTAAAAAATACGAATCATTTCAAAAACGCGTGACGGTCGTGAGTAAGAAAAAGTACAAGGAAGAAAACTTATCCTGGATTGATGAAAATCTTCGAAAATACACCAAAAAACGTCTACCAAACACATCACTTACGAAGATAACCTCGCGAATTTCTCTGTAGATAGCAATAATTAGCACTAGCTTATTCTTCTAGAGAATATTGAAATAACTATTTAGCGAGACGGTCGTGAGGCCAAACCGAGGGACAAAAAGAAAACGGAATTTTCAGTTTCCCTTTATAGTTTAAAGGGTCTTCCTCCAGACAGAAGCCCAGAGGGGCCAAGAAGTATGCAGAAAAAAATATAGGAATGGAAATAAGAAATATAGTTCCAACTGTTAGGAATGGAGAAAAGTGACTCGTGGTCTGAGGTTGTTTGAATGATTCAAGAATGTCTTGAATTTATTGATAGCATAATGAATCATATAAAATACATCGACGTAATAAAAAGAAATTTCCTAATCAGTGCAGTGAAAAGTTTGGGATTGGAGAAAATTACATTTTTCAGCACGATAATGATCTCGACCTCACAGCTTGCGAATCTAAAATAGGGATCCTGTACAAGACATCAAAGTGGATGACCACTCCCCCTCAATCACGTGATATTATCCCTACAGCGTATTTGTGGAAATATCTAAAGGATCGAGTACCGAAAAGTTATGTTTCTAAAAATCAAATTTAAGCGACGTTGTTATTACAAAATTATAGCTACTTTGACACAAAAATTAGTGAATTCAATGCTACTAAGCATATAGAGCATATAAAAAGCAAAAGTTGGCCCAAATAAATTTTAATTGTTATCGAACGTCAATATTAAATAGAAATTTTATCAAGTGTACGAATACTTTTGACTCATGATGTTATTTTTGTTTTTCAGTTATTCTTCATGTATTATTTTGTAAAATGATCTATAAATACAAAAATATATTTATAGATAAACGTGTTGATGTATGTATTAAATGGATTTATCGTTTTAAACCAATGAAATGAAATGAAAAAATAATCTTTATTCTGGGACATTTTGTTCCCTAAGAATAACAGACATGTATAATTAAGTTGTACAATAGTCTGGCTATCTTAATTTCAAATGAAGATAATAATATGTATAAAATGTAATATATAAATATACAATTGAAAATAGAAATTTGTGATAAATACATACAAACTAGGAGTTATCGTGTGGATTGACGAAGGGAATGGCGGGAACGATGAAATAATTTGAGGATTCCTATTGATTTAAGGGCTATTTGGGCGATTTGAGGCTTCTAGGCAAGGTTGGTCAATAATGATTCCTAGGTTTTAAGCTGAGGGACAGAAGGTGGTAGGTTGATTATTCAGGTTTAGGGTAGAAAAATCGGTAATGGATCTGAGAAGGGTATTTGTGCCGATTATAATAGCTTGAGTTTTTCCTGCATTTAACTCTAAATTAGGTAGGTTGGCCGAAGCACTGATTCTATCGAGGTCTTCCTGAATCTTAGAAAAAGCTTCATATAATTCGGCAGGAGGAAAGGATAAATATATCTGGGAGTCATCTGCACAAAGGTGGAGGGAACAATGAAAAATTTACTGGGGGAGATCATTAATGTAGGAGTTGAAGAGGAGAGGCGAAATGCTGGAACCTTGGGATACTCCGGAAGAGGGCTAGGAAGTCGGATAAGGGTTGATTAGGGATGGATACTGCTTGAGTGCGGTCGGAGAGGAAAGGCTGGAAATAATGGATTGTGCTATTGGAAAATTTTAAAGCTTTTAATTTTGAAAAAAAGATACAATAGTCAATGGAATCAAAAGCTTTGGAGAAATCTAGGAGTATCTGGACGGTTAGTTTTTTTTCATCTATGGCAGTATGGATATCGCTTATTATTTTGGTTAGTGCAGATTGTGTGAAATAACCAGGACGGAAACCAGATTGGAAAGGGTCGAGCAGATGGGAACGTTCCAGGAAATAAGAAATTTGGGATTGTACCAGTCGTTCAAGGGGTTTTGAAAGGTTTGAAAGGATGGAGATAGGTCGATAATCTGCAGGACCGGGGGGATTAGGAATTTTGTTGATGGGATGAACAATCGCTTTTTTCCAGGGAGTAGGAAATATGGCGTTTTGAAGGGAAAAATGATAGATGTGGACAAGGACCGATAAAATTTCTGGGAGGCATAATTTTATTAGTTTAACGGGGATACTATCTGGACCTATGGAATTGGTATGAGATTTCATGACAGAGGAGATAATTTCTGTAGGAGTAATGTAAGAAAAAAAAAGTCATTGTCATTGAAAGGTGCTTCAGAGGAGAAACTGGTATAACGGGAAGGAGAGGTGAGAGCAGATGAAACAAAATAGGCGTTTATAGGTCATTAAGTAAAATTGAGAAGTTGGCCGAGGTTGAGGATCCGGAGGGATTATATATATATATATATATATATATATATATATATATATATATATATATATATATATATATATATATATATATATATATATATATAATAAGTTGAGTGTAAAAGAAAACTAAAAAAAAAAAAAAGAATTAAAAGGAGAATGAAACACGCTGGATAACTGTTGAAATACAACTAACTGTTTATTGCTCTGAGGCGGATTTATATACAGTTACATTTGTTTGTTGTGAATACGTATAGGATTAGCTTGATATAGCCCTGCTTCCCCGGACCTTGACTTCCCCCCTCCAGTTTATGACTATTTTCCATAAACTTTATACTTTAGGCACTTAATACCAATAAGGCAGGTAGACTACTTCCCCATATGGTCAAAGGCCAAAGCAGATAACAACATCTTAATCCTACCCTTGCCACTAATTTTACAAATATCAAAGTCAATATTTATAATCCTTACACCTAAGACAAAAAAGAAAATTCCAAACTTTATTTACAGAATAAATCCTAAATCTAACTTAAAACTAAACACTCACACACAAAATAAAATAAAATTGCTTCTTGCACTAGGAACACACACACAAAATCAAATGAACTCAATATGTACAAAATTAACTTTCTCCACTTATACAATACTACAATATATACATCTCGCTAAAGATATCAAATCAACCCTTTTTACAAAAAATAAAACAATTACTCTATCTAAAACAAACAAACAAAAAAAATATATTTCCACAGTATTTTACAAAAACAAAAATTACTCTGTAACCAAAAAAAAAACTCTTTCTCTCTCTCCCGTTGTCAACAACGGGACACTCACAGAATACGCTGTTCCTCAATTGGGAACCGTAGTTACTCAATGTGCACATTTCTCCGCTTCCGCGGCTCTCTGACGCTCTCTACTGTCACGACATTGTGCTCTCTTATAGCAATCACTCGGAATGGCCCTTCATACCGACAGATCTCTTTGCCACGATTGGTAATCTTTTTCCGGTACACCACCGTTCCGATTTTTAGTTTGCCGGTGACGTCCCGCACCCGGAGGTTTTCCCTCTCCACTCTCTGCTGTTTCTCTTTCATTATGCGCCCCCGTGCCTTCCCCCATAATTTTCCAAACGCCCAATGCCGGTTGGTTATAAAGTTAACCAATTCCTCTCCCACTACAGTGTCCCTAAAGTCCCGGCGTCTTTCCCGGAGCCCGAACACGATTTCCACTGGCGAATACCCTGTCGCGGTGTGGATCGAGTTATTATATGCAGCGATCGCCTTCTCCATCGCGACATCCGGTTCTAAGCCCTTATCTACTTGATAAATCCGGAGATGTTCGCTCAGGGTACTGTGTAACCTCTCAACACCCACTCTGCCCTTGGGATGCCCTGGGGTATTAACGTGCCACCTGATCTCGAGTTCCTTGGCCTCTGCCCTAACCTGAGCGCTATCGAACTCGAGACCCCCATCCGATGAAATTCGATTCGGGACTCCGTAAACTTTGAACCATGCCCGCAAAGCTCCTAATACAGACTCCGCGGACTTGCTCTGCACCAAACAAGCTTGCGCGATTTTACTAAAGGTATCCAGGATCGTGACCTACCGATAGCCCCTCCATGTAAATGTGTCGACCTGGAGGTCCGACAATGGGAACGCAACCGTGGGCGTCTCCTCTAGAACCCACCCTGGGGGATGCCGGTCGTATTTCGTGGTGAGACACACCTCGCACGACCCAAGGACCTCTTGAATCGTACGCCTCATGCCCCACCAGAAATACCTCCGTTTCAATGCTTGAAGAGTCTCCTGTGTTCCCCGGTGGTTGGTCTTTCCCTGATGGTACGAAAGGGTTATCTCTTTTTGCCGGTCTACCTCTTGGACCACTTCTACAGACCTCGCACACCTAATAAACGTTCGGTCGACCCCGATCTTTTCCTCCCTCCAAAGCCTCTTGACCCTGTCCCAAATAGTTGCGTTGCCAATATACATATGATAAGTTTTCCCTGGTTTTGTTACCCCATTTAAAAGTTTTATCATGGGCTCCTCTCTAATTCCCGGTTCTGTCCAGACGGTGACGATATTACTCCTCCCATACTTAGAAAAATCCGCCTTCGGGAGACCCTCGGTTCTGGTTTTCCAGATAATTTGCTCCCTTTCATCATTAATAATTTCGTCCACTTCCTCCATATCTGTGGGCCTCTCATCCGCGGAACTCTCATCTTCTTGGGTCTCGTTTCGATCTTCTTGCGGTTCATTACGATCTTCTTGGGGCTCGTTTCCGCTACTTCGCGTGTCCTCTTCACCCTCCCCATCCGGTGTCCATTCGCGCAGAAACTGGCGGATATCCCCTGACGTCCCTGCCTCCTCCTCGACGGCATTAATCATGACAGCGCGCGATAGCCAGTCGGCGATCACGTTCTCCCTCCCTGGTTTGTACACTATCTCGAAATTGTATTGGCTGAGGAATTCCTTCCACCTCGTAATTCTTGCGGAGGACTCTTTCAACTTGCCCACCCACTGCAATGGTCTATGGTCTGTCTGTATCTTAAATTTCCTCCCAAAGATATACGGGCGGAAGTGATTTACAGCCCACACAATTCCGAGAAGTTCCCGCTCTAGCGCGCTGTATCTTGTCTCCGCATCCGTCAGTCGCCTACTTGCGAAGGCCACAGGTCTGTCTCCTTTATCCCCTTCCTGCGACCACACCGCTCCCAACGCGTAGTCACTCGCGTCCGTCGTAATGGTAAATTGTCTCTTAAAATCTGGAAACGCGAGTACCCTGTCTTTTTGCAATTCCTCCATACACCGCCTAATGTTACTTTCCATCTCCGGGGTAACAAAAATTTTCCGGCCCTTCTTTAATAGGTTATTTATAGGCACCAGGAATCTTGCCATTTCCGGAACAAACCTGCGGTAATAGTTCAAGGACCCTAGCAGCCTCCGAATACCCTTTACATCCCGTGGGATTGCCATTCTCGCGATCGCGTCCACCTTCCTCTGATCCGGTTTTACCCCATCTCTTGAAATGCAATGTCCTAAGAAATTTATCTCGGACTCCTCTAGGCACGATTTTTCTGCTGAAAGCTTTAAGCCAAATTCGCGGATCCTCCCGATCACTGCCCTGAGATGTTCCACATGTTCGCCCTCGGATTTACTGAACACCAGGAGGTCGTCCATATATATCTGGCAGATGTTCTCATCCACCCCTCTGAGGAACATGAGCCGCTGAAATGTCATCGGCGCGTTTTTAAGCCCAAACGGCATCCGGGTAAATACGTAGTGGCCCCGTTCGAACGTGAATGCCGTTTTACATTGGTCCCGGGGGTGCATCCTAATCTAGTGGTAACCTGCCTTCAGATCGAGCGTACTAAATACCACGGCCCCACTGAGACGATCTAAGATGTCCTCAAACCTGGGGATCGGGTATCTCTCATCCTTCGTGTTATCGTTCAGCTTCCTATAGTCGATTACCACCCTATACTTCTCTTCCCCCGGGGCACACTTTTTCCTAACCGCCCATAACGGACTGTTGTACGGCGACACGCTGTCCAGTACAATACCCTGCCTTTTTAGGTCACGAATTTCTTCCCTGATATGATGTCTCAAGGCTTGGGGATACCGCCGTTCCTTCACGTACGTCACCCTCTCATCCTTCAGCGCGATTTCATGGACGGTTCTCCCCGTGACACCCAGTGTATCCCCTTCCCTAAAGAAAATTTCCTCGAATTCACCCTTAATGGCTTCCCTCCAATCTCCCACTTTATTAAGAACCCCAATTTGCCCTTTTTCTTCCCTTCCGCTCTTGCACTTCCTATAGTTCCTCTTACCGATCCTAATGGTCCAGACCCCTTTATGAACCCTAACTCTGGCACCTACTTTCTCTAGGAGATCGCACCCCAAGATTCCGTCGTAGGATCGGGACATATCCTCTATGACGTGGACTTTCAACTTCTCCCCGTTATCTGACCACCTTTCTAACCCTATTTCAACTTCTCCTTCGATTGCACAAGGGCCACCCAGAGTGATTAATTTACATGCACATACCTGAATCTGGAGTGCCCCGTTGTCGCTACTCAGCTGCTCCGCCGCTCGCCGGCTTAGGATGGTGCTGGAGCTCCCAGTATCCACCAAGCAGCGCACCCCTCTCTCGACGCGAATTGTAGGCAGACCGTTGCTCCTCTCTCCAACACTGCATACCTCTATGATGCGGTCGCCTCTCTGCTGGCACCCTCCTCAGGCTGCCACTCGTCCCTTCAGCGTTGCTCTCCTCTGCCCGCTACTCCTCCTCTGGCTCCCACCGGCTGCTTCGTCACCACTGCTACCTGGTTCTACTTCCCTTTCCGACTCTGAGGCCGATGATACCTCCGAGGCCCTTGAAGAGGCTACTGAATTTTTCCTTCGACCTCTCCACAGTCGGTTAACCTCCATTGGTTCTCCTCTCGGGGCTTCTTTCCTCCTGTGGATGTAGGGGCACTGTCTGGCAATGTGCCCCTCGGTCCCGCACTCAAAACACTTGGTGCGGGGGCATTGCGCCACTAGGTGCCCTTGTTTGCCACACCCATGGCTACGCCTTTCCTCCTTCCTCCCGTTGGGCACCGGTCTCCTCGACCCTTGCTTCCTCCGCTCTCCCATTTTTGGTTCTGGCCGAGCGTCCCGCCTGCCCCAGGGTGACTCCCGTGGTTTCCTGTAGGTCACCCTGTTCCATCCTGGTTCCTCTCGCTCGGTTACCTCTTCCTCCCTTGCGCTGGAGTCCATCATCTCTTGAGCGCACTCGGTAAAGGACTTCTCCCGGGGTAGGCCGTCTTTTCTCCCTGTCTCCCGTGCTAACTGAACCTTCAGGATGGTAGACACGAAGGCCATCCTCGCTTCCACCTCCTGTGCGGATGTAGTTTCCCGCATCTTATCGGTGATTTTGTTAAATTTTAACAGAAGTTCACCAGCGTACTGTCCGTTGCTCTGCCTTGAGTGTCTCGTATCCCGGAATAGCTGAAAGAGATCTTCTTCAGGGGTCCATCTTCCACCTCCGTAGGCCTTTTTCAACCTCTCCTTTATGATAGGCCATGAAGTCTCCTCATCGGCCTGTATAAGGTTCAGGACACCTCTCTTTATGCGGCATACCAGGTCCGCACTTAAGGACTCCGCGTCAGGCGCGTCCAGGAGTGCTTCGGCCCTCTTCACTTCAATTCGCGTCATCACGCGATCCACGCTCTTCAGGAAGTGGTTCAGCTCTCCCATTTCTCCTGTGAAGCGCTCTATATCCGATACTGCCTTCCGTAGGTCTTGGTCCGTGGCTGCTCTCACCTTCAGCCAGGCCAGGGTGTTGGCTTGTGCTTCCGCCATGGTTTCTCTCGGTATTGCAGACTCGGAATAAATCTGAAGAACGGCTGGCTGCAAAACGTTCTCCATCTACTCACTCTAGACCGAAAGAAAAAAGGAAAAAATTTTCCTACCTTTGGTCTTCTCTCCCCGTCGTCCCGGGTTTCGGCACCTGGTAAGTTGAGTGTAAAAGAAAACTTAAAAAAAAAGAATTAAAAGGAGAACGAAACACGCTGGATAACTGTTGAAATACAACTAACTGTTTATTGCTCTGAGGCGGATTTATATACAGTTACATTTGTTTGTTGTGACTACGTATAGGATTAAGCTTGATATAGCCCTGCTTCGGACCTTGACTTATATATATATATATATATATATATATATATATATATATATATATATATATATATATATATATATATATATAAAAGTTTAGTAAAAGTTCAAGATATTTTCCGATGCAACTCCGCAAACTCGCATCGACCTCTAGATAATGGACTGTATTTAAATCTACAAAAGCGAGTGTTCGCACCTTTGGGGAAATCTTAATCAGGAGGTAACCTAACCAAATAGTACAGGCAAAACCACTCACCTTGTTGAAGCGGCGGACGTACTTCCTCGTTTTGGAGGCCTCCAAAAGAGTCTCGGGTAGGCGAACGATTCTCGCAGGCTGTAAAAGTTGATCAGGATATCCTCCTCTTCTTAAATTACCACTCATTAATGTGAATATTAAGTCTATATTGAATATCATAGGAAACAAAAAACACTTTCAGAAAGAAAACCTCTGGGAAAGCGATTATCAGCTTTGGGCATGAAAAACGTAGGAAGACCATAGGGTTTTGAACAAAGATAATGTGTACAGGAAAGCAGCCAGCAGAAGAATGAGGATTTTTCCTGTAGGGATTAACGCTGATAAGGGCTAGTTACCTAGAAATCTATAGAGTGCGTCAATATACGGTATATTACAGTTTTTTTCTCCTTTCCCCCCCTCACAAAAGCGCCGATTGGTGGCATTACCACCCACCAAAATTGGGATGTTGCCCAATTTTATTCCAAAAGGTTATACAATGAAATGGTGGGCAGGTATCAACAAATTTATACAATAAAATAAAGGGAAGGGAAAGGAAGCTCAACTTGAGTAAAGAGTAAGGTATAAACAAAAAAAAAATAAAAATATAACCTGAA
This sequence comes from Euschistus heros, assembly GCA_003667255.2. Lineage (NCBI taxonomy): Eukaryota > Metazoa > Arthropoda > Insecta > Hemiptera > Pentatomidae > Euschistus > Euschistus heros. The sequence goes on from RCWM02000005.1 coordinate 5,940,050, forward strand.
TGGGAGCACAATTATACAATGCAAAGAAAAGGAAACAGCCCGACTGGGCAACAATTAAATAATGTAAAGAAAATAAAACAGTACCCCTAGGTAAACAATTATACAAAATAAAGACCTAAAATAGCACAACTGAAAAACGGTTATACAATGTAAAAGGAAGTCATTCCGTAAGCGGAATGAGCTTGTTCACAGATCTAGTGAGAGTGCTGGTAGAGGTCTCAAAGGTGGCTGCTCGTGAAACACCATCAGGCTTGAGCTCGGAAAAAAGAGCTGAAGGCCGGGAGAGTGAGGAGCTGTTCAGTCCCTTGCTCACAACAACGTTGCCCTGTTTCAGCGGCTTATTTATTTAAAGAAAGTATTACCATCTGCCTCGATGTGGGAAATAAGTAATATGGATGGCTTATGATCCATTCACACAATATGTACAATAAGAAATAAATACAAAGAAGAGATACAAAATAAAATAAAGTTATAATGTTTACATATATTTATGTTTGTTGGATTCATTTCAATTATTTGTTAAAGTTAATTTAAATTATAGGTACTTGTTTTTAACCTTTACTAGCCTAAGTAAATAAAACGGAATTATTATTATTCTGGATTTTTGTTATTTTTCAACTTATCACAACCATAATTAGCCATTATATGTGTAAGCACACACCCAGTTGTTAAGTATTATAAGACCTTAAGTATTATAGGAGTAAAGTTTCATTTTTAGTGTTATCAAAGGTACTCTGTACCATTTAGGATTAAGGGATTGTGCTTTATGTTGCTATAGAACAGGGGTTCCCAACCGGTGGTACGCGGGAACGTTTCAGGTGGTGCGCGTGAGTGAGTGATGGCGTTGGGGGTGAAGCAACGAGAGCTGTCTTCCCCTCCCTTCCATTCTCCCGCCTCACTAGAGTCTACCCGTCAATTTTGAAGGTGGACTAGGTGGGTGGAGAGGGGGTCATCGGGTTCATTTGGAAGTTGTCGGCGGTCGTCGGCACTAGCATCTTTATCGTGACTGTAATGGTTGGACTAACTACATATAGTCAAGACATAAAACTTTTAGTAAAATACACAAGAAGTTTTTTTATTCTCTTGAAAGATGTGCATAAGAACCACAATTAGTTTAACTTTCAGACTTTTATCTCCAGTCCAATCAGAGCTATTGAAAGACAAATTAAAAGACGATTAAAAAATAAAGACTGATTTTTTGAAAGTTTATAAAACAATTAGGAGCTTTATAGTAGATTTAATATTAGTTATGGTTATTCTACCAACATATATCAACAAATTAAAAGAATAACCAGATTGCATTCGACTCTTTTCTTGCGTGAAAAAAATTACAAATAGTGGAATTTCGATGGATCCTATATTCAAATTGTCCTCTGATTTTAATAGCGAATACGGAATATTAGGTAAATAAACTACCAGTTATGAATGCTCTTGTAAACCCTTATAATAGCAAAATTAGACGTGATCAGAAAAACGAAAATTATTTATAAAAATTTTATTTACTATTATAAGACAAGATATTAAAAAGGTTAATTAGTTTTAAATTGAAAGTAAAAAGTCGCTTAAAACAAATGTATGTATTTGTGACATATTACTTTTAAATGATCGTATTGAATTGGGAGCTTTGAGGATTTAGGCAAACATTGAAGATCGACGTACTTCCTAGAACTAAGACGTTTCCTCAGAAAATTTTACTCCCCGCTTCCCATTTTATAACCCACTCCTGATTTAGCACAAAGGGTCAGTTGTTGATAAGATTTCAAACTATCAATTTTGAAAATCCCAAAAACGGCTTCGAATGTTTTTAAAAAATTGAAACAATGGACAATAAATATCCAGAGCTGAACATTGATGGGAAGGTGGTGTTTTTTGTTCTTGCTGTTTGAAAACAATAGGCCACGAAAGGAAATCGCAAATAGACGCACATTGCATATCAGGTTATTTTTACCTGATTAATTTTTAATTTTTACCTGAGTAATTTTTTAATTTATAAAAAATTATTTTGGCAAGATCCATCAACTTAGTCGAACCCTAGAATTTTGAAATGTACAATTCGTACATTTTTATGAAAGTTTTATAAAAATTAATTTATATAAAAAAAAAAATTATATTTTGTTTCATGATTATATTTTTTTTGAAATTTTAATAAATATATTTATATTTCTTTAAATGAAAATAATCATATACATTTTTTTTTTTCAAAGTTTTAGATTCAAAAAGTATTTCAGATTGAATTAATACTAAAACGGAACGTTTGTCGAAATATGCTTCAGTTTATTTAAGGTCGGGTTGTTTTGCATGTTTGTGTAAATAAATGGATTGCTGCATGTATTAATTTTTTTAATTTACGATTTTGTACGTTTCAAATATTTACTGCACGACCTTGCATGTTTTGAGTTTTTTACTGCACATTTTTTGATTTTATACTGCGCAAAAATCCAGTCTCTAGTTATAACCTTACCAATAACACTTAGAAAAAAACAAATTAAACTAACTCCAGGAGTGATGACAACGGAAAAATCAAGCATGGCGAAGCCGTTGATCACCGACAAATTCCGAATGAACCCGATAACCCCCTCTCCACCCACCTAGTCCGTGTGACTAGTGTGATTGTGCAGTGTTTATTTGTTGTTGTAATAGTTCGTTGTGGTTGTTTTAATAATAAATTATGATTTCGTATAAGAAAACTTTACTACGAAACGATTTCTGACATCCTCTTCTACTTCAAAAGATTGTGCTAAAAAATCTATATCAGCAGCTAATCGGAAATACAATAAAAACTACTTACAGTACGCTTTTATAGTGAAGTCAGGGACTGAAACCAGTGATATTCCTATTCCTCAATGTGTTGTATGTCTGGAAACACTTTCGAACCAAAGTATGAAGCCTTCTTTACTGATGTGACACCAAAATACTAAGCACCCTGATTTGATTGGTAAGAACATTGAATTTTTTAAAAGAAAATCTAATATTTTAAAGAAAGAAACCCAATGTTTAACGAAATTTGTCAATACTGATCTTAACTTGTTAAAGGCGTCATACCTTGCTAGTTTAAGAATTGCAAAAGATGGAAAGGCTCACACAATCGGTGAGACGCTTTTACTGCCGGCCGCTCTTGATATGGTCCGAGCCGTGTTATGAGAAAAGGCAGCCAAAGAAATTCAAAAAATACCATTGTCAAATAACACAGTAAAGAGACGATTTGACGATATGTCTAATAATATTGAAGAACAACTGGCTTTGAAACTCCAAGAATGCACTTATTTTGCACTTTAAGTTGAGGAAAGCACCGATGTTACAAACATGGCGCAGCTACTTGTTTTCGTGCGATTTGATTATAATGAAGAGGTGATAGAAGAGTTTTTGTTTTGCAAACCACTTGAATCAAATACCGCAGCGTAACTCATTTGTAAGGTAATTAATGTATATATTCTCAAAGTAGGCATTCCATGGTCCAAGTGTATTGGCTTCTGTACAAATGGGGTAAAATCTATGTCAGGTAGATTGACAGGGCTAGCAGCAAAAATAAAGGAAGTTGCTCCTGAATGCAAGAGTACGCATTGTGTGATCCACCAAGAAGCATTAGCTGCTAAAGGTATGCCGGATAATCTTAACTCCGTTCTATCAGATGCTGTGAAAGTTATTAACTTCATAAAGATAGGGCTCTAAACATAAGATTATTCTCCTTGATGTGTGAAGAAATGGGTGGCAAGTTTAAGACTTTACTCCTGCATACAAAAGTGAGGTGGTTATCTCGGGGGAAAATTTTGAACCGTCTCTTTGAACTGAGATCAGAAGTTTATTTGTTTGTTTATTTCGTTTAACGTCACTTTATGCTGCTATGGCTAATCGGACGATGCTACGGTGGGAGTCCTAAATTTTGCCTATCCAGGTATAATTAGGATAGGGATCTTTAACGAGTACCTGACATCGCACAGGCTCGGGACCCCCATTTTACGTCCCTTCCGAAGGACGGCATAGCTAAGGATTTTTTACTCCCTTTAAAAAATCCTAAGGTCATCTGCCGGGCTGCGAACCCGCGATCTTGGGTTTAGTAGGTTGCTATGCTAACCACTACACCACAGGTGACCCCAAGATCAGAAGTTTTTATGTTTTTAAGTGAAAAAAAAATCATGACATGAAACAATTGTTTGCTGATGAAGAATGGTTGTCAAGATTGGCTTATCTAGCCGACATTTTTGACAAACTCAACACACTGAACTTGGGACTTCAGGGACCAAACACAGCCTGTGACAAAATTAACTCCTTCAAAAGAAAGTTGGTCCTGTTTTGTTCACAAATAAAGGAGGAGAATTTATTTGCATTTCCCACTCTATTTTTGAAGAAAATTATATATCCCCAATGCCAGATGTGGTTGCAGATATCATTGTTCACTTGGAAGGCCTTCAAAAAAGCTTTAAGAAATATTTCTCGGAAGATTATTCAAAAGTGGACTGGATTAGAAATCCTTTTTCGGGAACCTCACCAAAGTTTTATCGATCTTACAGAAGATAGTTCCATGAAAGATTATTTTAAAGAGAAATCTTTAATTAACTTCTGGATCGGATGTAAAACCGAGTACCCTTTGATCTCCCGGCAAGCTCTGCTATTTTTGATGCCATTTGTTACGAGTTACTTGTGTGAGAGTGGATTTTCTGAACTCTTGTACATAAAAAATAAACATAGAAGCAGAATAAGTGTTGAAGAGGACTTAAGAGTGAAGATAAGTTCCATTACTCCTAATGTTGATATTTAATCACAGGCAAACAACAACAAGTTTCGCACTAAAGACTATAAAAGTATATTTTGTATGTTGATTTTTTAAACATTTTTTTACTGATTGTGAGTTTGTACTAATTTTTTATTTGTATTTTTTTAGACCTACCGGTAATAAATAAAACTGTAAATTAATACCATTTTAATCTTTCTATTTCTCCTTTATTATAAGCATGTTATCAATAAACAAATATCTAACCATTACATATGAAGTTTTCTCAGGAATTTAATTCAAAAAGCCTTTAAAAACTTTTAGAAAAGTAATTATTATACGTTTATTAAAATATTTAGGTCTGGTGGTACGCCGAAATTTCTCAAAAAGTCAAATGGTATGCAGGTGCAAAAAGGTTGGGAACCCCTGCTATAGAATAAGGTATTAGAACAATGGAATGGATAGGATTAAGATGTTTATGTACCGTTATCGGCTTCGGCCTTTGACCATGAGGGAATTAGTCTCTGGACTTAATGCCTCATTAGTATTAAGTGCCCAAAGTATGAAGTTCATGAAATATGGTCATAAACTGGAGAGGAGAAGACAAGGTCCGAAGCAGCCTAGTATTAGGCTTAATCCTATTCCCAGACATAATAAACATTGTAATTGTGTATAAGGAGCGGCCTCAGGGCAATAAAGTCAGTTATTTTCCAACAGTCTATGTGTAAGTTATTCAGACTTCCCACTTCCTACCCTATATAAACCTGCCCCCACCAAGCTTGGGTAGACATGCTATTCGCGTCCGTTGTGACGTATAGACATACTATGCCCGTTAGTCTTGATGTTAGGTTATAATTTTTATACTTTTGCTTGATGTCAATGTACGTGATTCAAAATAAAACTTTTTAAAAACTTCATTCCGCGATACCTTTATTTAGCTGGCACCCGAACGGAGGGACTTTTAGAAGTGTTAATGTAAATTCGCGGGAGTTCTATCAGTCATACAAGTATAGAACAGCGAGACCTCTTTCCACTGACATGAGAAGATTGGGAGCTGAATATTAGCAGAATATATCAGCAGATCTTCAAGTCTTTGGAAGCACTTTGGTATTTCAATACCTTAACCGAAGGAACCTACAACCTCTTGCTAAGTATCGAAGGGAAGGAGCTGAAGGAAGAAGTTGCGTTCACTGAAGACATCGTTGTTAATTCCAGAATACGATGGAAATACCATGCAGTTAGTTGATTTTATAAAAAACATTAATTTTTTATATGATTTATATTGTAAATAAGATAATATCCATAAAAACCTCTCTTTATACGGCTTACTAGATCCGCCCTCAAGGATTCCGCGTCATGCGCGTCCAGGAGTGCCTCGGCTCTCTTAACTTCAATTCACGTCATTACGCGATCCCCACTCTTCAGAAAATGGTTTTAGCTCACCTATTTCTCCTGTGAACCGCTCTGTGGCTGCTCTCACCTTCATGCAAGGGTGTTAGCGTGTGCTTCTGCCATGGTTTCTCTTGGCATTGCAGGCTCGGTATTGATTTGAAGCACGGCTGGCTTCAAAACGTTCTCCATCAATACCACTCACTCTGGACCTAAGTATTATATAACTGTTCAAACGTCACAGTGTAATTACACTAATAATAATTCTTAAACCTAACTTACAACTAGGACACACGCACACACATATACAAAATAAACTAAAACTTCTCTATATAAATACAAAACTAATTTCTCTTTTCTCGCTTCACAATTCACAAACTGCTTCATTAAAATACGTACATCGCTAATTAAATTGAAATAAAACTGCTTATAGAATTTAAACTCATATCTACAAAAAAAAAAAAAAAAACACAAAAAAAAAAACAAATTTTTCTCGTCATCTTTCCAAAAACAAAACAAAAAATTCTGAAAATATAATGAAAAATAACAGAACGATCATGTTTTCAAAAACAAAAATTTAAATAAAAATATTCCATCTCCGTTGCACAACGGAGCTCTCACAGAATAACTTAATTATTAATTATTTAATTGTTCAATATGGACATACCTACGCTTTTCCGGCTCGTTGACGCTCTCCAGCGTCAATACATTGTGTTCTCTTATAGCTATCAATCGGAGTGGCCGTTCGTACTGAAAAACCTCCTTGCCGCGATTGGAACTTTTCTTTCTATATACCACCATTGCGATCTTTATCTTACCGGTGACGTCAAGTACTCTCATATTCTCCCTTTTAACCCTCCGTGATTTCTCCTTGGCAATACGTTCCCGCATCTTCTTCCCGATTTTCGTTAATGCCTCGTGGCGGGTTTTAACGAAATATACCACCTTTTCCCCCGATGTGGTAGCTCTGAAATCTCCACGACATTCCCTCAGACCGAATACGATTTTAAGCTGTGTGTATCCAGTAACCGCGTGTACCGAATTACTGTATGCCGCGAGTCAAAACTATTCGAACACCTGCTATAAATCATAAGAAATAACAAATATTAGCATTATTTAATAGGATTCTGGTTACAGACCGCGCCTAGTTAACATCGTGTACTGCTGTTCGTCATTACTGTTATTTTATCCCATTTTCACCGTTTTTTTTTTTTTTTTTTTTTTTTTTTTTTTTTTTTTTTTTTTTTTTTTTTTTTTTTTTTTTTTTTTTTTTTTTTTTTTTTTTTTTTTTTGTGTGTGTTGCCCGTTTCTTAAAAGTCAATAGTTAATTAACTGAGTTATTTTGAACATTTCTTCTTTCTTATAATCATCCCGTACTGTTCGCCTCACAAAGCGTACGATAACGAGAGGCGGCCTGGGATCTTCTTTTCGAGATCTCTTACGCTCTACAGAGTCAAGGTCCTCTATATTAATCTTCAGGCCAAGGCCTGCTCCCACGCTGGTGACTAGTCCCGCCGGTGTCTCGCCCTGGACTCCCCGCCGGTGGAGTTTGGCCTGAAGCTTTCATCGGAAAGGTCTCATCTGGGAGAAAACGAGGTTAGTTTCCTGGGGCACACGATATCGGAAGACGGGGTGAAACCGGATAAAGAGAAAATAGAGGCAATTGCGAAAATGGTGATTCCGCGGGACGTTAACGGCACACGGTGGCTGTTGGATTCTCTTAATTACTATCGCAAATTTATCCCCGAGATGACGAGATTCTTATTTCCAAAAACAACTTATTGAAGAAGGGTAGGAAAATTTGTATCACACCGGAGATGGAATTCAGCAGGCGCTGCATGATGGAGCTGCAGAAAGAGCCGGTACTAGCATTCCCGGGATTCAATAAGGTGTTTACCGAATATGCGCTGGGGGCGGTATTATCGCAAAAGAACGAAAAAGGGGATATATAGGCCGGTAGCCTTTGCGAGCCGAAGGTTAACAGACGCGGAGACGAGGTATAGTGCGTTAGAGAGGGAACTACTCGGGGTTGTATGGATTGTGGATCACTTCCGTCCGTATATCTTTGAAAGGAGATTTAGGGTCCACACTTACCATAGACCATTGCAGTGGATTTAAAAGTTAAAGGAATCTTTCGCAAGAGTTACGCGATGGAAGGAGTTCCCCAGCCAGTACAATCTCGAGATAGTGTACAAACCTGGGAAAGCAAACGTGGTCGCGGATTGGTTATCGCGCGCGCTGATGGTAATTGTCGTTTAGGGGGACGAACCGGGACCGTCGGGGGATATTCGTCAATTGTTTAGGAAGTGGACACCGGAAGGAGAGGGTGAAGACAAAACTCGCAGTGGTATGTAGGATCCCCAAGAAGACGAAAGTTCCGCTGATGAGAGGCCCTCAGACATGGAAGAAGCAGATGAGATAATAAATGATAAGAAGGACCAGATCATCTGGAAAACCAAGCTGAGGGTCTCCTAAAGGCATACTTTCCGAAATATGGAAAAAGCTATGTCATCACCATCTGGACGGAACCGGGGATTAGGGAGGAGTCAATAGTGAATCTACTGCGCGGGGTGACGAAGGTGGGAAAGTCGTATCACCTCTATATCGGGAACGCCACCATATGGGACAGAGTCAAAGGCTTTGGAGGGAGAAGATCGGGATCGACCTAACTTTTATTTGGTGCCTGAGGTCGGTAGAAGTGGTGCATGACGTCGAGCGACAGAAGGAAGTAACCCTGTCATACCACCAGGGAAAGATGAACCACCCAGTGTTTGTTTGGACTCCGAAGAGGAAGGATCTACTAGAGCTCTGAGGGACAACAAACAGATAAGAGAAACCATTTCTTTATATATATATATATATCTTTTTTTTCTCGTGCATATTTTTTTCCCTAGATTTTAAGCACTATTTAATTTTTACATATTTTCAAATTCAACAACCGATTATATCGGTCTTCTAATCATGGAAGAACCTGACGATCCAATTAGCTCTCGGGCTAAAAGAAAACGTCCAAGGGGAAAAATGAAATCCCATACAGACAGGTTGATTCCAGAAGAAGGACAAAATATTAGTCCAACCTTTATAATAATTAAAAGAGAGGGTGACGAGAGTTTTGTCAAAATCTCTCCTTTTTTTCATAAACAATTTATTACAGGCCTAGTAGGGGAGGTTAAAAATATTTAAAAAATGAGGGACGGGTCGCTATTGGTCGAAACCTTTAAGGGAACCCAATCCGAAATACTCCTTTCCTGCAAAGATTTTGGAGGACAATTCCCAATACAGGTTACCCCTCATAATTCTCTTAAGTATAGTAAGGGAATCATAAAAGTTTATGATTTTCAATACCTGGACATTGATGAAATTAAAAAGGAATTAAATAAAAAAATAATTGGTATTATCAGAATTAAAATTTTAAAAAATGGTTCCGAAATAGCTACACACAATTATATAATTACTTTTCCAACACCCATTGCCCCAAAAACATTTAAGGTAGGATACCAGACTGTTCTGGTTCAGCCATATATCCCTAATCCCCTTCGCTGCTTCAACTGTTTAGGTTTTAATCATCCACCCGCCCAATGTAAAAAAGAATCTGTCTGTATACAGTGCGGAAAAGCAAAACATACCGGGGAAACAAATGTGAAAGAGAGCCTAAATGTATAAATTGCGATGGTTCTCATAACGCCTTGGATCGCACTTGTCATATATTCCAAATGCACAAAGAGATCAAGGCTATACAAATTAACAATAAAATAACGCAAATTGAAGCAAAAAAAAAAAATATATATAGAGAAAGATATCCAAATTCTTTAAATAAATCATTTGCACAAATATTAAAAGAAAAAGTAAATCAAACCGAAAAAAAAGAAATTTGGCATCCAAACCGATATCCCATTCTTTTTTGGAGAAAATAAAAAACAAATATCGAATACAGAACAACAAAAAAGTAAAACACCCATTAATAAAGATAAACAATTCTCATCAACCGATATGTCTAGTGTGTCTAGCATAAGCCCCGCCCTAGCTCCCCCAGTCCCCCCTTTCCCTCTCCCAGCACCAGCACCTCACTATCAAATTCCCTTCCGTTACGAAGATCTCCGCGATGCACGGCAGCTGGCACTTCTGTGGCAGCAGGCCCCCCACCCCTGCTCCCTCCCTCCTCTTCCTCGCTCCTCCTCCCAGCCCCACTCCTGGCATTCGATAGGTGATGCAATACCTATTGAAATTGATCCTCCCGATAGTGACAACGGTTATACCGAAGTCACATATAAAAAAGGAAAAACAAAAGGAGAAAAAAAAACAAGGGACTATTTCTTATTCTCAAATATCGCTTTTTTATTACTCTATTGTTTTCCTGTTATTGTATTACATGCAATTTATTTCTTATTTCTTATTCGATATAGATATTTATTAAAAATATTATTTCCGTTGCATAACTACAATGACATTTCTTATTCTCAAATTATTGTTTTTCATAACTAATAATATACCCGTATGTCCTTACTTCGATGGAACTGCAACGGATTAAAAACTCATTTTAACGATTTAAAAATTTTGATAAGAAACGTAAATCCCTTTTGTATAGCTCTCCAGGAAACCAATCTTTTAAATAATGAAAATAGAACAATAAAAAATTTCAAAATTTATAGAAAAGATAGCCCTAATCCGAATCATGGCCACCACGGCGTTCTTCTTGCTGAGCAGGAATCAGTATATTCAGAACCGATTTTAATAAATACCCACCACCAAGCTGTAGCTGCCAAAATACACTTAAATTTCACATTCTCCGTTTGTAATATATACCTACCACAGGATCGTACTATAGAAACCCAGCATTTACTTGACATTTTTAACCAACTGCCACGTCCTGTGCTCTTTGTCGGTGATCTCAATGGTCATAGTCCTTTATGGGGATCCCGAGATTTAAACTCGCGTGGAAAAATAATAGAAACTTTTATTGAATTTTCCGATTTACTTCTATTAAATACAACACAACCTACCTTCCTCAGTTCTAGTTACGGGACATTTTCTGCTCTCGACCTATCTCTTTGCAGCCCTACACTCTACAATAATCTAGACTGGACTGTACTTCCCGATTTACATAGCAGTGACCACTTCCCAATTCTGATAAAATTCCTCGCATTAAACCCAATATACCAAGTAAAACCCAGATATATTCTAGACAAAGCTGACTGGCCTCAGTTTACTTCTTTAGCTGATCCACCCCAAAACTCTCCATGTGACCTAAGTATTGAGGAGGGATGCCTAGCAATAACAAGCACTATCATTCAAGTAGCCCAAGCAGCGATACCGATGTCGTCCGGTCACTCAAAAAGACCAACCGTTCCTTGGTTTAATGACGCCTGCAAACAAGCCTAAAAACCACCGTAAGGCCTACAAAAAATTCCTCAGACGCATGACATCTGATAATTTAATAGAATACAAAAAACTAAAGGCCATTTGCCGTATTACCTTTAATCAACATAAAACTGAGTCTTGGAAGAAATTTGTAAATAGCATAAATTCCTCTACTAGTACCAGTACCTTCTGGAACAATATCCGAAAAATTAACTCTAAAAACTCTTTACCTCGCTTCACAATTTTAGTCAATGACCAGCTATCCGATGATCCATTAAAAGTTTCAAATACCTTTGCTGATCACGACTCGGAAACATTCAATTCCGGAAATAACAGTTTCAATGTGGACTCTAAAGAAATAGAAAATGAAAATAGTACATTACATTCAACTTACTGCAACACACCATTTACGATGTGGGAACTAAATTATACATTAAACATTGTAAAAGGCTGCTCACCCGGCCCCGATAACATCCATTATGAGATGATAATAAAACTTTCAAACAGTACTAAAAAATGGTTGCTAGACTATTATAATACCAAATACCTGGCGAGACTCCATAATTATTCCAATCCTCAAAACTGGAAAAGACAAGCTCGTTCCATCCAGTTACCGTCCAATATTTCTGACAAGCTGCCTCTTCAAAGTGATGGAACGAATGGTAAACATAAGATTGATTTGGATCCTAGAGAAGAATCATTTTATCCAATCGTTTCAATCAGGTTTCCGAAAAGGCCGATCAACAATTGATCAAGTACTGATTCTTGATACGGAAGCACAATATGCTTTTGTGAAGGGTCAACAAATGATTGCTGTCTTCTTCGATATGCTAAAGGCTTTTGACAATACAAATCATGCAAATGTATTCATTTATCAGACAATTTCTAAGAAATCGACATTTTAGGGTACGGATCGGATGCCAATATTCAAAAGACCACACACAGAACAAAGGAGTTCCTCAAGGGTGTGTTCTCAGTCCAACACTTTCACATAGCTGTTAACGATTTAGGGCTCAACCTACCTAGAGGAGTAAAGCCTCTTCTATTCGTTCATGACTTCGCAATATTTTACCGATCAGAGAGCCTTCTGGATATTCGACTAAAATTGCAAGAGGCACTAAACCGAATCCATCACTGGTCGACTACTGTTGGTATCCAATTTTCAACAGAGAAAACAAAATGTCTGCATTTCAGCCGGAAACGCAATACACCTCCCTCACCAGAACTGTTTTTAGGAAACTATCCGATAACATATACTAATCACCATAGATTTTTGGGTCTTAATTTTGACAAAAGACTAAATTGGGAAAATCATATATCCTCCCTAAAAATAATTGCAACCAAAAAAACTAAATATTATTCGGGTTCTGAGCAATATGAAATGGGGTGCCGATAGAATGAGCCTACTCAGAATATATCAAGCATTAATTTGTTCCAAAATGGACTACGGTTCTTTCTTTTACAGCTCTGCTCGTTCCCGTGTTCTCTCGAAGCTCGATACCGTTCCCCACGCCGGAATTCGAATCGCTACAGGGGCATTTCGAACAAGTCCAATTCTTAGCCTATGTTCTGAATCCGGACTATCACCACTCTTATTTAGAAGACTTAAATTAGCAATAAACTATGTTTCAAAAATACACCCACAGACAGGACATCCGACTTACAAATATATTTTTAACTCTAAATTTTCTAACTCTTTTAGACAAAAACAGAACTCAACACTCCCGTTATCAGAAAGAATCTCCTCAGCTATCTCTTTCCTTAAAACGATAGAAATTACCCTATCAGTCAATGATATCCCACCGTGGACCCACCAGCGTCCTCAAACAATGCTTGATCTGACAAAATACTCAAAAAATAATACCGAACGATCCAAATTCATAGACCTCTTTTCCCGCCTTCTAAATAGCATGCCAGAATCCTTTATAATTTACACAGATGGTTCAAAATCTGAGAAATCAGCATCTTCCTCTTTCGTTACTAAAGATTCAACCCACAAAATAAAACTACATAAATTGTCCAATATTTACACGGCCGAACTAAACGTAATAGCAGCAGTACTCCATTTTTGCATGACCCTCGCTTACAATAGTATAATTATAGCCTCTGATTCACTAAAAGGCCTAGATTGTATGTATCCGAAACATCCCAAAATCCCGGTTATACACTCCTACTTATCCACACTAAAAAGTTTAGGCAAAACAGTAAAGTTTATATGGATCCCGAGCCACGTGGGTATTCTGGGCAACGAGCTGGCCGATCTAGCTGCAAAGGAGGCTCTCGAACTACCGGGGCGAGGCAAGATCGCACTAACTCCATATGATCTACGAAAAGCCCTAGAGAAAGAAATCGATGATGGATGACAGTCTATGTGGGACGAAAGCCCTCCGAATGAACTGAAAATGATAAAAAAAATGTCAAACCCTGGAATACATCCAGCCGCCTAAGGCTAAGGCCAACTTGCTGAACACGTCCATTATGGTAAACAACCTGAAACCTCGCCACGTAAACGTATCCACTTAGAGATCGGACAATAGGGACTCTACCGTGGGCGTTTCTTACTGGATCCATCCGGGGGGATGACGGTCGTGTTTCGTGTTGAGACATACCTCACAAGACTCAATAACCTCTCGAATTGTCTGTTTCATGCCCCACCAGAAATACCGCCTCTTTAATGCTTGCAACATCTCCTGGATCCCCCGGTTTTTACCCTGGTAGTAAGCCAGAGCTACCTCCTTCTGGCGTTCTGCGTCCCTGACTACCTCTACCAACCTATATATACCGGATTAATGTTCTGTCGGTCCCAATTTTACCCTCTTTCCATAATCTCTTTACTTTGTCCCAAACTGTGGCATTCCCGATATATAAATGATACGTCTTCCCTGGTTTCGACGTTCCCTGCAATATCCGTAACAGTGATTTCTCCCTAATCCCTGGTTCTGTCCAGGGTCGCTGAACTCACATATTCTTGGGGTTCGTTGCGATCTTCTTGGGGCCGGTTTTCATCACTTCGCGTGTCCTCTTTACCCTCTCCCTCCGGTGTCCATTCGCGCAGACACTGGCGGATATCCCCTAAGCTCCCTGCCTCCTCCTCGACAGCGTTAATCGTGATAGCGCGCGATAGCCAGTCAGCGACCACGTTCTCCTTCCCCGGCTTATTCACTATCTAGAAATTGACTCCCCTAGGCGCGATTTATCTGCCGAAAGCTTCAATCCTAATTCTCAAATCCTCCCTAACACTGCTCTAAGATGCTTTACATATTCACTCTCGGATTTGCTAAACACCAGGAGATCGTCCATACATATTTGGCAGATGTTCTCATCTACCCCTCTGAGGAGCTCATGCATGAGCCGCTGAATTGTCATCGGCGCGTTCTTAAGCCCAAACGGCATCCGGGTAAATTCGTAATGGCCACGTTCCAACGCAAATGCCGTTTTACACTGGTCCCGGGAGTGCATCCTAATCTGATGGTAACCTGCCTTGAGGTCGAGGATACTAAATACCACGGCCACACTGAGTCGATCTAAGTGTCCTCAAACCTGGGGATCGGGTATTTCTCATCCTGCGTGTTCTCGTTCAATCTTCTACAGTCGATTACCACCCTATACTTCTCTTCCCCCGGGTCACTCTTTTTCCTAACCGCCCATAACGGACTGTTTACGGCGACACGCTGTCCACCACTGGTGGACTTTAGGTCGCGAATTTCCTCCCTTATATGCTGTCTTAAGGCTTGGGGATTCCGCCGTTCCTTCACATATGTCACCCTTTCATCTTTCAGCGCGATTTCGTGGACGGTTCTCCCCGTGACGCTCAATGTATCTCCTTTCCTAAAAAAAATGTCATCGAATTCTTCCTTGATGGCCTTTCTCCAATCTTTCACTTTACTATAACCCCAATTTGTCTTTTCTCTTCCCTTCCGCTCTTACACTTTCTATATTTCCTCTTACCGATCTTAACGGTCCAGACCCCTTTATTATTCCTGGTCTTCGCACCCACTCTTTCTAAGAGATCACACCCCAGGATTCCGTCGTATGATTGGGACATATCCTTTATAACGTGGACTCTCCCCGACCACCTTTCCAACCTCACCTCGACTTCCTCTTCAATTGCACAGGGGCCACCCAGAATGATAAGTTTGCATGCACATACATGCACATATCTGGAGTGCCCCGCTTCCGCTACTCAGCTGTTCAGCCGCTCGCCGGCTCAGGATGGTGCTGGAGCTCCCGGTGTCCACCAGGCAGCGCACCCCTCTCTCGACGCGAATTGTAGGAATTGACCGCTGCTCCTCTCTCCAACACTGCATACCCCTATGATGCGGTCGCCTCTCTGCTGGCACCCTCCTCAGGCTGCCACTGGTCCCTTCAGTGAGTGTCGCTCTCCTCTGCCCGCTACTCCTCCTCTGGCTCCCAGCGGCTCCTTCCTCACCACTGCTCCCTGGCTCTGCTTCCCTCTCTGACTCCGAGGCCTTCGATACCTCCAAATCCCTTGAAGAGGGTGCTGAACTTCTCCTCCGTCCTCTCCACAGTTGGTTAACCTACATCGGTTCTCCTCTCGGGAATTCTTTCCTCTTGTGCATGTAGGGGCATTGTCTGGCATTGTGCCCCTCTGTCCCGCATTCAAAGCACTTGGTGCATTGAAGCAAGCATTGCGCCACTAGGTGCACTTGTTTGCCGCACCCATGGCAACGCCTTTCTTCCTTCTTCCTGTTGGGCGCTGGTCTCGCCCCTTGCTTCCTCCACTCTGCTACTCTTGGTTCTGGCCGAGCCTCCCGCCTGCCCCAGGGTGAGTCCTTTTCCGTGAAGTCCCCGAGGACTTCTCTCGGGGTAGGCCGTCTTTTCTACCTGTCTCCCGTGCCAACTGGACCATTCTCGCTTCCACCTGTTGGGCGGATACAGTTTCCCGCATCTTGTCGGTTATTTTGTTGAATTTCAACAAAAGTTCACCAGCATACTGCCCGTTGCTTTGTTCGAATGCCTCGCAGTAGGCCTTCTTCAATATTTACTTTATGACAGGCCATGGAGACTCCTCATCCGCCTGTATAAGATTCAGGACACCTCTCTTTATACGGCATACTAGATCCACCTTCAAGGATTCCGCGTCATGCGCGTCCAGGAGTGCCTCGGCTCTCTTAACTTCAATTCACGTCATTACGCGATCCCCACTCTTCAGTAAATGGCTTAGCTCATCTATTTCTCCTGTGAACCGCTCTATGTCCGACACTGCCTTCCGGAGATCTTGAGCCGTGGCTGCTCTCACCTTCATACAAGGGTGTTAGCGTGTCCTTCTGCCATGGGTTCTCTTGGTATTGCAGACTCGGTATTGATTTGAAGCACGACTGGCTTCAAAACGTTCTCCATCAATACCACTCACTTTAGACCGAAAGGAAAAAATTTTCCTACCTTTGGTCTTCACTCCCCGTCTTTACCCCCGGACCTTGACTTATATATCAAAAGTATTCGTACACTAGTACAAGTTTTATTTTCTGTCGATTAATTTTTAATTTTTAATTTTTTTATTTATTTTATTGAGAAAGTATTACAATCTGCCTCAATGTGGGCAATAAGTAATATGGATGACTAAATGTATCCATTCACACACTATGTACAATAAGAAATACATACTAAGAATAGATTAAAAAAAAAAATAAAATAATAAGAAAATTAAAAAAAAAAAAAAAAAAAAATAGAAAATTAAAAAAAAATAAATAAAAATTTGTATTTATTACAGATTTATTTAATTCTTCTTCTTTGTAGCGTGGTTTTCCTTCGTTGGGTTTCCGTTAGGTCAAACTATCCTTCCACAGTTCTCTGTCCCACCAATCACCGTCCCTCAGACCTCTTCCTGTCATTTTCTCCGCTATCTCATCCTCCCATCTCCTTGCTGGTCGTCCTCTCCTTCTATTTCTAAGAGGGTTCCATTTTCTAACCATTTCAGGCAATCTTCCAGGAGGCATTCGACTTACATGTCCATACCATATTAACTTCTTCTTCATAACATGTTCCGTCACGCTCTCCGAAATTTCCATTTTCCTCCTTATATCTTCATTTCTTACGCGATCTGCCCTGGTTTTCTGGATACACCTCTTCCAGTAGTCCATCTTAACTACATTTAATTTATCCCTAATACTTTTGGTGAGGGACCATGTTTCTGCGCCATATAGAAGATGCTTTCAATCAATGATTGAAAGATCCGTTTCTTATTCTTTTGGGATAAGGTCCTGCTCCACAAAACCGGATGCAAGATGCGGAGTGCCTTCCTAACCATTCCACATCTGCTCTGTATTTCTCTTTTACATCCTCCTACCATATCCAGAAAGCTGAGGAGATTACGTGGATGCTGTTTCCGGTGTGGAAGCGGTGACTACCGAGGTACGAATTGTGAGACTAGGAACAAAACTTGCAAAAAATGTAAAAAAAAGTTGGTCATTTAGCGAAAGTGTGCCTCAGTAACACATACATTAGAAACAAAAGACAAGTAAAACAACTCGAAAATCGTTTTACGTCTCCTACTTCATCAGAATCTTCTGATGATCAAATACATTGTATCAAACAGATCGGTGGGAAACGTAGAGACAGGATGATGTTGTGGCTTAAGGTGGACGGCCGGACAGTTCAACTAGAACTAGATACTGGGGCAGCTATCTCCACTATGTCCCTCAACGACTTTCCAGAAGCTCCTGCCGAATAAGAAATTATTGCCTACCAATTTGAAATTAAGAACGAGGTAATTCAACCGATTGGTGCCTGCCTACGCTATCATGCGGAGAGAATGGATTAGGGCTATGAATATATCTTGGGCCGACATCAGATGTACCTCATAAGAGAAGGCACCTCAACTGGACAAACTCCTTTCGGATTACGCGGACATATACAGAGTAGGAAAAATACTTGATTTTCAATGCACACTCATGTTAAAAGAAAACATCCAACCTATATTCAGGAGACCAAGATCAATTATCTACGCCCTCTTAAGCCGTGTTGAAGCAGAGATGAAACGTTTAGGAGAAACGTGTGTAATAGAGAAGGTAGTACACTCCGATTTGGGAACACCAATAGGGCCTATTGTCAAGCACCAATAGGGCCTTTTGTCCAGGCAATTGACTATAGGTACTCCTCAAGGTTCCTCTCTCTCACCTACCTTGTGGAACATTCTGATTAACACCATTTTTGACATACAGATACCTCAAAATACACAAATCATCACTTACGCGGACGACATCATACTTCTAGTTACTAGCAAATTATTTACAGACCTTCAATCTTTGATAAACCAGACACTAATCGTTTTAAATAACTGGGCAAAAAGAAACAGACTTACTTTCAACTTAGGTAAAACTAATCACATCATATTCACAAAAAAAAAGAAAAATTCCGGAATTAAACATTCAATTAAGTTCAACCAATTAAAAAAAAAAGACACCTATATTGACATTCTTAGGTTTGCACTTTGACAAGAACTTGAACTTGAACTGGAAAACGAATATTGAAGTAGCAACATCCAAAAATTTAAAAACTATAAACGTCTAACTAATGTAGCAAAAATGACCTTGGGTCTCGGCCCTAAAGCTCTAAGGATTATCCACGATGCCATACTGCCCAGATTTCTGTATGGTATTCCAGTATGGGAAGCAGCTGCCTTAAAACCGATTAATCTGAGAAAATTGCAGAGAGTTCAAAGGCTAATTACACTAAGAATTATCAAGGCTTTTCATACTGTATCATATGACGCTGCATGTGTACTTGCAGGGTTGATACCCATTGAGTTTAAAATAACAGAGACCTCAACAATTTATAAAATTAAAAAACAAGGAATATCTTTTAGAAATATTCAGGCTGATAACATTGAACTGGAACTGACACCAAAATATTGGCTGCATCTATCCTCTCACGCAAAATTAGTACAATACTTAGACAAAATAGATCCAAACGACATAAACAGCACAGACATATATACAGACGGTAGCAAAACTGAACAGAATACAGGCTGTGCCTTAATAACCTTAGAGAAACAAGAAAAACTACACGACGAACAATATCGATTAGGACCAAAATGCTCAAACAATCAAGCAGAAACATTAGCCGTTTTGAAAGCCACCGAAAACATTCAACGAACTAAAAACATGACAACATATTTACAGACAACAAAATACTGACAGACTCTATAAAAAACCCCAACATACATGACCCACTCCTAAACAAAATTAGACAGAATTTTCATCAATTAATAAATGAAGAAATCTCAGTTAAATTAACATGATCAAGGGGCATGCTGTGATTTATGGAAATGAACTGGCTGACGAACTAGCTAAATCCGCATCGACAAACAATTCTTTACCTTTTGAATACTCTCAAACGCCTCTTTCATACATCAAGAAAACTTTAAGAAACGACACAATAAGGAAGTGGAACTTACATTGGCAACAATCAAACAAAGGACGACCAGTTCACAAGTTTATACCAGACGTCACAGTGTTTGTTTGGACTCCGAAGAGAGCAGAGCTCAGAGGATCACCAGAACAGATAAGCTAGAACCAACTATTTCTATTACATTTCATTAATTATTTAATAAAATATCATTTGGTTTATTATACTTTTTTTTTTTTTAAATAGTTATTTCATTTATTATTATTACAACTATTTTTTTTTATATATATAAATAATTTTAAAATTAAACAATGAATGGGACTGACCCACCAAGTCCCAATGTAAAGCGCAGGAAAAGAGGGAGAATGAAATCGCCTATCGATAACACCCCCATTTTTTCAAACCAAAAAATTTCCCCAACATATATAGTTTTGATAAGAAAAGACGAGGGAAACTTTAAAAATGTATCACCTTTTTTTATCAACAAATTCATAACAAATACGGTAGGTACTACAAAAAATATTAAAAAACTTAAAGACGGAAATTTGCTCATTGAAACAGTCAATGCAAAACAAAGTGAAACATTATTAGCAATCGATAATTTTGGTGGACAATTTCAAGTCGAAGCTAGTCCTCATAGATCACCGAACTATTCGAAGGGCGTAATTAGATGTTACGACTTACAATTTGCCACTATAGAAGAAATAAAAGAAGAACTAAAAAATATCGTTACCGATGTTACTAGAATATAAATTAAACAAAACGGAAATGAAATATATACCCATACGTATATTTTATCATTTAATACACCAAAACCCCCCGAAGAAATTAAAATAGGATTTCTCACAGCAGAAGTAAAACAATATGTTCCGAACCCGATGAGATGCTATAATTGCTTGGGTTTCTCTCATCCAACTAAGGATTGTAAAAAATTATCAATTTGCTCTAATTGTGGGGAAAAAAACAACATACTAATAACTCTAAATGTGAAAACGAAACCAAATGCTCAAATTGTAAAGGGGGCCACAATGCCTTAGATAGGAATTGTCCCGTTTTTAAACTTCAAAAAGAAATAAAAGCGATTCAAGTAAACAATAAAACCTCATATACGGAAGCCAAAAAAATTATAAAAAGTAGAAACCCTATTATGTTTCAAAAATCCTTTTCTGAAATTTTAAAATCAACTGAAAAAAAAGAAATAGGAATTCAAGTGGACTTTGAGTTCACTATCCCATAGGTTAGCTTTAAGGTTAACATTCAAAGTGCTGTTAAGCCGAATTTAAATAATAAAACGATACCAGAAAAACATAGTATCACCCCACTCCCTCTCCTGCCCCCCTTCCCCCACCATCTCCTATCCAACCCCCTCCCATTCCTATCCCAACTAATCCACTTCGTCCTAAACACGAAGCTGATCGGCAGGTACTGCCACCCCCTCCCCCCCACCATCCTTGTCTCTACCCCCCACTCCGTCAACCTCCAGAAACCAGGGTGATAACGCACCCTCAATCCCTGATAACGCATCCACTTCACCCATGTCTATCGAAGATACGGGCCAGTTGGTCGATGATCAGGGGTTTAAAAAAGTGACTAATAAACGGAATGCAAAAAGAGAATCAAAGACTAAAGAAACTGAAAAAAATTAAACAATTTACTAACACTGATAACCTACATGACAAACAATAATAATAAAATTTATAACATCCGGTATTCTATTATATATTCCTACGATAGAAATAATAACAATAATCTCTCTATAACTTTCAGAATAATATTATCCACTCAGTTATGTAACGTAAACATAGATAATACAATAAATATTTACTTTCTGCCATTTACTATTTCACATTCACAAAATACAATAAATTCCATCTACTGCAGTTTTCCAATCCCAAATATATACTTTCTTAATTTTATAATACCTTTTATCATATTAATTAATTATTCAAATAAAATATATATAAAATTTCCTAATCCTAAATTAAATAGTCTTTTAATCATTAATAACTGTTTAAAACTATATATTTGTGCCTTTATTTACTCATTCGTCTCTTTTCTCCTCATAATGTTGGTAAATATCACATTGTTGTTATCTCTGTCACGTACATATATATCTGTTATACACGTAAGTATTCCTTTTATTTACTATATTACTGTTCCTATCTGCTTTTACAATCATTTTATCGTTTTCAAGTTATTACTTCTTATCACTAGGCCAGTTGTACCACTATGTAAATTATATTTTTATGTGTTTTACGGATTTAAGAATTTTTTTTTTTTCTTTATTTCATTTATTTATTCTTTATTTTTTCCTTAGTCCATCTTTGTACGTATTACTGTTCCTATCTGCTTTTACAATCATTTTATCGTTTTCAAGTTATTACTTCTTATCACTAGGCCAGTTGTACCACTATATAAATTATATTTTTATGTGTTTTACGGATTTAAGAATTTTTTTTCTTTCTTTTTTTTTTTTTTTTTTTTTTTTTTTCTTTATTTCATTTATTTTTTCTTTATTTTTTCCTTAGTCTATCTTTGTTCTTCTCTTTTCCTTTGGCTTTTCAAGTCTGCAATATTTTTTTTTTTTTTTTTTTTTTTTTTCAATTCTGTATCTCCTTACGTCTCTTCAATTCTGTATAACCTACCACATTATTGTGGTTATTGGTGAATTATATACATATTCTGCTACTATGGGTTATTACAAAGTTATTTTATTTTATATTTATTTGTTTATATATTTCTAATCCATTACAAATAATCCTTTTATGACCTTAGTTCAATGGAATTGTAATGGCTTAAAGACTCATTTCAATGACCTGAAGGTTCTTATTCACGATAAAGACCCGTTTTGCCTAGCCCTTCAAGAGACTCATCCCTCAACAAATGACAAATTCAATTTAAAAAACTTTGAAATCTATAGAAATGATACTTCAAGCTCAAACAATAATCATCATGGGGTTTTAATAGCGGTAAACAAATCTGTATACTCCAAACAAATACCATTAAACTCCCACCTCCAGACTGTAGCAGTCTCCGTTCACCTTCGCTTCAACTTGACCATTTGCAATCTTTATTTATCACAGGACCGTACAATAGATACAAAAAGCCTACTAGACATATACAAACAACTGCCACAACCTGTTCTTTTTGTTGGAGATTTTAATGGCCACAATCCCTTATGGGGTTCACAAGATATTAACGTTCGGGGTAAAATAATAGAGAGCTTTTTAGACCACTCAAATCTTCTCCTACTTAACACCGGTGAACCCACGTTTCTCAGCTCCAGCTATAGAACTTACTCCTCAATTGACCTTTCCCTTTGCAGCCCTAGCCTTTACAATACAATAAACTGGACAGTTTCATCAGACCTATGTGGTAGCGACCACTTCCCTTTGCTTATGAAATTCATAAATATAAACCCCACTAACACCAAACCGAGATGGGTCCTAGACAGAGCAGATTGGAATCTTTTTAACTCCTTGATCACACCACCTCAAAACCACCCATCCGAAATGAGCACCGACTTTGGGTGCGAAATTATCACTAATAAAATTATTCAAGCAGCTACAGTGTCTATACCTATGACCTCAGGCTCCCTAAAAAGACCACTCGTTCCCTGGTTCAATGATGCTTGCAAAAAGGCAATTAAAGAACGTCGTAAGGCCCTTAAAAAATTTCAAAAATCAATGACGTCCGAAAACATGACGGAATACAAAAAACAGAGAGCTATTTGCAGAAAGTTGTTTAATTCATGTAAATCAGATTCATGGAAGAAATTTACAAGCTCTATAAATTCCTCTGCTACATCAGCTGATATATGGAATAAAGTCCGTAAACTCACCAAAAATCAATCTTTCACACAATACACCATATTAACAAAAGGCCAATTATCTGACGATCCCCTAATTGTATCAAAAATATTCGCCGATTTCTATGACAAAATTTACAACACTGAAGACAATAGAAACAATACCGATGAAATAGAAACAGACTTCATGGAAAATTTTGAAACAGAATATTATAACATCCCTTTCTCAATGTGGGAATTCAAAAATATCCTAAATACTGTTAAAGGAACAACGCCTGGCCCGGACCAAATTCATTATGATATGGTCAAAAACCTGTCTGCCGATACCCAAAAATGGTTACTTGAATTCTATAATCATGTTTGGCGAACGGGACACTTTCCATAACCCTGGCGCAATTCAATAATAGTTCCTATTCTAAAAACTGGAAAAGATAAAAGGATCCCAAACAGCTATCGCCCTATATTTCTTACAAGTTGCCTCAGTAAGATTATGGAGCGCATGGTGAATAAAAGATTAATGTGGGTCATAGAAAACAACAATTTACTTCAACCATTTCAGTCCGGTTTCCGTAAGGGAAGATCCACTGTAGATCACCTGGTCATATTGGAAGCCGAAGCCCAATATTCATTCATCAATTCCCAGCATATGATTGCTATATTCTTTGATTTAAAAAAGGCCTTCGATAACATCAATCACAAAATTATTCTAAATAAACTATCATCCATTGGAATCAGAGGACATTTTTTCACATATATTCAACAATTTCTATCAGATCGCCACTTTAGAGTCAGGATAGGATGCGAGCTTTCAGATATACATAAACAAAGCAATGGTGTTCCTCAAGGTTGTGTTCTTAGCCCAACTTTATTTTGCCTAGCAATAAACGACCTGGGATTAAATTTACCGAGAGGTGTCAAACCCCTATTGTTCGCTGATGACCTGGCTATAATTTGTCGCTCAGAAAACATCTACATTATACAAACAAAATTACAGGAAGCCATAAATAGGCTAATCGTAAAAGAAACACTCCTCCCTCTCCTGAACTCCGATTAGGAAACTCCATAATTCCCTACACAAACAATCGCAGATTTTTGGGCATGATATTTGACCGCAGACTAACTTGGGAATCACACATTTCCACTCTAAAATCATCATCCACAAAAAGACTCAAAATATTAAAATATCTTAGTGGCACCTCCTGGGGTTCCGACAGGCACTCATTATTAAAAATCTATCGAGCTATAATATATTCGAAATTGGACTATGGTTGTTTTATCTATGGTTCTGCTCGACTCCAAATACTAAATAAAATTGATTCCATCCACCATACTGGAATTCGTTTATCGACGGGAGCGTTTCGAACTAGTCCCATTCTTAGTTTATGTTGTGAATCAGGGATACCCCCACTATTGTTCAGAAGAAAAAAGTTAGCAGTTAATTATATCTCCAAAATCCTACCTTATTCCGAACACCCAGCACATAAATACATTTTTAAATCAAAATTCGCTAAATTATTTTCAAAAAAGCCGAACGCAACACTTCCTTTTTCAGAAAGAGTAAATTCAGCTATCAAATTCCTAAAAGAAATACCAATATATAAACAAGAAGTTCATAACCCTCCATGGACAAACAAACCTCCTGAAACACTGCTTCACTTAACCAGACTTCCTAAAAATAATACCCCTCCTTCTGTATACAAATCTGAATTTTTCTGTCTCCTTCAAAGTATACCAAAACCTTTTGAAATTTATACTGACGGATCTAAATCCGATTTCTCAACCGCATCTTCTTTTGTTACCCATAACTCCACTCATAAAATAAAACTACACAAACTATGCAATATATTTACGGCCGAGCTCCATGCAATATCATTAGCACTCCACTACTCCATGTCAATAGATCAAAGCATCATCGCAATAGTTACGGACTCTTTAAGCTCATTAAAAGGCATCAGCAACATGTACCCCAAACATCCGATTATTATAAAAGTCCATTACTATCTCAATATATTGGAAAACATGGGAAAGTCGGTATACTTTATCTGGATTCCGAGTCACAGAGGGATTATTGGCAATGAACTCGCAGACATAGCAGCGAAACAAGCACTTACCCTCCCTGGTCGTGGCGTGGCTATTTTAACACCACAAGAAATGAGCCATCCCCTCAAAAATAAAATTCTCCAAAATTGGCAAAATATGTGGAATGAAAGTCCACCAAGCAAGCTAAAGGATATTAAAAAGTCAGTAAAGCCATGGATCTCATCGAGTCATCAGAATCGTAGGGAGGAGGTAGCTATGGCTAGATTGAGGATCGGTCATACGAGGCTGACCCACTTACATCTGATAACGAAGCAACCACTGCCAAGGTGCCAACATTGCAATGGCTCCCTAACTGTGAAACATATATTTCAAGAATGTGCTTTCTATCTCGCGAAATTAACTAGAATAGGACTTTCAACTAATATTTCGGACACCCTCGGAAATGATATCTCTAAAGCCAAAACAGTCTTTAATTTTTTAAAAGAAAATGATCTGCTTAACAATATTTAATTAATTGACAACAAAATAATACTTATACAACAAATTTGATCTTAATTTATTTAATATATTATATAAATTAACATATTATACAATATGTAATATGTATTCTCTTAATCAATTTTCTCAGGGGTTCTGTGGGGCTGTGGCTAGGGGCGGGGGCTACACGGCTGCTTGGGCTAGTTTTGCTCCAAACCTCGTGGGGATGTAGACTTTTCCATATAGAATAAATGTAAATGGTTTTTATCTACATTCCACAAATGAGCTTTGTAAAAAAAAAAAAAAAAAAAAAAAAAAATTATATATATACAGATAAGCAAGCCGTGGCGTTATTTCCTTCTCGGCGGGTGCGATTCGTCTCTCCTTGGGGCGCGCCCCTATCCGCAGCACCCATTCAGGACCAAATTTTAAATAGAATTAATCAAAATTACGCTGGCATTGATGACCTTAGGGTTTTATGCCTATAAGCCCAAACAAACAATATACCAGACGTTAATTTAGGAAACTACAACAAACTAAAAAGTACACATTACAAACTTTCACAATTTCTAACAGAGTATGGACCTACTAAATACTATTTTAGACGTTTTCACCTTTCGGACAACGAAACATGCCACTGTGGCGGACAGACAACACAAACATTTAATCATATATTATATAACTGCCCAATTTTTGACAATGACAGATTTTTTTTAATCAAACATATTATAATTAGTGGAGAACAATGGCCAATGTCAGAAAAGAATCTAAAACTAAAGTTCTGAATTGAAGAAATTCGTTCAAAGCATTGAACTTTAAAAAGAAGATCACAGAGCATATATAGACATCAACTTTTGGTGTATTTTTATTTTATTTCGTTATTTCATTAATCTAGTATCATTTTCTTTTTTTGTTTCTGTAAAATAATTGACAATAATTTAATTAATTGAATTTTGTATTTAAAATGAGCTAAGCACACAATATGCTTGCATGCATGGGATGTGCTCACTTTTCAAGAAACGAATCTTTCATAGGGTAGAAACCTATGGAAGAGAAAAAAAAAAAAAAAAAAAAAAAAAAAAAATATATATATATATATATATATGTATGTATATATTCTTTTTTGTATATATATTCTAGTTGTCTTTGGTTTAGATGTATTCTGACATAATAGAGAAATAATTAGATGTATATAGTTTATTGTAGCTGGTGGAGTTTGGGGTATTGGCGAGCATGTACGTTTAAGGATCAGTAAGGACGGATTTCATTATATTGTTATGATTTTCCATTTATTGAACCAGTAATCAAGATTAAACAGGCTCCTGTGAATATTAGTTTATTGTGATTTAATTATAACAATTGTTTTAAAAAAAATTAAAATGTTAGTTGAGTACAAGGAATATGATTTCACTTTATAACATGAAAGTATTTTAAAGGTATATTATTAAAGAACATAAACGCCATTTGATAAAATTCTATATAATTACTACATAGAACAATAATAACTAAATATAATAGAGAATATAATAACATATTAGTTGCATAATAATCGAAGTATAAAATATCTAATCAATAAACTGAAATGAAAATAAACTTCCTAAATTATTACTATCATAATAAACTTTCTGGAAACTTGATAACATTCAAAGAAGTTAGTGTAATGAAATAAAAATAGAACAACAACAAGAAACATAGATGCATGAAAAATAGGAAAATAATTAGATAAGTTATAATGATCCGAACTATATAATAACTGAAATAATTAGCCTTCCTTTACATTAATTAAATAAAAATTGTATCTAATCTTTTTATAGTATTCCAAAATATAGAAACAGAATATAACATGCCATAGCAAGAATACAACTGGACAAGACTTAATTAAAGTAATATAATTACTGAAATAATTATTTACAATGAAAATAATCTCATTTTTTGACAATAAGGACAAGCGTCATTCGATCTGTTTTTTAAATATTTTTACTCTGTAAAAAAGTAAATATACAACACTTCCACGTATTTCTTCTATGTATGATTGAAGATTGCTGATAGTTGAAAATTCATGTATTTTATTCTGGCAGTCTATATTCCATATAGATAACCTATAAAAAAAAAAAAAGAAGTTATTATAATCACATTATTAAATTAAAAATTGAATTTATTAAATTGAATATATATGGGATAGTGTCTTGAACTGTACTCTTCCAATTACTCATTAAGTATTATAATGAGTTTAAGGGTCATGGCCGAAACAGCAGAACACTCCCGTTATCGCTCTGGCTTTAAACTGTTGTCTCAATAGGATTAAGCTACCTACTGCTTTGTAAACTTCTGTACTAACGCTATATGTTACAGTGAACAATTTTGTGATAGTTGTGATATCAGGTTAGTGCTAAATTAACAATTACAAGTGAGAAACCTGGTGCACGTGAGGTACAGGCTATCCACCAGTGACAGTCTCTTACTGGTCGGCACTCCAGGTTGAGCTAAATATTTCTTTAGCTGCCTGCCACCAAAGTCACTAGTAGCTCGTGGCGTAGGGTCTGGACACGTAAATAATATTTCTGAGTTCGAGACTACGTCTCCATAAAACTTTTTTTTTTTACCATTAGAAAATGTTTAAATTTTGCCGTATATCTTATTTGCTTATTTCTTTTTAGTAAGAATATTTTTAATTTAATTATATTACTTTATTTTAATTTATTATTGTAAAATGGAGACTGAATCGGAGGAAGAGACCCCAATGTCTGAAATCAGCGAGTTAGACTCTCAATATCTTTCTCAAAGGATGTTACAAAAACGACATCGAAACGCTGCTCCCGGATCAGCCGGAAATTCACCTAACAAAAAAAAAACAAAGGGAAACAGGTATCACCTCCTACAACTCGCAGATCAAACAACCATCACAATTCCCACCAGCAATATATTTGCAGCCCTGGACAAACATCCCACCGAACCAGCTCAACAATCTAAAGAATTTCCAGAACCTCCACCGCCACCAGTCTTTATCTCCAATGTACAGGAGTTCTGGCCTTTTTGTCAAGAAAGATCGAAATGGTCAGACAAATTTCAAATGTTTTTCACGTGTAAGAGACATTAAAATTAATACCACGAATAAAGACCATTATAAAAACTCATTCATTTTCTGATCACCAAAAACTACAACTTTCATTCATATAAACTAAAAGAAGATAAAGCGTACCGAGTAGTCTTAAGAGGGCTTCATAATACCACTCCAACCGAATATATCAAGAAGGACATAGAAGAGATTGGCCACAACGTTAGAGACATCTCGTGCGTGCTCCACCCTACACAAAAATTTACTCTACCATTATTTTATGTTGACTTGGAACCTGCCAGCAACAATATTGAAATATTTAAAATCACCAGACTGTGCTACTCAGTTGTGCGATTTGAGCAGCCAAAACAAAAACCTGCGATTGTGCAATGTACTAGATGTCAAAGTCTTGGACATACAAAATCATATTGCCACCATCCAGCCAGGTGCGTCAAATGTGCTGGACCCCATGCTACAGGAACATAACTAAAGACTAGCAAAATGCGTTCTCTGCGGTGAAGATCACCCTGCAAATTATAGAGGGTGCGTCGTGCACAAAAATCAACAAAGCCAAAGATATATATTTGCAGCGTCGAAAAATCAACGTCAAAACTCTCATGAAGTTGAAACAGAACTTATAGATCCTCCGAATACCCTCCATCAAGACCATGAAGATCACCTTTTCACCACAGAACCCCAGCCGTCAACTTCATCAACCATCAATCCTCCTCAGAAGAGAATTCGATCAACATACTCAAACATAATAGGAAATCCTCAGGCTCGACATTAGGCGCCTCAAACCTCCCAACCACAACCTGTTCTTTCCAAAACTCAACCTCCTCCTCAACGTTCTAGTCAGGACATTCCTCCATATCATCTTCCTCTCCGAGTAAAGCTACCACCACAAAGTCAGCACCCAGTTTCAATCCAAACTTCTTCTACAGCAAACCTTCCAACCCATACATCAACAAAAGTTGATAATGTTCCTAATATCCCAAGACGGGTCCAAATCCCACCTAGCATTCCTAGATATAATCCTCCATCACAGCTCCCCGAATCAAATCTTGTTCCGAATCCAGTAGACATCAATAACATCCTTTCGTCCTTCCTTTCAGAGCTAAAAGAAACGATTGCACCTCTTATTTCACTCCTCAACAGAGTCCTTTATCAAGTCCCACTTAATATTCCACAATGAGCTCAAAGCCCCTGGCTATCATTTTGTGAAACGCGAATGGACTGCATAACCATCGAGACGAACTTGACATATTTCTTCATGACAATAACATAAATGTAGCCTTACTGACGGAGACCCACTTCACAAACAGATCACATTTCCACATACGTGACTAAATCACTTATAGATCAGACCATCCAGATAACACAGCACATGCTGGTTCTTGTATCCTTATCCATAGATCCTTACCCCATTCCCTAATTCCTTCCAATTCAACTGTAGAAATACAATCAACCTCGGTGATCATATCAACAAGTCCTTACAATTTAACTTTCTCAGCTGTATATTGCCCTCCAAATATTCCCCTTTCCTATAATCATCTTGAATCCTTATTCCGATCCCTAGGACCTCACTTCATTGCAGGAGGTGACTACAACGCTAAACACCAACGGTGGGGTTGTCGATCATCTAACTCCCATGGCAGCATCCTATCCCGAGTCTCCACATCCAATACCTATTCCATCATTCCACCTATGAACCCTACATATTGGCCAACATCGCTCAAAAAACGACCCGATATCCTCGATATATTCATCCCTTCCCAGGTATCATCATCCCAGCTCACAATAAAATCCCTAAATGACCTTTCCTCCGATCATAGTCCGGTACTGCTTTCCCTGCATTCAACTTCTGTTCCTAAACCCACCCATCCTTCGTTGATTACTGACCGAGTATACTGGGACAGTTTTCGATATGATTTGGAAATGAAAATAGACATAAAAATTCCACTTAAACCAAAACACGACATTGATACTGCCATAGAAGTACTAACGACATCAATACGCAATAGCATAATAGATGACACCACAAAAAGAAAAACATACAATTCTCTCCAGAGTAATTTGCCACAACATCTTCGCATCCTTTTGAGAGAAAAGCGAAAAGCAAGATCCAGGCAGCACAGAACCAGATATCCATCAGACAAAAATAACTACAACAAATTGACTAACAAACTAAAAACAGAAATAAAAAAAATTCAAAATTTATATAAATATACTGAAAACCTTAACACGACTGACAAATCCTTATGGATGGCCACCAAAAAACCCCTTTACTATAAAAATTGTAATCACCCTCTTCTAACTGAATCCAAAACGTGGTCATGATCTGAAAATGAAAAATCACAAATTTTCGGTCAGCACACCTTTTTAATACCTTTAAACCCCATCCTGATATCCTTAACCCAAATCACCTTGAAAGTATTGAAACAGAATTAAATATCCCACTTCAAATGTTCCTTCCTCCTAAAGCATTCCATCCTTCAGAAATATCAAATATCATCCAAAGATTGTCCACAAAGAAAACCCCTGGACATGACCTTATTACATCCCATATCCTAAAACTCCTTCCTCAGAAAGCCATCCTATTCCTAACATTCATCTATAACGCTGTACTCCGAACAACATATTTACCTGATCCTTAAATTATCCATAGTAAAAATGATACCTCAGCCCAAAAAGCCACCGGAACACCCTTCCTCATATCGACCTATTTCTCTCTTGCCAATTATGGGTAAAATCCTAGAAAAACGTATCTTAAAACGCTTGTATCCTATCCTAGATTCTTCTTCTTCTTCTTTTGCATTTCCCCTTGTGTGCCTTTCAGCGTCGGGGTGCGTTCAGCCAGGAATGCCATTCTTCTCTGTTCCTTGCTAGGTTCCTTGTCTGGCGGATATCTTTGCCTCTCTTTCGGCACAACCTGTCCATGTATTCGAGGTATGGTAATCTTGGGCGGCCTCGAGGTCTTCTTCCCTCCGGGGCATAATCCATCGTCTTTAGTGGATCTCTGTGGTCTTCCATCCGTACCACATGTCCGAACCACTTCAGCTGCCTGGTCTCAATGGCTTCCATGACTGGGGCGACCTCCAATTCTTCCCTAATCCTCTCGTTTCGGATTCGGTCCCTCCTAGTCCTCCCAACAATCCTACGAAGAAATCTCATCTCTGCCGCTGTGATTCTGCTCTTCTGCCTGTCCATGAGGATCCAGCTCTCAGAACCATATAAGAGTATCGGCAGGTATATCGATTTGAAGATATGGAGCTTAACGTTTTTGCTCACTTCTCTTTTACCAACAACAGTGTTGCAGATCTGGTAGTATACTGCGTTTGCTTTGCTTATTCTACTTGATATTTCCGCGTCAACTTTCCCAGATCTGTCCAAAACTGCTCCCAGATAGGTAAAATCGGTGACCACCTCCAACTCTTCTCCATTGCAGTAAACCAATACCTCTTCCTCTTGCCTTCCAACTTTTAGGACCTTACTTTTACTTTTACTTTTACTTTTACTGGCGTTTATGTCCATGCCTTTTCTTCGCAGCTCTTCAAACCACTCTGTGACAGCCTGCTGGAGCTTCTCCACTGAGTCAGCGATCAGCACTATGTCGTCTGCATATATTAGGAGCTGAGTTACCACTGGCATGAGATTTCTTCGACCTAAAAATGTCCTTTCAGTCCTTCTTTTACATATGGACGCTATTTCGTCCATAAACAGTACGAATAGCAAGGGGCTTAGACTGTCACCTTGCTTTACCCCTCTGGCTATATTAAAATGCCTAGATTCCTGACCGTTTAATCTTATAATTCCTTTTGGATCTTGGTAAATGGACCGGATTGCTTCCACTAGTCCCACTGCAATACCCTTCACTCTCAGCGCTTCCCATATTTCATTTCGTGGAACTGAGTCAAAGGCGGATTTGAGGTCCAGAAAGGCGAGGTACATAT
This sequence comes from Euschistus heros, assembly GCA_003667255.2. Classification (NCBI taxonomy): domain Eukaryota; kingdom Metazoa; phylum Arthropoda; class Insecta; order Hemiptera; family Pentatomidae; genus Euschistus; species Euschistus heros. The sequence goes on from RCWM02000005.1 coordinate 5,973,205, forward strand.
TTTTATCTCTGTCCCAGGACTTTTGTAAAATATTTCTGAGGGTGAAAATATGGTCCTGGGTTTGTCGCCTGGGTCTGAAACCGGCCTGCTCCTCTCCAATAAGAGGTTCCACGAGTGGTCTCAAGCGGTTCTCTAAAATGGATGTAAATAATTTATAGACAACTGGTGAAAGGCATATTGGTCTGTAGTTGGAGCAGTCCGCCTGGCATCCTTTCTTATGTATGGGGACTATAATGTTATATTCCCAGTCTTTTGGTATTTTCTTTGCATCCCACGCTTTTTGAAAGATCAATTGGAGAGCCTTTAGCAGCTCCATACCTCCGTATTTAACAAATTCTGCCACTATACCATCTCGGCCTGGAGCTTTCCCTGTTTTCATTCTCATTACCGCTCTTTCAACCTCATCCTCCTCTATCATCTCATCCACGTCCGACTCATTCCATTGTCGATCCTGGTATTCGTGGTTCAGCCTGTCTTCGCCAAATTGTGCCTCAAAAAACCTTCTCCACACTTCCAAAATTTCATTATCTTCTGTAACCAGTTTCCCTCGTTCGTTCTTGATATTTCTTACCGGTTTACTTTTCCTGCCTCTAAGAGTCTTTATTTTCCTCCAGAAGAGTTTAATATTCTCTTGGTGGTCCTTGTCCAGTTCCTCACCAAACTCTTCCCAAGACTTTTGTTTAGCTTTTCTGACTGCTTCTTTGGCTCTGTTTCGTTTCGTAACATAGGCCTGCCAATTATCTGGGGTTTTGGTCCGGTAGTAGTTCTTCCACGCTATTTTTTTCTCTCTAACGATGACTCTCAGTTCTTCATTCCACCAAGAAGTACGCTTGTCCTTTGTCGATATTCGTTTCAATCCGCACACCATAGATGCCGACTCCAGGATGCTATTCTTGATATTCTTCCATACATTGTCTAGGCTTGAGTCTACATCCAGTTCTTGGAGCTTCATACGTAGTAATTCTTCATATTGGGCTCTTTTCTCGGGATCCTGTAACTTTTTTACTTCTATCCTCTCATACGCTTTTTTCTGTACCTTGCGCTCCTTAATTACCTTTGTGTCCGCTACAAGTAGCATGTGATCACTCCCAATAGGAAGCTGGAATATTAGAACATTGAACGGTAAGGAGGTGGAGATCATTGATGAAATGATCACATATAAATTGGATATCCTGGGAATAAGCGAGGTAAAGAAGAAAGGGGCTGGCGAGATGAGGATGGATAGAGGACATACATTATTATATTCGGGGGTCCCACCAGGAAACAGAGCAGCGGAAGGAGTCGGCATCATATTGAAGGATGAAATCCTCAAGAAGGTAGAGGATTGGGAGCCAGTAAGCTCACGCATAATTGTGATCAATATAGAGATGCGGATCGGAAACTGGAGTATTATTCAGGTTTATGCCCCCACGAATGATGCAAATATCTTAGATAAGGAACAGTTCTATAGTGATATGGAGCGAGCTATTAACAAAGCCAGAAACAAGAACAAAAGTGTGGTAATTATGGGTGATCTCAATGCAAGGACTGGCAATGAGTACCTGAGAACGCATGGAGTGATGGGACTTCATGGGGGAGAGACTATCAGGAATGAAAATGGACAACGCTTGATTGAATTCTGTGTCGATAATGACTTGCTTATTGGTAATTCATTTTTTTTCCCCACAAGGCATGCCATAAGATAACCTTCTCTGCGGTAGAAAGAAATGCCAACAGCATCATTGACTACTTTCTTTATAGTCGCGATATAAGGCGATGTTTCACAGATGTGAAGGTTATCAGAGGGGCAGAGATTGGGATCCTAGATTCCAACCACATAATCCCAGATCACCAGTTTGGATTCCGAACATCACATTCCACAATCCAGCAATGTCATCGTGTGGTGGACGTTGTCTCATCTGCATTGGAGCGCGGAATGTACTGCACGGGAGCCTTTCTCGATGTAGAACAAGCATTTGACCGAGTCTGGCACCCAGGACTGCTTTACAAACTCCGTAAATTCCTACCTTCTACATATTTCCTTATTCTCCGCTCATACCTCAGTGATAGAACTTTTAAAGTTAATCGTAACTTTTCCCATTCCTCTCTCTTTACCCAATCTGCAGGTGTTCCTCAAGGAAGTATCCTAGGTCCAATCCTCTACACGGTGTATACAGCTGACATCCCAACAAATCCTAGCACCATCCTCACCACGTATGCTGATGACACTTGTGTGTTATCAGTAAACAATGATCCCTTCATAGCATCCCAAACACTCCAATCTCATATTATAAACCTTCAAGAATGGTGTCAGAATTGGAGAATTAAAATAAATCTATACATACTAGACTAAAACGACAAGAAACCGCCCGTCGTTTTCGACTACTTTAACATTTACTTGACAAACGTTCAAACCTTCCAATCAATTACAAAAGACTCATATACATAACAGTAATTAGACCAATTTGGACATACGGAGTTGAGCTTTGGGGCTCCACTAAACCATCCAATTCATCTCGTATCCAATCATTACAATCCAAAATCCTTAGAAAAATCCTAAATGCCCCTTACTTCGTCACAAACAAGCTTATTCACAAAGATCTTAATATACCTTACGTTTCTGACTTAGCTCAAACCAGATATCTATCCTTTCATAGCAAACTCCACAACCATTCAAATCCATTAGTGTCACAACTTGCTTCTCAATCCATTCCAGATTACCCTCCGAGGCGCCTGAAAAGAAGATGGCCTCGAGACCTTCTAATATAGTACCTCATTATATAGAACCTGTAGAAGTACTACCAATGGGTAGTTGCTTTAAAAACAAGTGACGTGTCATTTTTATCATTATCATCATATTTACTTGATGTATTGTATGTTTATATTGTAAATACAGTTGTAAATTTCAATAAATAAATTTAAAAAAAAAGAAAGAAAAAAAAAGTATTATAATACGCATAGTTTCATACACTAACTCTGGTAAGTAAGAATATAAATATATTATGATATGTATTTCTAAAAAGAAACCAAATGTTTTTCACTCTCTAAGATATAATCCTCTATAGTCTGTATTATATTCCTAGATTTAGTCCGAGGGAGAAAGTGTCTTTTAACTAAAATATGTTGGATAATTATTTCGAATGATAGACTTCTATAAACGTTCCAAATAAATAAAAAATCACTGCCACTTCCACTAACAACGTTCTTATTGCAATCTGATTATATTAGAAGAACTGCTACAGCTATTAATACTACAATCGATCAGTGAAACTAAAGGACAATTTTTTTCATTATTTATGTTCGGATTTTTTTGTTGTTTCTTTTTTTACATAAAATTTATTAATTATATTTGTTTATAAGATAAAACTTGAAAATAACGGCAGCTAATAGTAGTTCGTTTTCGTATTAAACAAAAGGCTTCAATATATTAGGCTCCAAGAATTTTTGCGGGGCAGCCGAAAAACGTTACACTACTGATTATTCATCTTTGTCATCATAGGTACTAAAATTTTCTAAATGTTTTTTAAAAAAAAACTATATAATTTAATAGATGTCTCTCCCACCTAACGCTATAAGTTGTTTACAATTATAGGCTATTATAGATTAATGTAAATAATCCTTTTACTCAAAGAAACCAAAAATGTTGCCGCATCTATCAACTACAGAAGAAATTGCTAAAGCCAATTTTCAAATCTATAGATCAGATATAAGTCGAATTGAAGCAGGAAGAATGAAATATATACAGTAACTATCAAAAGATTAGTTTATATAACACTATGGAGAATATATTCCGAATAAAATTTTACTATTGGCTCCTTCCTAACGTTGTACGGAAACTGGATTACCATAGGTCAACCAGTGTTATTTTCAGCTTGAATAAGGTCTCTAAAAAGACGAGGGTTCCAGAAGACTAAATGGATGCTCTTAATAGATTTTAGAGTAAAATACAACACAATTATAATAAAGAAACGTATTCTAGGCAAACATTAAATTACAATGGTTTATGGAGTTCAACAACAGATTGATTGACCCTTCTCACCTAGTACCTGACTTAGTCCAATGGATAAAATTTGTCAAGGTTTTTGATAGTAACAATGATGACATATTTTCTCAATACATTTTCGGTCTTCTAAACAATTATTCAAATTATTTTGTGATAAGCCCGACAAAATAAATTGAGAAGGGTGCTTCTAAGAATACATTACAATAAGAAATATTCCAAGTTCTGGAACAAAAAATGCTACTAACAAGGGGAGGATACACTCAGTCTCTCACGGATCTTGTTGGCATTTTTTTTTGGTTCTTGGTCAAAAAGTATTAGACATGTATTTCGCCGTTCCGACCCCTAGAAGCCGAGAAAAAAAATAAAATAGCATTAAAATAATTTATTTTATATCTCCGGTTTATAAAATGATATCGACATAATTCTTGCGCCAAGATGTTTAGTTTTGATTGCGAATTTTAGGAAAAATACAGCCACTCCATAGATTTTGGTTTAGGTTAATTAAATTCAGAAAAAATGATTAGATTTTCAAGCAAACTACCTCTATAGATTTTTTCAAACAAAAATTGACGTCAGTTTCTAATTCAGCATCCTAAAAAACATTGAAAAACGCTTATTCAACAAAATCAAAAATATCATTTTTTTCACGCTCTTCGAGGAAAATGAAATTTTCATTTCAAAAGATTTTTTGATTTTTTATTTTATGACTGAACCTCAAGAACCTTACTAAACATTTAATAATTATATATATATATATATATATATATATATATATATATATATATATATATATATATATATATATATATATACACTACGTTTCCTAAGTTTTGAGGGTGCTGAAATGGAATTCTAGGGCTAAAAATATTTTCTATCACATTTTACATTGTAAAAGCTAAAATGTTTCAAGTGAAGTGCATTCAATATATTTTCTTCCAAAGAACCCTTAAATACGAAATTTCATCCAAATAGAAAAAAAAAATTCGTAGGCTTCAAAATTTGCGTGACCTAAATAAATGGTAGGCAACTTTTGTTTAATAATAAGTGATTTTGTTGATTAAGCGTTTTTTAATATTTTTGAGGGTGCTAAATTAGAATCTGACATCAATTTTTGTGTCAAAAAATCTATAGAGGTAGTTTGCTTGAAAAAGTAATCATTTTTTTAGAATTTAATTGACCTAGACCAAAATCTATGGAGTGGCTGTATTTTTCCTTAAATTCGCAATCAAAACTAAAAATCTTGGTGCAAGAATCATGTCGATATCATTTTTTAAACTCGAGATAAAAAATAAATTAGTTTAATGCTATTTTATTTTTATTCTCGGTTCCTAGGGCCCATTGGTCAGAACGCCAAATACGTGTCTAATATTTTTTGACCAGGAACCTCCAAAAAAATTGCCAACAAGATCCGTGAGAGACTGAGTGTGTCCTCCCCTTGTTAGTAGCATTTTTTGTTCCAGAACTTGGAATATTTCTTGTTGTAATGTATTCTTAGAAGCTTATCACAAAATAATTTGAATAATTGTTTAGAAGACCGAAAATGTATTGAGAAAATATGTCATCTTTGTTACTATCAAAAACCTTGACAAATTTTATTCATTGGACTAAGTCAGGTACTAGGTGAGAAGGGTCAATCAATCTGTTGTTGAACTCCATAAACCATTGTAATTTAATGTTTGCCTAGAATACGTTTCTTTATTATTATTAATTACTGCCAGCATTGTATATTCAGGCTCCAATAGGTGGGGCATGTTGCGAGGATGAATCCAGATATGGTGCCTGAAAAATTCTTAGAGGAAAAAATACATGCCCAGGGAAGAGTTGGCAGACTAAGACTGAGATGGGTCGATGGAGTGGCAGAGGATGCGTTGTCCATCTTGGGAGGAACTGGAGAGCAGCAGCAACACACCGAGGTGACTGGCGGTTGATGCTACAAGAGGCCTTGGCTCACTATGAGTTGTAGCCATAGTATAGAGAATTGAATGTCATAGAGAGGACAAGTAGGTAGGTACCTGGGACGTGTCACGGTCCCCCTTCCCCTGGCTTCCAGATCCCTCTAGGTCTAGCTGTCAAACTTCCTTTGTCCTGAACTGTTTCGTTGTTTTAGTGTTGTTTAAAAGACTTATGTTTGTTTTTATTGTAGACTATATAATTATTGTGAATAATAAAAACCGCAATTGCAGGGAATACACCAAATCAACAAATCTGCCTTTTCACGGGCAAGTTATAATTTACTTTATTCAAGTTTATGTTATTGTAAAGTTAAATTTTTAATAATTAAATATTTCTGATTTTTAGGATATGTTGTTCGAAGCCTGAGGGAAATAAAATGCGCAGGCTGCCAATCCGCACTGACATCTGTTGATGAACATGGGTTTTTAAATTCTATGAAATTAGTTACTATTAAAAACCGTAGAGGTTTGTTTAGGCCATCTTCAGATGTTACAAGATTATGTGCCATAAGTGAAAAGATATTTTTAAGTATCTTTTCAAGAAACAATGAAATTATCAGTGATATTAATTTACTTGTAAAGAATTTGATGGCTGATTGTTATTAGATGATTTTTTTTATCTACTCATCCCATTTCAGTCAAGATATTGAAAAAGAACCACAACTTTTGGCTAATTGAATCAATTGGGAAATCATATTTCAGTATAAGAATTAAAAAAGTAATTAAAGAAAAAAATGAAATGTTGCAAAAACAAAAATTAAGACAAAAATGTATTAAAATGATTCATTTCAAAGGTCAGTAGAATACTGAGTTTTAAAATTAATTATTTACTTGTTATAAATAATATGTGTATATATATGATTATATATAAGTGTATATATGTATATTTATTTTTTATTTTTCCCTATTATGTTATTCTATTTTTACAAATTATAGTGTTTTACCAATAATGTAAAGTTTTTAAAAGTATGTAGGCTTGATACCTCAATTATATGTTGTAAAAATGTGTTTTCTGTTGTATTTTTATTAAAAGCCGTAATTCTGATTAATAAAATAATGATATTAATTAAATGATATTAATGTGATATTAATTCCTTTTATTGAACCTAAACCATTTATTTAGGCGTTGAATTTAATGGTAAGTGTATTATTAAAAATAAAAATACCTACCTAATAAGCAAAACACTACATACTTAAAACGAAAAAGAAAAGTTTTTTTTTGGCTTAATTTGCACTGGGAAGGTAGAGAGGCTAGGAGCCCCCCCGTTGACGCTCTACCTTCCCTTGGCTTGGAGCATACCCCCACCCTGCCTCCACCACCAGCTTGTCCCCTCTATGATATTCAATACTCTATGTACAGGATGCCTTGACTCACTATGAGTTGTAGCGCACATTTGATTAATTGATTGATTGTATATTCTGCTTAAAAACTAAACAAATTCACATAATATGATAAAATTCGTGAAAGTCAATGGATAATTAGCTAGTGAAGAAATTTAAACGTTAATAAGAAATTAAGTTCAGCTAGTAATTCTGAAGAAAAAAAATAAACAAATACCGCTGGGCAAAGCGGTAAAAAATAAGTTTATCAATAAGTTTTACTAAAATCAAAGTTTTGGACCTTCTTCACCGCAGTGTATTCAAAAATACACTTTATACAATTAGAACAGAAAACGAGCTCTGTAGCTGAAACGGGGACTGAGATACAGAATTTTAAATTTTCGAAATTTTCTCAAAAAGTGGTGGATATTGTGTTTTTTTTTTGTTGCGGTTTTCGGTCTGCAACGACTTTTAAAACAAACTTCGTAATTTTAAAAATTAAAGATGCGTTAGTTTTCTATAAGCCAATCGCAATACAATGCAACTACGGCCAATAAATATCTACGCAAACACATCGACATTTATTGTAACTGAATTTCAAATTTATGGAATAAGAAATATATTTTTAAAAAATTAAGATGTGCTGTGTCATATGTTAAAAAAATGTTTTTTTATCATAACAACACCTGACTGGAAAATCAACATGTAACCTATAATATTTTCTTATAACAGATGCCAAGTATGGTTGGTGTCCAATCCCATTCCAGAAGACTTTTCCTAACCAGTTCTGTGTCTGAAGGTAACTTCTCGAGGATTGAAATCGTAATGCATTTACAGTTGGGCATAAAAGTGTAAACTAAATCTTACTTTATTATATGAATAGTGAACATTCGCTACAGTAATTTATTGTGATCGTTTTCATGGCTTCTGAATTTACATCCATTCAAAAAAGGTTGCTGTTAAGACTTCGGCTAGGACGGTAGCAGAGTATTACCTTCTCCAGCAGATAAGAATTATTTCTTTTCTTTTATAAATTTACTTTTCTCTATTTCTCTATTCTTTTTATTTTAATACTATTATTAAAGATATTTTATTATTTACTTTCTTATGTATAATGTTTTATTAATATTTTTATTTTTTTATTTTTTTTAACGCTAGAAGTGAAAATTTTTATTTTTGTATAGGTTATCTTAATTTTATTTAGGCTTTTTTTTTGTTCTTTTTTTTCATTTTTGTTATTGTAAACAATTTATTTTTATTTCATTTTTTACCTATTGAGGAGCGTTTAAGTTAAATTATGGGTGAGCCTCCTAATCCTCCCGATTTATCAAATCCAAAGACAAAAAAAAGAAAGTGGGCTCGGGGCCGAATTAAATTTCCCCCGTACAAAATATTTCCCCAAAATGTAGAAAAATACTTTCCTACATATTTATAGCGAAACGTACAGATGATGAAGATTTCAGAAAAACATCACCCTTCTTTATTCAAAAAGTGATTTTTAATCTGGTAGGAGATGTCAAAAATGTTAACAAATTGAGAGATGGATGTCTTTTAATTGAAACTTTAAATAACAACCAATCAAACAGGCTGTTATCTTGTAAAGAATTCGGGGGGTCAATATCCAGTAGAGATAACGCCACACAACACATTAAATTACAGTAAAGGCGTAATACGGTGTTATGATTTTCAATATATGGAAATTGAGGAAATTAAAAAAGAACTAACACCAATTATTAAAGATATCGTTACTTTTTCCACCTCTAAGCCATCCGAAACTTTAACATAGGATATGAAACAGTTCGAGTTCAGCCCTACATTCCGAATCCCTTAAGATGGTTTAACTGCCTGGGTTTTTCTCATCCAACAATTCACTGCAAAAAAGAGTCAGTATGCGTACAATGTGCTCAGCCACGACATGGTGAAAATATAAAATGTAATCAGCCAGCCAAATGTATAAACTGTAATGGCCCCCATAATGCGCTTAACCGTTCCTGCCCTGTTTATGTCTTACAAAAGGAAATCAAGGCCATTCAAGTTAATAACAAAGTATCACTAAACGATGCCAAAAGAATTTATAAAGGAAAAAAAAACAGTTCACTTCAATGCAACATTTGCAGAAATTACAAAAAATAGAGAAAGAAGACGTTGCCATTCAGGCCAATATAATATATTTTATCAAAGAAACAATCGAGATTAATAAACCTAGCGAGGCTACAGAAAATAATGAATCAAAAAAAGAAATAAAAAAATTAAAATGTACTCAAAGTACATCGACGCTTTTGGACCAAGCTCATTTTAAGTCCACTCCTCCTATCCCCTCCCTCCCCCCTCTTATCCCTATTCCTGCCCCCATCCCATCTTCTACTAATTCAGTCCGAGTGACGAGAAATAGTAGAAATATCATAGGGCCTCACAGCCGGAGCTCCAGTACCTCTTCGATTTCAACCTCTACTGAATCTAGAGACGAAATAGCCTCCGTTAATGTAGATGACACGCCTATGTCTATTGATGACACGGGCCAGATATTCGAAGAGTAAGAGTTCACTAGAGTAACTCATAAAAAAAATATTAAAAAAGAAAAAACTAAAAGATCGCACTAAAACCGTACTCTTTAATAATATTAAATACCAACAAAAAAAAAACAATAAAATTTTATTAATCAATAGTTACTACATTAGTTACTCACTTAATAAAAATATATATATATATATATATATATATATATATATATATATATATATATAACAAAAATATTTCTCTTAAAATTAAAAATAATAGCTGCTTTATAACATTTCAAATTTATAATATCCCAAACGTCATTGCTATTGAAGTTAATAACAATAACAATAATAGGATCTCTGCTTGCGGATATCTTAACATCTGTTCACTATTGCCTTCATTTATCATCATAAACATTTACGAATCATTAACACCAGCCTTTTTAAACTCTATTAACTTACCACTATTTTCGTCCTATGGTAGAGAATCCATGTAATATATACTCAATACATTTATAATATTTATATTAAAGTATGTATGCTTGACTTCTCTTTTTTTCTCACTAAATATATTTTATATATTTATAACATACCGCCGCCCCCTTCTTTAAACTTGCCGAATGAAAACCACCTTCTAATGAATTACAATAGCCCAATAACCAACCTTCTTTGAACTAAACTCTGCAATAGAAGACCTGAAAAATTCATCACCTGGACATGGCGAGATCCACAACATTATGATAAAAAAATGTCCACACCAAACAAAAATACTTCCCCTACAGATTTTCAATAATATTTGGGACACAAGTGAAATTCCTAATGAATGGCTTGAAGCGGTCGTGATTCCTATACCTAAACCTGTGCGGCTGAAGCCTAAACAAGAAGGCACTCCAGGTCCTATTATTGTAAGATTCGTTCGCAAATCCTTAAGGGACGATATCATACAAAAAAGGCGAACAAAAACGGACTTTTTAACACGTCACCTGGGCTGGGAAGAAAATGACATGCATCGGATATACGTCGGCGAAGCGATGTCACCGGCCATTAAGCACCTCTATTGGCTGGCCAGGCAGAAAAAAATGGCTGCAAAAATCAAATATGTCTGGTTCAGCGGAGGTAGAGTGAGATGTCGGCTGAACGATGGCTTCCCAGCAATTATAGCAAATACAGCTTATTTTTATTTTTTTTTAATAACACGAGTAGGTATTATATTATTTTCTTCTATTTCTGGTTTTTAGTCTTCTATTTTTATAATAATTTAATAATCACTCATTCTTCAACTTATCTTATGTTTTCCACGGATTTTCCACGGATGATTTCATGAATGTGAGTCCAGAATCTAGAGAATCTTTATTTTTCATTTCATTTTTTTTAATAACACGTGTAGGTATTATATAATTTTGTTTCATTTCTGTTTTTTAGTCTTTTACTTTCATTTTTATTATACTTTAATAATATTCTATTTTTCAACCTATCTTAAGCATTTACTTTCTATAGATGATATCATCAATGTGAATCCAGAATCTAGAGATATTATATCTTTACATTGTTCCACTTTCCTAGGCCACCAATCATGTACATTCTTGCTACCAACTCCTTATACGTCCGCCCAGCCATGTGTAATATCTTGATATCCTGTCACATCAACGCTCAGTCTCTTATTGCCCACTATGGCGAATTCCTAAAATATTTCCATGATAATTTTTACCACATTATAGCAATATCCGAGACCTGGCTAAAACCGTTTATCCCTTCTTCCCATGTCTCCATCGCTAACTACACATTCCTACGCCATGATAGATCTGACCGAAGGGGCGGGGGTGTAGGGGTATTTATCCACAATAGTTTCAAAGCTAAAATCCTTCTCCAATCACCATCTTCAGATTTCCCTCATGTTGAATACCTATTCCTGGGAATATCAACCACTCCCTCCCCTTTACTATTTGCTGTGGTCTACCGACCTCCCCATGTTCCCTTCAATGACGCTTTCGAAACCTCTCTAGTCCAATTAACATCAGCTTACTCCAACGTCATAATCTCTGGTGATTTTAACACCAATATGGTATCCGAATCCTATGATAAATCTTTCCTCATCAATTTGTTCCATCCCATTAATCTTTATCTGGTTCCTTTTATTCCTACCCATCACACACAATTCTCAGATACCTGGCTTGACCTGTTTATCACTGACTCCCCCGATAAAATTCTTTCATCATCTCAGCACCCGGTTCCTTTTCTCTCCTCACATGATCTAATCCAGATTTCGTATGATTTACCAACCAAATCTTTTGTCCCAAAAGTTGTTTCCTTTCGAAATCTGGACCTCCTGTCATTCGAATCCGTACAACCTGACTTCGACTCCATCCCATGGGATACTATATATTCCTTTACCTCGATTGAGCCGATGATCTCTACCCTCACCGCAAACCTTCATTCAATTTTAAATACCCATGCTCCTCTGAAAACCCTAAAGATGCACCGTCCTCCTGCTCCATGGCTTACAGCTGAGATTAGAGAGCTGATGAAAAAAAAGGAAGCAGCCAGACGCAAATTTCGTCGAACTCGATTGCTATCAGATTACACCACCTTCAAAATTTTACGTAACCAAACCCAATCCCCCATCCGATACTCTAAATCCAAATACATGCATAATGCCCTTTCTACCGCTCCCGATTCTAAATCCAAGTGGAAAATCCTTAGAAGACTAACCTTTCCTGAATCCAACTGCAACTCCTTTCCTGTTTCACCCGATGAACTAAATGAACATTTCACTTCATTAGCTCCAAACCCTCCGTTCGAAGCGGAAATAACGTACCCTAACTTTGATCCAACCAATTTCTTCTTTTCCCATGTGTCCTATGATGACATACTCTCGGCCATTAAAAAATCCCGCACATATGATTATGGACTCGATAATATTCCATTTAAACTCATCAAATCATGCCTTCCCGCACTTATTCCTATTCTTCACCATATTTACAACCTTTCCCTTCAAAACTCGATATTTCCTTCCTCTTGGAAAGCAGCTCTAGTCCGCACCTTGAATAAAATTCCCAATCCCGCCTCCTCTAGGGACTTTCCCTCCTCTCCAACCTATCCAAACCACTGGAACGGATCGTTCAGTCCCAACTTTCAGATTTCCTAGAAGAACGCTCCCTCCTTAGTCCATATCAATCCGGTTTCCGTCCCGGATACTCCACCCAATCCGCCCTCCTGAAAATATCTCATGATTTACACTCCGCAATTGATCGCCAAGAGATTACCATCCTTATCCTTTTGGATTTTTCAAAAGCTTTCGATAATTTTGACCGCAACATCCTTCTATCCAAACTTCGAAACCTCTCCCTGTCCAAATCTGCCTTACTTTGGTTTTAATCCTTCCTTTCCAACCGATCACAGTATGTAGTCATTCCAAATAAACCTCCGTCCAAGACCCTGCCTCTCTCCTGTGGTGTTCCTCAGGGATCTTCACTTTCACCCACACTCTTTTCTGTTTACATTAATGACCTTCCCCTTTCCATCCATCACTGCCGATATCACCTTTACGCAGATGATCTCCAAATCTATTTATCCTTTCCCGATTCTGACCTACTGCAAGCTACTAGAAAAATTCAGGAAGACTTGGATCGAATCTATAACTGGGAAGTGACGAACAAGTTGAATTTAAATACTGAAAAGACCAAAGCGCTTGTAATAGGTTCGAGTTACCTCCTGAAAACCATGCCTCCTATTCCCACCATTTTCCTGAGCAGTTATCCTATCAAATTCTAGCCCTCAGTCAAAAATCTCGGAGTCATTTTCGATCAAAACCTATCCTGGAAAAACCATGTATCCGAAATTTCCCGTCGCACCATCCCAATCCTAAAACGTCTCAATTACGTTCACCATCTTCTTCCTTTCGAAACCCGCAAATTACTTGTTACTTCCCTTATCTTTCCCCATTTCGACTATTGCTGTGCTGTGTATGGGGGCGTTTCTGGTGATCTCGAGGCCAGACTCAAAAGACTGTTTAACTGCTGCATTCGTTTTATTTTCGGGATCCCCAGGAACGCCCATGTTTCACAATTTTACGCGGAGTTAAAGTGGCTCTTTCCTTCCTACCGTCGCCAGTATTTTTTGGCATCCTTTCTCTACCAAACAGTGAAATCCCAACACCCACTTTACATCGCTCAACTCCTTCAGCTCAAATCCTCTGTTCTTACCCGCCAAACCCGTTCCCGCCCATCAGATTTGTACACTCCTGCTCATTGCTCCGCTGCCTTCAACAGATCATTCCTAATCCGATCCTCGTCCCTATGGAACTCCATCCCTTACACCATTCGCCACTCAAACACCCTTTCCACTTTCAAATATCACTTATTTTACCACCTACTGTCCATCCAGATCCATGAAAACTGTCATTAGCCACTTAATAGTCTTATAAAATATAAAAGTTTATGTACAAGAAATTTTTATTGTTTCTACACAAATGATTCACACAATGAATCATAATATTTCTGTTATTTGTTATCATTATTAATTACTACTTTATTATATTTAATAATATTTCATAACCATCTTGAGGCTCTGTAGGCCCCCTGATTGTACATTATTTTTTATTCTTAAGGGACTTAAGGTCCCAGAATAAATAAAGAACTTTTTTATTATTATTATTATTAAACCGAGAAAAGACAAAGGCCAATAGCTCTTTTAAATTGCCTTTGTAAACTGCTTGAAAAAATAATTAACAAACGCCTTCTGTGGGTCCTAGAAAAACAAAATCTCCTTACGCCAGCCCAATGTGGTTTCAGAAAAGGTAGATCCACCATTGACCACCTCATTTCATTGGAGGCTGAAGTTCTAAATACATTTATTGAAAAAAAGGAAGCCATTGGAATATTCTGGGACCTTGAAAAGGCGTATGATACCATCAAAAGAAGCCGGATACTTCAACAACTGTTTGAATGGGGCCTACGGGGGAAACTGCCGAACTTCATTAAGTCTTTCCTCAGCAATAGATCCATACGTGTCCGAATTGGCACAACACTCTCGAGTAGAAAATGTATATTCAATGGCATTCCTCAAGGCAGTGTATTAAGTTTTGTACTCTTTGCCATAGGAATTAATTCAGTCAATTCCCAGATCCCACCAATAGTTAAGCGATCGTTATTTGTTGACGACCTTCATATTTTTTTAATGTAAAGGTATATACAATGGGCCACCGTAGTTCTCCAAAATACTATTAACAAATTAAATATATGGGCTTATACAAATAACTTGAAGTTTTCAACTAACAAAACTAATTTCATCTTGTTCTCCAGGAAAAGATAACCATGTACACCCAGAAGGCAACAGTTAATCAGTTCATACCTCTAACAGTTTACCAGCCTGCAAATCCTGCTTTTGACTATATTCTTTCACCAAAACATCTGCGATTATATCAACAAAACCCACGACAACCATCTCCTCTAGCTATCCACCAAAGAAACGCTATTCTTTCTTTTCCAAAAGAGAATATTGAAGAAGACAACCTTTATTACCACGTATCACCTTGGAGGACAAAGATACTTCTGATAGATCTCAGACTTACAAAACTAAAGAATGAAGAGTCTAAAGAAGCAAAGATATATAAAGCCAATGAAATAACCCAGACCTATTCAAACAAACAAATAGTGTACACTGACGGATCCAAGCAAGGAGACAATGTCAGATTATCAGTCGTCTTCAACAATTCAGTTATCCAACAAAGACTTACTCCAATAGCGTCTATATTCACCGCAGAAATGCAGGCAATTCGCGTAGCCCTATACCAAGCAATCTCTTCACAGTATAAAGACTCACTTTCCTCACTGAAGTATATAATGAAACGAAACAAATAGGGACCGCTGCTACAAAAAATTTTCCAATATATAGATATTCTCGAAACGCTTGGCAAAACAGTCACATTTCTCTGAGTCCCAGCTCACACAGGAATCTTAGGAAATGAGAAGGCTGACCAGGCTGCTAAAGAAGCTGCTCTGAGTAATACAACCCCGGAGAACATATTGGAGCCACAGGATATCAAAACATGGCTAAAAAGAAAAGTCAACACAGATTGGGAAAGCATATGAAAGTGTGAGTCGACTAATAATAAGTTGAGAGCCATTAAGGACACGACCAAGAAATGGTGCACTTCCAGCCGTGGGAATAGAAGAGAAGAAGTGGTGCTGAGCAGAATGAGAATAGGACATACCAACCTTACACATGCCTATCTCATCAATAAGGTACCGCCACCGGTGTGCCCAAGCTGCAATACCCAACTCACCGTGCAACATATCATAGAAGAATGTCCACCTTAACAATCCCATTTTATTTCGAAAGATCTGGCCAGAATATGAAACTATCCCTCGAAAACAACCCGGGTAACATAGAGAAAATTGTCTCCATTATAAAACAATTGAATTTGTACAACAAAATTTAATTACCAGGTTATGGTTATTGTATTTATAGTTTACTTAATAATTGGCGCACAACTTTTAGTATTATAACAACAATATTGTTTCTAACATTGTAATAGCAAGTTAATATTATACAACTAAAACATTCATTATATTAAATATGAAGAAGAATGAGAAAAAAAAATTATATATATATATATATATATATATATATATATATATATATATATATATATATATGTTTAGTAAGGTTCTTGAGGTTCAGTCATAAAAAAAAAAAACAACTATTTTGGCGACGTTTCGAGACTATATTGTTCTCATAATCATGCCCTACAGTGAAAAAACAGGTTACAATAAAATTATATAAGTTATACAAGTTATTTCAAAACATAAAGTTAGCTACAGTACAGGTAGGTATATAACAACATGTTTAGGGTAATAAAAATATATATAATTACAGAATATAGAGGAGTATGAAGCTACTTACAATGTTACTGGTGGATATGAATAGACTAACAATTCTAGTACTCAACCAACCTAGGGGAGTGAGTTTAAACAGACAGTTAACAAGAGTTAGTGGGGAAAAACCCTATTTCTTAAAAATTAAGTTAAAAGGACTGCAAGTCTTATTTTGGTACATCGGAACAATATCTTAAACGACGAGTGTATCAACATAAATATGCAACTGTATTTATGTTGATACACTCGTCGTTATATAATGTATGTGTAACGTGTAATTATATATGTTTTTATTACCCTAAACATGTTGTTATATACCTACCTGTACTGTAGCTAACTTTATGTTTTGAAATAACTTGTATAACTTATATAATTTTATTGTAACCTGTTTTTTTTCACTGTAGGGCATGATTATGAGAACAATATAGTCTCGAAACGTCGCCAAAATAGTTGTTTTTTTATTTTATGACTGAACCTCAAGAACCTTACTAAACATTTAATAGTAACAGTCAAGAAATTTTCGATATATATATATATATATATATATATATATATATATATATATATATATAAAATTATTATTAAAAAAAAAAAATGAAATTTTTAAAAATAAATAAAACTAAATTAAAAATACAAATAAAGGAATAGAAGGGGAAAATGTACATATACATACAAAATAATTAAGAAATGAGTATAATATAATGGACAACCTTTTACGCAAGGGCGTAATAACCTCAGCTGTTGTTCGCCCTATAACCTGATCCTATCCTATCCATCCATTCAAAATTATCGAAAAAGGTTTTTCTTTAAAATAATATTTTGATGGCGTAACAAAGCACTTTTAATATAACAATAAAGGTAAAAAAAAAATAAAAATAATTCCGTTGAACATATATTTAATTGAAGTAGCGAAGTAAACTACGTCAGGCGTTCTCTCTCTTTAACATTTTTGCAAGTATACTCTATCATCAAATGAGATCCCGTTAGAAGAACTGAAAGGTCTTTTCTTATTTCTTTACTTATTACGAATATACTGACATACTGTATCCAATTCCAACAGCAATAGGTGTATCAGTCAATATATCTACACACTCCACCATCTTTTCGCCGGACCTTTTCTATGAGGTCGATAAATTGCACTTAACAAAAGGAGGAGTAATCAGTTTATCTTTACGTTTGAATTTAATGTCTTTGATGTTACCAACGATTTTGGAGATTCCTTCGAACCAAGTACGCGACAACTAACACCGGGTCTGCCATTGTGGATTTTAAACAACTACGATTCAGGTTTCAACTTTTGTTATAAAAACTTAGAACATACTCCTTAAATATATTACCGTCTATTTCCATCAAGTGAACATTTGAGGTAGAACAAGTATTGTCAATTATAAAATACATGAAATGTACGTTAATTGTATTTCTATAGATATTGGTTTTTTACGTATTTGGCAAGCTGTTCATAGTGAACCAACTCACCTTTAAAATTGATCATAATGAACTTTACTCTATGCATAGGTTCTAAGGACGTATGGAGCTTAAAACGCAAAAAAAAATACGATTTCCACCACTTTTTAAGAACAATTTAAAAATTATAGTGCTTTATTTTCTGCTCAAAATGTAGCAAACTAGTCTAGTTTAATTTTTCTAACTGACGATCATTTTTATAACACTAAACGTTCAAGAGATATTATGATAAAAGTAGAAAAATTATAAATTGTTGAAGATTTGACGCTACCATTTAGCTATTCAGCGGCGGCGCGAAAAGGTTCAAAATTTGGTTTTAGTACACAAGCACAACAATTAAATATAAAAAAAAAAAAAATTATATATATATATATATATATATATATATATATATATATATATATATATATATATATATAAAATATCTACAAAATTAAAAAAATACACGTCTTTTTAATTACATAAAGTTACAATTTTTACTGGATTAATAAAATTGATAATTTATTAACAAACGATTTCATCAATAAATCTATAATCAAAATTGAGTTAATAGGTCTTGCTCACCATCTTGATGGTAGTGATATAGGCTTTATACGTTTTTTAATTATTTGGTTATATATTGCGGGAAAATTATAGATATTTCTCTAATGATTAGTTATATATTTTCTGAAGATTTATATGTTAAATAATATAGTCATATAGAAACAGTCATCAACTTACCAGATATGAAATAGATAGTTCTTCGACGAGTAGAAAAAATTTGATGATAATGATCCCTTTCATAGTTTTGTTATATGGAACACATTTTTAAAATTTTCACGCTTAATTATTATTCAATGAGAAAAGCATGAGATCGGTAAAATATTTTTATTAAGAATAAAAAAAGTAAATAGACGAGAAACAACAAATATGTTGAATTGATGACAACAGATTGTCTTTATAGTATAAGTTGCCAAACAAAAAACAAAGAAATACTTGATTTACTCAATTTGAGACCTGGGCATGCTAGATGGAAGTCGCCTTCCATCAGCTGCTGCCCGAGCAAGAGAGTTCCATCCATGAGGCATTGGCGGTGGTGGGAATGGCCTCGTAATTGAAGCTCTCGGGATCGGTGGGGGAAATCTACTCACTCTTGTGTGGAAAACCTGGTAGTTATTTGCATTTGTGTTTCTTATACCACCTGGATGTGGAGGATTTATTATTTGTCGGTTCATAGCTTGGGGTCTTTGTGAGAATGATGGAAAACTTACAAATCTTTCCCCATTTCTGACCCAACCCATATTTCTGACATCATAAATAGGAGTAATTTCATTGTCTTGAAATATTATAGTAGATAAGATTTGGGGGGATGTGGTTACAGAAAAGGGGCAAACATTGTGAACTGGCATCATCATTGAACTGGCAGATGCAGATATTTGATGGAAAGGGTAAATTATGTTATTAGCAACATAGCGAGTTCCAGGGTTATTTCTGAATTCACCATAAGCACCTTCCTCCAGTATCGAGTTCAGTGAAGCAACCTCTGGAACATGAATCCTATTCTGTTGTTCATAATTTTGATGCGAAGGGCAAGGTACATCTCCGGTTGGCAAAGGGTTAGTATGTACCGAAGATACGCTACTTCCCGTATAATTTATTATGGGATCTCCAGGGGATTTCCTTTTCCTTTGTCTGTTTGGGATGGTTGAATTTCGAGATGGGCTTACAACTGGTTCCATGCCTTTCACCTGACTTCGACGAACCATAGGATGTGAACCAGTTTTTTTCTTTCGGTCCATATCAAAATCTGAAAAAAAAGTATTCATATAAACATATGTACATGTATAAATATAAATATAAATAAATAAATATATATATATGTGTGTGTGTGACTAGTAAGGTTCTTGAGGTTCAGTCATTAAATAAAAAAAACTATTTTTAACGTTTCGAGACTATATTGTTTTCATAATCATGCCCTGCAGTGAAAAAAAAAAACAGGTTACAATAAAAGTATTATGTTTAAAACTTTAAACATAAAGTTAGCTACAATATAAGTATATAACAACATGTGTTATAATAATAAAAAATATATATATATATATATATTTTTTTTTATATACATTTATTGAAATTTACAACTGTACAGAATATATACATCAAGTAAATGTATTGACAACGATTATAATAACATGTTAAAACTTGGAAAGAACTACTCATCAGTAGTACTTTATTAAAACTTCTACACTAGAAGGTCTCTAGGCCATCTTCGTTTCAGACGCCTCGGAGGATTATCAGGAATGAGTGGGAAGCAAGTTGAGAAACTATGAAACTATTTCTTTTAAAATTATTTTGCTCATGAATAATTTTTGGGGAATCAAATTTAAAAGAATGTTTTGTTTGCCTGTAATGTGTGGTGAGAGCTGTTTGGTCAGGTTTATTCGGGTTTTTATTTATAGACGTGCAACTGTATTTATGGTGATAAATACGTCGTTTAAAATATTGCTCCGATGTACCGAAATAAGACTTGCCACAACTATCTTCACACGATATTTCATAAACAATATTAGCCTGAAATCTAACTTATCTATATCTTTGGTTTTAGTGCATAATTTATCAATGGTGGAGGTATTTTTGAATGTGACAGTGTAGTCAGTTTTATGGTTATTTGTGAGTGTTTTTCTGAGTCTTTCTGATAGTGTTTGTATATATGAAATAGTATAATATCTTTTATTGTTATTTTCATGTTGTTTCTGTTGAGTATTTGTTTGTTTTAGTAGATTACAAATTAGTCTATGCGTATATCCATTTGTTAA
This sequence comes from Euschistus heros, assembly GCA_003667255.2. NCBI lineage: Eukaryota > Metazoa > Arthropoda > Insecta > Hemiptera > Pentatomidae > Euschistus > Euschistus heros. The sequence goes on from RCWM02000005.1 coordinate 5,994,088, forward strand.
AAGAAGTTCTACTAGTTTATTTTCCGCGGTTTGTTTGTATTTTTCTGTGGATGACTTTATTGCCCGATTCATTAAATTTTTTGCGGTGTTGATTTTATAACTTTTGGATCATTGACTAGCATAGTGTAAATAACTTCCGGAAATGCTCCATGCCTATTTTTAGGCATACTACACATATAAGCAAGTTCGTTGGTTCTTCTTGGTCTTATGGAAAAGCTAGAAGCGATGGAAAGAAAAATCCTGAGAAAGATTCTTGGTCCCACCAGAGATAATGGTGAATACAGGAGACGACATATTAGCGAACTGTACTAGCACATGGAGAGGATAACAGGCGCCATTCGGAAAAGAAGGATTAATTTTGATGGCCATGTAACACACATGAGCTCACAGAGGCAGAGCAACAAGATCTTTTCCTACTTTCTTGACAAGAAAACCAATGGACCCTGGTTCACCGAAGTTGAAAAAGACCTTCAAGAAATAGGAATCACACTCGAAGACATCCAGGAACGAGCTCCTCTACGGAAAAAAACAGGCAAGAAGTGGACTGATCAAAGAAAGGAGAATCACAGGATGAGAATAAGAGAGTACTGGAGAAGAACTAAAGCTCAAGGACGCAAGCAGTTGTAAACCTGTCATTGTTTAGTATGTTGAAGCGTGTTAAGTATTGTTTGGTCTGTCCGTGTTCTGAAAGTATTTTGGTCAGCTTGTTTTCATTGCTTAGAACACGTCTATAATTTTGCGTTGTGTAATTGGGCACGAATCGATGGAGGATTGGAGATTTTTCAGAAGCGGTCCACATATTGTTCCATCTATAGTCCTTTTTTATGTCTCCTTTTATAAAAGAGATAGGGAAGTTATCAAATGATAAAGGAAGGTCACTGTGAGCTGCTAACTTCGCCAAAGCGTCTGCTCTTTCATGGCCTTCTTCTCCTGAATGGCCCTTAATCCAAACAATAGTAATTATTTTTTTGTGTTGGCTATGCAGTTTAGTGAAGTTTATTCTAGTTTCCTCATTAAGTCTGACGTGAATAGTTGATTTTTGAATTCAGCGTATCACGTTGATATTGTCCGTATGAATAGTTATGTATAATAGTTATGTATGTGTTCGTATTTGTTAAATTCTCAAGTAAGTATTCGGTGGTCCTAAGTACTGCTAACTTCTCCGCTTGGTTATTAGAATACTCCTTGCCTAATCTGTATTGAGACTCTATGGGCCTATCATTATATCTCCTAGTAACCAAGCACATCCCATATTGTCACCATTCCTACTGCCATCAGTAAATATAACTGTCTCAGTTTGTCTGCCTGTTAGTTTGCCAATATTAGTGCTTGTATCGCTGGGTGAATCAAATGTTTACAATCGAATGAGAGGTATATATTTTTTTTAATGATGTTTTTGTAGTTAGTAAGTCGTTTTTACGTTAAATAGTTCTCTATTTCAAGTATTTTTAAGTCAACTGGAAGAATACCTGCCAAGACGCAAGCAGCTTCATAAGATATTGTATAGAATGATTTATACATTTTTATTGCGATCAGCCTTTGAATTCTACAAAGTTTTACAAGATTCAATTTCTGTGAAATGCCCTTATGCGAAACGTGTGCCGCGTAAAGGAGTTTAGGCAAAATAGCTCCGTGATATGTCGTCTTGAGGACCTCTAATTTGAGACCGCAAGAGACCCTAGCTAGCTGTCAGTGTCAGTGTGGCTTGTCGTTTCCAGTTCATTTTTCGATCATACTGAACTTCTAAATATTTTAATCTATCACGTTGGTTAATTTGTAATGAATTTGTCGAGTATGATTAGCTTTAATGTAAAAGTAAATCAGAGGGTCTCGACAAAAACTACGTGTTCAAAACTTAACACAAAACAAAAATGCACTTTATTTTTCTAACGATAACAATAAACTGAAGAAGTTACAATTAAATTCTCTATAAAAAAAAAACTCGTTGTTATCGCAACACATAAAAGTAGTTCTTAGGCAGACACAATAATAAATAAATAAATCTTTACAGTTCAAAAATTAGGTATCCTCCTTGGAGAGCTACTGCTAAGCCCTAGCCGAGGATACCACTAAAAATTTAATTTTACGTTTAATTTTGGTATTGTCCATTTCCGAGAGAATATTATATATATATATATATATATATATATATATATTATATATATATATATATATATATATATATATATATATATATATATATATACAGCCTTGGCCAAAAGTATTAGGCAAAATGAAAAATTCTCTTTTTGATTTTAACAAGTAATTGTTCAATCATTGTTACACCCAAAACTCGTTATGTTGACAAAAATACTTCCTTTAAATAGATTATTTTCAACCATTGCCCCCAACTTCATACGATACATCAGGGGAAAGAATAATGTAATGTAAACTAAAGGACTGGGTACAGTCGCTGTTCTCTTTACTTCAACTTGAGAAAATGTTTGTTGTATTTAATTTTGAATATTGCAAACAAATTACATTTTGGGCTTTTTTGAATTAAAGAACTGAGTGAAATTGAACGGGCAAAGATTTTATGTCGTCGGAAGGGTATAATCAATCTGAGATTGCTAAAACTATGAAGTTCTCACGATGTGCTGTTCTCTATACACTTATGAGACAGCGGATCTTTAACACATTTTCCTCGCTACCGAGTGCAGCAAGAAAATAAATAACAGGTGCATGTGAGGAGAAATTGTTTGTGAGAACATCTCTTCAAAATTGCAAGAAAACATCAAAAGAACTGGCTGAAGAGATGAAAACCTTGTGTTATCTGTCGATATATATACACTGTCTATATATCTGCTCGGACAGTAAGAAGAAAACTAGGAGAGAAAGGTCTGAAGTGATGCAAAGCCAGGAAGAAACCGTGGCGTAGTGAAGCCGATCGCAAGAGGAGGCTTGCCTGGGCAAAACGTCAACAAAACTGGACTGCTGAAGATTGGGCAAAGGTAATTTGGCCAGACGTTAGCAACGTTGAGGTAATTCAATTATTGTAAATTGAAATTAAAAGTTGCGAAAAATCCCTAAAATAAGTTTCAAATGCAAGAATATAATTATTTTTTCGAATTCATTAAAATATCTAATTTCTGGAACTCCTGGAGCAATTTCTGTACGAAGCAGGGAAAACAAAGCCTATCACCCAGATTGTGTTGTGCCTACTGTAAAACATGGTGGGGAAACATAATGATTTGGGGTTGTATGGGGCTTCAGGAGTTGGAGAAATATTTTTGTGCGAAGGGAGGATGAATAGCGATACCTATATATATATCAATATTTAACCAAATTTTGAAGCTTTCATTTGAAAAAAAAAATTGAACCTGATGACAGTGCCAATATTATTTTTCAACAGGATAATGCTCCATGCCACGTTTTACGCAAAAGTAGAGAATGGTTCGAAAAAAAAAAAATATGAATGTTCTTGACTGGCCTCCTCAGTCCCCAGACCTAAATCCCATTGAACACCTGAGGGCTAAATTAAAAATCAGAGTTGGTAAACGTAATCCTACGAACAAAGACTGATCCTCACTGGAATAAATGTCGATCTGAATTAGTTGCAGAGGTTCCGACGCCGTGGGGGGGACTACTTGTTCCGGTACCGGGGACGTCTATCATACTTAGCCCGTTGACACACCTCACACCCTTCGATACACTCCCTTACCGTACATCCATGGATCTCCAAAAATATAACGTTTTAAAGCCCGTAAAGTTTCCTCGATCCCGCGGTGATTCGACTTTCCTACGTGGTGGTCCAAAACGATTTGACGCTGCCTTGACTGATCTGATACAGTCTCGACCTCTCGTAAACACCTAATTATCGGGTATCTCTATCCGCTCCTGTCGCCACAATCTCCGTAACTTATCAACAAGGAGCATATTCCCGACGAAAATGTGACAACCGCGGTTGGAGACAGTGAATTCCGTAAATACCCGTTCCAGCTCGTTATTATCCACCGTAGTTGGAGCGCACACAACCACCACGGAAGACCCTTCCGAAATATATGGCTTGGTTTCGACGCCTGATCCTTGCTTCGAACGGATGATAACTTGTAACCGCTTATCGTCAATGATTTCATCTACCTCCTGCAATTCACTAGGTCGATCAGACGTCCCCGAACGGTCTTCGGAATCCCGACGTACTGGCAGTATTTCGGGTCCGTTCTCCACCCAGACTTGTAAGTATCCTAGAGCATACGGTTCTGTGGAAGTACCTTCCCCATCGATAGCGTTTACTACGAGATCCCGTGACAACCAGTCAGCTACCGCGTTTTCCACGCCTTTCCTGCGGACCCCCTGGAATGTATACACTTATAGTCGTTCCTTCCAGCTTGATACACGTTCTGATGATTCCTTCAGCGTATTCAAATAGACCAATGGCTTGTGGTCTGTGAATAACTCGAACGTCCTACCGTAGACATATGACCGAAAATATTTGATCGCCCAGACTACCGCCAGTAGTTCTCATTTTATCGCGCTATAACGGCTTTTCGCTCTGTTTAATTTCCGGCTGGCGTACGCGATGGGTTTCTCGCCCTCGGAAAAACTCTGAGAAAGGTCTGCCCCAATAGCGACCGCACTCGCGTCTGTGGTAATTCGAAAAATAAATCGAAAGTCTGGGAAGGCTACTAAGGGTTGCGAGGTCAGAGCCTCCCGGTATTTCCTAATACTTTTCAGCTGGGCCGGTCCTAGCGCAAACCGCCACCCTTTCTTCAGTACTTCGGTCAGCGGTTGTGTTAACTCTGCGACCCTCGGAATGAACCGCCGGTAATAGTTAACCATTCCCAAGAACTGCCTAACCCCATGGACGTTAATCGGCAACGGTGCCTCCTGAATCGCCCTTACTCGCTCCTGATCTGGTCGCACTCCCGATCGCGAAACCACATTCCTGAGGAATCTAATCTCCTTCAGCCCAAATCTGGATTTTTCACGTGACAACTTAAGCCCGAATCGTCGGACTCTGCGAAATACCGCTTTTAAGTGCGCAAGATGCTCCGCTTCCGACCGACTGAATACTATGAGATCATCCATATAGACCTGAGCGAAATCCTCCCCCAACCCTCTCTGGAACTTGTCCATAAGACGTTGAAATGACAGCGGGGCCCCCTTTAACCCAAACGGCATCGTTACGAATTCGTAATGTCCTCTTTCCCAGGAGAAAGCGGTTTTCCCGATATCCTCCTCGGCCATTCGCACTTGGTGATACCCACTCCTGAGGTGGTGACAGTGGTGTCACTTTGAATCGGGTTCAAAATCCTCCTTGAAATACGACCCACTAAGGATGCCTCCAACAGCACTACATCGGACTGCAATAGTGTTCCAGTGTCCAGCCGAAATTGAATTAGCCTTTTATTTTGATCTCCACCTTTTAAAATATGCTCAAGATCACCTGTAACACCCGTGAAAGGCTCGAGTTGGCCTATAACTTAATGAATGATGGCCGAATTCTGCGTCCTTCAACAGTTCTAACTGCGTAGTCTCATTGTCCTTTGCCAGCGGTACCTCGAGTTTCGCCCTCTCAACAAATCAAATGATACTCCAGTTTGGCGAGTTCTACTTTTTCAGACATTCTTAGCGGAAGACTTATGATCCAGTCGGATGCTATCTAGTTATATAGAAGCTTTAATGAATTTCATCCAAGCATATCAGATATAAAAGTTTAGCCTGTTTAAACAATCTTCATAACATAATGTTTTCTCTATCATTGAAATAATTTTCATTTTTATTTTTTTTTTCATCATCATTTTTTTTTCTTCATCCTTTACTAGATTCAACATCAGAAATATATTGTTTAATCAATTTCTTATATAATATTTTTTCTTTTACTGATTGTAAATATAGTTTGTGTATGTATGTAGTGTGTATGTGTTTATATATGCGTATAGATTTTTGTTTCATTTAATTTCTTATTTTATTGTAAAATTGTCTTTACTTTTAATTATGTTATTTTATTATCTAATTTATAATCTCTAGGCTAGGTATAACTTAAGTTATGTCATGTAACTATTATTCTTAAGGGACTTTGTCCCAGAATAATTTTTTTTTTTTCTATTCTATTCTATTCTATTCTATATATGTGCTATCAACGTGGAGACAAGCTTATATCAGTTAGAAAACGCTATAGAAGTTTTAAATGCAATAGCTGCATTTAAAGTACTTAGGAAAGACCTAAAAGATAAGTTGATCCTCTTAATAGACGAAATTACAACAACTGTGCACAACGTTTCGGAATTTCAAGGAAATCAAATCGCTGAAAGTCAAGGTAACCTAAAACCTTATTATTTAGAAACTGTGGTGCCTCGATCTAAACGAAAATCTACTGCTTCGTACTGTATAATACTAAAAAGCAAGAGTAATCAAAGCTCTGATGATGTCAAGAAGTAATTTAAACACATAATAAAACCCAAAGACTTAAAAATTGGAATAAATAAAATAAACTCCGAAAAGATTTCGTGATAGTTGAAACGAATCCTGAAGAATAAAGAGTAATAATCTCTTGAAAACTAGAAGAAAATAACGTCTTCTTTATCAATTCCGGAATGTATTGGTTTTTTCCATCATTCTGTTTCTATTGTTCCATTAGGGTTTCGAGTTAAAAGTACGTCTAGAAACGTTATTTTATTATCCTTTTTGAAATTCTATCGTAAAATTTAGTCTATTTGAAATTTTGTTAAATTCGGTTAAAATTATTTGGTGTCTACTGTCTTCTGTAGGTATAGCGGTAAGGATGTCTTTGGCATATTTAAATAGAAATGGAATGTTAATAGGGATTTTAGGGATAACTTAATCTAGGAGATCCTCTAAGTATATGTCTGCTAAAATTGGAGCGATTGGAGATACCATAGGGCACCCATACATTTGAATGTAATTTTTTTCATTAAATTGGAATTAATCCCTATCAGTACACAGAGCTAATAATTTGAGGAATTTTTCTTTAGGAATTGGTGTGTGTGTGTGTGTGTGTGTGTGTGTGTGTGTGTTTGAAGTTTGTGCCAATGTTTTTCGATTATCGTTTTTACTTTTGTGGTATAGATATTAGTAAATAATGAGGATACATCTAGTGACATTATTTTATAGCCTTGTGGAATCCGAATGTTAGTATTTTATTATGGAATTCAAATGAATCTTTGACATTATATTTATCTGTGGGCATGTGTTTTAATATATTGGTTAGGTATTTTGATAGTTAGGTATTCTATTTAAATATGTAGATGACATCCTTACCGCTATACCTACAGAAGACAGTAGACACCAAATATCAAATTATGACGGAATTTGAAAAGGATAATAAAATGCAGTTCCTAGAGGTACTTTTAATTCGAAACCTTAATGGAACAATACACAAGATATTTACATTATACCAGGCAATGCCCCAAAATTTATAAAATCAACACTGCAAAAAATTTAATAAATCGTGCAATAAATGTATCCACAGAAAAATACAAACAAACCGCGGAAAATAAAGAAGTAGAACTTCTTTTAATAAATGGATAACCACATAGACTCATTTGTAATCTACTAAATCAAACAAATACTCAACATAAATAACATGAAATTAAAAGTAAAAGTTATTACACAATTCCATATATACAAAAACTATCAGAAAGACTCAGAAAAACACTCACAAATAACCATAAAACTGACTACACTGTCACATTAAAAAAAAAAAGTCCACCATAAAAAAAAATATTCAATATATATAATATATAAAAATAGCTTTATTTTACGAAATTTAACAATTTACAATTTTGTAACATATTTGTATAATACATGTTTTAGAAATAAAACAGTTCACACTGCGGATTAGATTCAATAATGATAAATTACAATTTAGAATACATTTTTTTTTAAACTGTAGGAAAAATTGACAAAAAAAACCTACTCAAAAAAAAAAATAATAATAAAATAAAATAAATATATAAAAATAAGCAAAAGTTTTGAGCGTTAAAATTGATCAAAATTAAAGAATAAATTAACTTATACAATACTTCGGTTTGTTAAATTAAAATTTAACTAAAACTAGTAAATTCTAAGAATGTCTTATTTAGTAACTTTTTATTCCAGTAGAATGTACGTTTGTGTAGGTATCTTCTTAAGGTTAGTTTGTTATAATTTCCTATTGCTTGTATTTTGGGATTCTCTGAGTTTATTGTTGAGTTAAAAAAGGTCTTGGTCTGGGTGTAAATAAACTGTTTAATTGTTTGAAAATTTAGGTCGTGCAGCATGTCAGTTATTTTTGTGTACCTAGGGTAGTCGTTAATGATCCTCAAGCATAGGTTTTGGATCCTTTCTATTTTTTTGTAGTTGGAGTCACATGTGTTGCTCCATACCGGAGAGGCGTATGTTAATAATGGTCGAATGACTGATTTATATAAAATAATTTTGTTGCGAGTTGTTAGTGGAGATTTTCTTCGGAAATATGGTGACATTGTACTGATAAGTTTTTTGGCTTTGCAGCATTTATTATTAATATGGAAAGTGAAAGTTAAACGTTTATCTAATTCGAGACCTAGGTAGGTAACAGTTTGAGCCCAAGGGATTCGAATTTTATTTAGGATGATATGATCCGCTTTTTTGGGTCTTCCTTTTGTAAACATTATTGCTGCAGTTTTGTTTTCATTTATTTGAATTTTCCATTTTTTGTAATATTTATTGAATTTTGAGTATAATGATTTTAATCTATTTTCTATTGTATCTATCCTGTAGGAACTAGCGTAAATGGCAGTGCCATCTGCGTAAAATGATCTTTCAAGTAAACGAAGAGAAGGTAGGTCAGATATGTATAGGTTAAAGAGAGTAGGGGAAAGGCAGGATCCTTGGGGAAGACCAGCTGATAGGGAATGTTTAGGTGTTGTGGTGTTGTTGATTGTGATTTGGAAGGATCTATTAGAAAGGAATGAATGAATAATATGAATGATGTAGGGTGGGAATTGGTAAGTGATAAGCTTGTATATCAGTCCATTATGCCATATTGTACCAAAAGCCTTTTCGATGTCTAGTAAGATCATCCCTGTATGTTTTCTTTCATTAAAACCTGCTGTAATAAAATGTGTCAATCTGGCTAATTGTGCCACTGTAGAATGGTGGTTTCTAATACCTAACTGGTCATTAACCATGATATTATTGTCAGATATAAAATTGTTTAACCTCTTCAAGAATATTTTTTCAAATATTTTTGAAATAATGTTAGGAAGGCTGATTGGTCTATAGTTGACGGCTTCTGAAGGGTCTTTATTTGGTTTAGGTATCGGTATAGTTTTTGCTGTTTTCCAGGAAGTAGGGAAATGTTGGAGGCGGAAAATTTAATTTAAGATTTTTGTCAAGAACATTATTGATTTTTTACTAAGGTTTTTAATTACAATTGTAGGAATATTGTCTTCGCCCGGAGCTTCTTTTGTTTTCAGCTTTTTTATAATATGAATTATTTCTTTTGGTGATACGGAAGGGAAGTTAGGTGGTACATTTTGTTGGAGATATTTATTTACATTTCGGTTTACTGAGCGATTGTGGTGGGATGTGCCTAGGTCTTTAGTGATTTGAAAGGTGGAAGTAAAGTATTCTGCTAGTAAAGTTGCTTTGCTTTTATCAGAGTAGGCGAATCCATCCGATATTTTAAGGGGTGGTATACATTGTGAACGATTTGTAAAAATGCGGTGAAATTTCCACAGAGATTTGTCTCCTGGTTTAATGTCTTTAAGGGTTTGGGTCCATTTGTGATTTTTCGAATCATTTAATTTATTTTTTACAAATGAATTTAATCTATTAATTATTATTTTATATATTGGGTTATTGTTACTTTGATACTTTTTTCTTATTTTGTTTTTTAACTTTAAGCATTTTTAAATTAATTGGAAAATTGTCATTAAGTTGGTAGGATATTTTAGGAATGGCAGTGTACGTACATACCTGATTCAATTGTGGAATTGAATTTATTTATATTATGCTCTAAGTCAGAGGAGGATGTAATTTCGGGGTTTATTTCTAATTCTTGATCGATCATTTGTCTAAACATTGGCCAGTTGGCATTTTTAAAATTCATTCTAGGTGCTGCTTTGTTTTTATTTACTTTAGAATTTACCCGGAAAATCACAGGGTTGTGATCCGAAGAGAGACATGGTACTGAGACGAGACGAGAGATATTGATATTTTTAGAGAGAGCTAGGTCGATAATACTCGGTTTAAAACGGCTTTGAGATGGAATATATGTGGGTTCTGTGGGGCTATGCAATTCTATGTTATATCTTGATATTATATTTAACAGAGTTTTACCATTTTTGTTATTATTATGACAGTTCCGCTGTTTATTTTTGGCGTTTAGGTCCCCGAATATGATAACATTGTTACCAATATTAAATAATTTAATTAAATCAGGGGTGTATAGTTTATTAGGAGGTATGTAGGTAGCAATAACTGTGGTAATTTTATTATTTATTCTAAGCTGAATGGCGACAGCTTCGATGTGAGTGAGGCCATCTACCGGCAGATATGTATGACTAATATCTTGGAGGGTTAATATCATAACTCCCCCGCCTTGTCTTATGGATAAAGATTCATTTTCGGTTACATAGTTTGATCGTAATACTACTAGAGCCCAGTCAAATAAGGAGTTTTAGACAGCAAATCTCGAAAAGGAAGCAATGAAGCTAAATTTTTGCATATACTTTCGTTTTGGAATTCTAAATAGGTGGAGAAAAGTCACGAACCTCAGCATGTTAGCATAATGATATTCATGGTCAAAGGTCACTAAAAGTTTGTTTTTTTTCAAATATCTCGATGTCTTTGACTCGGGCGTCAATCGAGAAGGTTAAAAAAACTTGTAGATAATATTTTCTATGATTTTTTTGGGTTCCATTCCTTTTTTTTTTTTTTTTTTTTTTTTTTTTAGGACTAACAGTTTTCAAGATATAGTGTGGAAAAACAGTAGCGGGCACCGGTTCGGACAAACATTTGCTTCTAGTGCCTTCATCAATCGTTTCTCAGAAAAAATGTTGTAATCAAAGTTGTAGAGCATTAAATTTTCTTTAATTTCGTATATACATTTTGGCACTTAATTAAAAATATTTGACAAAAAGTGAGGTAACAATTTGTTTTTCTTGATTATTATCTATTTTTAATGACGTATATCTCGAAAACCATTGAGCGTTAGACAAATGTTTATAGAAAATTTAATTAGCTTTAATTTTGATCAGTATCATATTTTTCCAGAGTCCACCGTTTTCGGGATATAATCGAAAAACTGAAAGAGGAGATCTTCTCCACTTCCCCCAGCGTAAACTGGGGAATCTCATACCCTCAGGTTTTTTACCTTCCAACTACTCCTAACGAAGTTGTGAAGTCAAAAATAGTCGCATATTTCATGCACCACACACCCCTCGTTTCAGCACTCTCATTGGGGTCGCACTTCTCGGCGAAAACACGTTTGTCGGCACTCTTTTAGCTATAGCTCCGAAACTAATAGTTCAGTCCAAAATTATTTTTTCCATCTGAAAGTTGGTTAAAGTTACTATAAGAACCTGTATATTAAATTTCGATCAAGTCCCGTTAAATACCCACGCCAGCACGCTAAAACCCGCTTACTGTTTTGAAATCCAAGTTTTGTTTTTTGCACATTTTTCGCTATAACTCCAAAACTGTTTGTTCGATCTGAAATTTCATTTTTTCTAATAAAATCAATAAATAAATAAATTAAATTTATAAAATAAAATTTTGGAAAAACTTGATTTCGCGGAGAAGTGCGACCCCGCAAGGGTTGTAGAGTATGCACTCTACAAACAAAATATGCTACTATATTTGACTTCACAGCTTCGTTAGGAGTCTTTGGAAGGTAAAGGTAACTTTTCACCCCTTATTTAGAATGCCAAAACAAAGGTATATGCAAACATTTAGCTTCATTTTTTTCCTTTCCGAGGTGAAAACCTTATTTGACTGGGGTTTTAATGGAATTTCTCACTGGCAGTTCTATAATAATTTATGATTACAACAAAACGTACATTACAATTTAAAATTATTGTAGATATTAGAATTCATCAGATTTCTAATCTGTACAATATAATCAAACCATTATGATCTTGTATCAAATTTTATAACTATTTGAACTCAACAATTTTTTATGAAATCAGCGAAAGTACAAAAGTTTTTTTATTTTATTATTAATAAAGTAAGTGTTGGGAACCAAAAACAAACACGTTAAAATCAGATGCCTAGCATACGCGGACGACCTGGCCCTTCTGGCCGAAACCGAAGAAGAAGCAATCGCTCAAATTGACACACTGTCAGAAATAGCTGGGAAGACAGGGCTACAGATATCATTTGAAAAGACAAAAATAATGATCATGGATCTAAAAAATGACAAAAGGAAATTAAAAACAAAGTACGGAACAGTCCAAGTAACACCCAACTTTAAATACCTAGGAGAAACGGTATGCAATAGAGGAATAGAAAAGGAAAGCATGAGAGAAAGGGTTGCCAAACTGGAAAGGCTTTTCTACACGACCAACAAGTTCTACAACAAAAGGAATTTATCTAGAGGAGCCAAGATAAGACACTACAACATGGTTATCAAACCGGTAATCCTGTATGCCACTGAAACCTCATGCCTCTCCAGCTTAGAGAAACTCTTGAAAATAGAGAGAAAAATCCTCAGGAAAATATATGGACCCAGAAGAACGTCAGAAGGATACAGACTGCGTTCAAATGAAGACATTTACAAAAAAAACAACATACTGACTGATATCAGAATAAGAAGATTAAGATTTTACGGACACATGATGAGAATGAAGTCCGAAAGACTAAATCAACAAATTTTCCAGAAAATAAAGTCATACAAAACTCCTACTGGATACTTCAATCAGATCAAAAACGACATGAAGCAACTGGGATTAGCGGACCAGGACTGTCTAGACAGAGACGAATACAGAAAATCATTGAAAGGGGTGAAGGTCCTTGTGGATAGTAGGAAGCCAAGAGGAGGAACCACGGTGACCGCATGAGGGAAGTATGGGATGAGAGGAAGAGAAAAGAAAGAGGGAAAGAAGCACTAAGCTCAATGATATTCGCGTGGTCCTCAGGGCCTTTTCGCGTGCAAAAAAAAAAAAAAAAAAGTAAGTAATTTTACAATATAGCCCGAACGTTAGTAGTAGTAGGAACTAAAACATTTATGCAAACCCTCTTTTAAATTAAATGTTCACTCAATACGTACATTTGAGCTCTTTTGAAAAAAAAAAAAAAAAAAAAAAAAAAAAAAAATAATTCAACACCTATCAATAAATAATATTCATTATTGTTCATTAAATAGTAAAAAAAAAAAAAAGTATAGATATTCTATGAATCAGAAAAGAATGTGTCAGGATTCCAGGTGTGTTTGGGTATAGTTCTTGAAAAAACAAATAGACAAAAAAGAGAATACTTCCAATTCAAAAATAAGCACATTTAATAAAAAATATATAAAATAAAAGTTGTTGCAAATTAGATTTGCTTTATTAATGCATAGAACGAAAACGAGTAGCGGTTTCCCGAGTTATTTGATCAAACAGCTAAGAACATACGATGTTCAAACCTTTCAAAAATGTTCTAAAAACAATGATTGTATAGGGATTATTATTGTTTGACTCTGATTCATGTTGACTATCGCTATAGTCCCGGCATCAACTCATGAGCTTTTTTACCCGATTTCATACAAATTATTGATATATTTTGCTAAGAAAACATAAGGAACCCCACAATGTGATGTGGCCGTGAGAAATCAGAAAAAATTACTTTCTTCAATTGATTTCCACTACTTGTATTTACAACCAAATAAATCAAATCATACAAATATAAAAGGATAAACCGTTTTGTAGGTACCAATATCCAACAAATAGTAGGAAATTACACTTTAAGATTACTTTTCCCGGTTATGTTTTTAAAAATATGTTTTAATTATTATGGTATACTTATCCACGAGACTTGAATTACCTTATATTACGGCAATTCTAAAACATTTCCAAGGAGCCAGTTATAAAACTGATTTTATTCATCAGTCATTGATTTTTACAGTCAACTAATGTAAAATTATTGATTTTCAAAGTTGAATTTGAACAACTTGGCGAAACAACACTATGTTTTCAAATTACATCATAGTAAGTAAATATTATATATAAGTAAATATTACTCTTTTTCATTATCAGCTCTTCTTTTCAGTTCTGGTTTTCTTCGTCTAGCAGATAAGCGGAGATTCTTTTTGGATTTAGAACTATTTATATAAAAATCTCTACGTCCAATAGATTGTTCTTCTTTGTTATGTTCTATCTTTACAACGATAAAAATTGAACGGAGATACAATTTGTTCTGAACAGGAAATATTTTCAATTGTTATTGGATTTTCCGGAATATCATTTACCTGGTTTCTTTACTATCGGATTGACTTCATATACCGACATGCTACCTAAATTTATATTAGGTACAAGGTAATAAATTTACATATGTATTTATATATGTAAATTTATATATAGTTACATAGGTATCTATCGGATAGGTAACTTATGGAATTTATTTAGAATGTTTATATTATTTGTTCCAAATACATTACCGGCGAAAAGGGTCAGATAGTGTTAGACTTCCTGCAGTAAGTAAACAAAACTTTTTCTCTATTTCAAAATAAATAGACAATAACTCCTTTGTTGGCTTTATAAAAAGACATATTTATCACAACTATAAGTTAACTATGCAGCTATTATCAATTCACGATTTTTCAGATTTTTGGATCTTCAAAGTTGTGTACAACACATTATAGTAAAAGTTTTTTGTTTGTTTTTTTAATATATTTTAATTACTATGGTTGACATTCAACTTGGACCGTCAAACGCTTCAAGTGAAAATAAAAGTTTACAAATTATTGTAGCTAGGTCTGTTTGTTCCTAATAATTAGTCAGTGAAAAGGGCCAATGTTTCCTATAGATACTGCAATAAAATAAGGATTGCATTAACAAAATGTCGTTTTTTTATTTTGTAATAAATAGTCAAATAAAATATTTAATAAATTTATCAAAATATATATTAAAACTTGAATTCAGCTTTTGTCAATTCGAAAAATTTATTTTAATTGCCTTTTTCTTACTTAAAATGAGAAATTGTAAATAGAATGAATCTAACGACACATAAAAAATAATAATAACAAGAAAACAAAATCATACAATTTTTCTTTGGCTCTTCACAAATCGAGGAATACCTATGTGAGAGACATTTCGGTAAGGAAGAGACCGTTTCAGCCGGTGACGCTTTAACGTTGGTTAGATCCTGGATATTAAGAAGAAACGATCTGAGGGCATCAGCACAAAACAGCAAAACAAAGATCAATGTGCAGAAGAACTCTAAACAACAGTAAAATGGACGTCATTTTTAGAAACTATCAATTCTTCGACACCAGCTAATGTTGTCTGGAATAAAATTAGAAAAATAAAGGCATAAATACTCCCATTAGATATACATTACTTAATATAAAATTAACATCAACAGTTAAATCATATTGAAAACGGCCATTAAAAACATAATTTCCCTTCCTAATTCAG
This sequence comes from Euschistus heros, assembly GCA_003667255.2. Lineage (NCBI taxonomy): Eukaryota > Metazoa > Arthropoda > Insecta > Hemiptera > Pentatomidae > Euschistus > Euschistus heros. The sequence goes on from RCWM02000005.1 coordinate 6,009,630, forward strand.
TTTGACCTTTACCATTATCGACCAGTCGTGAAAAATCTTAAAAAATGGTTTCATAATATACTCTTCATTTAAATTATTAATCAAAAATGCCTTTATAATTATAAATTTATTTTTATTAAGCTTAAAGATATCAAGATATTTATAAGTTTCGATTCTACTCGGGTTCGACAATATCAAGGGATTCTGATGAAATGTGTACTAGATGTAAGATTCACTTCCTCAAGTGATAAAATATTAAGACAAAGTATCCAGCTATCACTAGAATTAATTGCCTGTCATTTTTATTTTACTTTACACTAATAAATTATACAAAGATATAGTTATGAACTAAAAACACTGACTGCTCGTTGAAACTTCACAATGGTTTAGTTTAATGAAAACAAACAAAACCTACATTAAATTAGAAGAACAATGACAGCGAGTGTTCATTTTGAGAAGAAAGAATACTTTGTTTTCTCAAGGTTATTTGTTTATGAAAGGAAGAAAATATGCCATATTTTCTCTCTATTAAAATCAATGTGAGAAATTTTGATAATGGACAGTCACAGACATGGAGTAAGCATAAATTAATTTAATTTTATTATTTTTCATATTTAAAAATGTTGATATCTAATATTTTCCATTTTTTACAAGAAAAATTAAGCTTCTTATTAATGCTCTTAACATAATTTGAAGTAAAATATAAAATACATAAATTTATTGCGTAATCATCATTTGTCAATTTTATTATTGGTAAGTATATACTACTTTTACAAGATCAGGTATCATTGCAACTGCAATAAATAAAAAAAGTACTGCTAGCAGAAGTAAAATAGTCCAGTCAATAAAAAATTATAGAGTGCGTTTTCTGTAATCCAAGGTTTTACTTCGAAAACATGTTCAGGGTAGTTAGGATACTAGAAGTCCTGGCGATTTAGGGCCTAGGAAAAGGAAGGGGGGTGGGGAGCAAAAGGTCCCAATTTTTCAAAGATTCCCGGTTTTTCGCTCATATCTCAAAAACGGTGCGCCGTACGCAAAACATGACAATTAACTAAATTAAATTCTCTACACATTGCGTTGTACGCCCTTCTGTTCCGGAAACAAATGCCGAAAAAACGTGGATTTCAACACAATACAGGGCCTCAGCGTGGTGGCATGATTGGTTTACGGGATTTGATCAAAATTTCATTAATAGGATGTCATGGTTTAGATGAAAATGCTCTGCAACATTTATTTAAGGTCTTTTGTCATAGAATGAACGGTTTAGAACATATATAGAGACAACGTGAGGTGAAAATCGCTTTTTCAAATTTGCTAAGCATATATCTCGGAAACGGTACAGAATATGAAAAAAGTGTATGAAAGACAATTTGTAGAGAATTTAATTAACTTTAATTTAGCAAATAGTCATTTTTTGCGTTCGGCGCACCGTTTTTGAGATTTGAGCGAAAAACCGGGAATCTTTGAAAAAATTGTGTCCTTTTGCTCTCCCCCCCCCCCCATTTCGGCCTTCATTGACTGGATTAAAAGTAATCCCTGAGATAAATTAACTGGAATCAAGATGTTGTAGCGAAAGTAACAAAAACTCAATTAAACAGAAAATTGCTCGAATAGGTAAAAAAAGGTCTGATGAAAGTATTAATTTCATTTAATATCTTTTTTTTTTTTTTTTTTTTTTTTTTTTTATATAATTCTATAACAACTTATTCTATTAGAACTGGTAATGCATTACTATAAAAAAAACATAAAGATCCGTTGAGAATAAAAGTTCCGCAGTTTTTTCTTGAAAACCGCCTTTTGGAGCCTTATTTTACTGGACTAAGCAGAAATTATCTCGGGTCAGATGAGTTGGAGAAATATGATAATGTACAATAAAAAATTGTTAAGAAAAATCTTTTATTTTGAGAATTGCTAATTACCAATGAAAATAAAGAATATTCACATATACAGAAAATATTAACTGAATTGAAACAATGTTACTATACCATTACTAAATGACCACTACTTTAAATTAAACACATCAAAACCCAACTTATAAAAATTTCAGATGGATACATAAGACAAGTAAAGGTAACAATTGAAATACTAATAATTTGGGCGACCTTCACTTCGTCATCTGAATATTTAAAACGAACAATTTATCAATTGACAAAATTCAATCAATAATAAATAGAACTAAATGTCGGTATGTATGTATTGTTTTAACGAAAAGTTCTTACCTGTTTTCAAAAATAATCACAGCAGTGTGGCAATAAGTCCAAGACGATTGAAGATGACTGACTGTGTGAGAGGATGTAAGAACCAAGCACCAAGAGCGCATGCTCTCCCTCCCAGGTCTCCCCTCTCTCCTATCCCTACCCAATTTCCTTCCCAAAATATAGATAGATACGTCTCAGATCCAAAAATTCTAATAAGAGCTTTTGTCATTATTTAATAAGCTGAGAATAATTCAAAACTAAATATTAAGCCGACTATGAGGAGAAAAGAACATTATGTGCATTAAAAAAAAAAAAACCGTATCAGCAGTGAGTATAGGACAACAATTATTAGAATTATTGTGGATATCGTTGGTTTATTATTTTTTGTCCTGCTGTCGAATAGTGTTGGAAAACGATAGTTTGTCCAACAGATTGAATGTTGAGAATTACTAGGATTTGTTACAAAATATCCTACTACAACTTCATCGCGATGTTCCACCGGTTCTGCAAAATATGATTTTCCAACACCATGGTGCTCCTCCACATCATTGGAAAGCAGTACAAAAAAGAAATAAACCAATGTTGCCCCACATGGGTAGGTATAAATGCCTTCCCTTGTAAAAACAGACTCATCTGAAATTCACCTCAAAAAGTGCTATTCTTAAATATCATCTGCATTTAGAAGCCAACGACAAAATTGATTGATTGTCTATACGAGTATTTATTATCATTGGGTTTTAAACCTTACATTGAAAATCTAATAAAATAAATCCTAAATAATAATTATAAATAAATAAATGTAATAGCATAAAACCCTTTGATGTGGCGTCGCTTTAATTACAGTTTTTCTCTATTTTCGATTAAACAATAAATTTTTTCTTTGCTTTTTATTTCAATGAAGTGTTTATTATGTTTAAAATACATATCTCCAATAAGCGATTATCATAATGTCTTATTCACAGAAGTAACTGATTTGCATGCCAAATGAAAACACCAAGTTTTTACTGGTTTTTAAAGTAAGTTTCTCCAAGAAATCGAAACGAAATTATTAATTTGATCATACCATATAAAAGCTGGCAAGTTTTAGTGAGATTTTCAGTTTTTGGATAGTTTTGCGGCATTATCTTTCTGAAAAGTCCATTGCTTGTGACCGTTGTCTTCGAGGAATGCTAACAATCGATTTTCAACTACATTTATGTACTCTTTACTGTTCATTTTAAACGAAGGAAATACTAACATTAACATTTTGGTTGAACAACATGCCCCCCAAACCATCACACTCCCACCGCCGAAATTTCTCTTAGAAAACAATAAAGGGTTTTTCTCAGATCTTTCCAATAATATCTATTACCATCCAGACCATCTAATTTTTTTTTTTTTTTTTTTTTTTTTTTTTTTTTTTTTTTTTTTTTTTTTTTTTTTTTTTTTTTTTTTTTTTTTTTTTTATAACAATTTATTGAAATTTACAACTGTACAAAATTTATACATCAAGTAAATGTGCTGTTAACTATTAGAATAACGTGACAAAACATGAAAAGTACTACACATCTGTAGCACTTCAATAAAAATTCTACACTAGAAGGTCTCTGGGCCATCTTCTTTTCAGACGCCTCGGAGGATTATCAGGAATAGTGTGGGAAGCAAGTTGAGAAATTAGGGGATTTGAGTGGTTATGGAGCTTACTATGAAAGGATAGATATCTGGTTTGGGTAACGGTTCGGATCGGCGACACCACCAATCTAGGTTGACCCGCGCTACACCGACCAGTTCGATCCTTACGCTTCACTTCATGTTTACATTTTTCGATAGTTCATTCCTATAACCTCACATGTAAACAATCACTTCTACAGTTTCAACTTGGATTGTGTTGTTTAGTTTGTTATATTGATATTTAGACTTCTTGTAAATTATTTATCACTTCTACAGTTTCAACTTGGATTGTGTTGTTTAGTTTGTTATATTGATATGACTTCTTAAATGTAAATAAGTGAAAAAGAAGTTCACAAAATGAGTTTCATAAAGGATTAAGTGTTTTATGAATTCATGTTTTCTTATTTCATCTAATCTTATGTGTAAAAGTGCTATAAAACTTAAGAAGATTAATTTGTACATGGATTTGGTGTTTTACATATTTATATTTGTTCTATCAATTTAGGTGATAAAATTTACAACTTGTAAAAGTGTTATGAAACTTAACAAGATTTATTTGTACATGGATTTGGTGTTTTATATGTTTGTATTTGTTGTTTCAATTTCAGTGATAAAATTTCAGTATACATATTTTGTGAATGGATTCTTTGTAATCCATATTACTTTTTGTGCTAAAGTGAGACAGATTGTATAATTAATTCAATAAAACATATCAGTTTATAAATAAATGTGAGAAAGTATATCACAGGTTTTTTATGTTTTCTTATTTCCACTTCCCATTAGAAAATATAGCAGAAATTAACATCTTCACTTTCAACTAGGATTCTGTCTTATATTATATAATGGCTTATAACATGGAGAATTGACAATGTGAAAATAATCACACATTAAGAGGTAAATGACACATCACTATATAATTGTAGAACTATTGGTATAATGTTATAGATTAATGTGTTTTTAAAAAAAATTAGAAGCCTGATGATGAAACATTATCTCCGAAACATGTAGCTACAAATGTTAAATAAATAGGAGTTATGCCAAATAAATACTTAAGGATTCTGTCTTTTTTATATTTATAATTTGTTATTTTTACTTCTCTGAGAGAAAGTTCATCAGGACTTAACTTTACTGGTGGTTTAGTAGTATATTAATTGTTGATTAAATTAATATTAATTAAAAATTGATTCAGTGTCTTATATTTCGATATTTCCTTATTTCCACTTTAATATTTCCTTATTTCCACTTTAATATTTCCTTATTTCTCATTTTAATATTAGAAGGTAAACAGAAGTTAATATTACTTTGAACAGGGATTTAGAGTTTCTCAGTAAATGTAGGAGAATAACCTTCCCCCTCTAAAAGCAGCGACTAGAACATCGAAATAAATCGGAACAAGGTTAGAATCGATAAAAGGTATTCTGAGCGGGTTTAGGGGTTGGTGTCGCCGATCCGAACCGTTACCCTGGTTTGGGCTAAATCTGCAACATATGGAACATTAAGATCTTTATGGACAGTCTGGCTCTAGCCTTCAAACTATCAACATTTAGTGCATGCTCTTCCTTCTCTTATTTCTCTCTTCTTCAATAGTTTGATCTGTGAGTATTTCAGTTAATTATATTGAAATAAAGCAGTTATAAAGTGCAGATATTAATTATATTAAAGGCAACTAGAGTCGTAATAAACATTAAAAAGAAAATAATAGCGGCCGGATTTACGTATGTAGAGAGCCATTGGGGATTAGTGCGTGCCCCCACTCCAACTACTCAGATCGCCGTAGTCATTATTTAATAAATAAACCTCTTTCAAAGTAATAGCGCTGTGTTCTTCGTGCAATTCAACCATCTCCAGAGATCATAAATCTGCATTGGCCTGTGTTTTGTGCCAAACACTGTGCCACGTAAAGTGCAGTAATTTAAAAGAGGCGGAAATTACGCCGCAAAAAATTAACCAATGGCAGTGCCCTAAATGTGAATCGGCCACCACGACACGGCAGTATATCGCGGTTCCCAGTAAGAATATGGAGGAAAACATATCGGCTATACTGTGCAAGATCGGAAAAGTGACCGATGACATAAAGGAAATCAAGGGCACAGTCAATAAACAGATAGACCTCGCTTTTGAAAATTCTGAGAGGCTTAAATCTTTAGAAGAGCGGGCCAAAAGACAAGAGGAATTAATTGAGAAATTGTTAATGGAAAATATTAATTTGAAAGGAGTTATAAAAAAATTAGAGGTGAGGCTAAATCAAACTGAGCAGGCTCAGCTCTCGAATTCTCTAGAAATAAGAGGTGTTCCTTTAAAATCTGGAGAATCAACAGAGGGCGTAGTTTGTTCTGTCGGTGCGGCTCTGGGAATTGAACTCAGCGTTGAAGACATAGACCTAGTTGAAAGGAAAAGACAAAGAAAAGAGGATCCTCGGCCACCGTCAATCGTAGTGTGCTTTGTCCACCAGATGACCAGAGACGAGGTTATTCGCCTTCGAAAAGTAAAAAGAGATTTTAGCACAAGACACCTCGGTTGGGTATCGGACGAAAAAATATATGTCGGCGAAGAGATGACCCCCGGTAACCGGCAGCTTTACTGGCTAGCGAGGCAGAAGAGGGCGGCTGGCAAAGTGAAGTATGTATGGTTAGCGCGAGGAAGGGTTCGCTGCCGGCGTGACGATGGTCAACCTGTTATGATAATTAACAAAGAAGAAGATTTGGAAGCGTTTAATTGACGGTTGATTGACTGTTACCCCAAAAAATTATTTTTTTGTTTTTATATTTATTTGTTTAGCTTTTTAGGATTTGATATAGTTGTGTACATTTTATTATTGCTCACATTTATTTTAAACATAATCATTTATTCTTTAAATTACATATTTATTAATGATATTTTTCGTTTTATCATACTTTATTTATTATTATAAGCCAAGATAAATTTGGCAGGTTTCGTTTATTTTTTATTTCAGATTTTCTATCAAAGATTACTAGTTCATTTATTTTATTTATTTCATTGTTCTGATAGTAGATATAATGTATATTACCTTTTAGGAATTGTACCTTGCTTTTCCTCTCCAAATATCCCCTTTGCTTCCATTTTCCTCTGTAGCTTATCCTTTATTCAATCAGTATGAATAACACCCTGTTGACCTGCCATGTTAACTCCCGATCCCTTCCTGCACATTTCGATGAATTTCATGATTATTTCCTTTACAATTTTTACCATATTGTTGCTATCTCGGAAACCTGGCTCAAACCACATATTCCCTTCTCATCGGTATCCATTCCTAATTATATCCTCATTCGTCATGATCGGGCGGAACGGACTGGTGGTGGCGTTGGTTTCTTCGTTCATGACAGTCTGAGGGTTAAAATCCTTTTTAAATCTCCTTCAACTGATACACCTCACCTAGAATATCTTTTCACAGAAATTTCTTCTCACTTATTTACCCTCCTCTATGTCATAGTGTACCGTCCTCCTCAAGTCAAATTTGACTCAACCTTCGAATCCTCACTTTTTACCTATGTTCCCGGTTACAATAACATAATAATATCCGGCGATTTTAACACAAATCTCCTTTCCGTTTCTCCTGATAAATCTTATTTGATAGACCTAGCTTAATCTCTTAATCTATTGATCGTCCCTTTTCAACCTACTCACCATACTCAGTTTTCAGACACTTGATTTATTTATAGTTGATTCTTCTCAAAATTTACTTTCTTTTTTTCAAAATCCAATATCCTTTCTCTCTTGTCACGATCTTATCCAAATCTCCTACAATATTTCCACACCAATTATCCTCAATACAAAAATTTCCTGGCGCAATCTTAGTTCCTTAACTCCTGAAAATATAAAACCTCTGCTAGACTCATTATCCCTTTCTATTGAACCAATCTATTCCTCCCACTCTATAGATGAAATGGTGGAATGCCTTTCATCTAATCTACTAACATGTCTTAATCATCTAGCACCACTCAAAACCTCTACCTTCCGACGTTTACCTGCTCCTTGGATTAATCAAGAAATTAGAGATCTGATGAAAAGAAAAGATGCAGCTAGAAGGTGCTTCAGGCGTTCCAGATTTCCTGATGATTACTCCACTTTCAAATCCCTTCGAAACCTCACCCAGTCTACCATGCGACGTGCTAAGGCGCAGTATTTTCGTAACATCCTATCCGAAGCTGCAGATTCAAAATCTAAGTGGAGGTGTTCTTCAAAATCTAACGTTAGGTGTTCCTCAGGGATCTTCTTTTTCACCAACTCTCTTTTCAGTTTATATTAATGATTTGACAGACGCTATTAATAATTCCCAATATCATTTATATGCTGAAGACTTTCAAATCTACTTATCGTTTCATCCTTGTGAGATTTTTGAGGCAACTCGTAAGATTCAAGATGACATTTATAGCATTCACAACTGGGCAGTAGAGAATAAGTTACAACTGAACCCAGAAAAAACTTAGGCAATGCTAATTGGATCGAAACTCTCCCTTAATTCCCTTTCCTGTTATCCACTTCTTTATCTCAATAACATTTCTATTCAGTTCACAAACTCTGTCAAAAACCTCGGAGTAGTACTCGATCAACATTTGTGTTGGAATAACCATATTTCCCACATTACCGAAAAAAAAACCATCTCCTTCCTCAAACAGCTCCTAAGATTCCGTGAATCTTTCCCTCGCAATACCCGTCAATTGTTAGTATCTTCCCTCATTCTTCCCCACCTCGACTATGGATGCTTAGTATACGGAGGACTGTCTGGCGAGCTTGAAATGAAGGGGAAAAGATGAATGAACTCCTTTATAAGATTCATTTTTGGGATCCCCAGGCGTTCTCACATCAGTTGCTGGTATTCCGAGTTGAGGTGGCTTTATCCAAGTTTTCAGCGACAATACTTCCTTGGTTCCTTCCTATTCTAATTCTTAAAGTCCAAAAAACCTTCGTACATTTACGACATCCTTGCCCTTTGTTCTTCCATTCATCTTTTGAACACCAGATCTCAGCCTATAGATTTGTAGATCCCTTCTCATTGAACTGCTTCCTTTGAAAAATCCTTTATTAATCGTGCAGCTTTATTCTGGAATTCCATACCCATTTGGATCCGCAATGCTCCTTCTCTCACTTCCTTTAAACATAATTTATTCATCTACCTCCTCAATTATCAATCTTCCGGAATTATGTAATAATGTTTTAGTGTTAGAATATTTCTTTTTATTTTATTTTATTTTTATTTTGTTATTTACTTATTTTGTTTTTCTTATGTAAACCCAAAGACTTGTAGTATATAATTTACACTCTATATAAGTTGCTGCCTGATATGTACCCAGCCAGACAATAATACCTTTTTATTGTTCTTTTGTGTTATTCTTAGGGGACAAGGTGTCCCAGAATAAAGATTATTTTTCATTCAAAAAAAAAAAAAAAAAAAAAAATGGATAAGTTAATTGGTGACAAAGTAAGGTACATTGAGGATTTTTCGAAGGATTTTGGATTGTAAGGATTGGATACGAGATGAATTGGATGGTGTAGTGGAGCCCCAAAGCTCAACTCCGTACGTCCAGATAGGTCTAATCACAGTCATGTATATTAGTATTTTGTAATTAATGGGGAGCTTTGAACTTTTGTCTAATAAATGTTGAAGTAATCTGTAACGACGGGCAGTTTCTTGTCTTTTTAGTCTTGTATGTGGATTCCAAGTAAGACGTTTGTCTAAGTGGAGTCCAAGGTAGCGGATCTGTTCAACAGGGATTAGTGGAATATCATTAAAGGATACTGTAGGACAGGAAGTCGTGGGCTTACGACAAAGGGTAAAGGTTATTTGGTGAGATTTTTTTGGATTTATATTGATTCTCCATTTTTGACACCATTCTTGAAGGGTTAGGATATGGGATTGGAGTGTTAGGGAGGCAATGAAGGGATCATTGTTTACTGATAACACACACGTGTCATCAGCGTAAGAGGTGAGGACAGTGGTAGGATGAGTTGGAATGTCAGCTCTATACACCGTGTAGAGGATGGGGCCTAGGATACCCATCTAAATTAATTTTTTTTTTTTATCTGAAAAATTCAATGAGTCCTAATGAGCCTATAATATTTTCGCGTCCAGACTCTAACCATCCTGCGATGCGGTGAGGCACAAGTATAGGTGCTGTTTTCAATTTTAGGTATTTAATAACTTCGCTGCGTTTTAGGACATGATATACTGTAGCTCTCGAAGCATTTAGTTGAAGGTCAGAAACCATCTTGGAGATGATTATAACAGAATTGCTTGCATTTTTAATGATTCTTTGTTCAGAGCGTACTGAAAGCTTCTTCGTAGGGGCACTTTTTCAATTTTTACTATAATTTTGCTTGTTCGCTAAAAGGTTCCTCACCAAATTATGGGACCTCCGCAGTCTTCTAGCGATTTATCGAAGACAAAAATTTTCTTCGGTGAAAGCCAAAATTTTTCCCTTTTCTTCTTAGAAAAAAACTTTACCCCGAGCCATCTTGGTTGGAAAACAAAAAGAGACTAAAGTAAGGCGTCCAGTTATTACAATAAGAAGATTAAGATTTGTTTTCTACAAGACTAAAACGACAAGAAACTGCCCGTCGTTACAGACTACTTCAACATTTACTAGACAAACGTTCAAAGCTTCCAATTAATTACAAAAGACTCATTTACATGACTGTGATTAGACCTATTTGGACGTACGGAGTTGAGCTTTTGGGCGCTACTAAACCATCCAATTCATCTCGTATCCAATCCTTACAATCCAAAATCCTTCGAAAAATCCTCAATGCTCCTTACTTTGTGACCAATAAACTTATCCATAAAGATCTTAATGTTCCATATGTTTCTGATTTAGCCCAAACCAGATACCTATCCTTCCATAGTAAGCTCCATAACCACTCCAATCCACTAGTCTCCCAACTTGCTTCCTCCTCCATCCCTGATAATCCTCCGAGGCGTCTGAAAAGAAGATGGCCTAGAGACCTTTTAGTGTAGATTTTATTGAAGTGCTACTAGTGAGTAGTTCTTCACAAGTTATTTACATGCCATTGAATTCACTGTCAACACATTTACTTTGTTGTATATTATTTTGTACAGTTGTAAATATCAATAAGTGGAAAAAAAAAAAAAAAAAGATTTGTTTTCAAAATATTTCTTTACTTGCAGATTCTGTTTACCCAGTTTTATAGTTATGAGACAGCATTATTTTTGTTATTTCTTTTAGATTTATGTTTCTGGTTAAATTTGTAAAACTTAAAACAATTTTATGTCATATTATATCTTTATTCAATCTACCCAAATAATAGATACGTTTAACTTTTAGTTTCTGATGAATTTTCCAAATTAAAGAATAAAAACAGGTGGTTTTTAGAAAAAGAAAAAACCGGAAGAATGAAACTGACAATAGACGTGACAATTAATACATCAATCCTTAATCTCATATTGGTTTAATTTCTTATTGATTTAGAGCAGTTATAATATTTTATGCACAAAGTACTATTGAATACAGAGAGAAAACAAGATTTATCAATAAAAAAATACGTTTTACGAATTTTTTAATCAGTATATTTTTTAGGAATATTCTATAACAGTAATTGACAGATATTCTACCAAACATGTATACATCTGTTGTTGTAATGTTCCTAGCTTCGTCAAACTTGACGCTACAGTCTATAATGAAATTAAGATCAGCAGATTATAATACTATGCGAATTATAAGTTATTGAAGTCTAAACTGTCTAGAAAAACTAAACTAATACTATTCAAGTCATTATTAAGACCTATAGTTACATATGGAGCCGAAACTTGGTGTTTAGCACAAAATGACGTCCAGAAATTGAAATTTTTTTAAAGAAAGGTAATCAAACGAATATTCAGACGAATGAAGAAATAGAAAACATGTTAAAAAGGGAAACTTTTGTTAACTTCATTAAAGTAAAGAGATGAAGGTGGGCTGGCCAAGTGAAAAGAATGACAGCAGGTAGAATGCCAAAAAAAAAATGCTAGGTATGAGGATGACTAAAAAAAAAAAAAAAAACCTGTACCACTTACAACCCATGAAGGGTCTCGGGTTCAGTACTTAGGTAGGCTGTACTGTTTCTAAGCCAACGGTTGTGAAAGGAGGTGGTTTGGCCAGAATCACGCTCAACCGCCAGGTTTTTCCCCAATTAAGGGTACCCACTTTTTAGGAGGCTGGGTGTGCCCCAGGAGGGTCTCCCGACCTCGAATTCGATCCACGGCCGAAATAACAGAAAATAAATTTTCTGCCTTCAGTCGGACTCGAACTCGGGCCCGGGAGCATGGTAATCAAGTGCCTTACCCACTGAGCTACCGCGCCTCCATATGAGGATGACTGGAAAGAGAAAAACGGGAAGAGCGCGAAGCAGGATGAAGTAGCAAAAGATGCCGCAAAATTAGGAATAATAAATTGGAGAATGGAAGCAGAGGATAGAGATAGATGGAGAAGGAGAATCCAGGAGGCCAAGGGTCACCAAGACCTGTAGCGCCGAGGAGTAAGTAAGTAATTATATGCATCTACTAATTAATACAACAAATGGTTTGAATGGATGTATTGATAATGTGATGGCTCATTATCTGCTTATTATATGTTTTGAAAATCATATTAATAAATCTAACAAATATAATTAACAAAGGAGGTGGGATTAATAAGTCATGGCTATAATAAATATTGTGTTAGGGATATGTTGTTGTTATATTTTACATTTAGAAATGATAAAGATTTTATTTGGAGTGAGAAATTAATATTTCCTCAACAGTAGTAAATATCGCTATGGGTCATCAGTAATGGCATTTATGGGACCGATAAGAACAAATGGAGCAAAATGAGAACATGAGGCAATACGCATGTCACACACAACAGCGCACGCGCAGTCTGTCAGGCCACCACACCCATCACATGCTTCTTCTAGATGATAATTTGGAAAATATGGAGATCATAATTGTGTTTTAAAATGAAAAATATATCTAATTCTATCACAACTGGAAAACATAACCTCTCAGTGAAATATTGTGTGGTGGACATAATCCCTGCTACTTTCATTACGGCAATATGATCCTTCCAATAAAAATCATCACAAGCAGCTGAAATTTGACATCGTTGATTTCGAAGTTAAATATAATGAATTAAATTGTTAAATTGTTTTGTAATAATGATAATGTCGAAGTTGCCATAAAAAAACACATAAATAAATATCTTATTTAATGGCTTCCTCTGGAAACTACAATACTATAAGTACTTACTTATTATGTGCACTGTAAGTAAGCAAAATGCTGATGAAAATGTGTAAATAAAAAAAAAAAAAAAAAAAAAAAAAAAAAAAAAAAAAAAAAAAAAAAAAAAAAAAAAAAAAAAAATAGAGAGAGAGAGAAAAGAAAAAAGAAAAAGTATTTATCAGTTATAAAATATTAAACAAGTCCAAGATGGCGAGGCATATCACCGTGCCGTTACTAAATATAGCAACCACAATTTTGTTTTCGGTAAGATGATGTCTTACCTGGGGATTCAGAGAAAGGGTGTATGTCCGCGACGGTTGAAAATCACAGAAGCAGTGAGACACAGAAAACGAATGCGCATGCGTTTCTGCCACATCACCCCTCCCATTTTTTTATCGTAGTAGCCAACATTAGTAAATTAAAAGAAATGCATATGTGTAACTTAACCTAATAACTTATTTTACATCACAAAAGATTTTTTATTCCATGTAGCTGATAAGTTTAATTTCTAAACGTAAATTACAGCAATAGGAATAATATCTGGGCTCAGTTATAATCTTTCAACGATTCATTGACAAACTGGTTACAAAAAATAACAATTTTCTCTTTTTCATTGATCAAAGTCCTTTGGAAATACTTTAGTTGAAATTATTTTCTGTTATAATGTACAACTATACCAGTTGTGAGAGACTTATATAGATAGATGGTAGAAGGCGCAACATAGCGAGGGAGGGATGCGGTCCGCCTCAGGCCCTGCTTAAAACATAGTTTCCAAAATGTTGGTGTTCCTTTAGGCCCAGTAATCCGCCATAAAGGTTCACAACTTACTGAACAACGACGTTCAACCAACAAACTAAGAAAACTGTGCCAAAAGACAAAAAATGATCAAAACCTGAGACAGTCACGTAAACTTGAATATTTAGACAGCAGACACAAATAACCAATCTATGATAAAAAATTAAATTGGGAATCACATATCTCCACATTTAAAATAAATGCTGCAAAAAAACTAAATATACTAACATTTCTTAGCGGAACTTCTTGAGGTGCAGACAGACATACGATGTTAAAATTATATAACTCCTTGATATGCTCCAAGCTCGATTATAGCTCTTTCATTTATGGATCCGCTCGATATCCAATACTCACTAAGCTAGACTCAATCCACAATACTGGAATCCGGATTGCAACCGGCGCTTTTAGAACTAGCCCGATCCTCAGCATATGTTCTGAGGCTGCTTTTCCCCCACTTTCATTCAGAAGACAAAAACTAGCAATAAATTATATCTCTAAACTATACTCACAGATCCAACACCCAACGTACAAATACATATTTAAACCAAAATTTCATGAAGTCTTTCAGAACAATTCCAAGTCAACTCTTCCATTAGTTGAAAGAATCTATTCAGCAACAGTAGCTCTAAAAGAAATAACTTTACATATAGAAGAAAACGAAAACCCTCCCTGGACGCACAAACCTCCAAAAACAATGCTCAACCTTACTAAATTATCCAAAAACAATACCCCTCCGATCGACTTCCAAACCAGACTCTCCTATATGCTCCAAAACGTTCAAGATCCTTTTGTGATCTACACTGATGGATCCAGATCGGACTATGCAACAGCTTCTTCTTTCGTCACCCTTAATTCAACGTACAAATTTAAATTGCACAAACTATGTAATATATATATACAGCCGAACTACATGCAATATCCTCAGCTCTCCACTTTTCTATGTCAATTAATCAAAAAACAATAATAATCATAACCGATTCATTGAGTTCACTAAAAGGCCTAAATAACATGTACTCATTTCATCCTACTATACAGAAAATCCATAGATACCTAAATATGTTACATAACTTAGACAAAACAGTTTACTTTATTTGGGTACCGAGCCACGTGGTAATTGTGGGCAACGAGCTCGCTGATATAGCTGCTAAAGAAGCCTCTGCACTACCAGGCAGAGGAACTGCCATCTTGACTCCACAAGATATTAGCTCTCCTGTAAAAAATGAAGTTCATGATAGGTGGCAGTCCATGTGGAACGAGAGCCCACCTAGTAAACTAAAAACCATAAAAAAAATCAGTCAAACCATGGACTACATCCGTTCGATCAAATCGTAGAGAGGAAGTAGTCTTGTGCTGGCTAAGGATAGGTAACACAAACCTTACACACTCCCATCTAATAAACAAGCAGCCACCGCCAAAATGCCGATACTGCGGTGAGATAATCACTGTTAGTCATATATTCCAAGAATGTCCATACTATATAATGCAACTAAAAAATCTAGGACTTACACCCGGCATTATTCAAATTCTTGGAGATAATGAAAAAAATATAAAAACTCTGTTCACCTTTTTAAAAGCACAAAATTTACTTAATCAAATATAGACCCACCAAAAAAAAAAAAAAGAAGAATTTAAATGAAAAAAAAAGAAAAGAGAAATAATAAAATAAATAGCTAAAAGTTTATAAAAATCCGCAGGAGTTTATGACCTTTGCAGTTTTACGCCTATAAACAATAACAAACAACAACAACCAATCTATGATAAAAAGTTCGAAAAAATTTCATTGAAAGACGTTTTACAAAAGAGAACAACCTCTGGGAATGGCTTTATAAGAAATCTGCTGATAAGATAGCAACAAAAGAAACATTAATGACAGTACTTACCAAAAGTCATAACCATACAACAGATTTCAAAGAAACGTTTGAATATTTATTTGATACCCTCATGGAACAAGACGAACAAACTACGGATACCAAAGAACAAATAGAAATTAGAAAGAATCTAAACGTAATACCACAGACAGACAACGACAATATCCTTGAAAAAAATAAGATTTTACATACCATCCAATAATTAAACAAGAAAAAGGCACCAGGACATGACAAAATCACGACAAGCATATTGTAGTGTGTATCAGAGTCATACCCAAACTTAGTATCTTACATTTATCAAATATGGCTAAAGGGAGAAATCCCTAGACAATAGAAAAAAAGGATTATTACGACTCATTCCAAAACGAGACTCAATTAAACATAGACCCATAACGATTCTACCTATAATGTCAAAAGTTTTGGACAGGCTGTTGAACAATCGGCTAATACATTTTTTGCTAGATACGGATGTACTGAACAAAAATCAATACGGATTTATACCTCAAAAAAGAACTACAGATACTCTGTATTAGCGCTATGTCATATATACAATAAGGTTATTTATATAGTCTGTACAAGTCTTTGCATGGTGTGTGTTTAGTTGAATTTTTTATTTTTTATTTCAAAACCCCGACTTATGAAATATATACAGTGGTACTTTCAAATAATGGGTTCTCTAGATATTGAAGTGAGTCGAAAAACTCTGTTAATAAACTCTGGTACTGTAGGTAGATTAAATATTTGATGAAGCTCTGGTGGTTTCTTGTTCCGTAGCATCGTTGTTCTTACTATTGTTCGCAATATGGTGTCTTAAACACCCTGTAGCTGACGTTTTGCGCCATCTGAGAGGCGAGTGAACAACGGTGCGCCGTAAAGAAGTGCTGGGCGGATAATTGATTTGTAGATGACAATTCTCAGTCGGAGAGGAAGTGCCGGGGAGGTGAGGAGGTAGTGCAGTTTTCTCACCACCCTGGCCTTGTTATAACAGTGGGTCGAGAAGGTGAGGTGGCGGTCCAGCTGAACCCCTAAATATACTAGTTTTCTGGAGGGAGCTAGTTTTATGCCAGCCACGTAGAGCTCTTTCGGTAGTGATGTTCTTTTCTTCGCTTGATGCGAGAACACTACGCAGTCCGTTTTTGCTGGGTTTACTTTGATATTAAGTAAATCCAGCCGTTGAACAATCTCTTTACATGTAGCTTTGGCTTGACGTAGTGCTTTTGTGGTATTGAGGCTACTGCTGTAGATGGCTATGTCGTCGGCATAGGCTGATACAGATGATCTAATAAATTTTTGCCAACTATTTCAGCAGTGTAGATGGAAAATAGTGGGGGACACCACAGGTGAGGGAAACGATGCGGGAATGTTCCTCACGAACCTTTACACAGAGACTCCTGCAACTCACGAAAGAAACTATTGTGTTATAGAGCTACTCTGGACAATCGAGGTCTATGAGTTAACGACATAGGATGTCGTGAGACACATAGTCGAATGCTTTTGAGCAGTTAATTGAGATCATGGCCGTCGCCGTATTCTTGTTGAAGTTTTTATTTGCCTCAATCTGTAGCTTCATCAGATTGTGTTCTGTACTGAGGTGAGCTTGAAATCCTGTTTGTTCATACGGGACAGCTGAATGTTCGTCGCGGAAATCTTTGAGATGATTAAGAATGATTTCCTCATAGATTTTTGTGAGATGCGTTAGCAAGCTGAAAGGCCTGTATTGTTCAGGATTATCTCCATTACGACTCGGCTTGAGTAGTGGGAACAGTATGGCGTGTTTCCATTGGGCGGGGAAGTATCTCAGCCTCAAGCACGAGTTGTAAAGGTTCGTGAGGTGTGCGATACCTCTTCGAGGCAGCTGGTTTAGCAGGACGGTCTGCACTCCATCGCGGCTGGGTGCCCTGTTTCCATGTGATCGTCTCAGGATGACTTTGAGTCGTTTTGGGCTGACAAACATGAAATTGTCAGCTGAAGTACTTTTATGATAATCCAAATTATCATTAATTGGAAAGTTGTTTATAAGTCAGTGTCTTGTGTGAGTTTGTTAATTTCTCTGACATAGGAGGGGCATTGTCTGTCTAGTGCTGAGTGTTGGTCGTTAATTTTAGTATACAGGTAGTGGTTCCTTGACAATTCTCCTTGGTGTGGTGAAACCTGCCGCATTTTGTACATCGCCGCACGCGAAAATAATCGTTTGCCTAATGCTTCTTGAAACCTACGCTTATTTTTTTGTAAATAAGCTTCCTCCTGGTGACAGCATTAGTTTCAATCACGGCATCTAATTTACCACTTCTTCTATTTTTCAAAATAATGATTGGTCTGATGGAGTTTTGTTCCATTTCTAGAATGGAATTCTGGTTAATTAGGTAATCAACGATATTATCAAGTGTGAATTCTTCATCGATAGCTCTAAATATTATTCTCGGTTCAAAATTTCGTAGAAGGAAGGTTGTATGTTGGCTTCAATACTTGCTACTTGACTTAGCATTTGACATCATTCATCCGAAGTTCTATGAACATTCTCTTGGATTACTTCAATTGCATTAGGCAATTTATACAGGGTGTCCCGAATTTAAATGGTAAAACTTCAGGAACTTATAAGGGACCGAAAAACTAAGTCAAAAAGTCCTTTACAAATTAACTCGTTTTTGCTTAGTTTTAGAGAAAATCGCAAAAAAGAAACAAAACAAGTTTTCATTTTTATACTTATTTATCGAGTTAGCCAAGATGGCCGCATCTATATTGCACGCCCATTAAGCGCTCTGTAAATGTGACTTTTTCTGTAGTGAAATAGCTAAAGTTTTGTTCCGCATTTTTACCATATAGTGACAGTATAAACTATAGAATATTTTTCAGTTGCTGACAGTGAGGTGAGTGGAAACATTGATTAACAGTGAACAATAAACATTAGGGGAAGCAGTTCAGCTGCCTAGCCGTAATCCTAACGGATAGCTGGTATACATCGCTTATCTATCACGGTCAAGGTTGGTTAGGCTTTAGCTTTTTTTTTTTCTTCTTATATATTATGTTTTTTTTTTCAACAGTAGAAATTGTTAATAATTATTTAAATAACCTATTTATATAAGTAATCATTTTTCATTGTGTTATTATTTTTGTAGTTACTATTTTTATTTTAATTGAAGTTTTATAGTTTTTTTTTGTTTTTTTTAATACAATTATGATGGACGTTGTCACATCAGGGGACGAATCAGAGGAAGATGCCCTCTATTCGGAAATCAGTGAAACTGATTCCCAGTCAAAAAGAACATTACAAAAACGACAAAGAAACACCGCCCCAGGATCAGCGGGCAATTCTCCAAATAAAAAAAAAAAAATAAAACAGCTAAATTTAAAAAACCACTCACCAATGAAACACATCAAACTCGCAGTAAAACTACTGCAGCTAAAACAATTCAGCCAATTCAACCAGCTAACTCAACCATCAATACCTCTACACCCTCAACCAGCGCAAACAATAATTTGAATCCTCAGCAGACTTCTGAATCTGACCCGCCATCAATTTATGTTAATAAGATCGACAATTTTATTTCATTTTGCATTGAGATTTCAGATTTGATTGGAGAAACTAACTTCCAATGTTTTTCCCGAATCAAGGATATCAAAATTAAAACAACGTCGAAAGACAGTTATAAAAAGATGATAAATCACTTAAGCAGTAAAAATTATGATTTTCACTGCTACCAGCTTAAAGAAGACAAATCGTATAGAGTAGTATTGCGGGGTCTCCACTCTACAACTCCAACCAGAGCTAAAAAAGACGGCTTAGAAGCAATTGGCCATAATGTCAGGCATATATCTAATGTGCTTCACCCTACTGAAAAATATCCGTTGCCACTGTTCTTTGTGGACTTGGAGCCAGCTAGCAACAATAAAGACATTTTCGAGGTCACTAGACTTGTATATTCTACCATCAAATTTGAAGAACCGAAAAGGAAAACAACAATAGTCCAGTGCACAAGGTGTCAAGGATTAGGGCACACTAAAACTTACTGCCACCACCAGGCAAGATGTGTGAAATGTGCTGGATCACATGCAACTGAAACTTGCCAGCAATCACGTGACACACCTGCTAAATGCGTTCTTTGTGGAGAGGGTCATCCTGCAAACTACAGAGGCTGCATAGTTTACAAAAGTATGCAAAATCAAAGAAGATCAAACATATCCTCAGTTAAACCAAATCCAAACATCCAAGCACCTGATGTTGATAACACTGCAGTATTTCCAGACATACCAGAAAATCAAGATCGAAGAACAGAGCAACAGCCATCAACCTCAGCACCACCTTCTCATCCACCACGACAACAAGCTGCTTATTCTGACAAGATGAAACAACAACCTAGACGTCAGGCGCCTCAAACTTCCCAATCCCAGCATCAGACATCCAATTCTCATCCTCAACCCTCTCAACAAAATATCCCTTCACATAACTTACCTTTGAAGGTAAAATTACCACCACAAAAACAACATCCAATTCCTACTCCTGTCTATATCAACTCCTCACTCCAAGCACTATTGCAAGTTGATTCCTTTCCACGTACTCAACAAAGAGTACCACTCCCAAATAATTCACTTTCTGAGACCAACAATGTATCCCAAGCATCCAATTCATGTATCCTTCCCTACCAAAATCCTACCGATATCAACGCTATCTTTTCCTCATTCCTCTCAGAACTAAGAGATACCATAAAACCGCTCATTACCCTCCTCACAAGAGTCCTTTCAGAAATCCCGTTTAAACGTCGCAAGATGAGTGTTAAGCCTCTTGCTATCGTTTTATGGAACGCAAACGGACTGAAAAACCACCGAGACGAACTCGACATATTTCTCCACGACAATAAAATAGATATTGCCCTACTGACTGAAACACACTTTACCCAAAAGATGCATTTTTACATACGTGACTACATAACTTACAGATCTGATCACCCAGACAACACCTCCCATGGCGGATCTTGTATCCTTATCCATAGATCTATACCACATTCTCTTGTCCCTTCTACTCCAACTGACACCATTCAATCCACCTCAGTAACCATTTCCACCCGTCCTTTCCATATAACATTTTCAGCTGTATACTGCCCTCCTGGTAATTCCCTTTCTCATAACCTCCTTGATTCCTTATTCCGATCCCTCGGACCGCGTTTTATTGCTGGAGGAGACTACAACGCCAAACACCAGCGGTTGTCGAACATCCAACTCCCGTGGCAGCATCTTATCCCGCATTACAACATCCAACTGTCATTCTGTCCTCTCACCCTTAAATCCTACTTATTGGCCTACATCCCTCAAAAAACGTCCCGATATCCTCGATATCTTCATTTCTTCCCAAATTTCCACCTCTCAGACCATCATCAAATCTCTGGACGACCTTTCCTCAGATCACAGCCCTGTTCTGCTTCTCTTGCATTCAAATTCCGTTCCTAAACCCTCCCTTCCTAGACTGATTACAGGACGTGTAGATTGGGACAAATTTCGAACTGATCTTGAAAATAAACTGGACCTGAAAATTCCCCTTAAAACAAAACAAGACATCAACTTTGCAATTGACAAACTAACATCATCAATACAAACTAGTATTACTAAAAATACAGCATCCCAAAAAATTCATGATACTCAACAGAATAACTTGCCACAGCATATTCGGTCCTTATTAATTGAAAAACGCAGAGCAAGAGCAAAGTGGCACCGGACTAGATACCCGTCAGATAAAAACAATTACAACAACTTAACTAACAAACTTAAGACAGAAATAAGAAAATTCAAAATTCAAAGCCTACATGACAATACCAAAAGTCTAAATACTTCTGACAAGTCATTATGGATGACTACTAAAAAAAACTCCTTAATTATAAAAACTTTAATCACCCTCTCCTTACAGATTCTCAAACCTGGACAAGATCTGACGAAGAAAAATCCCAAATCTTCGGTCTACACCTCTTTAAATCATTTAATCCTCATCCTGACATCATCAACCCTACCCACCTTGAATGTATTGAAGCAGAATTAAATATTCCACTCCAAATGTCTCCACCTCCTAAAGCATTTCATCCTTCCGAAGTATCAAACTTAATCCACAGATTACCTTCAAACAAAGCCCCTGGAAATGACATAATTACAGCCCACATCCTAAAACTTCTTCCTCGGAAAGCGATTCTACTCCTAACCTATATATATAATGCTGTCCTCCGCACCACATATTTCCCTGATCCTTGGAAATTCTCAATAGTAAAGATGATACCTAAGCCCAAAAAAAAACAACCTGAGCTTCCATCCTCATATCGTCCAATATCACTCTTGCCCATTATGGGCAAAATCCTGGAAAAACTCATCCTGAAACGCCTGTATCCTTTCCTAGAATCCAATCATATCATCCCGGATCACCAGTTTGGTTTCCGAACGTCACACTCCACTATCCAGCAATGCCATCGTGTGGTGGACTTAGTCTCATCAGCATTGGAGCGCTGCACTGGAATGTACTGCACTGGAGCCTTTCTCGACGTAGAACAAGCTTTTGACCGAGTCTGGCACCAGGGACTGCTTTACAAACTTCGAGTATTCCTGCCTCCTACGTACTTCCTTATAATCCGCTCCTATGTCAGTAATAGAACCTATAAAGTCAATCATAATTTATCCTATTCTTCCCTATTTATCCAATCTGCCGGTGTTCCTAAGGAAGTATCCTAGGTCCTATCCTCTACACGGTCTATACAGGTGACATCCCTACACATCCTAGTACTGTCCTCAGTACGTATGCTGATGACACATGTGTGTTATCAATAAATAATGATCCCTTCATAGCATCCCAAACACTCCAATCTCATATTATAAACCTTCAAGAATGGTGTCAGAATTGGAGAATTAAAATAAATCTCACCAAATAACCTTTACCCTTCGTCGTAAACCAACGACTTCCTGTCCAACAGTATCCTTTAATAACATTCCACTGATCCCTGTTGAACAGATCCGCTACCTAGAGCTCCAACTAGACAAACGTTTAACTTGGAATCCACACACAAGACTAAAAAGACAGGAAACTGCTCGTCGTTTTCGACTTCTTCAACATTTACTAGACAAACGTTCAAAACTTCCGATATTCTACAAAAGACTCATTTACATGACAGTTATCAGACCTATTTGGACATATGGAATTGAGCTTTGGGGCTCCACCAAACCATCTAACTCATCTCGTATCCAATCCTTGCAATCCAAAATCCTGCGAAAAATCCTTAATGCTCCCTACTTTGTCACAAATAAACTTATCCATAAAGACCTCAATGTTCCATATGTTGCTGATTTAGCCCAAACCAGATACCTATCCTTTAACTCCGTAACCATTCAAATCCACTAGTCTCTCAACTTGCTTCCCATTCTATTCCTGACAACCCTCCGAGGTGTCTGAAAAGAAGATGGCCCCGGGACCTTCTCAAATAGAACTTTTATTGAAGTGCTACCAATGGGTAGTTGCTTCACAAGCATTGTCATTTTATTATTTTTGTCATTATCACATTTACTAGATGTATGTTTTTATGTACAGTTGTAAATTTCAATAAATAGATATATAAAAAAAAATACTTATTTATTTACATTTATATTTATGTTATGTTCTTTTTAATGTAAATATTGCTCAAAATGTTGTCCTCTTGCACCAATGCAAGCATTACATCTAGCACTCACTTGATAAATTGCAGCTAAACATTGCTCTGATGATATTTGGTGCACTGCATCTATGATTCGGTCTCTTAATTGCTCTCTTGAGTTGATTGATACCGAATAAACTTTCTGCTTCAAGGTTCCCCATACCAAGAAATCCATGGGTGTCATATCAGGTGATCTGGGTGGCCAAGGTACTACTCCTCCACGTCCAATCCATCATTGTGGATAATTTATATCCAGCCAAGCTCGAGCAACTCTGCTATAATGAGCTGGACATCCATCGAGTTGGAACCACATTTCAATCCGCTACTGTAAGGGAATTTCATCTAAATAATTAGAAAAGTGGTTCTCCAAAAAATGTGTAAATGTGATGGTAATCTTCCAGGTAAAAAATATGGTCCCACCAGTAATCCGTTCCAAATTCCAAGCCAAACGTTAATAGCAAATCATGCTGAAACCTATTCTCTCTAATAGCTCCGGGATTTTTAAGAGCCCATACATGATAATTTCTTTTATTAACAGTTCCTCCTCTTGTAGCTTCATCGGTCCATATAATTTTTAATGGAAATAAATTATCATCGCGAATTTCGTCAAGAAACCAGTTACTAAAATTCAATCTCTTTACATAATCTTGAGGTAATAAATTCTGAACATTTTAAAGATGGTATGGGTAGCGATTATCTCCTTTCAAAGTTTGCCAGATTGCTTGTCGCGATACTGCTAATGCAGCAGATGTTCTTCGGATGCTAGTAGAGAGGCAAAATCCTGGAAAAACTCATCCTGAAACGCCTGTATCCTTTCCTAGAATCCAATCATATCATCCCGGATCACCAGTTTGGTTTCCGAACGTCACACTCCACTATCCAGCAATGCCATCGTGTGGTGGACTTAGTCTCATCAGCATTGGAGCGCTGCACTGGAATGTACTGCACTGGAGCCTTTCTCGACGTAGAACAAGCTTTTGACCGAGTCTGGCACCAGGGACTGCTTTACAAACTTCGAGTATTCCTGCCTCCTACGTACTTCCTTATAATCCGCTCCTATGTCAGTAATAGAACCTATAAAGTCAATCATAATTTATCCTATTCTTCCCTATTTATCCAATCTGCCGGTGTTCCTTAAGGAAGTATCCTAGGTCCTATCCTCTACACGGTCTATACAGGTGACATCCCTACACATCCTAGTACTGTCCTCAGTACGTATGCTGATGACACATGTGTGTTATCAATAAATAATGATCCCTTCATAGCATCCCAAACACTCCAATCTCATATTATAAACCTTCAAGAATGGTGTCAGAATTGGAGAATTAAAATAAATCTCACCAAATAACCTTTACCCTTCGTCGTAAACCAACGACTTCCTGTCCAACAGTATCCTTTTATAACATTCCACTGATCCCTGTTGAACAGATCCGCTACCTAGAGCTCCAACTAGACAAACGTTTAACTTGGAATCCACACACAAGACTAAAAAGACAGGAAACTGCTCGTCGTTTTCGACTTCTTCAACATTTACTAGACAAACGTTCAAAACTTCCGATATTCTACAAAAGACTCATTTACATGACAGTTATCAGACCTATTTGGACATATGGAATTGAGCTTTGGGGCTCCACCAAACCATCTAACTCATCTCGTATCCAATCCTTGCAATCCAAAATCCTGCGAAAAATCCTTAATGCTCCCTACTTTGTCACAAATAAACTTATCCATAAAGACCTCAATGTTCCATATGTTGCTGATTTAGCCCAAACCAGATACCTATCCTTTAACTCCGTAACCATTCAAATCCACTAGTCTCTCAACTTGCTTCCCATTCTATTCCTGACAACCCTCCGAGGTGTCTGAAAAGAAGATGGCCCCGGGACCTTCTCAAATAGAACTTTTATTGAAGTGCTACCAATGGGTAGTTGCTTCACAAGCATTGTCATTTTATTATTTTTGTCATTATCACATTTACTAGATGTATGTTTTTATGTACAGTTGTAAATTTCAATAAATAGATATATAAAAAAAAATACTTATTTATTTACATTTATATTTATGTTATGTTCTTTTTAATGTAAATATTGCTCAAAATGTTGTCCTCTTGCACCAATGCAAGCATTACATCTAGCACTCACTTGATAAATTGCAGCTAAACATTGCTCTGATGATATTTGGTGCACTGCATCTATGATTCGGTCTCTTAATTGCTCTCTTGAGTTGATTGATACCGAATAAACTTTCTGCTTCAAGGTTCCCCATACCAAGAAATCCATGGGTGTCATATCAGGTGATCTGGGTGGCCAAGGTACTACTCCTCCACGTCCAATCCATCATTGTGGATAATTTATATCCAGCCAAGCTCGAGCAACTCTGCTATAATGAGCTGGACATCCATCGAGTTGGAACCACATTTCAATCCGCTACTGTAAGGGAATTTCATCTAAATAATTAGAAAAGTGGTTCTCCAAAAAATGTGTAAATGTGATGGTAATCTTCCAGGTAAAAAATATGGTCCCACCAGTAATCCGTTCCAAATTCCAAGCCAAACGTTAATAGCAAATCATGCTGAAACCTATTCTCTCTAATAGCTCCGGGATTTTTAAGAGCCCATACATGATAATTTCTTTTATTAACAGTTCCTCCTCTTGTAGCTTCATCGGTCCATATAATTTTTAATGGAAATAAATTATCATCGCGAATTTCGTCAAGAAACCAGTTACTAAAATTCAATCTCTTTACATAATCTTGAGGTAATAAATTCTGAACATTTTAAAGATGGTATGGGTAGCGATTATCTCCTTTCAAAGTTTGCCAGATTGCTTGTCGCGATACTGCTAATGCAGCAGATGTTCTTCGGATGCTAGTCTCAGGATTGTTATCGAAGTGGCGTTGGACACAATTTCTTCTCCGATAATCTGCTTTTATTGCTGCCTGGAATTGGTCGCCTTCATTACGTATTAAGAATGAACCAGTCTCTCGTAGTCTATTAAAAGTTAACGAAAAGACTCATCGATTGGGCACTCTTCTATATGGAAATCTGCGCGCATACTCCCGCACCGCTTCTAAAGCATTACCGTTACAGAAACCATACACAAAATTCATATCAGCGTATTCAACATTAGAATATGCATGCGGCATTGTGGCTAATGCTATTCACACAAAAATATCTGAGTAACTGACTGAAGACTAATTTAGGAATTATAATCCTAGAAGAAAGCCAAAATGTAAACAAATAAATGAATTTAAAGGATAACATTAAGTGTTTACATATCTCACTGTCTAGCCTGACGAACTTTGAAAGGTGGTAATCGCTACCTGTAACATTTTTGTTTTGTTTCTTCTTTTTTTTTTGCGATTTTCTCTAAAACTAAGCAAAAACGAGCAAATCTCTAAAGGACTTTTTGACTTAGTTTTTCGGTCCCCTATAAGTTCCTGAAGTTTTGCCATTTAAATTCGGAGCACCCTGTATTTAAATTCCTCAGGTAAAAACTTCCACTCTAAGATTTGATTAAGAAGTTTAAGAGCACCACTTAATTGGAGTCCGCTGGTTGCCATCCTAAATGTATTTGACTAATTAATGTATTAATGCTTAACGTTTCTTGTTGAATGCTGAATGTTTTTCATAAATAAATATTCACAATTCTACAAAATTAGCAGTTCAGCAAAACAGTGAAAAAAATCGGAGTGTGACTATGTCATGGGCACGGCCATGTGTTGTACGTGAATACGTTTTTGTAACGGGTTATGTTTTATGAATAAAATATTTTTATTTATGTAGTATAAATGCAAGGAAACAAATAATAATTGTGTTACAAACATCGAGATTTCTGATCAAAACAGCTATTACCTAACGTTGTTGGAGAAGTCTCATTATATGACTAATTGAACTCACCGAGGATGAAGTCTGGCATTGAGCGGTTTTGTGACTCATCAACATTAAAGTCTCCTACTGTCAAAACCGGTGTAGTAAGATCAGGCTCGTAATCGGTTATAATTTTAGCGATGTTTTTGGAATATTTAAAGAATGACCGTAATATAAACAGTTTAATTTCTGCTAACGCTATGCCCGGGTGGATATACACACATCCGAGTACGAATTTGAAGATGCCATTGGCCGTTACGTTTACTTGACAGACATCACCGGTGTTACATCATTCATTTCCTAATAAATTTCCAAAAAGTCAATGTTAAATCTATAACAATCAGTATGGTAAAGCTAATGAAGTTGCGATATATGGCGACTCCACCGGCTCTGCGACTTGATAATGATGATACCGCTACCGATGATGTAGTTGCAATTTGTCTGTTCTTAGCGGTATGACAGTATAATCTCAGTTTAAAGCTAGGGATATTCACTAGCATGGAATTTTCCATCAAGGTTTCGCTGATTGTCAAATAATCAGATCGGTTGCTGATTGTATCAGTAGAGATATCTTTTGAGGGCGCGACAAAGCTTTAATTGCAGTAATAATTATAAAACAATTGTTGATCAGGAACACTATCACAAAATGTTTAATAATATATTTTTATTCTAACACCTTATTATATTCACTGTCACTACTTTAAACGAAGGTTTTATGTACAATCGGTAGATTTTGACGACAGCTGACGATTAAAACTTAAACGAATATCGTAGCTTTTCCGACTCAAAAATTATACATATTGCTAATCTCGATACGCAGCAAAACAACTCAAAATGTACTGTTTAACTCGGTGATATGATGTTTAATTTCGAGTCATTGAGGGAGTTCGGCTATGGCCGGGGACTACGCAGGATCGGCTCTACGTCAGTCATTTGCTTGATGGGGTTATTTGCTACATATGAAGACCAAATTTGGCACAGTCCTATTACTGAAGGTTGAGTTGAAGCATCGAAGTTTGGTGGATATAGATCAAGGATCATTGCAGATAATTTGATGGGAACGAAGCGGTGAGTTTAATTGCCAGAGCCGTTATCTATTTTAGTTTGGGAGCTACAGAGAAGGTGAATGTTGCATGGAGATGAGTATAGCAAATTTTTGTTCCGGGTGCTTCCCATCATCAGCATCAAGGGTATGCGTTTCTGCTATGGGGAGATTTTTCGCAAAATGGCCACCAATATCCGGTTTGTTAAAGGTTTTTTTAAAAAACATTTGTATTACTTTCTTTTGTACACCAACTTGGTTAGGTAGAATATATTTAAAAATGATAAATAGTACAATTTATCATATTTAAAAATGTAGAACAAGGGAATATCATAATTTTATCTCTGAAACATCTCGTTCCAGCAAATATTACTAAAGGACAACAAATGATTAGAACAGGATTTTTACAACTGGTCGATAAACCACATTTGCAAAATTTAGAACATGAGATAGAGTTTAATGTCCATGGACACTTCTTTTGAAACCCGCAACTCTTGCTTGCATAGGTGTGGAATGTTTTCTGATAGGCTTTGTTCAGTAAAATTTGGCATCCACCATGATTCACATTCTTCATACATATAGTAAGAATGGAATAGAATAGAATAGAATAGAAAGAAAACTTTATTCTGGGACAATGTCCCTTAAGAATAACATTAAATAACATAAAGTATGATCATAACTGGCCGAGAGGCTGTTAAAAATAAAATAACATAGATAAACTGAATACAAATATGTATGAAAAAAAGATACAAAGAAAAACTAGAAAAGGAAAAAACTTTAAATAAAAAGAGGGTGAAAAAAATAGAGGTTCATATTGTAAATAAAATTGCAAAAGAGAAAAAAAAAAAAAAAAAAAAAAAAAAAAAAAACAGAAGAAAAATAAAAGATAGAAAATCAAAAATTATCATTACAAACAATCAAAACATCATAATCAAATTATTATTTATGCTTATGTTTTATGTCCCACGGTCTTAGTAATTAAATTAGACGATTACATATATAGTACATACATCCTTACAATTAGAGAGCGTCGAGTTGGAGGGAAAGAAGATGGTGAAAGAATAGTGTTTTAAATGTTCTAAGGGAAGAAGCATTGCGGATACAGGGGGGGGGAGGGGAGGGAATTCCAAAGAGTAGAATCGGACAAGGAAGGAACGTTGGAATGCAGTACTTCTGTGGGATGGAGTATAGAGATCGGAAAGACGAGATGTTGTAAGCAGTGATTTGATAGCGGACTTGAATTTCAGGTTACTGTAAATAAAGTGAGAGTGACGGGTGTTGATAACGTGGTATAGATAGTTGCCTAGGAAGTATTTTCTGCGGAAGGAGGGGAACAGCCAATTTAACTCAGTGTATAGTCATGATATAACGAATTTTGCTCTTCCAACAGGTTGTACTACCGAGCAATTTGCAAATATGCTCTTTTTATGTCCAGAAAAACTCTCGGAAGATGCTGAAGGAATCTTTGTGGAACCTACTTTTTCATTTGGTGATACTTAGTTGCTCAAGGCTCATTCTTGTTATTACAGCCTTCGCTCAGAACTTTTGTCAAATATTCCTCAGCTTTTTGAATCATATTATGTCAGCTCTTCCTTTCCTTTACCTTGTATAAGGTATGCCCAGTCCTTTGGCTTGAGAAAGCGCAGAGTGTTTTGTTCCAAATTTACTCGTCATATCACACCCAGTCAGTGAGCATATGGCGGGCTGAATTTATATAACTTGTTTCTCCAAACCTTTCGATACTTCATGAAATGGAACAAATCTTGAGGTCTTAAATCAAAAACCATATTTGATTTAATTCATTAGAGCGGAACGTTCTGTGGAAGCATTACATTTCTTATACATACAAAAACGTCTTCAGATTGTGTTGTTAGGATATTTTCTTCGTTCATAGTGTTGATACCATAATTGATGTGAATAAATAACCATTTATCAGCGTGTTCAAGAGAAAATTTCAACGCACTTTATTCCATGATTTGTTTCCAATAATTTTAACCGAACTCAATTCTCCCTCAAATAGTGCTAATAGGGTGGGTATAGTTTTTGACTCCTTTGTGGACAACAGCATCAAAGCAGGTGAGATACTATATATAAAGACAATAAGGGGGATTATATGGTAAAGACAATTGCTCTGTAGAACGCATTTTGGACATCTAACGATAACAAAACACAACTACGATTATAATTTTCTAAAGAAACTGTCTATATTACTGGTGTTATTGGCAAAGAGGCACTGAAAATTATAGGAAACAATGTAACAGATAAAGTACATGAAATCTTCTCTTGAACAAGCTGATGAACGATTATTTATGGACAATAATCATGGCATTAACATTAGGAACGAAGAAAATATCCAAATAGCATCATCTGGCATAGACGTATTTGTATACGTTCTGTATTGCTTCCACAAAGTAATACATAGTACTCTAATGGATTAAATCAATTACGGATTCTTCCCAGTTTTGGGACTGGGGAAACCTGAAGATTTGTTCCATTTCATGACGTATCGAAAGGTTTGGAGAAACAAGTTATATAAATTCAGCCCGCCATATGCTCACTGACTGGGTGTGATATGACGAGTAAATTTGGAACAAAACACTCTGCGCTTTCTCAAGCCAAAGGACTGCGCATACTTTATACAAGGTAAAGGAAAGGAAGAGCTGACAGTATGATTCAAAAAGCTGAGGAATACTTGGCAAAAGTACTGAGCGAAGGCTGTAATAACAAGAATGAGCTTCGAGCAACTAAGTATCACCAAATGAAAAAGTAGATTCCATAAAGATTCCTTCAGCATCTTCGGAGAGTTTTTCTTGACATAAAAAGAGCATATTTACAAATTGCTCTGTAGTACAACCTGTTGGAAGAGCAAAATTCGTTATATCATGACCATTCTTACTATATGTATGAAGAATGTGAATCGTGGTGGATGCCAAATTTTATTGAACACAGCCTATCAGAAAACTTCCCACACCTATACAAGCAAGGGTTGCGGGTTTCAAAAGAAGTGTCCATGGACATTAAACTCTATCTCATGTTCTAAATTTTGTAAATGTGGTTTATCGACCAGATGTAAAAATCCTGTTCAAATCATTTGTTGTTCTTTAGTAATATTTGCTGGAACGAGATGTTTCAGAGATAAAATTATGATATTCTTATGTTCTACATTTTAAAAATTATAAATTGTACTGTTTATCATTTTTAAATATGTACTACCTAACCAAGTTGGGAGTACACAAGAAAGTAAAAAAAAAAAAAATTCTAAAATACCTTTATTCAATGTAAGAAAGTGTTTCTAGCAACTTTTATCCTTTGAAATTATTTGATAGAGCGACTAGTTTAAGAGATACATGGATTTTCCTGATGTCATTTTGGCGGATATTAGCGTCAATATCTAGAAAATCTCTTTTTTTCTCTTCACCTCTTCATTGTCCCATTTAATCCTACCCATCATTCCCGTGGGTCCGACACTTGGTTGGACCTTCATATCATTTTTCGTACTACCAACCTCCTGTCTATCCTCGAAATCCATGCCCCTCTTAAAACCTGTACCTTTCGTCGCCGCCAACCTGCTCCGTAGATGAACCCAGAAATAAAAGACTTGCAAAGAAGACGTGAGGCTGCCCGAAGACGCTTCAGACGCACCCGGCTCGATGTTGACTGCCCAGCTTTTAATGTTCTCCGTTATTTAACCCAAGCTACCATCCGGCAAACGAAATCCAATTACTACCACGAAGCCATTTCATCCGCACCCGATCCCAAATCCAAATAACAGCTCCTCCGCAAACTTTCCCTTGTCCAAAATAGACCTAGTCTCTCTCCCTTAGGAGTCTGTCCTGTCTCTCCTGATGAGTTAATTTTTTATTTCGTCACCTACCCTACATCCACTCCTCTATCCTCGCAGTTACCTATCTTTTCACCTGTATTTAAGGTCAATCATTTTTATTTTTCTTATATCTCCCCAACCGAGTTCATTTCCTCCATAATGAAATGTCACACTAGTGCAACCGGTTTAGATGGTATTCCTCCTCTACATATATAATTTTCCCCTTCAGAATTTTTTATTTCCCACCTAAATAACTTAAAAGGCCCTAATTTATCCAATACTCAAAAACCCAAATCTAATTTATTTGATCCGTTCCAATCTGGTTTCCGCCCCGGGTACTCCACTCAATCCGCTCTTACCAAATTAATCTGACATCCAGGCTGCGATGGATAAACAAGGATTAACCATCCTAATACTCCTAGACTTTTCCAAAGCTTTCGATTCCTTAGACCACACCATCCTCTTTTCCAAACTAAAATCCCTAAACTTCTCCAATGGTGCTCTCCTCTGGTTTCATTCATTCCTTTCCCACCGTACTCAATCAGTTACCATTCCCAACCAAGGTCATCCTCATTCCTTACTTTGCGAGCAGGTGTAGCTCAGGGATCGAGTATTTCCCCTCTCCTTTTTAATTCCTATATTAATGATCTTTCAAACTCCATTCACAATTGTTCCTACCACCTCTACGCCGATGATTCCCAAATTTACTTTTCCTTTCCTCCATCTGAGTTACCAACTGCATTTTCCAAAATTCAGGAATACCTAGGTGAAATCTGTGCCTGGGCAAGCCTGAATAAATTAACGTTAAACGCAACTAAAACTCAAGCTATTGCAATAGGATCCCATTCCCTCCTTCGATTGAACTTCCCTACTTTATACCTAAATGGACACCCTATGTCATTCCACTCCTCTGTTAAAAACGATCAATTGGCATCCTGAAATTATTTCACCGTTCCCGGCATATACTTCCTCTATCCACTCGTAAACTCATAATATCCTCCCTCATCTTCCCCCAATTTGACTAT
The DNA here is from genome assembly GCA_003667255.2 of Euschistus heros. NCBI lineage: Eukaryota > Metazoa > Arthropoda > Insecta > Hemiptera > Pentatomidae > Euschistus > Euschistus heros. The sequence continues at coordinate 6,042,744 of RCWM02000005.1, forward strand.
GGATGTGTGATTTATGGTGGGCTCTCGACGACTCTTGAGAAAAGATTAAACCGTATCATGAATTGCTTCATAAGGTTTGTCCTCGGATCCTCATAACGCTCCCACGAGATGCGTCCCATCTCTACACTGAGTTAAATTGGCTTTCCCCTTCCTTCCGTAGAGATTACTTCCTTGGTGTACCAAGCTATTAACACACACCACCCTCCTTTTATCCATAACATCCTACTTTTCAAGTCCTCAATCCAATCACTACATACAAGATCCCGTCTCTCCGATCTCTACACCACATCCTACAGAACGACTGCATTCCAACGTTCCTTTCCTGCCCGTTCCGCTATTCTTTGGAATTCTCTTCCTCCCTCCATTCGCAACGCATCTTCCATCGGAATTTTTAAAGCACACCTCTTCCACCACCTTATCTCCCTCCAGGCGGATGCTATTTAATCATATACTAGCATATTAATTTTTTTTTTGTTTTTTAAATCATTTATTGAGCAATTATTACAATCTGCCACAAATGTGGGCAATTCATAATATAGATGACCTCATGATTACATTCACAAAATATGTACAATAAGAGAAGAAAAAAAAAATATATATAAAATGAATAAAAAGAGAAAAAAAAAATTACATAGAACAAAAACGAGCTATGCTGATATACATAAACAATATGCAATATAGAATATACATACAAGTGAAGTATTTGAATAAAAAAAAATATACATATATATACACATATATATATATATATATATATATATATATATATATATATATATATATATATATATATATATATATATATACCTAAAACAAAATAATAATAATAATAAAATAAAATAAAAATAAATTGAATAAAAGTAAAAATAAAAATAAAAATAAAGCTAAATTAAATTAAAAGTTAAAACTACATTCATACTTTATTTACAATACACACTGATCCTAGGGATCTCCCAACCAACCCTAACCCTCCACTCATGGAAGAACAGGCCCGGTACAGAGAGGTCCCAGCTCTTCTCTCTCAGCTGTGTCACTGGTGTTAAAGAAAACCCAGTGGAGGCTGAGTGAGAGCGCAATGTACAGTCACTCAGGGCATGAGTGGAGAAGCTGGCCAGTGCCAAAATTCCAACATAAATACATTTTTACAATAGATCTCGGGGCCACTGCCGTTTTAATCTGCGAGGGGGGGTATCAGGGTGTGTTGAATTGGATAGTGATTGAGCCAGAGGGTTAGGATGGAAAGAAAGGTTGCGATGGAATTTTAAAAATTTAAGAGGTACGAGGTCGAAGACGTATGGTATGTTGAAATCATTGTGGAGGGTTTTATTGGATACATAGTAAGGAGCATTCACTATAGTACGGAGGACTTTGGAATTGGAAGGATTGAATGCGTTTGATATTCGACTTTTTAGCTGTGCCCCACAGTTCAAGTCCATAAGTCCAAATTGGTTTAATAATGGTTTTGTAAATGAGAACTCTATTTTCAACGGAAAGATGAGATGTTCTGTTTAATAGTCTATACAATTGGTTGAAGCGTCTGTTAAGTTCTTGCCTTTTGAGTCGAGTATGAGGGTTCAACGTAAGTCTTTTGTCTAAGTAGAAACCAAGATACCGAACTGTGTCAGCTTTAGATAGTGGAATACCATTGAAATTGATAGGAGGACAGGATTTTCGGGGGAGGGTAAAGGTTAGGTTGGTGCATTTAGTTTCATTTACTTTGATCCGCCAATTATCGCACCATTCTTCAATCAAGGATAAGTGGTTTTGAAGATTATAGGAAGCTATTAAAGGATCTGAACGGGACGAAAGGATAGCAATGTCATCAGCAACTGTTGCAAGGAAAGTATCAGGAGTGGTAGGGATATCTGCAGCATAGAGGATATATAAAACTGGACCAAGAACGCTACCTTGTGTAACACCTGCCCCCATTGGGTAGCAGTTAGAGTATTCCATTCCGCAGCGAACTCGAAAGGAACGGTTAGAGAGGTAGGATCGAAGAACTAGGAATAGCACTCCAATAATAATTATTTACAATAAATCTCGGGGTCATTGCCGTTTTAAACTACGAGGTGGATTATAAGGATTCGTGGAACTGGATAGTGAATGAGCAAGTGGATTGGGATGGTTGGAAAGGTTTTGATGGAAATTGGAGAATTTAAGGGGTATGAGGTCAAGAACAAAAGGTATATTGAGATCATTGTGTAGGGTTTTGTTGATAACATAATATGGAGCATTTACAATAGTACGAAGGACTTTAGATTGGAAGGATTGAATGCGTTTGATATTCGATTGTTTTGCTGTCCCCCACAGTTCAAGTCCATAGGTCCAAATAGGTTTAATGATGGTTTTGTATATGAGGAGTTTGTTTTCTATGGAGAGTTGGGTAGTCCTATTTAGTATTCTATACAATTGGCTGAAGCGTCTGTTAAGTTCTTGCCTTTTAAGTCTAGTGTGAGGGTTATAAGTAAGTCTTTTGTCTAGATAAAAGCCAAGATACCGTACTGTGTCAGCAAGAAGGAGTTTTTCAAAGATTTTTGACAGGATTGGAAGAAGGCTGATCGGTCTGTATGATGATGGATTGTTGGAAGGTTTGCCCGGTTTCAGGAAAAGGATAATAATAGAATGTTTCCATTGCAAGGGGAAATAGGTTGTTCTGAGGATGCAATTAAATAAATAGGTAAGGAAAATGACAGCTTTTGGGGAAGTTGCCTGAGAATCTGTGAGGTGAGGAGATCATATCCGGGGGATTTAGTTTTTAGTTTTTCAGGAGGAATTTGACCTCAAGGGGTTAATTGCCTTAGGAGGTAAGAATAGAGGAATCGGTGAATCAAGGAATTCATGGACCGTTGTTGTGTGAGTGGGGTTAGGATCAGGATGGGGAAAAAATATACTGGAGAGGTGCTGGGCTAATTCTTCAGCTCTGTTCTCATCAGAAGCTGCCCATGAACCATCTTCTCGCCGGAGGGGATGGGAGATTGGTTGATATTTGAGGATTTTTTTAGCGGTAATCCATAGGGAATTATCTGATGCAGAGAGTGAGGAAAGATAGGAGTTGTAGGATTGGGATTTGAAGGTAGCCATGTTTTTTTTAAGGAGTTTTGTAAGATAGTTGTAGGATTTCCGATCGTCAGGATGCCTGGTTCTTTGCCAAATGGCTCTGGCTTGGCGTCTGGATCGGATAAGGTCACTTAGGTCTTGGGTAAAGGATTTTTCTTTCTAACTTTGGAAGGGGAACGAGGGAAGGATGCAGCCCAGGCTGCCTGCTGGATTATGTTTGTAAAGGAATTAGTTGCATTGTCAAGGTCTTGGGAGGTTTTTAAGGATACTCTGAGGTCTATATTGTCGGAGATTATTTGGCGGAAGTGATTCCAGTCTATTGGCCCTCTTATAAATTATGGTTTACCCCTCATACCACCCACAGGCAAACCCAATGGAGAGGCCTAATCGGGTGATCAAAACATTATTATCGTCCTACCTAAAAGGAAACCATTTGGGATCGGAACTCAGTAAATGATGGGGGAGGAGATTTTGGGATGGGAGTAACGGAGAGGGTTAGAATTAAAGGACTATGGTCTGAGGAAAGTTCATCCAGGCGTTCTATGGAGTAATGGAGAGGTCCTAAGCCTGAATGTATGAAGAAATCCAGAAGGTCAGGGTTTCTGTTAGGATCTGTGGGCCAATAGTAGGAGTACCGGGAGAAATAAATGAAATCTTCGGGAATTAAGTGCTGACTGCAATGCCCACCCACGGGAGTTGGTGGTTCTTGAACCCCATTGCTGGTGCTTAGCATTGAAGTCAGCACCCAAAAGAAAGCGGTGGTCTAAGGAATTGAAGAATGAATTGAACTGGATGTGGAAATTGGTTTATTTGGGGGGCAGTAGGCCGCTGCAATCGTGACGGGAAAGGAGAAGGTTTTAATGACAACTGCTGTGGGTTGCAGGAATTCATTTGCAGGTAAAGGGGATACGTGGTGAGAGAGGGAATTATGGATGATAATAGCAGTTCCGGCATGGGCTCTACCGTCGGGGTGGTCTGTTCGATATGTTTGGTATTGTGGTATGTTGATGTGTTGTTTACAGGTCAGTCTTGTTTCTGTAATTAAAGCTGCATCAATTTCTTTTTCATGAAGCAATGATGTCAGTTCATTAGTATGATTTCGAATACCATTCGCATTCCAAAGGAGGATTGATAAGGGATGATGACAGCAGTTCCGGCATGGGCTCTACCGTCGGGGTGGTCTGTTCGGTATATTTGATATTGTGGTCTGTTAATGAGTTGTTTACAGGTCAGTCTTGTTACTGTTAGCTGTCAATTATAGCGGCATGTTTCAATGTTCTGTTTTTCATGAAGCAATAGCTGCATCAATTTCTTTTTCATGAAGCAATGATGTCAGTTCATTAGTATGATTTCGAATACCATTCGCATTCCAAAGGAGGATGGATAAGGGTTTTGTGGGAGGCATTTAAGGATTTTTTTGGAGAGAGATCAGGAGAGGGATAACATTTGTAAAAAGAGATATAAGTGGGGTGATAAGAGTTTTCATTTCTGATAGGAAGGAGGTAAATAAGGATGAAAGATCTGAGGTAGTTGGGGGAGGAGGGATATGAGGAATCTGATGGATGGCAGGTGGATTAGAATGGATAGGTAATGGAATAGGTTGAATAGCCATTGGGTATTGAGATTGAGGCAGTGGTGGCTGAGGTTGAGGGTGATGAAGTTGGGGTTGTTGAGGAGGAGGTGGCATGGCCCCATTTTCTTTTTGATTTCTGTTTCCTCCCACCATTTGAGCGAAGGAGACCGATGAGTTCAGTATTTTGGAGGGCTGTCTTCCTTTCGTCGGTTGAACTTCTTCTTCCGTTCTCTGCGTTTTCTGGAACTTATTACGTAGGGTTTTGTACGTTTGGCACCCTTTGTAATTCGCTGGGTGTCCTTGTTGGCATAGGGACATACTGCGGGTACCTCTCTTGTTTTTGTGCATTCGGAAGATTTGTGCATTTGCCCACATTTGACACATCTAGGAATATGATGGCAATAGGTTTTTGTATGGCCGTATGCCTGGCAATTATGGCATTGTACAATGTCACGTTTACGGTATGGTTTCTCAATTTGAACTCTCGTATATTAAATCAAGATGACGTCATATATCTTTTCAACTCCAGGTGCAGGTTCTAGATCAACAAAGAAGAGTGGCAATGAGATTTAACCTCCTGCTCCTGGGTTTTCCCTGCTGTCTTTTTGAACATTGGTGACTTACTTTAATTTGAAGCCCATGGACATCAATTCTTCTTTGATGATATCAGGAGGAGTTGTAGGGTGAAGGTTTCTTACGACCACCCTAAGCGATCTCTCTTCCTTCAGCTGGTATGTATGAAAGTCAGCTTTTGTTTCTGACAGATATTTGACAATGCTGCGGTAGGAATCGGGGGAATCAGGCATAATTTTAGTGTCGTTAGCTCGGCTAACACATGAATACTTTCCTCGTCCAACTATATTATTTAAGTGATTGCACATCAATGGGAAATTGCCCATATTGCGAACAAAGATAAGAGTAGGTTTTGGAGGCTGCGGTGCTGAGGACGACTCCATAGTTTCGGCAGTTGTGCAACTAAGCGCCTGAAATGGATTAGGTGTAAAAAAGGGAGACTCTTCGATCACTCCTTGGGTTGAGGTCCCAGGCACTGAATCATCCATTGGCGATGAGTTAGGGGGAGTTTTGGGCTTTTTCTCACAGTTTCAAGAGATCGGCTTCTTTTAGACTTAGTTTTTGAAGACATCACCATGTGGAAATATTTCATTTGATTGCATCTAGTGGTAAGGGAAAGAAAAAGAAGGAAAAAAAAAATAATAATAAAAAAAAAATATTTAAAAAATAATAAAAGATCGTAGTGTTTGAATGTCTTAGAAGGCAGCACCTTCCCGTACAGAGAATAGGTACGTACTGGCAGTGCCCAAGTCACGAGCCTCTTATCTCTTATCCCCACCTCCGCCTAGATAAGCTTAGTAGATACCGAGCACATGGCATATATTACGTACACTTATTTAATGTTTAATGATTGTACTCACTGTTTTCTATCTGTCTATGTTTAGCACACCTATTAATTAATATCTCTATGCACTTTTCTGTGCAAAAAGACTGGAAAAAACACACTAAAAGAAATAGTAATTACAGAGCGATGTAACGATGACTTTGTATAGTTGGCACAGGCGCAAACACTGAGGTTGATATTTAAGGATTTTTTTAGTGGTAGTCCAGAGGGAGTTATCTGAAGAGGAGAGTGAAGAAAGATGGGAATTATAGGATTTAGATCTGAAGGTTGCCATATTTTTTTTTAAGGAGTTTGGTAATGCAATTATAGGATTTCCGATCATCTGGATGCCTGGTTCTTTGCCAAATGGCTCTAGCATGGCATTTAGATTGGATAAGGCCCAGTAGATCTTGAGGTAAAGGATTTTCTTTTCGAACTTTGGGAAGGAAACGAGGTGAGGATGCAGCCCAGGCTGCTTGCTGTATTATGTTTGTGAAGGAATCAGTTGTATTGTCAAGGTTTTGGGAGGTATTTAGGGATACTCTGAGGTTTATAGTGTCGGATATATTATTGATGCCCTCTTATAAATGATGGGGAAGGAGGTTTTGGGATTGGAGAGACAGAAAGGGTTAGAATTAAAGGACTATGATCTGAGGAAAGGTCATCCAGGCGTTCTATGGAGTGATGGAGAGGTTCTAATCATGAATGGATGAAGAAATCAAGAAGGTCTGGGTTTCGGTTCAGATCCGTGGGCCAAATAAAGTGCCGGGAGAAATAAAATTGGATCTTCGGGCATTAAGTGCTGACTGTAATACTCGCCCACGGGAGTTGGTGGTTCTTGAACCCCATTGCTGGAGCTTAGCATTGAAGTCAGTACCAAGAAGAAAGCGATGACCTGAGGAATTAAGAAATGATAGGAACTGGGATGTGGAAATGGGTTTATTTGGGGGGCAGTAGGCCGCTGCAACCGTGACGGGAAAGGAAAAGGTTTTGATAACAACTGCTGTGGGTTGCAGGAATTCATTTGCTGGTAAAGGGAATACGTGGTGAGAGAGGGAATGGTGAATGATGACAGAAGTTCCGGCATGGGCTCTACCATCAGGTGGTCTGTTGCATATAAAATAAAAAACTTTTTCAATTCCTTCTTATGATAATGTTTTCACTGTTACTTAAATATATTTTTCATTTTTATTTTTTCTTTATTATTTTTGTCTGTTCCATCTCAACAAATATTACTTTTCTTCATACTTCACTAGGTGCAAATCCAGAAATTTCATGTTTCAATCAACTTTATATATAATATTTTTTTTTCCTTTACCGAATGTATATAGCTAAATAAAGGTATCGCGGAATGAAGTTTTTAAAAAAAAAGTTTTATTTTGAATAACATACATTGACATCAAGTACAAGAATAAAAATTATAACCTAACAGCAAGACTAACAGGCATAGTATGTCCTACGGACGGGCATAGAATGACAATCATGGCTGGTAGTCCAAGCAACGAAGGATTTTCAGAAGACTTAATTCATGTAGAAGCCAATTTTGGCACAGTTGTAGGGGGAGGTGTCCTTAACAACATACTAAAAGTACTGGGGGGGTGGGGGTGGAGCTAAGGGTGGGGGGGGGCTCTAAAGGTCGGTTTTTTCAGTTTTTCGTTAATAACTCGAAAATTATTGCCTCTAGCGAAAATGTGTTTATATACTAAATTAATTAACATAAAATTGTTTACAAAAAAGGTTCTATACATTTTGGTTCTAGGATCAATGCTTAAGAAGATATAGTGGGGGAAATATGGAAAATGTAAAAAAAAAAACACGTTTTTATTGTTAAAATTTATATATATATTGTTGAAATTGCAATGTTTATTGCTAAAAATCAATAGTTTATTATTATAATTTGAAAGCTTATTGCTAAAAATAAAATTATTGTTGTTAAGCCAAATATGCTTATTATAGTACAGGGAAATTAGCATTCGAACCTTGATATCGAACCAAAAATAAAAAGATCTGACTATTGCATATTGTTCATCAACCTTAGCTGTAAATGTGGTTAAAAGATTTCTTTGAAACATCTTCAGGTTTGGGCAGGGGAGGGGGGAAAGTGTTGAAAATTGTATGTATTTAGCTCTTTAATCCAGTAACTCGGAAACCGTTGCTTTCAGCAAATTTTGTGTATATATACATTATTATAATTTGCAATAAATTTGGTTCTATTCGTTTTTTTTGTCAGATCGATAGTTTCAGAACTGTGAAGGAAGAAAAATTGGCTAACTTGCGGTAAGTCGCACTTTTCCTCAAAAACGCGTTTGTCGGTACTCTTTTGTCTATAACTCCGAAACTGTTTGTCTAATCTCGAATTTCTTTTTTTCATCTTAAAGCTGGTTAAATTTATCATCAGATACTATATATTTTATTTTAATTAAGTTCCATGAAATATCTATTCCACCTCGCTGAATACCGCGTACTGTTGTAAAATCCTTATTTTTTCGGAACATTTCTCGTTATAACTCTAAAAATATTTGTTCGATTCCAAATTTCTTTTTTCCATCTCATAGCTGGTTAAAGTTTCTATTAGGTCCTATATATCAAATTTTGATAAAATGCCATGTAATACCCTTGCCAGCACGCTAACAACTGCGAGTTGTTAAAAATTTCTAGTTTTTTTTGGCATATTTTCTCTATAACTCCTAAAAAATATGTCCGATTCCAAATTGCTTTATTTCATTTTAAAGCTACTTAAATTATCAATCAGGTCATATCTATGACTTTTAATTATATTTCATGTAATACCCATGCTAGCACACTAAATGTGTATGTTTTGGCAAAACCTGACATTTTTGAAATGTTGAGTGGGCTGGCGTGGGTGTTTCACGGACTTAAATCAAAATTTGATATATAGGATCTAATTGCAAATTTAACCAGCTTTAAGATTTAAAAACGAAATTCAGGATCGAAAAAATATTTTTAGAGTTATAACGAGAAATGTTCCGAAAAAATAAGGATTTCACAACAGTACACGGAATTTAACGAGGTAGATATTTCACGGAACTTTATTAAACTTAAATCTATAGAATCTAATAGGAAATTTAACCAGCTTTGAGATGAAAAAAAAAATTTGGGATCGGACCAATATTTTTGGAGTTGTAGTGAGAAATGAACCAAAAATAAAAGAATTGCACAATAGTATGGGTTTCTCAACGTGTTGGCATGGGTGTTTTACGAGACTTGATCAAAATTTCACATTTGTGGGTTCAGAAAGCAAATTTAATCAGCGTTCAGATAAAAAAAAAAAATTCAAATCGAACAAATAATTTTGGAGTTATAGTCAAAAAAGTGCCGACAAACGTGTTTTCGCGGAAAAGTGCAACTTACCACAAGTTAGCCAATTTTTTCGTCCTCCACAGTTTATAACTATTGATCTTAGCAAAAAAAAAAAAAAATAGAACCAAATTTGTTGCAAAATTTCTTACCTTTAATAATGTATAGAAAACAAAATGTGCTAAAAGTAACGGTATCCAAGTTATTTAATCAAACAGCTCTGATACTTCCTGGGCTCGATAAGTATCACTTAGTTTAATGTTCTTTATTTTAATTATTTATTATGTATTTAATTAACTAAGGATCTCAAGGTCTATAAAAGCCTTTAAAAAAAAAAAATATAATATATATATATATATATATATATATATATATATATATATATATATATATATATAATAATATATATATATATATATATATTTTTTTTTTTTTTTTCCTCTTTTCCTCTTATGGTAACCCCATAAGAGGAGAATTATTTAGCGTATTTACATGCGCCATGCCTGTTTTTAGGCATACTACACGTATTACCAAGTTCATTGGTTTACATTTTTATTAATTCAATTTGATCTTATTGTCTCTTGTGTACAATCAGATAAACAAAATAAAACAAAAAAACAAAAAAATCAAACAAAATGAAACAATTAAATAATAAGAAACCTAAAGAAAGTAATAAACCTAAAGAAAGTACGTTAATACAATTTCTACAAAATAATAATTCCATAAATAATAAAAATAAACTAAAGCACAACAAGATGCTGCCTACTAAAGCATCATTATACTGCCTTCCTACATTCATCAGTCAGTTTGTTAAAGTCTATTTGTTTAATAAATTGTACAAAATCAGATTTAAATTTGGTCATAAGTCTCTGTTCTGTTTCTGGCTCTGTATAATGTTCTGTATCAGTCCTGCCCTGTCAAGTTCTTTACAGGTCGGAAATTATGAACCTGTCCATAACACCTGTTCTGTTCAGTCCTGCCCTAATGTTGTCTTAGTCATATATTAAATGTCGGAAATTTGAACCTGTCCATCATGAGGACACCTGTCATTGTTTAGTTTGTTTCAAGTATTGTTTGGTTTGTCCGTGTATTTGGGTCAGCTTGTAGTCGGTGCTTAGTATACGTCTATAATTTTGCGGTGTGATATTGGGAACGAATCGATGAAGGCTAGGAGATTTTTCAGAAGCGGTCCACTTATTGTTCCATTTAATTATAGAGTCCTTTCTTATATCTCCTTTTATAAAAGAGATAGGGACCTTATCAAATGATACTGGAAGGTCACTGTAAGCCGCTAACTTTGCCAAAGCGTCAGCTCTCTCATTGCTTTCTACTCCTGAATGACCCTTAATCCAAACAACATTGATTATTTTCTGTGTGTTGGCTATAGAGTTTAGTCAAGTTTATTCTAGTTTCCTCAGTAAGTCTGTCATGAATATTTGAGTTTTGAATTGAGTGTATTACGTTCATATTGTCCGTATAAAATAGTGTATGTGTGTGTTGGTATGTGTTAAGTTCTCAAGTAAGTATTCGGTGGCCTTAAGTACTGCTAACTTTTCCGCTTGGTTATTAGAACACTCCTTTCCTAACCTGTATTGAGACTCTATGAGCCTATCATTTATATCTTCAAGTAACCAAGCACACCCTACGTGATCGTCATTCTTGCTGCCATCTGTAAATATAACTGTCCGAGTTTGACTATCTGTTTGTTTATTTGCCAACATTTGTGCTTGTATTGCTGGATGAATCCAATATTTACAATTGTATGGGAGGTCAATTCTTTCTTGAATAATGTTATTATAGTCAGTAAGTCGTTTTTTTATGTTAAATAGTTCTGTTACTTCGTGTATTTTTAAGTCAATTGGAAGAATACCTGCTAAGACGCAAGCAGCTTCATAAGATATTGTATGAAATGCTTTCGAGATTTTTATTGCTATGAGCCTTTGAATTCTACGGAGTTTTGCAAGATTCGATTTCAGTCGAACGCCCTTATGCCAAACGTGTGCCGCGTAAAGAAGTTTAGGCAAAATAGCTCCGTGATATATCGTCTTGAGGACCTCTGATTTGAGACCCCAAGAGATCCTAGCTGTACATACATACATACATACATACATACATACATACATACATACATACATATGTAAGCTGTTTTTGATATTTGGAACCAAGGGCGCTAAAAGATTAATTATATAAACCATAAACATTTCATTTTTAACAATAAAAAAGGGTTTTTTCTTTTAATTTTCATTTTTCTCGCTCCATATCTCCTTAAGCATTGCTGTTAGCAAAAAAGTGTATAGCACCTTTTTTGTAAAGAATTTTATATTTATTAATTTAGTACATAAATACATTTTCGCTAGGGGCAAGAGTCTTCGAGTTATTAACGAAAAACTGAAAAAAACGACTTTTAGAGCGCCCCCCCTCCGTTAGCTCCACCCCCACCCCCAGTACTTTTAGTATGTTGTTAAGGACACCTTCCCCTACAACTGTGCCAAAATTGGCTTCTACATGAATTAAGTCCCCTAGTCGGCCTTTTTTGGTCTTCGTTGCTTGGACTATGGTGGGGATAGGTTTATAAAGGAAAAGAGATTATTACATGTTATTTATTTATATCTTTAATAATCCTTTCATATCCTTAACTCCTCCCCCCCAGTTCCAAGGTCCCGATGGAACAACTGGTATCAAAGTAAAAACAATGTTCATTATAAATAAGATTGGACTTTACACAATTAATAATTCTGTTTTCAAAAGTATTGGACCTTGTATATTTCTTAATCTCTGATGTACTAAGTTAGGATTTTATACAATAGATAATTTTATATACAAAAGGATTGGACCTCATACACTAATTGTAAGTTAAGACTTACATGCTAAAGTACAATTTTCTTTAAAGTATTAGTTTGAAACAAAAGATAACAACATATTCCCTAATAATTTACAATACATTTTAATATAACTATATTACTTCAAACAAAAGGAAAATTAAAATAAGAGTGTTTGAATTAATTTCTTCCATTACAAATAATACTTTTAAATTCAAAATTACACAATTAAAACAATAATATTTTAACCAAAATAATAATTCAAATACTCTTCTAATTACAGTTCATAATAATTTCAAAATAAAATACATACTTTTCTTAATTATAGATTACATAATGAAAACAAATAAACAAAATAATAATAGCCTAATATTTATTACAGTGAATATTAATTATTAATTACAAAATAAATTATTACAATTGTGAAATAAAATAATAATTAAAAGAATCTTCTAATATTAGTTAAGACAGATAAATATAAACAAAACAGACAGATAGAAAGATAAAACAAAACAAACATGAATAATATTTAACAAAATACAAAATTGCGACTAATAGAACAAATTACATTTAGTCCAGTCAATGAGTGCTGAAATGAGGGGTGTAGAGTGCATGGAATATCCGATAATTTTTTACTTCATAGCTTCATTAGGAATAGTTGGAAGGTAAAAATACTATAAGTCTCCGCCCCTGGGGGGTGACCTAACGGTAGGGGGGAGGGGAGAAGTTCCATAGTTTTGGTTTTTTGATAATATCTCGAAAACGGTTGACTCTAGAAAAATATGTTTCAAATAAACGTAAAAGCTAATTAAATTTCCTATAAAGTTGACTTTATATAAATTTGTCGTAATTCTAACCGTTTGCAAGATATACGTTATTGAAAATAGGTGATTTTCTGGAAAAAAACAAAAGTCACCTCACTTTTTGTCAAACTTTTGCTTTTATTACGTTCCAAAATCGTCTCTCAGAAAGGGAGGGGAGAAGGTCCCAATTTTATGAGCTTTACTTTTGATCTGCAACATACCAGGTATGCAAGTTTAAAATGTCGTTTATTTCTTAAAATATATACACAGTAATTTAAAAAAAAGTATAATATATTTTATTCAATGTACTGACCCTCGCTTTCTACACATTTTGTCCATCTCTCGGGCAATATATGGATACCATTCCAAAAGAATGCTTCATCTTTATTTGAAATCCATTCATCGAGCCATTTTCGTACGTTTTCGAAATTGTTGAAGTGTTGCTCCGCCAATGAGTGTCCCATCGATGAGAAGAGGTGATAATCAGAAGGCGCCAGGTCAGGTGAATACGGCGGGTGGGGTAGGAGTTCCCAACCAAGCGAAGAAATCGTTTCCTTAGTCAATCTGGCTGAATGTGCAGGAGCGTTATCATGCTGAAGAATGACTTTGGCGTGCCTGTGAGCCCATTCTGGGCGTTTTTTTTCGATCAATGCGTGACTCAAATTGATCATTTGTTGTCGGTAGCGCTCGGTATTGACTGTTTCGCCGGGTTTGAGAAGCTCGTAGTAGACTACTCCCTTCTGATCCCACCACACACACAGCATTGTCTTCTTCCCAAAACGATCCGGTCTTGCACTCGATGTGGATGGTTGTCCTGGCGTTACCCATGATTTTTTTTCGTTTGGGATTCTGAAAATAAATCCATTTTTCATCGCCAGTTACAACTCGATGCAAAAAACCCTTTCTTTCGTGGCGTAAAAGCAGCATTTCGCACACAGTTTTTCGTTTTTTTTTCCATCTGTCGTTCGTCCAATTCATGTGGAACCCATTTTCCAACCTTTTGAATCTTTCCCATAGCTCTCAGGCGATCGGAAATGGCTTGCCTAGTGACATTCAACTGTTCTGCCATCATTTGTTGGGTTTGGGTATTGTATTCGTCTAATAAAGATTGCAATTCGAAGTCCTCAAACTTTTTTGGTCGATTTTCTCGTTTTTGATCAGTAACATCAAAATCACCACGTTTGAAACTTTGAAACCAACGTTCACATGTCCTGACGGTTGGAGCAACATCGCCATAAGTCTCAACAAGAATTCGATGACATTCAGATGCCTTTTTCTTTTGATTAAATAAGAAAATCATGACATGCCGCAAATGCTCTTTATTTGGCTTAAAATTAGACATTTTTAACACCAAAGAAAGGTATGATACGTCCACGTAAACGACTTAAAAACAACTGACTTTTGTAAACAAATGACTAACAAACAAAATAGCGTTTAGAGATAAGCAAATCCTTCAATAGGCTAAGAGCGCATTCTATTGGAATTAAAACGACATTTTAAACTTGCATACCTGGTATTTTTCTAGAGTCCACCGTTTTCGAGATATAACCGAAAAACAAAATTGGGACCTTCTCCCCTCCCCCCACCTTTAGCTCAAAAGCAAAAAATTATCGCATATTGCATGAACTCTACACCCCTCGTTTCGGCACTCTTTATCTGGGGTCGCACTTTTCTGAAAAAATACGTTTATTGATACTCATTCCGAAACTAATTGTTTGATCCAAAATTTCTATTTTTTATCTGAAAGCTCCTTAAATTTACTATAAGAAAGCATATATGAAATTTTGATTATATCATGTTATACATTCAAACCAGCTCACTGAATTCGTGAATATCGTCCTACTTTGCCAAAACATACATATTTAGCGTTCAGGTTTGGGTGTATTACGTGACATAATCAAAATTTCATATATATGGCCTGAAAGTAAATTTTACCAGATTTTAGTTGAAAAAAATAAATTTTAGATCTGACAAATAGTTTCGGCGTTATGATGAAAACTATGCCAAAAAAAAACTTGGACTTAAAATAGTAAGCGGATTTTAACGTGCTGGGTATTTAATGGGACTTGATCAAAATTTCATATATAGGTTCTTATAGAAAATTGAAGGAGCTTTCAGATAAAAAATAGAAATTTAGGATCGAACAATTAGTTTCGGACTGAGTATCAATAAACGTGTTTTTTTAAGAGAAGTGTGACCCCAGAAAAAGAGTGCCGAAATGAGGGGCGTAGAGTGCATGAAATATGCGATAATTATTGACTTCATGGCTTTGTTAGGAGTAGTTAGGAAGTAAATATATTAAAAGTCCCCGCTCCTGGGGGGTGAGCTAAAGGTGGGGAGAGGGGAGTAGGTCCCAATTTTGTTTTTCGATTATATCTCGAAAACGGTGGACTCTAGAAAAATATGTAGCAGATCAAAATTGAAGCTCATTGAATTTCCTAGAAAATTAACTATATACGTATTCGTAGAAATTCCAACTGTTTCCGAGACATACGTTAATAAAAGTCGACAATTTCAGAAATTAAAAAAATGTATATATTAAATTAAAGCAAATTTAATGTTCTACAATTTTGATTCTGACGTTTTTTCTGAGAGACGATTTTAGAACGTAATAAAAGCAAAAGTTTGACAAAAAGTGAGGTGACTTTTGTTTTTTTCCAGAAAATCACCTATTTTCAATAACGTATATCTTGCAAACGGTTAGAATTACGACAAATTTATATAAAGTCAACTTTATAGGAAATTTAATTAGCTTTTACGTTTATTTGAAACATATTTTTCTAGAGTCAACCGTTTTCGAGATATTATTGAAAGACCAAAAAAATTAAACTTCTCCCCTCCACCCCACCGTTAGTTCACCCCCAGTTGATAACTTGGAATAGGTAGGTGCCTAGGAAGTAATTTCTGCGGAAGGAGGGGAAAAGCCAATTTAACTCAGTGTAGAGATGAGAAGAAACATGGGAACGTCTCGAGGTTCCGAAGACAGACCTAATGAAGCAATTCATGATGCGTTTTAATCTGTCTTCAAGAACCGTCGAGAGCCCGCCATATATCACGCAACCATAGTCAAATTGGGGGAAGATAAGGGAGGATACTAGAAGTTTGCGTGTGGGTAGGGGAAGGAGGTGACGGGAGCGGTGAAATAGTTTTAGGATACCAATTGACCTTGAGCTTGAGATTTGCCCAAGCTTTTACAGTATAAAAGCTAATATTTTTTCAAGTGAAGTACGTTCAATATATTTTTTTCACAAGAACCGACATCGGATTCGAATTCAGTATTCAAAAGAACCCTTAAATACGAAATTTCATCCAAATAGAAAAATAAAAATTTGTAAGCTTCAAAATTTGCCTCACCAAATGGTACGCAACTTTCGTTTAATTTGATAAAAACATGAATTAAGCTTAGAACTTATCAACTTTATTTTTTTACACAAAATATAGGGTGGTAATACGCTTGAAATGTATTTGGTTTCATCATCCTATCTGGTTTCAAACTCAAGTTAAAAATCAAAATGTTTTCGGATTTTCCAATTTTTTTAATAGGTTTTAGTTCATCGAATTTTACATTTATATACATCAAAAGAAAGCTGAGACCCTCCTCTTTCCAGCGATACCAACCAGTGAATTACATGACAAAGTAATGGTGATTTAAAGGTATTTAACCAATATTCGGTTTAAAAATTTCATTTTCCTCAAAGAGGGTGAAAAAAATGATATTCTTTGATTTTGTTGAATAAGCGTTTTTTAATGTTTGAGGGTGCTGGATTAGAATCAGACGTCAATTTCTGTGTAAAAAAATCTATAGAGGTAGTTTGCTCGAAAAACTAATCATTTTTTTAGAATTTAATTAACCTAAACCAAAATCTATGGAGCGACTGTATTTTTTTTTAAATCCGAAATCAAAACTAAAAATCTTGGTGCAAGAATCATGTCGATATCATTTTTTAAACTCGATATAAAAAATAAATTAGTTTAATGCTACTTTTTTTTTTTTTCTCGGCTTCTAGGGCCCATTGGTCGGAACGGCAAAATACGTGTCTAATATTTTTTGACCAGGAACCCCCGAAAAAATTGCCAAAAAGATCCGTGAGAGACTGAGTATGTCCTCTCCTTGTTAGTAGCAATGTCCTAGTATTCTTCACGCTTGCTAATTTAAACGTCACCAAAATAGTTGTTTTTATTTATTGACGGAACCTCAAGAACCTAAACATTTAATAGTAACAGTCAAGAAATTTATCCATATATATACATATTTAAGAATATGTATATATATAAATAACATCATAACGTTAAATATTACACAATATCCGTGCGGCATTCAGATTTCATGGTAAATATTATTTATCGTTAAAATTGATTCTATTAGATAGATTTAGGTATTTTTGAAATTATGTGGCCTCATTTTGGCGCCATCGTACAGAAATATTGATGTAAACTTCTTAAAATGATAAATATACTAATAAACAACTATTTTATAAAAATCAGGTAATGTGTTGTTATTTTATAAAAATCGGGTTATAAAATAGTTGTTTAAATAATTTCTAAGGGTCGACAAAATAAATAAATAAATATGTATATATATATATATATATATATATATATATATATATATATATATATATATATATATATATATATATATATATATATATATATATATATATATATAATACAAATAATAATAATATTAGTTGTAGAATTTTCTAATGATAGTACCATTACGTATTAATTATTGGACTCAATATTACTTAATAGTAATGTTTATATAATGATAATATTACAAACAAGTGAATATCCGATCCTTTAATGGCCGACAAGCTCCCTCCCTTTGGAGGGGAGGAGCATAGCCAATCCTCTTGAGTTGTCATGGCTGACATCTTGTCTACCTCTCCGATATTTTTTAAAAAGGTTAAAAAAAGATCTGGTTTTTGCATATTTATTTTAAAATTATTAATGGTAACGATATCAAAGTACGACTCCACTCCCTATATATACTCTAAATTTATAGGGAAATGTCCCTATATACGACTCCGCACTACCCCTGAACTATTTAACTGTTTTCTTCGTTTTTTATGGAGAGACAAGGTTACTCTGCTTTATTCCTTTTTCTTTAGGGTAAGCTACCTTTCTTTCCAATTTATGTCATCATTTAACCTATATTAACTTTACTCACATTTTTTAATACAATCAAGAAAATATTATTAATTATCTATGCCTTGTCAGTGTGCGATCGTATTTAAACATGAAGTTGGTAATTAACCATCTTCACAAACTTATTCCACTCATGCCTTATTTATCCAACTCTCTGTTAAAAATATATTGCTTGTCTTTTTCGCTAGTATTATGAAGTATATAATAACTTGTGGCTCGTTATCAATTCTACAATCATCACATCTTATTCTTTTATTGGATATAATGCTATATTATCCTTTAGTATTATTATTTAATAATACCAAGTATTATGTGTGGGTAAGTACATCAATTACTCTTCCAACTCTCACAATAATTAGATTTCTAACGGTAACGTTTCAAGAAATAACTCAGTGGATGTGAAACCCAGAGTGAAAGAGCATAATCGACATGTAGGCGGTGTGGGAGTTTATCGAAATAGTTACCTTATTTGTTATATAATAATATAATAGTACAAGATTTTTTGAGCTATCGGAACATATAAAATAATATTTATTAGAGGTGGTTCCCAAGGGGAGTCTACAAAAGAGATATCTAAAAGAATAGAAGGATTTTCTAGTGGGGGAAAACTCCGTTAATTTTTAGAGATGGGCTGACTGGTCGGAAAAGCTGTGGAATCGGCTGCTTTTGTAGTCGGCAAAAAGCCCAGATTACGCCAGTCGCTAATTTTATTTATTTATATTTATCCTCTTAAAAATAGATTGATTAGATTGATTGAAAACATGGCCTTTATTCATTGATTTAGAATTTTTATTTGAGATCCATCTTTACAGTACATATTTATTCTAACTTAAAGAAACATCATGATGTTAACAAAAATTACATTCGATAACTTCAACAATACATACTGGATAACGAACTTACGTCACCCTAAACCCCCACCTACTATTTTTATATAGTAAATTTTGTTAAATATTTAGTAACTATTAACTCCGACTGAAGTGAGAATATTTTGGCTGATTCTAGTTACAAATACACCTACTTATGAAAACATACCTTCAGCTGACCTGCATTCGATATCTTTTTTACAGTTGAGACTTTTTATAAGTTTTCGGCCACCATTTGTTGTCACTAAAAGATGATTAAATACGAGCTAATCTAACTCGTTGATGCTTGGCATTATGGCTATCATTATGTCTCCTCACAAGAGTATTCAGCATCGAGAAAGAATCCTCTCTCTCCAAGGAAAGTTAATCCCCCCAAGGCATTCCTCATATTAAATAAGCAGGAAATGACTTCCTGCGTAAAATTTGTAGCGGTCATGGGATGGCCTAAGGAAAGGAAGGTTGAGGAAAACCTCAAAATGTATGGATAGAACCGCTAGCAGACTTTCGAAAAAGAATCCTGGGAAGAGTGCCTATGACATCCCTGGTGAATTGAATTAAGGCGCCAAATCATCGCTAATGTCAGCAGAGTAACTGTCATTTGACACATCCATGTGTGTGGATTGTATGGCTGAGCTGCTGTTACGAAACCATTCATCAGCAAGGAAAATAAGAGAGTCTGCCTTATTAAATTTGCCCGTGAATATTTTCAATGGACTTCTGATCAGAGGAAAAATGAACTGCCACTGTAAAACCACTCGAGTGAATAACTAATAATAAGTGACTGGTGTAACTATGAACTGGAAAGATAAACAATGACGGGAGACAGGAAAACAAATTACACGATGACTTCTAATAAGCAGTTCATTTCATGAAGGAGGCCCTAGAAGTTCTCTCTTTTGAACCCTATTTTCAGTTCGACTTATTTACACAATTTTTAACGTTTTCTGTCTGAAATCGTCTCTTTGAGGTGAAATTTAAGTGTATTGTACTTCCGACCGTAGATTTTGTTGTTGTCAAAGAATGGTAAGATATTATCACGGTTGAGGGCCTCAAGGTTGCGGAAGGTTATTGTTTTAGAAAGGACCGGAGGGGTTCGAAAGTCATAGGATATTTAGATTAGGTCATGACAGGATAGAAAAGACACAGAAAACTGGGAGGAGGACAGGAGATTTTGTTGTGAATCGATAATATAAATGTCTAACCATGACTCATACCAGCGGGAATGATGAGTAGGAGCAAGAGGAACGATAAAAAGGTGAAAGGAATAAATCAAGTTATTCAGGTAACGTTTGTTGTTGGAGTCGGAAAGAAGATTTGTGTTGAAATCACCCGTAATAATGATTTTGGGATAGAGAGGAACGAAGTTAAATAAGGATGATTCAAAGGACAGATCGAAAGGTACAAGAAGGGGACGGTATACAACTCCATAAAGTAGATGCTGAGTACCAGCAGAAATTTCAATGAATAGGTACTCAATGTAAGGGTTGTACGGGTGAGGGAGAGAAATCAAGAATTCTTGTCTTTAGGCTCATGAACATAGATTCCTACTCCACCGCCAGTCCGGTCAGCCCGGTCATGGCGGGTAAGTGAATAGTTTTGAAGGGATACGGAAGAGGACGGAATGTAGGGTTTAAGCCAGGTTTCGGAAATGGATATGATGTGGAAAAAATTTTGACTGAAGTATTGTTGGAATTCGTCAAATTGAGCTGGTAAGGATTGGGAGTTAACGTGACAGGCTGTTAGGATACTAGACATGCTGTAGAGAAGTAAAGGACGATGCTATAGGATTTAGGAAAAAGATGTGATTAGAGTAAATAAATAAATATATATTTAGTAACAACTTGAAAAATTTTTTGCTAAATGAGTAGAAAAAATGTTTTTCTATATATGAAAGGTTGATCTTATATCTGAGATGAAATAGTGGATGCCAAGAATTAAAAAAAATAAACTTTTTAGTTGTAATAAAAAAACTAGAAACGATAATGTGAGGTGGTTACATAGATATATAAATACATCAATATATATAATAATGAAACAAAAAAGCATAAGTAGTGATATATACCGTGACAGTGATTAACCGAAGATAAAAAGATACAGTGTAACCGAAAAAAGTAAAAACCACTTTAGTTGTGATTAACCAGTGAAAAAATGATAATGTGAAGTGGTTATGCACGAATATGAATGCACAAATATATATAATAGTAGGATATAACGTAGTAAAACGTAATGAATAAGCGACAGTAAATAAACAGAGATAATTAGACGTAATATAAAAATAATTATTAGAAAAAAAAATTTTTTCCACATCATATCCATTTCCGAAACCTGGCTTAAACCCTACATTCCGTCCTCTTCCGTATCCCTTCAAAACTATTCACTTACCCGCCATGACCGGGCTGACCGGACTGGCGGTGGAGTAGGAATCTATGTTCATGAGCCTAAAGACAAGAATTCTTGATTTCTCTCCCTCACCCGTACAACCTTACATTGAGTACCTATTCATTGAAATTTTTGCTGGTACTCAGCATCTACTTTATGGAGTTGTATACCGTCCCCTTCTTGTACCTTTCGATCTGTCCTTTGAATCATCCTTATTTAACTTCGTTCCTCTCTATCCCAAAATCATTATTACGGGTGATTTCAACACAAATCTTCTTTCCGACTCCAACAACAAACGTTACCTGAATAACTTGATTTATTCCTTTCACCTTTTTATCGTTCCTCTTGCTCCTACTCATCATTCCCGCTGGTATGAGTCATGATTAGACCTTTATATTATCGATTCACAACAAAATCTCCTGTCCTCCTCCCAGTTTTCTGTGTCATGATCTAATCTAAATATTCTATTACTTTCGAACCCCTCCGGTCCTTTCTAAAACAATAACCTTCCGCAACCTTGAGGCCCTCAACCGTGATAATATCTTACCATTCTTTGAAGCCTTAGACTAGAGTGAGATCTACACCATCTCTTCCAGAGACTCCATGGTTGACATCCTCACAACTAATCTCCTCAAAATCCTCGATACATTTGCTCCTCTTGAAACCTCCACCTTTCGTCGCCGGCCTGCACCATGGTTGTCTCAAGAAATCAAAGATCTGCAGCGAAAGCGTGAGGCTGCAAGAAGAAGATACAGAAGGAGGAGACTTGCGGACGATTATCTAACGTTCAAAAAGCTCCGCAACTTGGTACAAACAAACATCCGGCGTGCAAAATCTTCCTACTTCCACGAAGCCTTTCTGTCCGCTCCCGATCCTACAACAAAATGGCAGCTCCTTCGCAAACTTTCCCTCCATAATTCCTTCACCACTTCATCTCTAACCACCCCCCCCCTTACACTCAGCCAGTATCTTACCCGAAACACCATTCAATTTCAAATAATTTTTTTTTTCCTACATTACCCCTTCTGATATCATTTCCTCTGTCATGAAATCCCATACCAACTCCCTTGGTCCAGAAGGTATCCAAAATAAACGTATAAAATTATGCCTCGTAGAACATACGCCAGTCCTTCTTTTCATTTATAATTTCTCCCTTCGAAATTCTGTATTTCCTACCTCCTGGAAAAAAGCCATTGTTCATCCTATCAATAAAAATTCCAACCCTACATGTCCTGCAGACTTTAGTCCGATCTCTATCCTTTCAAACCTCTTAAAACCACTAGAACGTTTGGCACAATCCCAATTATCCAGCTTCCTTGAAGATTTCCTTCTACTCGATCCCCTTCAATCTGGTTTTCGTCCTGGTTATTCTACCCAATCCGCACTAATCACAATCACTCGTGATATCCATGCCGCAATAGACGAAAAAAAAAAACTAAACGTCCTTACACTCCTCAATTTTTCCAAGGCTTTTAATTCCATCGACGATTCTATCCTTTTTTCAAACTAAAATCTTTAAACTTTTTCAACAGCTCTATCCAGTGGCTCCATTCTTTCCTTTCCAACCGTACCCAAGCAGTATCAATCCCTAACCAACCCTTGTCAGACTTCCTACCTCTTTCCTCTGGAGTAGTCCAGGGCTCCAGCATATCACCTCTCCTCTTTAATTCCTACATTAACGATCTGCCTCAGTCAATTCTACACTGCTTCCACCACCTTTATGAAGATGACTGTCAAATATCTTTATCCTTTTTCCCGGCCGAAATCCTTGATGCTTTCTCCAAGATTCAGGAAGACCTTGACAGAATCTGTGCCTGGGCCAATTTGAATAACTTAAAGTTAAACGCAAATAAAACCCAAGCGATAGTAATCGGCTCAAGTCACCTTCAGATCAAACTCCTATTATCCCTCTCTAAACCTAAGTAATCAACCTATTACCTTTTGCTCCTCCGTCAAAAATTTAGGAGGAATCATCTTCGACCAAACCCTTTCCAGGAAGCCTCAAATTGCCCAAACATCCAGAAATTCAATAGGAACCCTAAAACTATTCAATCGTGCCCGTCATTTCCTCCCCCAAACCACTCGCAAACTCCTAGTTTCCTCGCTCATCTTTCCTCACTTTGATTATGGCTGCGTGGTGTATGGTGGTCTCTCTGTCGGTCTCCAAGACAGGTTAAAACGAATTATGAATTGCTTCGTTCGATTTGTTTTCGGAACCCGGAGGCGTTCCCATGTCTCACACCTGTACATGGACTTGAAGTGGCTCTACCCATCATCCATCCGCAAATCACACTTCCTAGGTTCATTCCTTTATCAAGTCATTTATCACCATCGCCCATCCTACATTTATAATCTGTTGAAATTTGAGTCTTCCTTCTACTCCCGATTCACAACAAGATCACGTTCCTCTGACCTATACTTGCCTTTCCATCGAACAACATTATACCAGCATTCCTTCCTAGCCCGATCCACTACCCTCTGGAACACTCTCCCTCCTGAAATAAGACATGCCCCTTCCTTAAGCTCATTTAAAACACTCCTTTTCCAATATCTCCTCTCAACCCAGTCTGATACCAGTCAATATGAACAATAATTATCATTAAATTTGGCCAAATCGAATAAATTTGATACCGGTGAATTGATTCATAAATTTTCTTTTATATAATAATAATCTTTTATTTGTTCCATAATGGTAAATAATCATTTTATTTGTTTTATAAAAATTCAATTTTTTTTTTACTTTAAATGTTTTTCCTAAACAAAGAAATTTTATCTATTGACAATTCATATGTGAATGGTTGTGTGTAAAGGTATAAAAGTGAATAAGTGCGGTGTATATAAGTATATTTCGTGGTATCTGTAAATATTTTCTTCATCCAATGTACATATAGACATTTGTCATTCTCTGTATATATCTTTTCTTATTTTCTCAGGGTTATTTATTTATTATAACTTTTTTTTTTTATTATTTCATTTCTCCTTCTTATGTTATCTTATTTACTAAAGTTCTTTATACAATTATTTATATTTAACTGTATTTGCATGTCTCATGTTCCTCATATATAAATACCTTTGTATGAAAATATATATGCCAGACCATTGTACTGTTTTATGATACAATTTTGTTATTCTTAGGGGACAATACGTCCCAGAATAAAGATTATTTTTTCATTCATTCATTCAATATCTCCACTTTGTTTAAATATTTTTCAAATTTCGAATTTAGCATTAAATTTCCTATAAGAGCAGAGTACATGTACCTTGAATTTTAAAAACTTGTGACCTAAAGATCAGCTTGACCTTCTTCACCTCATTTAGGGAAGTTGCAAAGTCTTATATTACTTCGACGCTCACCTTTTTTTGAAAAAAAAAATTATCCACAAAACTGAAAATCACACAAAAACTTGCATATTTAATCAGCTTTCGAATGATAAGTTAAAAGTGATGATTCTGTTTCGATTTCATGGAGAATTTACTTTTAAAATTGAAAAAACACGGTGTTCTCATTTATAATACAAATCAGTTACTTGTGTCCAATCGGCGCTTTTGTGAGGGGGAAAGGAGAAAAACTTTAATATACTGTTCATTAACGCACTCTATGGATCCTCTGGGCAATTAGCCCTTATCTGCGTTAATCCCTACTAGAATTTCTCTTTTTCTTCTTGATTCTGTGCTCAAGTACGCACCTATTAAAATTGCCTAAGACCTCATGGTCTTCCATCGCTTTTATGACCAAGGTGAAATTGCCTTCCAGGACCCTATTCCTCTTTTAAAAGTCATCTTATTTCCTGTGCCGTTCAGTAAAGATTTAGTTCTCCCCCTAATGAGTGGTGACATAAGAGGAGGAGAGCCTAGACAAATATTGCAGCTTAGGAGAAGCATTTGCCAGACCGTAAGGATTCCGGGGGCCCCCGGACAGACGGTCGGCGGCAGTAATAAGGTAAGAAGTTTCTTATGTACTATTTGTTTATGCTACCTTCTCAATAATACCTTCTCAAGGGTGCGAAACCTCGTTTTCATATTTTCCCATACAGTCCATTTTCTAGAGGCCGAGGCGAGTTTTTCGCTTCGGAAATTATTCTTTTACTATACATTTTTGGTCCTCCGGGCCGGATATATTATTGTGCCACTTTGAAACGAGTGTTTTTGCAGTTTTGGGGCGAGTAATCACCCACTCATTTCTCTGCTTTATTTATATTAAAGATTTTTACATTAAAATTTGTATAAATTGCAAGGTTCGGCCTATTTTTTGTCCAAGTTTCATAACTTCCAATAATTGCATATATAAAACCGACGCTATAGTCGGCCATCTTCAACCAGTCAGCTGTGATCTGACGTCATACTTCTCTAGTGACGTACTTGATACTTCATCTCGTATCATCCCCGCCATCTTGTCTTATTCTAGCGTCAGTTACAATTACGTAAGAATTAGTGCAATCAATTTTGCAACTTTTTCTGCTTTCCTTTTCTGCACCTTATATATTATAATTTCCTTTTATTTCTGTATTTGTATATTCTGTATTTTTCACAATGCCTGTAGAAGACAAAAATATCATTATTCAAGCACAACTATTGGCAAAGAGAGAAACGGTGTTTGCTGATATAACTAGCGCTTGGTCCCAAATCAAAGCCTCTACTGTGGAGGATATTTTTGCTGTTCAGGCTCTTTACGAAGATTTACCATCCCTTCAAGGCAAGTTTGAAACGGTAAATGAAAAAATCAGTGACCTGAATGTTCTCCTATCTAAGCAGAATCAAGTAGATACCCAAGCCCCAGCTATAGCCTTCAATGATATAGCGCGTAAAATAAAGGCTAAATTATTTCAGTTAAAAAAAGAACAACCCAGTATAACCTCAACACCGGTTACCAGCCCTATTCATTTGGCTCAAAGTGCTTTCTCCTTACCACCAATCAATTTACCAACTTTTTCAGGCGACGTATAACAGTGGCCTGAATTTTTCTCGTTGTTTACCACCCTTGTTCACGACAACCCGGCTCTAACCCCCATACAGCGCTTTCATTATTTAAGATCCAATTTAAAGGAGAGTGCTCTTTCCGTAATTTCTAACTTTCAACTCACAGCCGAAAATTACGACCTTGCCTTCTCAGCTCTATTACACGGGTTCCAAAACCCCAGGAGGATAGCCCAGGCATATCTGAACCAAATCTTACACTTTAAGCCCGTCAGTTCAAATTCATTAAATAACTTAAAAACTTTTCTTGAGGTACATCAAAATTCGGTGCAGGCTATCAAGGCGCTACCAATCGACGATTTAGCGAATTTTATTTTGTTAACCCTCGCATTAAATAATCTAGACCCCCGCACATCTAAGGCTTTCGAGGATCAAAATTCTGCTAAATCAGTTCCGCTTTTCGATGACTTGCTAAATTTCATTACCAAACAAAATAAAACGCTGGAGATTATTTCTCCCCCCAGCAATCTACATAGAAACACTAAAGTTAATTCGCTAATTGCTAGCACTAGTCCTGATACTTCACCGCAATCAGATAGTACTCGGGCGGCACCCTCTAATTCTTCTAAACTTTTTTTTTTTTTTTTTTTTTTTTTTTTTTCATTTATTGATATTTACAACTGTACAGAATAATATACAACAAGTAAATGTGTTGACAGTGAATACAATGGCATGTAAATAACTTGTGAAGAACTACTCACTAGTAGCACTTCAATAAAATCTACTCTAAAAGGTCTCTAGGCCATCTTCTTTTTAGACGCCTCGGAGGATTATCAGGGATGGAGGAGGAAGCAAGTTGGGAGACTAGTGGATTGGAGTGGTTATGGAGCTTACTATGGATAGGTATCTGGTTTGAGCTAACTCAGCAACATATGGAACATTAAGGTCTTTATGGATAAGCTTATTGGTGACAAAGTAAGGGGCATTTAGGATTTTTCGAAGGATTTTGGATTGTAAGGATTGGATGCGAGATGAATAGGATGGTTTAGTAGAGCCCCAAAGCTCAACTCCGTACGTCCTAATAGGTCTAATAACAGTCATGTAAATAAGTCTTTTGTAATGAATTGGGAGGTTTGATCGTTTGTCTAGTAAATGTTGAAGTAGTCTGTAACGACGAGCAGTTTCTTGTCGTTTTAGTCTTGTATGTGGATTCCAAGTAAGACGTTTGTCCAAGTGGAGTCCTAGGTAGCGGATCTGTTCGACAGGGATTAGTGGAATATCATTGAAGGATACTGTTGGACAGGAAGTCATAGGTTTACGACGAAGGGTAAAGGTTATTTGGTGAGATTTGTTTGGGTTTATTTTGATTTTCCATTTTTTACACCATTCTTGAATGTTTAGGATATGGGATTGGAGTGTTTGGGAGGCAATGAAGGGATCATTATTTACTGATAATACACATGTGTCATCAGCATAAGTGGTGAGGACAGTGGTAGGATGAGTTGGGATGTCAGCTGTATACACCGTGTAGAGGATGGGGCCTAGGATACTACCTTGAGGAACACTGGCAGATTGGGTAAAGAGGGGAGAATAGGAAAATTTATGGTTTACTTGGAAAGTTCTATCACTTAGATATGAACGGATAATTAGAAAATACGTTGAAGGAAGGAATTTGCGGAGCTTGTAACGTAGTCCTGGGTGCCAGACTCGGTCAAAAGCCTGTTCCACGTCGAGAAAGGCTCCCGTGCAGTACATTCCGCGCTCCAATGCGGAGGAGACAACATCCACCACACGATGACATTGCTGGATCGTGGAGTGGGATGTTCGGAATCCAAACTGGTGATCAGGGATGACGTGGTGGGAATCTAGGATAGAATACAAGCGTTTTAAGATTAGTTTTTCAAGGATTTTACCCATGATTGGCAAAAGGGAAATAGGACGGTATGAGGATGGGAGCTCAGGTGGCTTTTTGGGTTTTGGAATCATCTTAACTATAGATAATTTCCAGGAGTCAGGAAAATATGTAGTACGGAGGACAGCATTGTATATGTATGTTAGGAATAGGATGGCTTTCTGAGGAAGGAGTTTTAGGATATGGGATGTAATTAGGTCGTGTCCAGGGATTTTCTTTGAAGGTAATCTGTGAATGATGTTTGATACTTCTGAAGGATGGAATGCTTTAGGGGGAGGAGACATTTGGAGAGGAATATTTAGTTCTGCTTCAATATCATTTTGGTGACTAGGATTAACGATATCAGGATGTGGGTTAAAAGTTTGGAAAAGGTGTTGGCCAAAAATGAGAGATTTTTCTTCGTCCGATTTTGACCAGGTTCGGGCTTGGGTTAGTAGAGGATGATTGTAATTTTTATAGTTTAGTAGTTGTTTTGTGGTGTTCCATAAAGATTTGTCGGTGGTGTTAAGGTTTTCTTTATAGTCATGTATTTTTTTTTAATTTTGTATTTTTTAATTTCTGTCTTAAGTTTATTTGTTAGTCTACAGTAATTATTTTTATCTGATGGGTATCTAGTCCTATGCCACTTTGCTCTTGCTATACGTTTTTCTCTTAGTAAATCGCGAATATGGTGTGGCAAGTTAGTTTGGAGAGAATTACAATTTGTTTTGTGAGGTGTTATCTTTAATTGTGATAGATATTGATGTGGTAAGTTTATCTATGGCGGTGTCTATGTCCCCTGTTTTGTTTTAAGTGGAATTTTTAGGTCTAATTTATTTTCTAAATCGTAACGAAATTTGTCCCGGTGAATAGGACCTGGATGTTGAAATGCGGGATAAGATGTTGCCACGGGGATTGGATGTTCTATAACCCCATCGCTGGTGTTTGGCGTTGTAGTCCCCTCCAGCAATAAAGCGCGGTCTGAGGGATCTAAATAAGGACTCAAGGTCGTTATAAGCAAGGGAATTTCCAGGAGGACAGTATATAGCTGAAAATGTTATATGGAAAGGACAAGTGGAAATGGTTACTGATGTGGATTGAATGGTGTCTGTAGGAGTAGAAGGGACAAGAGAATGAGGTATTGATTTATGGATGAGGATGCAAGAACCAGCATGGGCTGTGTTGTCTGGGTGGTCTGACCTGAAAGTAATGTAGTCAGGTATGTGAAAATATGTTTGTATTGTGAAGTGGGTTTCGGTAAGTAGGGCTATATCTATGTGATTGTCATGTAGAAATACGTCAAGTTCGTCTCGATGATTATGAAGACCATTTGCATTCCACAAAATGACAGCTAGAGGCTTTTTGCTCATTTTGGAATGTTAAATGGGACTTCAGAAAGGACTCTGGTGAGGAGGGAAATGAGAGGTTTGATTGTTTCTTTAAGTTCAGTCAGGAATGAAGAGAGGATGGTGTTGATATCACCTGGATTTTGGTAGGGAATAGGATGTGGGGTATTTGTTTGCTCGGGAATATTGGCTGGGGAGGGATCCCATCTTTGGATGTTAGGGGTTGTATGGCGTTTTGAGGTCGAAGGGTATGTAGGATAGGAAGTTTGGGAAGGAACTGGATGTTGCGTTTCTGGTGGTAGTTTTACCCGTAGTTGGTCATTGTACTGAATTGGAGGTTGACGGGAATGTTGGGATTTGGAAATCAGAGGCAAAGGTTGAGAGATTTGAGGCATCTGGTTTCGAGGTTGTTGTGGTCGGTGCTGCTGCGGGCTTGTAGTGATGTTTGAGTATGTTGATCTAGGTTCCTGGCGGGGCCGATCGGTGACCGCTGAAGTTCAGGGTTCATTTCTAGTAAGAATAATTTGGTTTTCCTCACAGGGAGTTTTCAGAGAGTCCTGTTGCTGAATTGCATGCCTACCATTCATTTGAGTTTGATTTTTTATAGCTGCATTGTGTGATCTTCTTCTTTGGGTATTTTTATAAACTACGCAGCCTTTATAATTGGCGGGGTGATCTTCATTGCGTAATACACATTTTGCAGGTGTATCTCTAGTCTTGGAACAGGTTTCTGTGGCATGGGCGCCTGCACATTTGACACATCTAGGCGGATGGTAACAATATGCCTTAGTGTGTCCAAGATTTTGGCACCTAGTACATTGTACTATTACTGGTCGCTGTCTTGGCTGCTCAAAACGGACTACTGAAAAAACCAGTCTGTTAATTTGAAAAATTTCTGAATTATTTTTCGCTGGCTCCAGATCTACAAAAAATAGAGGGAGAGGGTACTTTTCTGTAGGATGGAGCACAACTGAAATATTTCTAACATTGTGGCCTATTTCTTCGATATCTCGCTTGATCGCATCGGTTGAAGTAGTGCTATGGAGACCTCTCAGTACAACACGATATGATTTTTCCTCCCTTAATTGGTAGCAATGGAATTCATATTTATTGACAGACAAATAGTGAATTAACTTTTTATAATGCTCTTTTGCCGTGGTATTAATTTTTATGTCTTTCACCCTCGAAAAACATTTAAAGTTTGTTTGACCAATCAAATTGGCGATTTCTTGACCGAATACATTAAAATTTTTAATATTGGTCACAAAAATGGGTGGGAGCACAGGGTCCGAAAATCCTTGAGTTGGTTGTGGCTCTGATGGAATTTTTTCTAAGTCGGCAAATTTATTGCTGGTAGGAATATTGACAATAATTTGTGTTTTCTTGGCTGCAGTAGATTTACTACGAGTTGTTGGTGGCTCACTATCAATAATTTGCTTCCCTTTATTTTTTTGTTTTTTTTTATTTGGGGAGGTCCTAGCGGAACCGGGTGTAGCATTGCGCTGACGTTTTTGAAGTTGTCGCCGCTTCAGATATTGTCTGTCTCACTTATTTCCGACATTGGAGTTTCATCTTCCGATTCGGTTCCTGATGAATTATCAAGGTCCATTGTATCAAGCAAGTGAAATGAAATTTACAATTTAAACTAACTAAAATGAATTAAAAGAGAAAAAAAAAACATATGTAAAATATACTTATAAACTAGAGTATTTACAGAACTATATACAATATTTGAATAAAAGGAAAAAAAAAAAAAAAACACATTACTAACGATAAAAGAAATAATATAAGAAAAGAAAAAGAAAGTAAAAAGAGAGAAAAAAAAAATTGTGTCCTCTAAGAAAAATAAAAGCAATAACAAAAACAATCCGAGTTAGACTCGGCTGTTCAACAGATCAACAGACCTAGACCTTGAGAGATAGGGAGTATAGGTAACGCCCCAATCGGCTGACTGGAGAACTGATCACCTGAGAATTTTGTCTTTATTATTAATTGTCTTTAATTAATAATAAACGCACTCACCTCACCCAGTTTCTTTGTCTAAAGATTCCATTGTATAAACTTCCACTGTTTATAAAGTTTGGCTGAAGGATTATAGTTTATACTATTGATAATATTGTCACTAGCACAGAGCACTTAACGATGTAATGTTAATAGCGGCCATGATACTTCACTTATCCCTTCTAAACTTAAATGCATTTTTTGTCGTAAGCCGCATTCTTTATCTTCCTGTTTCGAATTTTCTCATCTCACTCGAGATCAAAAAATTGATTTCCTCAAAAGGCATAAACAGTGCTTTAATTGCTTGGGTCTGCACCTTAAGGGTAATTGCAATTCCAAATTTTCGTGTCGTAAGTGTAATTCACCAGAGCATCACACACTTTTGCATCCCGTCAAAGCAGTAAATTCAAATCTCCATTTGAATTCCGCGCCTAGTCGCGCATCAGCTCATGCTGATCACATTTCAAGTGAACCAGCACCCGCTTCCACTGTTCAAGCACCAGTTGACGCCTCCTTATCTCTGAGTTGTAGTACTTCCGGAAGTCACATGACTTCCTTCCTAGGAACCTTCCGTGCACGTATCTTTAATTCTCACTTAGGTTACGTTCCAGTCCCTGGGGTCATCGATCCGGGGTCGCAGCTATCATTTATTTCCAAGCGCCTCTTTGACCAATTAGGTCAAAAAATCCAGGATATGCCCATTACCGTTTCAGGTATAGGTGGGCGTGTTTCCAATTCTCCTGGCACAGTTTCGTGCCACATCTTCTCCACATTTTCTCAGAGGCACATTCTTGCCAACCCGTCCGTGGTTCCTCACATCGCTAACCATTTGCCTCCCAAGAACCTTACTCCAGAAATTGCTCGCGCCTTTGAACATTTGGGTTTGGCCGATCCTGAATTTCATCAATCAGACAAGATTGACCTCCTCTTAGGTGCAGATGTATACCCGCAATTATTATTGCCTCATCCGTTTATTCCAAGCTCTATTGGTCCAATTGCTGTCAGTGCTATTTTTGGTTGGGCAATCATAGGCCCTATCCAGACCCTATCGCAAAATCAATCAGCCACTTCATTAATTTCTGTTTGCCAGATTTCCCAAGATTTCCATGATTCTTCGAAAACTGAAAATATTGAAAAACTTCCATTTGAACAACCTGGGTACTGACCACAAAGACTCAAATGTTTCTGACATTCCAGAAAACATTGACCCTTCTATTAACACCCATGCATGTAATCATAGATTAAATAATTTTAACGTTCCCCAGGAAATACAAATCAATAACCAGGGTGATTTTTTAAACTTAAATCAAGTTTCAAAATTTAATAACATCAATAAAACAGGTGGTGCTGATAAAACTGTTAGTGATTCATCTGATGAAAAGTCTTTTGTTTCCCTTACAGAAGAGGATAATTACATCTCATCCTCAAACAGTCACTATTCTTTAGCCAATCAAAATTGTCCAAAATTCCTTCCTGTTGAAAATAAAAATAATAAGAAACCAGTATACATACATAGTAACCAAGATAGAGTAACAAATAAAATTCCGGTCTCGAATCCTATTAAACCTACTTTTTTAAAACCACCAGTTGTAGATATCAAAGGGTCTGTACGCTCTAAAATTTCAATATTCGACAAATTCTCCCCAGTAGGGTTTGCTGATGTTTCTTCTGTCTCTAATCATGCCCATATTGACTCTAGGGGCCATTTAGCTCTTATTTCCGAGCTCAAGCCTGATGCTGTTTCACGAGCAGCCACCTTTGAGACATCTACCAGCACTCTCACTAGATCTATGAACAAGCTCATTCCGCTTCTAGAATGACTTCCCTTTGCTTTGTATAATCGTTTTTCAGTTAAGCTAGTTCATGTTCTTATTTTGTATAATTGTCTACCCAGGAGTACTGTTTTATTTTCTTTACATTATATAATTGTTGCCCAGTTAGGCTGTTTCCTTTTCTTTACATTGTATAATTGTGCTCCCATTCATGTTACAATATTTTTATTTCCTTTTTTTTTGTCTTTATCTTCCTCTTTACTCAAGTTGAGATTTCGTTTCTTTATTTTATTGTATAAATTCATTGCTGCCTGCCCACCATTTTCATTGTATAACTTTTGGAATAAAATTGGGCAACATCCCAATTTTGGTGGGCGGTGTGTTCGCGCCAATCGGCGCTTTTGTGAGGGGGAAAGGAGAAAAACTTTAATATACTGTTCATTAACGCACTCTATGGATCCTCTGGGCAATTAGCCCTTATCTGCGTTAATCCCTACTAGAATTTCTCTTTTTCTTCTTGATTCTGTGCTCAAGTACGCACCTATTAAAATTGCCCAAGACCTCATGGTCTTCCATCGCTTTTATGACCAAGGTGAAATTGCCTTCCAGGACCCTTTTCCTCTTTTAAAAGTCATCTTATTTCCTGTGCCGTTCAGTAAAGATTTAGTTCTCCCCCTAATGAGTGGTGACATAAGAGGAGGAGAGCCTAGACAAATATTGCAGCTTAGGAGAAGCATTTGCCAGACCGTAAGGATTCCGGGGGCCCCCGGACAGACCGTCGGCGGCAGTAATAAGGTAAGAAGTTTCTTATGTACTATTTGTTTATGCTATCTTCTCAATAATATCTCCCCAAGGGTGCGAAACCTCGTTTTCATATTGTCCCATACAGTCCATTTTCTAGAGGCCGAGGCGAGTTTTTCGCTTCGGACATTATCATTCTTTTACTATACACTTGTGTATATAAAAAATGATGACAATCCCTTAATGGAAATGTGCATTTTAAACATAATGAACTGTTCATTGGAATAAAAAGCAACTAAAAAAAATATTGTTTAACAGAAAATAAAGGAAAACTGTCAATAAAGCGACACCCGATCAAAGGATCTTATATTATTACATTTATTATTATTATTTAGAATTTATGTTATTAGATTATCAATGTAAGGTTTAAAACCCAATGTTAATGAACATAGACCTCAATTTTACCGTTGGCTTCTAAATGCAGACAGAACATAATGAATGTTTAGTTCTTTTATGTATATACTGCTTCTTACTATTTTTGTAAAGTTCCCAATATTTTTATAAGTTAATCTTTATTGTTTTTACCCTTAAATTGTTTACATATTTAGAGGAATACACTGCGAAAAAAATTGGCCAGCTGCATTTTTAAGCACGATAACGATCAAAAACACCTATCAGCTACAGCAAACCGATGGCTCCAGTTAAAAAATCAATTAAAGCATCTAGGGCCTACACAATACGAAAATGAAATTAAAAAAAAAATAAACGTAAGAATAAAAGCTGGAAATGCTTATTATTTCTCGGTCGCAAAACTGCTCAGTTCGAGCTTTCTCTCCAGAAATATAAAAATTAGGACATATACGACAACCATAGCAGTATACCAGAGTAGCTGTTTGGACTCCGTAGAGTTAGGACGTCTTTATCTAGCTGTGCTCTGAGGGATTAGTGACACCCACAGATAAGATTTATATTTACTTTGATTCTTTCATTTTAACTTTTATTTGTATAATTATTTCTTTTACAATAATTGTAATTGTTTTCTTTCCTTTTATATAATTTTTTATGGCATCAAATAATGATGGGAGGGATGTGCCTCCTGACAAAGATGAATTACTCAATAAAATGATAACATATGAAAAAGTTTTCGAGCCGTTAACGTATAGTAAATTTGATTCAGGTCCCTTTGTTGTTTTTATAGAATCAACGATAGAAAATCGTAACTAGGCAAATTGCACCCAGTCAGCTACGGTAGTAAATTATTTAGAAATTTTCCTCAATTTAGAAATCGAATCTCCACCATGCCATCAATAGGGAAAAATAAAATAAAAGTTGAATTAAAAAATACAGATACCTCTAACTCTTTAATATCAGAAATTAATAAAAATAAAAATGAACATCTTTGAGCGTACGCACCGAGATTTATTGTTAAGAAAAAAGGGATTTTGAGGGGAATTCCTAAAGAAATGACGGAAGAAGAATTAATTAACCATTTGGAACCGGTTAATTACGGTGAAAATTTGAAAATTGTTTCTGCCCGTAGATTATTAAGGAAAATTGTTGACATGATGTCCTGTATTAACTTTAGCCTTATGTTATTGGCAATAATTTTAAGAAACTCATCTTGTATTTTATGTGAGAAATACGAGATTTGCCCTTTCTTGTGCCGCTCAATTTGTTGTTGAAGAGGGACACTGTAATTCCATATAAGTTCAATTGTGTTAAAGAATTTTCCACTGGATGGGTCGCTGAAATCTTTTATCACAGTCTTCTTTTGTGCCTCGGAATGGACTCCCTTGCTTAACCAGGAATAGAATAGCATCAATAATCCAGAGAGACTCTTCTTGATGGATCTGGTTTTGAAATACTGCATCAATACCTCGCTCTAGCAAACAAGATTCTAAAACTTTTCACTAACAAAAGTTTGTGGTTGGATGAATTTTCATGTTCGGGCAATTTTTAACAGATCTTTTTCCAATTAGTAAATCTTTTTTCTTAAGCTAAGGGAGACACTTGATGTGACGCAAAGAGTGAAAACAGCCTACAGGGAACACAATATAGTGCTTTAATTGTTTCACTATAGCATAGCCACGATCTCTTAACTTTTGATCCATTTTTAAGTGATCCAGTCTTTGGTTCCTGGACGTCCTTCTCTGCTGCTATTATTTAAATTTGGCTCAAACAGATTTTCGATTATCATTTTGTTTATGTAACACCTTTCTGAATAGGGAAAACTCTTAGGCCATGAACCAGGATCCCTAAAATCAAAGGAAAACTCGTCCGATTCTTGAAGACCGTTTGAAGGGCCTAGACGAAATAACTATTCATTTTCATGCGAGACCCCAGTAGGGCTCAGTTTCTTGCAAAGTTTGTCATATTGAGTACATTCCTCTTTAACTCCAACTTCATCTAAAATATTAAAAAAAGCATTTATAAATGATTTTAACTTTAAAATTGAACTTTTATTTTAATGACAATAGTGGTAATTTTCTCGCAAAGGATGTCAGGCTGCTTGGTTTCTTCTTTGACTCCAGTGGCATCTTCAATACCAGAAGATACATTTAAAAATTTGCTCTAATAAGATTTTAACATCAATTAAAAAAAAACTTTCAATTGTAAACTTATTTCATTATTTTTGTTTAAATGCATTCGCCAAAAAATCCGACGGAAACATAAGTTAATCGGGCTGTATATCTTGACTTATTCAATCATTACAGTAGAACTTCACTAATCCAACCGTGATAAGACTAGTGTGGGGGTTAGTCGGAACAGTGAAAAGTCGGATTAACCGGAGACAACAAAAATAGGTATTTTGTTTTCTTTTTACATACTTAACTTATAATAATTTGTGCGAGGGTTAATAAATACAATTTTAAAACACATTTGTCAAGTCACACAATTACAGTAATCACATTCAGTGTTATCGTCTTGTGTTTTATTTTATTACATCGTTTTTTTCATTTTGAGAACAATGAATTCATACGCAATCTGTATTATAAAATATTGTCACTTCACCTGGCCAAGTTCGAAAAGAATCTAAAAGGATTAGAAGTGAAAACATATAATAGGATATCATTCAAAATAACGTTTCCTATGAAATTTTCATTGTAAACTCGCCGACTCGGTCGCTGGGGTACCAGGAATATTTAGTACTTAGACCTATACTATAAAGCCGCAATTAATTCCTTTTCTTCCTTTGTGCGTTATAATTTAATTAGTAACCCTTTTCCGGGCACAGTAATCTACAATACACAATAATTCGATAGAACATTTGGAGGGGCCCCATCATTCAGAATCATTAATAGAGGTTAAGAAACAAAAAAAATTGTAATAAATAAAAGTAATTTTTTTTAAATGATATATTCAATGTTATTGAATAAACAGTAATATCAAAAAACAGTGAATTTAAATGATCTTAAATATGTATGCTTGCAATGAAAAGGCTTAAATTAGAATAAATATTTTCTAACCTTCCTTTTCTTTTGAGCCTTCATCTTCATTAACATTTAAGGGTTTTTAAAAAAAGCTTTTAATTTTGGTGTTAGTGAAAGCACGTCGCTTTTATTCTTCCTTTTTTCTTTAGCAAGTTTTCTATACTCGGCTCCACTGAGTCGTTTTCGGTCATCCATAATACGGAAATTTTAACGCAGTTCAAAATGTACAAAACAAATACGTTTTCCAAATGCTGATACTCGGTAACACTAAAACTCTCTAAAACTACGTACACTAAAACAATAATGTAAATAAAATAAAAAAATTGTCTGTTTTTGCAATAAACGCAGACAACACAGCTGTAAACACTGGCAACAGATAATCCAATGTCATTCATTATAAGGGGTAGAGGGAGGCATCGCACAGTTTCGCGCCCCCGAGCCCGCTACTTGCGCTCAGGCTACTAATTTATATTAAGCGGTTAATTCTTATAAGATGTAAGAATTAACTTGGTATCCAGTATAATAGGGTTTATAAATTATGCAAAAATCAAAGAATATTGATTATAATTAATATTGTAATTTTAAAAACTTTTTAATAACTTACTATTTTTTTTTTTTTTAACTTCTCAAATTTTGCCGCCCCCTTAAATCTGCCACCTGGGACACGTGCCCCCCCTGCCCCTCCCTAATTCCGGGCCTGTCCAACTGAATCTGTGATTATTACTATCAGAGGCAAATAGTCACCTAGTTATTTAGGCCTTTTTAGGGTTATTTGCCGGGTAGACCACTTTGTTCCCCGATTAATCCAGTGTTATAACTGTCTCCGCTGGGGACATGTGGAAAAAAATTGTAAAAAATTGAATAGGTGCGCGAAGTGTGGTGAAGCTCACAAAATGGCCGATTGCTTATCAAAAGAAGTAAAATATATTCACTGTAAAGCGGAACATTCGTCTATCGGATATGATCAATGCCCTGAATATTTAAAGCAGCGATCTATAAAAATCTTATGATGGATGAGAACATCACTTTTGTCGAAGCCAAAGAAACAATTACTGGCTGTTAAGGCGTTTATTATCAGTTAAAATTCAAAG
Source organism: Euschistus heros (assembly GCA_003667255.2). Lineage (NCBI taxonomy): Eukaryota > Metazoa > Arthropoda > Insecta > Hemiptera > Pentatomidae > Euschistus > Euschistus heros. The sequence continues at coordinate 6,081,293 of RCWM02000005.1, forward strand.
ATTTTGCTGCTCTGTTTATTTTCGTTATTCTGTCTCCTGTTATTATTTTAAATTTAATTATTTAGACCTCCTGTCCCCCTTAATCATTATCAGCGTTAATCTTTGTTTATGTTTATGTTAATGTTTCCGTTAGATCGCATTCCAATCTCTTTTACTGTGAACTCTGCACCACAGGCAGGGGAGGCATCGCGCAGTTTCGCGACCCCGAGCCCACTAATAGCACTCAGGCTACTAATTTTTATTAAGCAGTTAATTCTTATAAGACGTAAGAATTAACTTGGTATCCAGTATAATAGGGTTTATAAATTATGCAAAAATCAAAGAATATTGATTACAATAAGAATTACAAAAAGAGATCGCTCAATTTCGGAGGCAGTCATTGGACCTTAAAAAATCGTTTTCGCTTTCGAACGCACGCAGCAATTCTGAGCGAAGCGCCTCATCCAGGCTACCACACGCTGTAGACGTAAGAATGAGGAGAAACGGGTTATTGGCAGCGAGCAGCACGTGTGAATTGGATTTCAACTCAGGGATCGAAGTTGAGGGAGCAGATGGTGGGGAAAATGGTGGAGGCCAACTTGCTTGAAAATCCGACATAAATGGAGGGCCAAGTGACCAAAGTGACAACGTAATAGGCTCAGATAGTAAATTAGTGTTCAGCCCTCGAGAAGCCATATCGGCTGGGTTCAGAGCCGAACTGATATGCGACCAAATGGTGCAATCGGGTATGGTGTTGTTGACGTGGACTACACGGTTTGCGACGAATGTTTTTAACAAGTGGGGGGGGGGATTTTAAGCCAAGAAAGGACGATTTTGGAATCAGCAAACAATTGATATCCGGAAATATTTACCGGATATTGGATATCGCGAACAGAGCTGAGCAAGTCCGATAGCAATACGCAAGCACACAACTCGAGCCTAGGAACCGATAATGTTTTTAGAGGAGCGACACGAGTTTTTGCTTTCCACAAAAAAGAGGATCGAGTCTGGGGAGAATCGAAACAAATGTATAAAGCAGTAGTATAGGCAACTTCAGAAGCGTCAGCAAAACCTACCAACCTGATAGAGTGGTAGCGATCAGGGAGTACACATCTCAGGAAAGATAAAGTGGAAACGCTAGGCAAGTGGTGCACAAGATCATCCCATTGTGCTTCAATTTTGCTTGGGACGTTCTGATCCCAGTCGAGCTTAGCCGTCCAAAGCCTTTGTATAGTGATTTTGAATCATACGGTGATAGGCGATAAATAGCCATTGGGGTCAAATATACGAGCCAAAAACGACAACATGTTGCGTTTTGTACATTTAGCGTTAAAGGGTATCACTCTGTATACAAACAGATCTCTAGAAGGTTCCCAATTTAAGCCCAAAATTTTCAACGACTTGTCCTCGTCATTCAAAACCAAAGGGAATTAGCTATGTTCCTCGAGGAGATCCTCAAGAACTTGGGGGTGACTTGTGGACCATTTGTGGAGCTCAAATTCGCCTAAGCTTAGAAACTTGGTTAATTGCGACCGCAGGAAACTAACAGACTGGACATCATTAGCGCCAGTTATTATGTCATCGACATAAGTTTGATTCATTAAGGCTGCTGAAGCCAAGGGGAAAGCGGAACCTTCATCTTTTACAAGCTGATGCAGCACGCGCATGGCCAGGAATGCTGAAGGGGCCAAGCCGTATGTCACAGTATTCAGCTGCGCCTCTTCGACTCGCGAATTGTTGTCCGGGGTCCAAAAAATGTGTTGCAGGTGGCGGTCCTGTTCGTGAACGAGCACTTGACGATACATCTTTTGTATGTCACAGCACAAGGCAACTTTAGCGAACTGAAAATTTAACCGCTGAAACGTCAGATTGTAACTTGGGCCCCTTCAACAAACGTTCGTTTAAAGAAACGCCAGAAGAATCAGGGCTTAAGGCATTGAATACCACACGCAATTTGCTACCCTGATTGGTAATTTTTGTTACCACATGATGCGGAATGATGTACGAAGAAGGCATAGAAGTGGTCGAGAGCAGAGAAGGGACATGTGGTCGAGGAGGACGTACTCCTGCATGAAATTATGGTATACCGAAGCAAGCTCGGGGGTCTTAGCTAATCGCCTTTGCAAATTTAACAATGAAGCGTATGATTTGGAAGAATTACTCTGAATCGGAGTAGCATCGGGCTTCATAGGTAGGGACACGGAGTACCGGCCCATCTGGCTGTCGTTGGTGAGTATCCCGGAAGTGTTGCTCAGCTAGGGTGTCAAGGGGATCTTCAATTACAGGTGCATGAACATACTCGATTTCCCAGAATTTCGAAATCTTCTGAGAGAGTTCAGCAGTAGAAATGAGCGACGCGATGCTCGATGAGGGAGTCTGGGAGTTCATAGGACCAACAATTGTCCAACCAAATATAGTTCTCACATCAACGGGACCATTCGGGTGTTTGATAATAGGTTCAGGGGACAATAACTGTAGGTACACGTCAGCACCTAGTAAAATTTCAGGCATGGAATGAATTTGAGACATGGGAACGCCTCCAGGTTCCGAAAACAAATCGAACGAAGCAATTCATAATTCGTTTTAACCTGTCTTGGAGACCGACAGAGAGACCACCATACACCACGCAGCCATAATCAAAGTGAGGAAAGATGAGCGAGGAAACTAGGAGTTTGCGAGTGGTTTGGAGGAGGAAATGACGGGCACGATTGAATAGTTTTAGGGTTCCTATTGAATTTCTGGATGTTTGGGCAATTTGAGGCTTCCTGGAAAGGGTTTGGTCGAAGATGATTCCTCCTAAATTTTTGACGGAGGAGCAAAAGGTAATAGGTTGATTACTTAGGTTTAGAGAGGAAACTTTTTTGAATCACATTAATACAGTTATCCTTGGCTTTGTTTTTATTTATTTGTTTTTTTTTTTCCTATTCTCTTGTTGTTTACTTATTATTTTGATTTTTACATTTGTTACTTTTCGTTACCGGTTTTCAATTTTAATTCGAATCATAACCTTTCTGATTTAATTATTTACTTTAACGATGGATCAAAAAACTCGCGATAAAATACTAAAGGATTTGAAAATCGCTGAAACCAAACGTAAATATGTAGGGGCTTTATTAAGAAATAAAAACTATATTGTGCAAATGTGGACTATATAATTAAAAAAAAAAAAAAAAGAAAAAGACTTTAAACTGGTTTGCGACACAAGAAGATGAGTAAAATTCCACTCTTCGTGTCTTCTCTGGAGAATTTAGCCGCTTCCTGGTTACAAAATCGCGGCGACGAGATCTCTGACGCCGCGAACTGTTGACGACTGACGTCGGACCAAATTTCAAAGGTTTAAACCACTTGACTGGTAGAAAAAACTGAACAGAAACATAACTCATTTACTAACATGGAGACAATAACGTGGTGCAGAGTTCACAGTAAAAGAGATTGGAATGCGATCTAACGGACAGGAGGTCTAAATAATTAAATTTAAAATAATAACAGGAGACAGAATAACGAAAATAAACAGAGCAGCAAAATCTTTGAATTTTAACTGATAATAAACGCCTTAACAGCCAGTAATTGTTTCTTGGGCTTCGACAAAAGTGATGTTCTCATCCATCATAAGATTTTTATAGATCGCTGCTTTAAATATTCACACAGGCCCGGAATTAGGGAGGGGCAGGGGGGGCACGTGCCCCGGGTGGCAGATATAAGGGGGTGGCAAAATTTGAGAAGTTAAAAAAAAAAAATAATAATAAGTTATTAAAAAGTTTTTAAAATTACAATATTAATTATAATCAATATTCTTTGATTTTTGCATAATTTATAAACCCTATTATACTGGATACCAAGTTAATTCTTACATCTTATAAGAATTAACCGCTTAATATAAATTAGTAGCCTGAGCGCTAGTAGCGGGCTCGGGTGCGCGAAACTGTGCGATGCGTTTATTGCATAAGCCGACAATTTTTTTATTTTATTTACATTTTGGTTTTAGTGTATGTAGTTTTAGAGAGTTATTAGTGTTACCGAGTATCAGCATTTGGAAAACGTATTTGTTTTCTACATTTTGAACTGCGTTAAAATTTCCGTATTATGGATGACCGAAAACGACTCAGTGGAGCCGAGTATAGAAAACTTGCTAAAGAAAAAAGGAAGAATAAAAGCGACGTGCTTTCACTAACACCAAAATTAAAAGCTTTTTTTAAAAACCCTTAAATGTTAATGAAGATGAAGGCTCAAAAGAAAACGAAGGTTAGAAAATATTTATTCTTATTTAAGCCTTTTCATTGCAAGCATACATATTTAAGATCATTTAAATTCACTGTTTTTTGATATCACTGTTTATTCAATAACATTGAATATATCATTTAAAAAAAAATTACTTTTATTTATTACAATTTTTTTTGTTTCTTAACCTCTATTAATGATTCTGAATGATGGGGCCCCTCCAAATGTTCTATCGAATTATTGTGTATTGTAGAATACTGTGCCCGGAAAAGGGTTAATAATCAAATTATAACGCACGAGGGAAGAAAATCGCTTCTAATCCTTTTAGATCCTTTTCGAACTTGGTCAGGTGAAGTGACAATATTTTATAATACAGATTGCGTATGAATTCATTGTTCTCAAAATGAAAAAAACGATGTAATAAAATAAAACAAAAGACGATAACACTGAATGTGATTGCTGTAATTGAGTGGCTTGACAAATGTGTTTTAAAATTGTATTTATTAACCCTCGCACAAAAGTATTATAAGTTAAGTATGTAAAAATGTGTATGTAATGTCTCCGGTTAATCCGACTTTTCACTGTTCCGACTAACCCCCACACCAGTCTTATCACGGTTGGATTAGTGAAGTTCTACTGTAATGATTGAATTAAGTCAAGATATACAGCCCGATTAACTTATGTTTCCGTCGGACTCTCTCCTTCCACAATTAGAATTAGCTTTTTCGTCCTTAAAGACGCTGTTATAAGATGGCGGAATTTTTTTCGTCCTTAAGGTCGCTGTTTTAACGGCTGTTATGTTATCCGAAGGATAACTTCCGCCATTGTTGTCATTGAGGATACTGTTCTAAAATATTTAACGATTTTAAGATGGCGGAATGGCCACGGGCCCTCCAGGTTGGGGGAACAGTACACTCACGCTCACACAGTACACAACACAGCACACTACACTCATCCCCATATAACAGACTAAGGTCATCAACAGTACACACCCTAGGATCACCTTCCCTGGGTAGCCGCTCCGGATGGGGGAGAGAGTCAGGGAGCTCTGAGGAGGCAGCTCCTCCACCTGACTCGGAGGTCGAGGGCTGACTGCCCTCACTTCTTAAATAACCGTTGGTAAGAATCCTCAAATAGAAGAAGCCGGATTGTCTAAACGGATACTACCCAGGAACCGCCATAAGGGCATACGTATTGGATATTGGAACATTTTAACACTTAACCGACTGGGGGCTCTACGGAGCCCCTCGTTAAGCAACTGGACTCATACAAGGTGGACATAGCAGGAATCCAGGAAATGCGATGGCTGGGAAGAGGAATACAAAAAATGAAGCAGCATACCATATACTACCAGGTATGCAAGTTTAAAATGTCGTTTTAATTCCAATATGCGCTCTTAGCCTATTGAAGGATTTCCTTATCTCTAAACGCTATTTTGTTTGTTAGTCATTTGTTTACAAAAGTCAGTTGTTTTTAAGTCGTTAACGTGGACGTATCATACCTTTCTTTGGTGTTAAAAATGTCTAATTTTAAGCCAAATAAAGAGCATTTGCGGCATGTCATGATTTTCTTATTTAATTAAAAGAAAAAGGCATCTGAATGTCATCGAATTCTTGTTGAGACTTATGGCGATGTTGCTCCAACCGTCAGGACATGTGAACGTTGGTTTCAAAGTTTCAAACGTGGTGATTTTGATGTTACTGATCAAAAACGAGAAAATCGACCAAAAAAGTTTGAGGACTTCGAATTGCAATCTTTATTAGACGAAGACAATACCCAAACCCAACAAATGATGGCAGAACAGTTGAATGTCACTAGGCAAGCCATTTCCGATCGCCTGAGAGCTATGGGAAAGATTCAAAAGGTTGGAAAATGGGTTCCACATGAATTGGACGAACGACAGATGGAAAAACGAAAAACTGTGTGCGAAATGCTGCTTTTACGCCACGAAAGAAAGGGTTTTTTGCATCGAGTTGTAACTGGCGATGAAAAATGGATTTATTTTCAGAATCCCAAACGAAAAAAAATCATGGGTAACGCCAGGACAACCATCCACATCGAGTGCAAGACCGGATCGTTTTGGGAAGAAGACAATGCTGTGTGTGTGGTGGGATCAGAAGGGAGTAGTCTACTACGAGCTTCTGAAACCCGGCGAAACAGTCAATACCGAGCGCTACCGACAACAAATGATCAATTTGAGTCACGCATTGATCGAAAAACGCCCAGAATGGGCTCACAGGCACGCCAAAGTCATTCTTCAGCATGATAACGCTCCTGCACATTCAGCCAGATTGAATAAGGAAACGATTTCTTCGCTTGGTTGGGAACTCCTACCCCACCCGCCGTATTCACCTGACCTGGCGCCTTCTGATTATCACCTCTTCTCATCGATGGGACACTCATTGGCGGAGCAACACTTCAACAATTTCGAAAACGTACGAAAATGGCTCGATGAATGAATTTCAAATAAAGATGAAGCATTCTTTTGGAATGGTATCCATATATTGCCCGAGAGATGGACAAAATGTGTAGAAAGCGAGGGTCAGTACTTTGAATAAAATATATTATACTTTTTTTTAAATTACTGTGTATATATTTTAAGAAATAAACGACATTTTAAACTTGCATACCTGGTATAGCTGCCATGAAAAACATCACACCTTTGGAACTGGATTCGTTGTCAGGGGAAGATCCAGGCTACTGGTAAGACTATTCGTACCATATAGCCCACAACTACGCTGCATCAGGCTCAAAGGAAAATTCCTTAATTATTCTGTCATAAATTGCCACGCACCAACCGAGATTGCCACAGAAGAGGATAAAGACCTTTTTTACGAAGACCTTTGCAAAGCTCTAGACAAATGCCCTCACCGAGACTTGAAGATAATACTTGGAGACTTCAATGCCCAGGTCGGACAAGAACAGGCTTACCAACCCGTTATCAGGAAATATAGTTTACACTAAACAAGCAATGACAACGGGCACCGACTGTTAAGCTTTGCAGCAGAGCACGGACTAACTGTAGGAAGCACGCTACTCCAAAGAAGAAACATTCACAACCAAACTTGGAGATCTCCGGATGGAAAAGTGTCAAATCAAATAGACCATTTCCTCATAAGCTCTAGATACAAATCTGAGCTGGTAAGCAACAGATCATTTAGAGGAGCCAACATGGATACTGATCACTACCTCAGTATAGCGAGAATCCGCTCAACATTTCCTTTCAAGAAAGCCCAGAGGAAACAAGCCAAGAAGATGTTCAACACTGGGAAGCTAAAAAAACCTGAACACAAGGAAGAGTACCAGCGAAAACTATCAGAGAAGCTTGCAGAAGAACTACGGATAGCAGACTCCAGCCTTGATGAACAATGGAAGGGAATTTCTAACTCCATTAAAGCAGCAGCTGAGGAAGCATTGGGACCCAGACCAAAGTTGCAAAGGTCTCCTTGGTTTGAAGAAGAGTGCCTCCAAGCTACCGTGGACAAGAACAGGGCATATAAGAAAAGAGTTCAAAGGTACACCAAAAGCACGGATGAGACCTATCGTGAGAAAAGAAGGGCCGAGAAACGGCTGCATCAAAGAAAGAAAAGAGAATGGGAGAACAAGCGGATGGGGGAAATCGAGAACCTTCCAAATACTAATGAATGCAGACTCTTCTTCCAAAGAGTAAATGAAGGAAGAAGATCCAAACCAAGAGGCACATGCTGTAAGGATGAGGATGGACACCTCCTCACAGAAACAGAGGATGTACTCAGAAGGTGGAGACGACACTTCAGAGAGGCACTTAACAGTGCAGACGGTGCAAATGCAAGCCCTGAAGAAGAGGAACAAGCTCTTTGGACTAGGAAACCACGAGGCGTACTTTGAGGTTGGACAGTATAGAATCCAGGTGGTTAACAACTTTATATACTTGGGAAGCGACATAAACTACCAAAACGATATCACTCAAGAAATCAAGCGTAGGATAATAACCGCTAACAGGTGCTACTGCAGCTTATCAAGAAACGTCAGGAGCCGATAACTGTCAAGAAAGACAAAAATCAAGCAATATAAAACAATAGTCCGCCCAGTACTAATTTATGGCTCGGGGGCATGGGCTATGAAGAAGGCGGATGAAAAACGGCTCTTGGTGTTCGAAAGGACGATACTGAGGAGGATATGTGGACTCATCAAAGTAGGCGAGACGTGGAGGAGACGAAAAAACGTGGAATTGTACGAACTCTTTGAAGATAACGAGATCTCCAAAATCATAAAATTGGGAAGACTTCCATGGGCTGGCCATCTAGCCAGAATGGATGATGGCGAGATTCCAATGATGATGGCCACAGAAGAGATCTTTGGAACAAGGAGAGTGGGACGGCCGAATGTAAGATGGATGGATGGTGTGACAGAGGACGCTAGGACTCTTCTCAGCGTGCGGGACTGGAGGACTGCTGCACAGGATAGAGCCAACTGGCGGAGGCTACTTGAGGCGGCGCGGACACGGTGACGAGTTGTTGAAGCGGATATTATATTGTATTGTAAGATGGCGGAAGGATAACCTCCGCCATTGTTGACCCTATAAGGACACTGTTTTACAAATCTGCCAGGATCTGACGATTTTTTGAGGCCGAAGGACATCCTTGGCCACTCTCTCCTTCCACAATTAGAATTAGTTTTCGTCCTTAAGGATGCTGTTTTAAGATGGTGGAATTTTATTAGTTTTTTCGTCCTTAAGGTTCGTCTAAAGGATAACATCCGCCATTGTTGTCCTTCAGGATGCTGATTTTAAATATTTAACGATTTTAATAAGGCGGAAGGATAGATTCCGCCATTGTCTGTATAAGGACACCGTTTTCAACGTTAAGTTCTATCCAACTTTAGAAGGCCCCCAGTCAAAAATAAAAATGAAATTGAAAAAAACAAACTGGAAATGTTTGTACCAACTAATAATGAATACAATAGCCCATCAAACACCACAAAAATAATTAGGTCATTTTTAGAGTTTTTTCCGTATTTGCCCCACTGTGCGCCGTCACCACAGGGTCAAGAATGCATTGATAAGGCTAAATTGATGAATTGATAAGAATAAAGGCTTTACCTGCTTTGACGAGGTATACTGCATTGATACCAACGGATCCACGAGGTATGCGGACATTGTCGCGTTTCCGAAGAACGGACGGACTGCGCTCATAGTGGATCCAACTGTAAGGTATGAAAATAATAACCTCGATCAATCAGATGAAGTAGAAAAGGAGAAAATGGATATTTATGAAAAATATATCCCTTTCCTTAAAGAGAAATTCCACAAGACATTCGGAAATAGAGATTGCTCCGTGAAAGGATTATGGTTTGGGTCTCGCGGAGTCATCCCGGAAATAAAGTAACTTCTTGGAGGACCTTGGTATGAAGGTGAGAGATATAGCGATAATGGCCGAAAATATAATATTGGACTCCCTGGGCATTATCCACCACCACATACATGGTGCATAGGGTGGACCAATGCAATTTATAGTAATTAAATATGTACCAGTTTATCTTATTCCTGATTCTATGCGCATATATGTATATGAATGTCTGTGTGGTAGGCAAGAGTAATTAATTGTAGATGAAAGAAAAGGAAGAGAGGAAAAAAAAAATAATAAAAAGGGAAAAAAAGAAGGGAAATAAGAAGAGGAACGAGGCATGTGAATATTAGGGGGGAAATCAAATAAAAACGAAAGAATGAAGTGAAATAGGAAAAGAGGGGGGGGGAATAAATAAATAAAATAAAAAGTAACGAAAAAATTTTTTTTTTTATTATTTTGTCTAGTATTTAGTATTAAATTATAGAATTATAACTAACAAGGGGAGGACACACTCAGTCTCTCACGGATCTTGTTGGCAATTTTTTTGGAGGTTCCTGGTCAAAAAGTATTAGACACGTATTTTGCCGTTCCGACCAATGGGCCCTAGGAGCCGAGAAAAAAAATAAAATAGCATTAAACTCGTTTATTTTTTATCTCGAGTTTAAAAAATGATATTGACATGACTCTTGCACCAAGATTTTTAGTTTTGGTCGCGGATTTAAGGAAAAATACGGTCGCTCCATTGATTTTGGTTTAGGTTAATTAAATTCTAAAAAAATGATTAGTTTTTCGAGCAAACTACCTCTATAGATTTTTTTTACACAAAAATTGACGTCAGATTCTAATTCAGCACCCTCATAAATATTTTTAAAAAACGCTTATTCGACAAAATCAAAAAATATCATTTTTTTTACCCTCATCGAGGAAAATAAAATTTTTAATTCGATTATTGGTTACATACCTTTTTAAATCGCCATTACTTTGTCAAGCAATTCACTGGTTGGTATCGCTGGAAAGGGGAGTCTCAGCTTTCGTTTGATGCATATAAATGTAAAATTCGATGAACAAAAACCTATTAAAAAAATTGGAAAATCCGAAAAACATTTTGATTTTTAACTTGAGTTTGATACCAGATAGGATGATGAAAAATACTTCCACATATAAGATTTGATTGTTAAGTATTTACAATTTTTATTTTATTCTTCAAACCCAGAACACATCTCTAATCCGTTTTGTAATCCATGTTTACTGGGTTGTTCTAATAACTGAAGCTTATTACCTTACAATTTCATTTTCATAATATTCAACAAAATCCTGTCAGCAACGGAAGTGAGGCAGTTATTGCTATAATGTTTTTTATGTCAACTATCACAATCATATTTTAACATGTTCAACTGCAAAATAAAATAAAAATTGTAAATACTTAACAACCAAATCTTTTATGTGGTTCTGTCTGTATATTATGTAAATATTAATTTGTAATAAATTATTATTACAATAAATAATTATAATTATTTTAACAATAATTAAAGTAACAAATTATTTCTCCTAATTAGTATAAATATATTTGTTTAATTGGTATCCATATATATACATATGTTTCCTGAGTTTTGAGGATGCTGAAATGGAATTCTAGGACTAAAAATTTTGTTTATCACATTTTACCTAAACTTTTCAAGTGAAGTATTTTTCATCATCCTATCTGGTATCAAACTCAAGTTAAAAATCAAAATGTTTTTCGGATTTTCCATTTTTTTTAATAGGTTTTGGTTCATCGAATTTTACATTTATATGCATCAAAAGAAAGCTGAGACTCTCCCCTTTCCAGCGATACCAACCAGTGAATTGCGTGACAAAGTAATGGCGATTTAAAGGTATGTAACCAATAATCGAATTAAAAATTTCATTTTCCTCGAAGAGGGCAAAAAAATTATGTTTTTTCATTTGGTTGAATAAGCGCTTTTTAGTGGTTTTGAGGGTGCTGAATTAGAATCTGACGTCAATTTTTGTGTAAAAAAATCTATAGAGGTAGTTTCTTGAAAAACTGATCATTTTTTTTAGAATTTAATTAACCTAAACCAAAATCTATGGAGCGACTGTATTTTTCCTTGAATCCGCGATCAAAACTCAAAATCTTGGTGCAAGAATCATGTCGATATCATTTTTTACACTCGAGATAAAAAATAAACTATTTTAAAGATATTTTATTTTTTTTCTGGGCAGCACCCCTTAATAAAGTGTTTCTCTCTCTCCTAGGGCCCATTGGTCAGAACGGCAAAATACGTGTCTAATATTTTTTGACCAGGAACCTCCAAAAAAATTGCCAACAAGTTTCGTGAGAGACTGAGTGTGTCCTCCCCTTGTAAATTATAAATATTATGAATTATATTGTTAACTTTAGTTAGATAGATGGGTAGGCTGTATGTGTAGCAACATAATGCCAATAAAGTTGGGCAGCAGTATGTTTTTTGTATCAATAAAGCATATATCTCTCTCTTACAGAACAAAATTATTGCCAGTTGTTGAATTATTACTATTTATTTTTTCAAAAGAGTTCAGATATTTAATGTGCATTTAATTCAAATGAGGTTTTGCATAAAGTTTTAGTTCCTATAACTACTAACGTTCGAGCTATATTGTAAAATTATTTACTCTTTTAATACTAAAATAAAAAAGCTCTAGTACTTTTGTTGATTCCATCAAAAATTATAAAATTTGATACAAGATCATAATGGTTTGATTATATTGAACAGATTAGAAATCTGATGAATTCCAATATCTAGAATAATTTTACAATGTAATGCACATGTTTTGTATTAATCATAAATTATAGAACTGCCAGTGGGAAATTCCACCAAACTGTTTCTTCTGAAGCCCCTTCCCTAAAAATATGGGGTTTTACCTGTAATCTCTTGGTATAAATATCCGTATTGTCCAATGTTTTATTTTTTTATAAATAATTTTCATAGATTGAATAAAACAGATCTTATCGGTAAGAGTAAAATTACACTTACATACTTACAGACTTACATAGACCAATAAAGGTTTTTTCTTTATTAAGTAGTTTGTTCAGGACTCTTATTCTCCAGATAATTTCTATTTACATTGTGAAGTTTTAATGAATAACTAAGTTAATTTTAGGTTTCTAGCAATAGAAAATGTTCATATAAATATTATGTTCTCCTAATAAATATGTTGTTTTTACTTTGAAATTCTTAGTACCCCCAAGAAACTTGAGTATCAAATTTTATAAATAAATAAGTAAATGGGAAAGAAGTAATATTTGTCTATCTGATCATTGCACATTAAATTTCCTATCTTGAATTAACTGGACGTCGTTCCTGTAGTCTAGAGGTTTATTTTAAATGTTTTTTTAAGAATTTTATTATTTCAATACTATTTTTCTTAGTTATAAATGGTTTTCTATTTACTCTAGCCTGAAATCCATTTCTTTCTTCTAATAGTTTTAAGCCCTGCAGATGGTCCGAAATACGGAATTTATTTTCATTGCTCATTCCAACTCATTCTACCACTGTCCTCACCACTTACACTGATGAAACAAGTGTGTAATCAGTAAACAATGATCCCTTCATTGCCTCCCAAACACTCCAATCCCATATCCTAAACCTTCAAGAATGGTGTCAAAAATGGAGAATCAAAATAAATCCAAAAAAATCTCACCAAATAACCATTACCCTTCGTTGTAAACCCACGTATAGGTTTTTTTATCTTTTTATTAATTACAGAACAACATATACTGCTATTTTGAATAATATTTCGCACACAAGTTCGTTTTTTAATATTATTATTGTTTTTAAATATTATTTATATTCTAAAATGTATTTCAAATTTTGTTGGCCTCAATTCTGTTGGTTTTTCACTATTGGGGAGACGTTAGAAAGGTATTTGACTGGGAGCTGGGTCCTCACAGCCCTCCCTCCCCCCACTTTAATGGGGTTTTTATTACCAAATCCGTTTACAGATCTAATATTGATGATTCCGTTCACAAATGAGGGCGAAAATAAATTTGCCCTAAAAGTGCTACCATCTCTTAAAAAAATCTTACTAGAATTCGGGATATTTAGCCTTAAGTGTCGACCAACAGTCCCTCTACTTAAATTGGCCAGATTGCTTTCTGTAAGATCTCTGGATATTTCCTTGGCAGTTTTAAAGTGATCCTCTAAACAATCATGCAGTCCAATCAGTCATCTATCTTTCTTTTCCTTCTAGTACCTTTCTTTCGCTCAGTGGTGTCCTAAGAAAGATTTTTTTAAATAATCTGACCACAGTTGATTGGAAACATTGTATGTGTTTGGTTATTTCTCGAGAGGATTCTCCCTCTTCATGTAACATTACTATTTTAATTTTTTCTGATGAGAACATTTGCTTCGACATAATTCCACAATTTACTCTTAAATAAATTAAAACTGAACTGATAAACATTATTTGAGTTTTCTTATATCTCAATAATTTAAGTAAAAATAAAAATATTCAATAGAATCAAAGTTATTAACTTAAGTATCAAAAAAAGTAAGAGATGCAATGTCTATGACCACAACTGTAGTTGTTATAGTATCTGTAACAAACTGAAAATGCATTAATTCAGTAATTGGAGCAGATTCTCACTTGCAGAGAAATTGATACACCTTATTTGGGCTGGTAGATAAAATCTAAAATGTTCCATTAGTTTTGACCATGTTTCTCAATTTAAATTTAAAAAACCTTAATTCCTTAAACTAATGTTAATGGTATTGGTTCAGGATTTCAGCAACTATTAAAGTAAAATGTTATGTATCTTGATTTAGCTATAATATCTTGACTTGATCAAGAGATTGGACAGTTAACAGATATGTTAATCTTATTTATTAATAGCTTTCCTGAAACTGAAACTATTATTTTTTTATTCCAAATTCTATAAAAAGGGTAGTTACAAATCAAAATATAACAACCATTCAATTAATTTTTATTTATAATTATTTACAGCTTAAAAATAATGTTAACAAATATTAAAATAAAATAATATTGTGGCTGTCTTAATATCAATAGTAACATTGATAACATACAGAATATACTCAATAAATACAACAAAATTTCAAAAATTAGCTCATAATTTCTTAAGACTTACTGAACAACAGAATCTATTACATGAACGGTATAAATTAATCAGTGATATCTATTTTTTTTAGTTTTATGTACATGTCCACATAAAAATATATAGTATAAGATATTTCGTCAAACGTAAGCCCATCATAAGATTCTTGACTGTTAATATTAGATGTTTTATAAAGTTTAGTCAATAATAAGAACAACTTATTTTGGTGACATTTCGAGAGTATATTGTTTTTATAATCATGCACCAATGTTACAGGTGGATATTGCTATTGGTCATCTGCCTTATATATATATATATATATATATATATATATATATATATATATATATATATATATATATATATATATATATAGACAGAGAGAGAAAGAGTGAGTAGAAATAAATTTGTCAAATTTTAAAATTATATACATAATTAATTATATCAAGTGACCTTTCAAGACCAATCATTAAACTAAAAGTGATAGACAACTTAAAAATTATCTAAAACAATTTGGTTATCAACTCATGATAAGTGGACAAAAACAGTGACCTTTGACAAACAACAGTTAGATAAATAAAAATACATGCTTTATACATATTTAAGTAATCTTATATAAAGTATCATATATGATTAAATTGCAGAATCCTTATGTTAATTTCAAAATATAATATTTTTAACACTAATTATATAATACAAATAGAAAATATCTTTTTTAACTTTTTATTTTTTAGAATTGAAGATTTATACTTTAAATCATAAGTAATACAATAAATAGGAACTGAAATTGGTATAGAAAATTAATACTATTTTCCTGTATTTGTAGTGGATTAATATTTTATTACCACTAAAATTAAGTTGTGATATAAGTTGAGAAGAAAAATATTAAATAATTTGAGTTTAATTCACTTTAAAAATGCAACATAAATACTAGTATGAGAGGTTATATTGGCCAATCATGTCAGGGTATTACTCTAGCTTTGCAAACTATATCAAGTGAATTCAATATTCTATGGCATGTGTAAAAAATTATACATTCAGTAATGTTGCTATATGACACTATATATTATGGTTGGCTATTTTGTTACACATTATATTCGATCCTGCCTCTACCTCTTGACTATAAACTCAAATTTCATTTTAAAATAATAATTTTTTTCTCAATAAATCTTGCATACAACATCAATACCAAAATGTTTAAATCTAAAGGAACATCATAATTGAAAGGGTTGTATTTTATATAAAAACAGTACTAATTAACCAGACCTATTTCTGCAAGTAATAAATGTTCAGGACAATTTAAAAAATAGTTACCTATAATTATAAAATAATTTTTATTAATTTTACGAAGTTTTAGAAGAACTGTGAGGCTTTAAAAATAAATGAGAGGAGTTACACAATTTTAAAAACAAAAGATCAAGTTAGTAATCATGGTGTCTACCAATTTCAGCTATCAAAATTCCCGACATATTCCCGACTTTTTCTAGAAATTACCGACTTTTTCAAATAATTTTTTAGAAATTCTAGCCAATCATATTTTAATGGTGTTTCAATAATAATCTAAACAAATCAATCTATGCATACTTTGCTACTTAACACATCACAGTTAAACAACATAAAAAAAAAACATTTTTTTTATATTTCAGATTGCTCTAGATAAATTTCAAGAAACACATCAATGTCGAGTATTGCCTTTCGGTTTGAAAATAGTTAAAAGGTTACACGAGGTTGTCGGATAAAATAACTCCAAAAATATATGTCCGATCAGAATATTCTTTTTTTTTCCATCAGAAAGCTAGTTAAATTAACTATGAGACTTCATATATGAAATTTTTATCAAGCCCCATGATATACTCACGCCATCACGCTGGAGTGGGTATTTCATGAGATTTAAAACACATTTCATATAAGAGGTCTCATTTGCAAATTTGACCAGCTGTCAGATGAAAAAAGAAATTTGCATCAGACAAATAATTATAGATTTATAGCCAAAAGAGTACCGACAAACATGTTTTCGCGATGTGTTACTTACTGCACCTTAGCCAATCTTTAGGCGTTGGTAGTGGCCAAACCACTGAACTGATGTTAATGTAATATTATTAAAAAGTAAGTTTAATGTGACGTTTTACAGTTTTCAACAGAATATTGTATTTTTCCCTTCCCCACTACTGACTGCGCAGAAAAAAAAAATGAATAGAATCAAATTTGTTGCAAATTTGATTTGCTTTAATGTGTCGATGACAAACTTTGAATGATTATTTTTCTTTATTATATAATTAACTTTTTAATTATAATTACCTAGTACACGTAAATATTTTCGTTATTATTGTTTGATTTGTAAACATTTAAATAAAAGTTATAACTGTAAAAAATGTTGAAGTTTAGATCCAGTTAAAAATAAAGTAGCAAAGTTATACATAACATAAAATTTAATTTAATGCTCTATCACTTTGTTTCTGACTATTCTTCTGAGTGCAGAAGAAGCAAACCTAGTGCCGGCCATGACCGTTAAGCGAAAAGTGAGGTGAAAATGGTTTTCTTTTTCTTTTCCATCAATCAATTATTTCAAATAACAAAAATTAATTAATTTTGTTTGATAAATAAACCATAAAAAGACAGAACATTATTTTCCCCCAGAACCCACTTTTGACTGTTTTTTGTTATCTGCCGTATTTGAGAGAACCGCTGGGCCCACAGGTACCATCATTCTGGTCTCAAATGATGTATTTCAGGAGATATTTCACAAAATAAGTGGCTATATCGAAAAAAATAAAATAACTTTTTGGAAAAAAATGGCCTCTTTTTGATGATAATATCCCTGTATCTTGGGAACCAATGGCTATATAGAGCTCACCCTGATCTCAAATTGTAGCAAATTTAGTTTACTTTAAAAGTATGTGGAGTGACTATACCAATCAGACGCTTCCTTAACTCACATATTGAGCAAAAACTGGAAAAATTCTTAAAATTTTAGCATTAACCACAACTTTTTCCCGACTTTCGCAAATTTTCTGTAAATTCCCGACTTATTCCCGAATTTTTCCCAACCACACGAAATTCCCGACATATTCCCGTAATTCCCGAATTTTCCCACTAGTAGACACCCTGGTAATTAGCAAATAAGACATGGTTTAATTTCTTATCAATAATTTAATTATGATATAAATAATAAATATAAATATGAAAAATTATGAAAACTATAAAAGAAGGAAAGGAAAGAAAAACTGAAGAATGCCAAAAAGAAAAAAAATATTACATTTAGACATTTTTTTATGTTATATTACAATTCCCTAAAAATTTAAAGGGCAACCATTAATGCGTTATAATAATTATTTAAAACCCTTTTCAACTTGTATTTCCTCATTACTAAATTGTATTACCTAATAATTATAAAATGTATTGATAAATTATGTGGGTGAGTTTATATACACAGATTAAAATGAAAAGTATATATATATATATATATATATATATATATATATATATATATATATATATATATGCACCAGGATAGGTTATCTAAAAATTTAGAATAAAAACAATTAAGGATTAATTGACATGTTGAAAATGTTACTTTTGGTATTTTTCATGTGAAAGAAAATTTGGCTGAATAAGAATTATTAATTCTAGTTCTATAAACCAAATAAAATCGTCAACCCACATTAGTATTTTGTTGTTTAATTAATTAATAATAAATATGACAAATTCAGTTTACGTGAGTAATGATAAAAACCTAATATGATATGGATATTTTGAATTTAAAAAATAAAAATTAACTAGAAATATAATTAAATTTTAATCAATATACAATTTGATCATATTCTAAAGTCAGACAACTGATAATAACTACAATTACCTTCATTTATTTTGAAATTTATAAATGTTTTTAACATAATAATTCATAACATAATTAAGAAATCCATTGAACACTAAACTCTCAATCTTTTATGATTTCTTAAAATTGTGTAAGAAATATTAGTATCATAAGCATTTAGAAATTTTTAGTAATATAAACAGTACAGTCAGTTTATGAAACTGGAATCATTCATGTATGTTAATTCTACTTATTTTCCTATGGAACATGTGAAGCAAAACTGAAAAAACAAATTTAAAAAAATATAACAATAACAAAGAAAAACAAAAAGAAGCAAATCTTTGGTATAAGATATCTCAAAATATGACTTGCAAGGGTGTTTCAACACACCTCATAACATATAACAGTTCATTTTCACCTCGTTTTCCACTCAAAAAAAAAAAAAAAAAAAAAAAAAAAAAAAAAAAAAAAAAAAAAAAAAAAAAAAAAAAAAAAAAAAAAAAAAAAAAAAACTATACTGAACATATGTACAAATAAATAGTTAACAATGTATTACTATCACTCATTATGTTTGGAAATCGTGAAGCATTTTATCCTGAAGTGACGACACATTTGCCTAACCTGGAAGCAATAAAATTTATAATTTTTATGTATAATATTTGTTTAATTTATATGCATAAAAAAAAAAAAATAAATAAAAAAGCTTAGTCAACCTGAAGGCTCGATGGCGACACCATTCATCTTTGACAACACACCTCTCTCCAATTCACCCCATCAAAATCCAAATCCTCAAGATCAGCCCTCACACAATCATCCTATCTCTGTGTCTAACCCCTTCAACGTTTACCATACAGATAAAAAATAATTTCCTTTTTTAGAATTTGTTCATTATTAAATCCAATGACTTCACATGTCCAATTCAATTGTAGCGCTGCTATTATCTGAACTATACCCACTGGATAAATACTCCACAATTCCGTGTTTACGGAGCATTCTAAATTCTACCATGGGTTTATCTTTTTTTGGGCCCAATACCCTATGCTCTACCCAATACTTAATTTTTAAAACGTTTAAGGAATACTTTCCTTAATTTAAGCAGGGACATTTTGTATCCTTAAAGAACTGTAGGTAAGATAAACGTTTTGTAAATCCTAATTTTTAAATTTTTAGACAGCAGGCGCGAACTGAGTCATTTTACAATCGAGATAATCTCGCTTTTATTTCTTCTTGAATTGAAATTTTCTTTGACAATGCAAACTCTAGATACATTCAAAGTTCAATGCATACAAATTTAATCCCTTATATATCAATATCAGGGTTTATACAACTAAACAGAAATTTTATTTTAATTGGTATAGATTACTAGACCAAATACTGAACATGTCATCATAACTAAATGGCATGATAATAATGTTGTCACTATGATATCTAATTGCCATGCCATGTTATGTATTATCCATAACTGGATAATTCCAGTTTCTAAAGTGGATAGAATAGGAAAAGTTGACAACAGAAAAGGCAAAGTTAGTGTAAAATGTCCTAATATAACAAAGATGTACAACATTTTTATGGGCGACATAGACAGTTTTGACCAGAATTTAGATTCTCAAAGAATATCCCTAAAAGGAAGAAAGTGGTGGTACAAGTTGTTCACATTTGGCATCGATGCAGCCTGCCAAAATGCTTGATTATTGAAGAGGCACACATTATTGAAGAAAAAGACGTCAAACTCACCTATTGTGATTTCTGAAGGGCAATGGCTCAAGAAGGGTTGTTCAAGTTTGGAGTCCCAACAAAGTTAGTTCCTAGTGTAAGGAATGTACCCTCCTCACTAGTAAAAAACAAAATTTTTTTCATCAATTGGAAGATTGTGTGGAACACCGATGTTGAACCCAATGTCATAAAAGAACAAGAAAAATTTGCAAGATATGTAACGTCGGTTTACACATTCATTGTTCTCATGAGTACCATACAAATATGTGACTTTTACTGATTATTTAATACTTCAATTTATTTTACTGTTTATTCTAACTATGTAATAATAAAATCTGTGTTCAAATAATATTCATTGTCTGTTATTATTACCAATATCAAACAATATCGTAGGCAACTCATGAAGCCTGGACGGACACCCTGCTCCCAAAGCCACAATTTCTACTAATCTTATTACTTTTTTAAACTACCTACTGGTCTAAAAACCACATTTAATTTAGAAAAACAGATTTTCTAAAAAAAAAAACAAGAAATGGAAAAAAATCATTTAGATTGGCCATGGGAACTGGCGGGTTAAAGAAATCATTAGAATAGATTGGATATATAATTCTGCCATCCATATCTTAGATCTTTATATTATCATGGATTTCAATCAATGACTTATTTTTTGGGAGCAGGCATACATTACAGAACATTAAAAATATTACCTCTAAAATCAAGGAATTGTATAGTGAATCCAATAGTTCATAACAAGATGGAGTGCCATAGAACAAAATAATACATCAAGAGAATTAAATAACGTTTTATGTTGAAGGAGATGTAATTATAATATAATTTCATCATGGATTTCAATCAATGACTTATTTTTTGGGAGCAGGCATACATTACAGAACATTAAAAATATTGCCTCTAAAATCAAGGAATTGTATAGTGAATCCAATTGTTCATAACAAGATAGAGTGCCATAGAAAAAAATAATACATCAAGAGAATTATATAACGTTTTATGTTGAAGGAGATGTGATTATAATATAATTTCTTTGGCATTACTCCTATATAATAAATATTTAAACTAAATGTTTCGATTGTGAAGGAGCTCATCCTGCTAACTACAGAGGATGTCAGACCTTCAGAGAATTACGAGCTCAACGCAGCAACAGAAATCGTCCTCAGCCGGTGGTTGTAGAGCCTCCTGAGCCAAGGCAGTTTCCACCTTTGCAAAATCGTCCTCTACAACAGCAGCCCAGTGTTCCAGAAACCATCAAGACCATGTTCATTCAAATATTATGGTACAGCCACTACAGACTTGGTCAGGCATGAATCATGTAAGTACAGTTCAAGCACCGCCTACTAATTTTGATCCATCAGAACTTATTTCTGCCCTAAATAATCTTAACAACCTTGTCCGACCTCTTATCAGCCTCATTACTAAATTAAACCAAATAACACAGACAGTATGCCCCCAATATGGCCCCTAATTCTCTGACTGTGGGCTCCTTATCAATCCTACTATGGAATGTAAACGGACTTATACAACGAAAGACTGAATTAGAAATACACCTCCATCACAAACGCACAGACATAGCCTTACTGATGGAAACACATCTGACACCTCGAAATAAACTTAGTATCTCTGGATATACTTTATACAGAACAGACCATCCTGACAACACTGCACACAGAGGTACTGCCATTGCAATCAAATAGACACAAAAACATTTTATCATTCATCTTGACTCTACTCCTCAGATACAAATCACAGGAATACACTTACAGACCAAACACAAGAACGTGACGATAGCTGCCATTTATTGCCCCCTAAGTACAACACCAAGGTATAAAGAAACTATCCATTTACCTACCTACCCTCAACATATTATCATATTAGAGCCAAGAGACAAGCGCGCAAAATATGGCAAAAAGACAGATTCCTTCTGACAGACAGACGTATAATAAACTCATTAATGATATTAAACACCAAATACGAAAATTTAAACAAAATAACTATGACAATTATTTTTCAAACTTGACAGCCGATGATAACAGTCTATGGAATCATACCAAACGCCTCTTGAAGCACCGTGAACCATCGGTCCCACTGAGAAAATATGATGGTTCCTGGGCTGTCTCGGACAGAGAAAAGTCAGAAATTTTTGCCGATTATCTTTCAACTGTATTTAGACCACATTAGTCCTTTTTTTTTTTTTTTTTTTTTTTTTTTTTTTTTTGTATTTTCATCATTTTTACAGATGATTAAAATAAAATAAAAAAATTACGAAATAACAAAAAAAAAGAGAAGTATTTTCATCATTTTTACGGGTGATTAGCCCAAAAACAAATTACGAAAAGAAAAAAAAAAAAAAAAAAAAAAAATGACTATCGGATTCTGGGGGACTTATTTCCTTTTTTTTTTAAATTTAATTTAATTTTATTTTTTTTTTTGTATTTTCATCATTTTTACGGGTGATTAGCCCGAACTGAAAAAAAACTGACACACTCCATGAGGAACATTTAGAGACAATCTTAGACTCACCCCTACCAATGTCACTTCCTCCCAAACCTTTCACTCCTACTGAAGTGCAAAACCATATCAAGCAATTACCAAAAAATAAAGCTCCTGGTTATGATCTCATCACAGCTGAGGTACTCCAAAAACTACCCAGAAAATCATTAGTTTTTCTTACAACCCTTTATAAGGCCATTCTCAGAACAACAAAATTTCCCTTACAATTGAAACATTCCTTGATATTAATGATTAATAAGCCGAACAAAGACAAATACACACCTTCTTCCTACAGACCTAATAGTCTTTTACCGCTCTGTTCAAAAATACTTGAAAAATTACTACTGGATCCTATTACTAAATTACTGACTGAATTAAATACAATACCTGATCACCAATTTGGATTCCGCTCATATCATTCAACAACACAACAGTTACATAGAGTCACAGATTACATATCCGCTGCTTTAGAACTAAAACTTTATGTTTCTGGGGCGTTTGATAGAGTATGGCACCATCAATTGAAACCGTTACTACCACACACTTACTACCTTATCTTATAATCTTTTCTTCCAGACCGTTTTTTCTCTGTTCGCCAGGGCTCAGATATCTCCTCCATCAAACCTATTTTAGCAGGAGTCCCTCAAGGCTTAATCTTAGCACCTTTTCTATACTTAGTATATACCTATGACATACCAACGAACAATAACGTATTAACTGCTACTTACGCAGAAGACACTGCAATCATGACTAGAGACGCGGACCCTACACAAGCCACCTTAACACTTCAACACAACCTCAACGAGATTCAAACTTGATGTAAGAAATGGAAAATAAAAATAATTATGACAAATCCCTTCATATTACATTTACAGTACGACGCAAGACCTGCCCGCCTGTTTACATTGACAACCAACCTTTACATCAAACTGAAAAAGTGACATACTTAGGACTTATGCTTGATAGAAGACTGACATGGGGCCCACACGTCAAGACAAAAAAATAGACGTTACAGTTAAGACAGCGACTTCTATACTCAGTACTTCACAGACGCTCAAAACTACCTTTAAAACAGAAACTTAACATTTACAGTTACTTGATTAAACCCATCTGGACGCATGCATCGCAAATTTATGGACCGGCCAAAAGAACACATATTCAGAAAATACAGACATTTCAATCTAAATTCCGAAGACTGATAACAGGCTCCCCTCCTTATGTGTCAAACGATATACTACATACAGACTTACGTATTCTGACAGTTAAGAGCCATATTCATAAACTTTATCGACAATTTCATGAGAAACTACGTGGACACACTAACAAACAGATACATAATATGACAACAGTACAGATGCCTAACATAACTCAACGGAGGCTGAAAAGGAAGTGGATGAGGGATCTCCTAGTCTAATCGCTAATAATTTAGTTTCACACCTGGAGATTGTACCACTGGGTGCTGACTCCCTCATGCCTGATCATGTCTGTTGTTTCAATGTAATTTCACATTCACTGGTTGTCCATTGTGTACAGTTGTGAATAAAGTTATTATGTTAAAAAAAAAAAAAAAATGTTTTGGAGTCATTGTTCCATCTTCAGGCTTCTTTCGATCTGTGATTGCTTTCACGTTGTCAATCCTCACTTGCCTACAGCCATACTACTGAGCAATCTAGTGTGGCTGTAGGCTAGTGAGGATTGACAATGTGCTGAAGAATAGAGCAATGACTCCGAAACATGTAGTTTCAAATATTAATATATAGGAGTAATGCCAAAGAAATTATATTAGAGAGAATGTTTTCGAATTCCTAACAAAAATAAACTTTATATTTTAAAAAACATTTTCAGCACTACACTTTAAGCCTTCCGAGTCATGGAATATTTTATTATCGATCATACATTCTAATAATGTAATAAAAATGTGAGCCTCTACACACATTAGAATTCCCTTCATTGTCATCTAGTAAGTTAGTCACATTAAATTTGTATACAAAGGAATGTTTTTGATTAGTTTTTTTTTTTTTTTTTGATAAATTAAAAATTATTTGAAATGCAATTAGGTTAGACAAAAGAATATTATTTTCATAAAAACTATTGTTACCTTTAATGGTTCAATACTTACAACACATGTTCCATAATGTATATGAGATAAAGTTGAAACCAACCAAAGAAGGTAAAGGCTGGCAAGTTCAGTCTCAGGTAATATCATAGATGCAGCAAATGCTAAAGCCTCACATGTCAACAAAGCATTCCATGTGAAACAACTAGTTCCAGACATCTGGCTGACAACTAAGCGACACTAAAAAGTTTTAAAATAGAATAGAATAGAAGGAAAATTTCATTCTGGGACAAAGTCCCTTAAAAATAACATTTACATGACAGAAAATAAATCATATCTGGCCTAGAAATTTTGAAATAAAATAAGATAATTAAATGTAAATACAAGTTAACAATCAAATAACAAAGAAAAAAGAATCTACATATATATAGAAAATATAATATATATATATATATATATATATATATATATATATATATATATATATATATATATATATATATATGTGTATATTGTTATGTTTATTTCTTTGTTGTAGGTTAGTTTACTTTAATTTCTATTATTTTGAAGTTAATTTAATTTGTTAAATAAAATTTTGAGGGAATATCAAGGGTTCAGCTTTTCAAAGATAATGATTTTGACTCAATATATATTTTCAAATAAAAGAAATAAAAACATTCTACAATTATGTTACATTTTTTAATTAACGTAGTTATAATTAAAATACCTTCTTTCTTCTAAATGACTGTAGGTTCTCACAACCCAAATGTTCCCCAATTTGTCCTTCTTGCATGAAAATTCCTTCTTTTTTCTTCCTTCGCCAGTTTATTCAAACACTCCTCTCATCCAGACTGCTAGTATAATTCATTATTCTTCACACATGTGACTTGTTAATCTCAGATAGATGTGATGTTTCAAAATCCGAGAGATGAGAGCGAGAGGTGTTGTCGCCTCGAAGTTCCAAATCAGAGAGCACGGTGTTGACTTCTCGGCTTCATAAGCATATCTGACTAAAAAGAGAGCGGTGTTGATTCATCGGGATCCATGAGCATAGTGAGCTAAAAAGACGCCATCCCAAGCGTCCTTTCAAAAAAAACCGTTAACGGCCAAATCTGCTTCATCATGGCCTTCATATTTATTACTTCTTAACTTACACTAACTATATAAAATTCAAATTATACAATAAAAAACATTTTAAAAATCCTAATCATTTTTAACATATACCAATTTAAATTGATAAGCAAAAACCACCTAACAATTAGATCGGCGGCGAACTCTCGCTGGCGCCAAATTCAAACTTGAATTCTTTTAAATTACAATTTATCTCGACTCCGAAATATCACTACATTCGGGTCCACTTCAGAAAAAAAAAAATTTTTTGAAGAAAATTTTTTTTTTTTTAAAACTCATTCTCTAATTCCAATTTTTTGATTAATCATAAACTCCTTAGTATACTATTTACAAAATGTTATTAATGTGCCATGATGTCAAAACAAAATAATACTTAAATTAGATCAATTATTAATAATTAGTTATTCTACTACTTCTCTATTTGAAATATTTTTCATTTCCATTACAACCATGAATTCTTTAGATGACTTATAAACACCACAACTTTAAATTAACAATAATAGTAAAATTGAAAAAACAAAAAAGAAAAAACCTTAAACTAAAATTCTACACAATAAAATTTTCTAATAATAGTCAACACTTTGACATTAATTTAATAATTTGATAATTTGACTGAAAACTCAATAGAAATATTTGAAAACTTTTAAAGAATAAAAGACTTAATTAAACCTGTATGACATATTCCTTAATAGTTCCTAATTATTTTATAATAAAATGGATATTTTCATAAATGATTGCCTAAATTGTTACCAAATTTCCAATCAACACTTTTGAATATTATAATTTCTTCTTGACCTTCCCCCGCAGGTAATTGCGTACATCAATGGGAGTCTGGTTATTTTCATTATTGAAGTAGTGCCTCTTCATTATTTCTTCTTCTAATAACTTGGATAATTTATTTTTCTTATTTTCCAAAATATAACTTGGGTCTTCTTTATTAACATTTACATTATATACTTCTTTTTTAAACAAATCTTTTCTTTTTGTTTTGCTATTATTATACTTATTTATTATAATATGATTATACATACTTCTGTTAAGCTTCTTGTTCATGTTTGTTTTCAGCTTATTATTATAATCTTGAACAGTTACCTTTCTTAACCTTCTTACAATTTTAACTCTTTTTCCTGCTCTAAGTATTGTTTTTCTTATTTCTAATATTTTTCTATATCTTGATTTTCCTTTTTCATGGTTCACATTTTTCTTCAATAATTGCTTAGTTTTCTTTTTGTTCTTCTTCTTCATTTTCTCAACTGACACATCTGTTATGTTTTCTTCAACTTTAGTTGATTCTTCATCTTCTTGGTTATTTACATTTTTATTTATATTTTCAATTTCGGTATCTGTTTTTAGATAACATCCTTCTGTAGACTTAATATGTTCTTCTATATTGTCATTAATATCGCTCCAACTACTCACACTATCACTTTCAATATTTTGTAACTGTGAATTTGTTTCACTACTTTCATTGTCAAATTTTATATTTAAATAATTTGAATCTTTTGGTTTTTCGTATATATGAATGATTCTATTCTCAGACATATTTCCAAATTCCTTTTTCAGAGTCCCTACTTCCTGTAATAAACTTTGTTGGTTATCAATTACTTCATTCTGCAAAGCATTCACTTTCTCTTTTTGGGTGTTAAATTTTTCATTTATTTCTTCGACCTTTGTATCTATCTGTTGGAATTTTCCTTCTGTACTTTTAATATGCTGTTCCATTTTGTTATTAATACTACTACGACTATTTACACAATCACTTTCAATATTTGATAATTTCAAATTTATTTCATCAATTTTAGTGTTAATTAATTTATTTAATTCATTTTTCAAATCAACAGTAGTCTGCTCTAATTTCATATTAAATTTAGTTGATTGTTTATCAAATTGTACCTTAATTTCAGCAAATTGTTCCTTAAATTCGGCAGACCGTTTATCAATTTTAGCGGACTGTTCCTTATATTCAGCAGATTGTTTATAAATTTTAGCGAATTGTTCCTTATATTCAGCAGATTGTTTATCAATTTTAGCGGATTGTTCCTTATATTCAGCAGATTGTTTATCAATTTTAGCGGATTGTTCTTGAAATTGTTCCTTAAATTCATCATATTGTTTCTTATTTTCAGCAGATTGTTTATCAAATTTAGTTAACAATTCAAAAAGTAAAAAATTTGTGTTTACATCTAATGGGTTTTTTGTTGAAACGTTATCTGAATTAACATTTGTTGGTTTTTCAGTCAAATCATTGTTTAATTGCTCAGAATCACATCTATTTTCTAAATTTTCCACATCAACATCCAGAACATCACTTTGTTTATACCTTTTAATAACACTTTCATCAGTTACTTTTAAATTGACTACAGTACCTTCCATTTTTAACATTAGTTTACTTAAACTTAAATAATATGCTAAATTGTATAACCCCTAAGAATATTTATATCAAATACAAAAATCATAAATTTTGTTGACACATTAAAAATTATAATAAAAACCTTGAGTCAAAATCCTTAGAAAAGTCCTTTTGACGGGCGCCATTTTGTTATGTTTATTTCTTTGTTGTAGGTTAGTTTACTTTAATTTCTATTATTTTGAAGTTAATTTAATTTGTTAAATAAAATTTTGAGGGAATATCAAGGGTTCAGCTTTTCAAAGATAATGATTTTGACTCAATATATATTTTCAAATAAAAGAAATAAAAACATTCTACAATTATATTACATTTTTTAATTAACGTAGTTATAATTAAAATACCTTCTTTCTTCTAAATGACTGTAGGTTCTCACAACCCAAATGTTCCCCAATTTGTCCTTCTTGCATGAAAATTCCTTCTTTTTCTTCCTTCGCCAGTTTATTCAAACACTCCTCTCCTCCAGACTGCTAGTATAATTCATTATTCTTCACACATGTGACTTGTTAATCTCAGATAGATGTGATGTTTCAAAATCCGAGAGATGAGAGCGAGAGGTGTTGTCGCCTCGAAGTTCCAAATCAGAGAGCACGGTGTTGACTTCTCGGCTTCATAAGCATATCTGACTAAAAAGAGAGCGGTGTTGATTCATCGGGATCCATGAGCATAGTGAGCTAAAAAGACGCCATCCCAAGCGTCCTTTCAAAAAACCGTTAACGGCCAAATCTGCTTCATCATGGCCTTCATATTTATTACTTCTTAACTTACACTAACTATATAAAATTCAAATTATACAATAAAAAACATTTTAAAAATCCTAATCATTTTTAACATATCCCAATTTATATTGATAAGCAAAAACCACCTAACAATTAGATCGGCGGCGAACTCTCGCTGGCGCCAAATTCAAACTTGAATTCTTTTAAATTACAATTTATCTCGACTCCGAAATATCACTACATTATATACAGGGTGTTCAGCATAAGACTGCAGTAAATTCGAGAGGCGATTCTAGGCATCATTTGCAACAAAAAATTCCATATAAACTATAGATCGATTCTCATCCGTTTTATAGATATTTTTTATTTTATATTTTGTCAAGAAATTTCTAGTTATTGACAAATAATTGTCTATATTTCCCGAACTATTAAACCTAGAGCAATTTCAATATGCTCATTAGAAAGAAGATTAAATGTCCTTTAAAATAAACTTATTTAAATTTCAAAATAGCAGCGTCCAGTATTTAACTTATTGATCCAAACATATGAAATAGCAAGTTTCTGATTCCGTTCCAAAACTTTGACTGCATTTTTCTCAAAAATATTACATCTGTTACAAACGTGCACTACTCGAAAAAAACTTCCACACACACACACACCTTTCGAATGGTATACCATGAATAGTGATTATTTCTAAAATTGATACGGAAATTAATAAAGCTATTGAAAATTTCTGAGCATTCTCTCATTATTTCCCAAAATGCCGATGTTGCATCTCCCTGTTTTTTGTAATTAATAAGTGATTTCAGTATCAATTTTAGAAATTTTCACTAGTCATGATATACCATTCAAAAGGTGTATGTGTGCAGAAGTATTTTTCGAGTAGTGCACGTTTGTAACATACGTAATATTTTTGAGAAAAATGGCGTCAAAGTTTTGGAGCGGAATCAGAAACTTGCTTTTTCATATGTTTGGATCAATAAGTTAATACTGGACGCTGCTATTTTGAAGTTTAAATAAGTTTATTTTAAAGGAAATTTAATCTTCTGTCTAATGAGCATATTGAAATTGCTCTAGGTTTAATAGTTAGGGAAATATAGACAATTATTTGTCAACAAATAGAAATTTCTTGAAAAAACAAAATTAAAAATATCTATAAAACAGATGAGAATCGAGCTATAGTTTATATGG
Source organism: Euschistus heros (assembly GCA_003667255.2). Classification (NCBI taxonomy): domain Eukaryota; kingdom Metazoa; phylum Arthropoda; class Insecta; order Hemiptera; family Pentatomidae; genus Euschistus; species Euschistus heros. The sequence continues at coordinate 6,111,442 of RCWM02000005.1, forward strand.
AATTTTTTGTTGCAAATGATGCCTAGAATCGCCTCCCGAAGTTACTGCAGTCTTAAGCTGAACACCCTGTATATACAGGGTGTCCCGAATTTAAATGGCAAAACTTCAGGAAAGAAAGAACTAAGAGAAAAAGTCCTTTAGAGATTTGCTCGTTTTTGCTTAATTTTAGAGAAAATCGCAAAGAAAGAAACAAAACAAAAATATGCGAGATTGAGGAATTGTTAATCAAAGAAATTATCATGTATGTGCTCTTGAAAATCCCAGAGATATTAGAGAGAATAGGTTTCAGCATGAATTTGCTATCAACGTTTAGCTTGGAATTTGGAACGGATTACTGGTGGGACCATATTTTTTACCTGGAAGATTACCATCACATTTACACATTTTTTGGAGAACCACTTTTCTAATTATTTAGATGAAATTCCCTTACAGCAGCGGATTGAAATGTGGTTCCAACTCGATGGATGTCCAGCTCATTATAGCAGAGTTTCTCGAGCTTGGCTGGATATAAATTATCCACAACGATGGAATGGACGTGGAGGAGTAGTGCCTTGGCCACCCAGATCACCTGATATGACACCCATGGATTTCATGGTATGGGGAACCTAGAAGCAGACAATTTCTTCTCTATTTAATCTCTTTGGGTGCATCCTCACCATATGCCCATAGAACCTTAATCTTCTTATTCTTATGTTTGTTTCCAAATCATTCATTTCTTTGTATATTTCCTTATTAGATCTCAACCTATAGCCTTCTGGTGCCTTATTTGGTAAAATTTATATATTTATTTTTCAAATTGTAAATTTTAGTTTTTATTTAAATTATCGTACCATAAGTTGAAAATAGTTAAAAAAAAAAAAAAAAAAAAAAAAAAAGGTTTTTAAAACAGGAAATAATAAATTTCTCAGTAACATTCATAGTTAACAAGATTTTTTATTGATACATACAAATTTTTGGAAAAAGTTTTGCTACCACAGAGGCAGCACAGGTCATTTGAAGCTGCAAACTTGGCTTCACTCAATTATTCAATGGATAATAACAACACACCAAAAATTAAAGCTCTGCATTTTATAAGCTGAAGACTCTTTTTTCTTTTTTTGGCCTAAGGAGGCTGGTCTTTATTTAAAGGGCAGGCTTAGGGAAAAGTTTTGAATGCTGAAAAATAGTAATGTGGTTCAAAATTTTTGTTTCAATTAGACATCTAATACTGATAGTTAACTAAGAGTAGCTTTAACTGAACTGAGATTCCACTATGTTTTAAAAATAAGGATTCTGTTTTAATTTTTACTACAGTTCATTGTAAAGAGGAGCGACAATATAGACACTTTATATCATATGATTTCAATACATACAGTCTGGCCAGAGACGACAACCTGCTCACATCTGCTCTATATTTTTCTCCTCTTAAAAGTGTTGTTTTTTTCTCATGTTGAACATTAGAACCATTGATTAATTCCTATTAAGTGCAGAGTGGTTATTTTCTCACCATAATCGAGGTAAGATCAAGTAACAATATATAATTTAACATTCATCTGTGCTACAGTGAGTCACAGTATCGCAATCCCTAACGTATTAAGACTATTTTGAAACCAGCGCTTGCATTTTACGTCAATATTTACTTCAAATAGAAAATATTTTTATTTTTTTTATTTAAATTATACTTAAAAATGGGTGCTCTATTTGTGAATCCCAGATCTCTCGGGACAACAAAAAAATTGTTGTCTGTTTCAAATGCCATGTTGTTTCCATAGTAAATGCAGTCAAATAACAGATAAAGATTTTGAGGCAATAAAATCACAAAACATATGATTTAAAATAAAATATGGTGCTGTAAAAGATGTTCAGATAAGTCATCTACTGAAAAATTAGTGAGTCCTCCATCAAATGAACCAACAGGCTCCAATATACTTACAGCATTCAACCAGCTCGGCACGAAGGTCAACGATGATATAAAAGCTTGGAAATCTTCTCTTGAAAAATACGGTGAGCTTGGTTTCAAATTAAATGACATGCTTACTAAAATTGAAAAGCATTTAGAAGTGCAATCTAAACGGATGGAAGTATTGACAATAGAAAACTCAAAGTAGGAGAGCTAGGGGTTTGCCTGAATAGGGATGAGTGGTTATTTTCTCACCATAATCGAGGTAAGATCAAGTAACAATATATAATTTAACATTACTCTGTAAATCTATTGAAATTCGCGACATCCCAATTCGCTTGGGGGAAACACCTGCGGCCAAAGTGAAAAGCGTTGGGTCAGGTCTGGGTATGAAGTTGAGAATGGAGGATATAGACCAGATCGAGCGCTGCGGACCAAGGAAAGAGGATACTTGACCTCCAACAGTTATAGTTTGTTTCGTGAGGCAGACACTTAGAGATGAGCTCTTACAAAAAAGAAAGGTCAGGAGAGATTTTTCGAAGAGGGATATGGGGTGGCAGGAGAATGACTCTCACCACGTATATCTCAGCGAGGAGATGACTCCTACAAATAGACTTTTGTATTGGCTCGCCAGACAGAACATATTGGCGGGAAAAATCAAATATGTTTGGTTCACCCTGGGAGGGTGCGATGCCGTAATGATGATGGCCACCCAGGGGTTATCATTGATCAGCAACAAGACCTCAACACCTTCTGACTTACCAGTCCTTATCATCTTATTGGCCTACATCGGACTTTTTCACGGACTATATAAAGGGTGTCCCGAATTTAAATGGCAAAACTTCAGGAACTTATAGGGGACCGAAAAACTAAGACAAAAAGTCCTTTAGAGATTTGCTCGTTTTTGCTTAGTTTTAGAGAAAATCACAAAAAAAAGAAACAAAACAAAAATGTTACAGGTAACGATTATCACCTTTCAAAGTTCGTCAGGCTAGGCAGTGAGATATGTAAACACTAAATGTTATCCTTTAAATTCTTTTATTTGTTTACATTTTGGCTTCCTTCTAGGATTATAATTCCTAAATCAGTCTTCAGTCAGTTACTCAAATATTTTTGTGTGAATAGACAGCATCAGCCACAATGCCGCATACATATTTTAATGTTAAATACACTGATATGATTTTTGCGTATGGTTTCTGTAACGGTAATGCTTTAGAAGCGGTGCAGGAGTATGCGCGCCGATTTCCAAATAGAAGAGTGCCTAATCGATGAGTCTTTTCGTTAACTTTTAATAGACTACGAGAGACTGGGTCATTCTTAAAACGTAATGAAGGCGACCAATTCCAGGCAGCAATAAGAGCAGATTATCGGAGAAGAAATTGTGTCCAACGCCACTTCGATAACAATCCTGAGACTAGCATCCGAAAAGCATCTGCTGCATTAGCAATATCGCGGCAAGCAATATGGCGAACTTTGAAAGGTGATAATCGCTACCAATACCATCTTCAAAAAGTTCAGAATTTACTACCTCAAGATTATGTTAAGAGATTGAATTTTAGTAACTGGTTTCTTGACAAAATTCGCGATGATAATTTATTTCCATTAAAAATTATATGGGCCGATGAAGCTACCTTTACTAGAGGAGGAATTGTTAATCAAAGAAATTATCATGTATGTGCTCTTGAAAATCCCAGAGCTATTAGAGAGAATAGGTTTCAGCATAAATTTGCTATCAACGTTTGGCTTGGAATTTGGAACGGATTACTGGTGGGACCATATTTTTTACCTGGAAGATTACCATCACATTTACACATTTTTTGGAGAACCACTTTTCTAATTATTTAGATGAAATTCCCTTACAGCAGCGGATTGAAATGTGGTTCCAACTCGATGGATGTCCAGCTCATTATAACAGAGTTTCTCGAGCTTGGCTGGATATAAATTATCCACAACGATGGATTGGACGTGGAGGAATAGTACCTTGGCCATCCAGATCACCTGATATGACACCCATAGATTTCTTGGTATGGGGAACCTAGAAGCAGAAAGTTTATTCGGTGTCAATCAACTCAAGAGAGCAATTAAGAGACCGAATCATAGATGCAGTGCACCAAATATCATCAGAACAATGTTTAGCTGCAATTTATCAAGTGAGTACTAGATGTAATGCTTGCATTGGTGCAAGAGGACAACATTTTGAGCAATATTTACATTAAAAAGAACATAACATAAATATAAATGTAAATAAATAAGTATAAAAATCAAAACTTGTTTTGTTTCTTTTTTTGCGATTTTCTCTAAAACTAAGCAAAAACGAGCAAATCTCTAAAGGACTTTATGTCTTAGTTTTTCGGTCCCCTATAAGTTCCCTGTATATTGCTCTACGGTTCCTCGTTATGTCTATTAGTAGTTTTACTTTTTTATTATTCTACATTAATTTTCTTTTATTCTAGTAAATCTAAATTTATTTTTGTATTTTTATTATTAGCTATTCTCATTATTTTTTTTACTCTAATAGTTTTCTTCTGATTATTTTCTATTATATTTTACTAGAATCTAACTGTTGCCTTATATTATTATTTTTGTATATTAAATTTTATTATTGGAATTCAACCAGTTATCAAAAAGTTTGCATCTTCCTATCAGGTACTATTCACTTCCCTATCTCCTCAAAATGACCAACATCCTAACTACCTGTCACATAAATTTCCAATCCTTATCCGCTCATTATGATGAATTCCTTCAATATTTTACTTGAAATTCCTACCATATTATTGCAGTGTCTGAAACTTGGCTCAAACCTCATTCCCTCTTCCTTCGTTTTCCTTCCTAACTACACACTTATCCGCCATGACCGAGTAGGCCTGACTGGCGGAGGTGTGGGTTTGTTTGTCCATGATGGCCTCAAGTTCCGAATCCTTGACCGCTCAAATCCTACTGATTACCTCAAATCGAGTTCCTTTTTGTAGAAATTTTCTACAAAACTCACCATCTCCTGTACGTGGTAGTTTACCGCCCTCTTCATGTTCCTTTTGACTCATCTTTCCAAACATCCCTATACAACTATGTTCCCTTCTATAACAATATCTTTTTTTTCCTAACTAAACTATAACAATAGTTATTTTTTTCTCTACATTTCTTTATAGTTCCATTCTCCCCTACCCACCACACTTCATCGCCTGATACCTGGATGGCTTGTTCATTATTGACTCAGAAAAGAACCTCCTCGCTTCTTCTCAGTCACCTGTTCCTTTCCTGTCCTCCCATGATCTAATCCAAATATCTCACAATATCCAAGTACCTTCGTTCCGCCCGAAAACTATTGCTTTCCGCAATATAGAATCCCTAACCTATGAAAAGATCCTTCCAGAGATTAAAGCTCAGAACTGGACTGAAATTTATACCTCCTCCTAGATTGACTCCATGGTAAACATCCTCACCACAAACCTCTTAAATATCCTTAACATCCATGCACCTCTCAAATCCTTCTCCTTTTGTCGTCCTCCTGCTCCTTGGATAAGTCCAGAAATCAAACAGCTCCAACCAAATCGAGATGCAGCACGTAGACAATTCAGACGCACGAGGATGACTGATGACTACCAAACGTTCAGGATTCTCCGTAACTTGACACAAGCCTCGATTCGTCGAACAAAATCCACTTATTTCCATGAAGCCTTCTCCTCTGCTACTGATTCCAGATCGAAATGGCATCTCCTCAGTTCCATCCACCGGTTTCAGTCTTTCCTTTCTCACCGTTCCCAAGCAGTTAAAATACCTTACCAATCCTTATCTACTTTTCTCACTATTACTTCTGGTATTGCTCAAGGGTCCAGCATTTCTCCTCTCCTTTTCAATATCTACATCAACGATCTACCTAATTCAATTAAGCACTGTTCCTACCACCTCTACGCAGATGATTCGCAAATCTATTTTTCCTTTCCTACTTCCGAGCTTTCTTCTGCTTTCGCCAAAATCCAGGAAGACCTGAATAGAATTAGTGCCTGGGCGACCTTTAATAAATTACAATTAAATGAAAAGAAAACTTAGGCCATTATAATAGGATCTAGCTCCTAGAACTAGAAAATATTTCCATGAATCATTCCATTACCAAATTATCAGCACCCTTCATTCTTCCTATATTTACAATATGCTTCAATTAAGATCTGCAATCAATTCAATGAACACAAGATCCCATCTTTCTGATCAATATACCCCATCCCACAGAACTACTGCATTCCAGCACTCTTTCCTATTCTGCTCAGCCGTCCTATGGAATTCCATTCCTTCTCATATTAGACAAGCGAAATCTCTAAAAACATTTAAATTTGTCTATTTCCAGTACCTCCTTCTTATCCAAGGTGATGCTTGCTAACAATCTACTTTCTCAATTAAATGATATTTAACTCTTTCTGAAACACACTCAGTGTTACCACTCAAAATAATTTAAAACACTCAGTAACTATGTGCACAAATTTGATAGCAATCAAAATAATTTTTTCTCACTCTGAATACAAAATTTGGGTCCTTATATTGTATATAATAAGCATTGTATCAAAATAATCTATATATTATTTCATTTGTAGAATGTTTTCTTATTTTCCTTTTTATATATTACATTAGTATCTATGTATACATTATCATTGTTTTATGATTATTTCCCATGTGCTTTTCAACCTAGCCCTGGAGAAAGCCATTAGATCAATGAGAACCAATCCCAACGGTACAATTTATAACAGGTTAAGCCAACATCTCGTGTATGATGATGATATAGTCTTGACTGGGAGAACAAGAGCGGCTTTGGTGGGCGCTTTTGAGGAGTTGGAGGCTGCAGCAATAAGACTAGGGCTTTAAATCAAAGAACAAAAAACAAAATATATGCTCAGTTCACGGAAAAATATGGCAGAGGATGAAGCAGCAATAAACACACAATATGACTTTGAAAGGGTTAAAAAAAAAAAAATGAAATAAGTCAGGAAATAAAAGGCAGAATAATAGCAGTCAATAGGAATTTTTGGGCCCTAAAAAGGGTAATAGATTTTAAAGAGCTGCCAAGAGAAGCGAAATTGACCATATATATAAAACAATATTAAGACCTAATATCACATACACGAGTGAGACATGGGTACTCACCAAGGTTTATAAAAGGATCCTGAACTGTTGGGAAAGGAAGATCTTGCATAAAATCTTTTTTCTACTACGAGGTGGTGATAAGTACAGAATTAGGAAAAATGAGGAGCAACGAATACTGTACCAAGAGCAAGATTTAGTTGGCTGGATAAAGAGAGGAAGGCTGAGAGGGCTAGGACACATTATAAGGATGGAGGAAACATGTTACCCAAGGAAATTTTTGGAAGGGAACCCTGGAGGCTCAAGGAGGAGGGAAAGACCAAGAAAAAGATGGTTAGGAGACACAGGGGAGAAGAACCTCAGGAGCCTAAGTGTCCGAAGATGGAGACAGATTGCTTGGAAGAGAAAGGAATGGGATAAAGTGATGGAGGAGGCCAAGGTCCTTTGAGGACCGTAGTGCCAATAAAATAAAATTTAAAAAAAAATCTCTAGACACTCTATTATCAGAGTTAAACTGTATTTAATCAGTATCTTATATTATAATAATTATATTATTATCTGGAGTAAATGACATAAATTCAGATTCAAACTTTTACAAAACTGCAGGAATCTATAGTTATTTATTTCCTGGTTGGCCACTACATCTTACTGTAAGTAGATATACAATATACTTTTCATTGATAGATAGAGCCCCATGGCAGCTGCCACTCTCTGAAGACCAAGAAGCCCTGATCCTGGTTCAATAGAAATCTTTTTGACTGTTAACTCTGCATTTGAATAATGCAAAAACATATAACTAGATATGGGATTCACTCTTCCTTCTTGGCTTCAAAACATTTGCTCCACTTGATGCTATAGTATTTTTGCTAAAAAATGAAAAAAAACTTGTGTATGGACCTATAATGCCCATATAATATAAGACAATACCTGGAGCACGTTTTAAGTTTTGAATCGACAGTATATGAATTCTTAAACACTAAAAATAAAACAAAAACTTACAGTAATATTGGAAAAAATGGTTCCAGTCATGAGGAAAAATGCTCTAGGGTGTGTAGAGATGATATCAGTAGGAGAAAATAAAACCCAGGACACTGATACTATCAACAAAGCACTAACTGGGACCAATGGTCGAAGGGCCTCAAGCAATGGAAGATTTTTACCTCTGCCATCCCTGTATGATCTGTAAATACCATTATTGTATTACAAAAGTGATAAAAATAACTACATAAAAGTTATGGGAGAGAATGTAAAAAAACGACAAAAGTATTGGATTGCCAAGAAATAAATGCAGGTAGATTGTCAAGAAAAAAACTATTTAATGTTTTTTTACATAATGTCTTTAAATTTGTTCACATATTCACTTAAATTTTGAAAAATAATTTCAAATTTTAATATTGAATCAATGATAGTTTTACCTGATTCCCTAAAAAAAGTTTATTATAGCTATAATCAGAACTATCCGAATCCGTAATATGAAGCTAGATGTAATGTGACATGTAATGATGTCCAAGTCCATTGGTAACATGTCACAAACTTTGGGGTCGAATGATTTAGTTTTTTATGTTGGCATTTTTCTGAGATTGTTTATCAATAGATCGAAGGTATTAGCAGCCGATTAAAAACGTCTTTAATATTATGAATTCTAGAAGTCTTCCTATTAAATTTTTCCCTATAAGCCTTCAATCTTTGTTGCCTTTCACTGAATTCAAAATTTTCAATATCTTGATTTTGTGCAAAGGAATTTCCCCTTCGCCCTCACACTTATTTTTACAAGAGCTTCTATCATCATATTACGATGGTAGTTTGTAATACCCTTGCACTAAATTGAATTAATCAAATTCAAAGATTTTTTTTCAAATTAAAAGATTTATTTTCAATTTCATCCTTAACATTTTATTTCTTATTATTTTAAAATACATACCTATTTAATTTTAGAAGTCTTCCTACTAAAATTTTCCCTGTAAGCCTTCAAGTCTTTGTTGTGGACCTTTCATTAAATTCAAAATTGTCAATATCTTAATTTTGCACAAGGGAATTGCACTTTTGCCTTCACATCTACTTTTACAAAAGCATCTGTTATCATATCACAATGGCAGTTTTGCAATTCCCTTGTGCAAAATTGAATTAATCAAATTTAAGATTTAAGAATTTAAATTTTGGATTTCATCCTTAATACAATATTTTATTTGTTAGAATTTTATATTGTATATAACTTCACTTGAACACCACATAGAGTGACTTGAAATATAAATTTCATCTTATAATGTTATGAAACATATATTACTCTGGAAACAAGTAGTACAGTCAATGAGTGCTGAAATAAGAGGTAATGAGTGCTTGAAATATACCAGGATTTTTTACTTCAGAGCTTCGTTAGTAGTAGTCAGTAGGTAAACATACTATAAAGTCCCCGCCCCTGGGTGGTGTGCATACGGTGAGGGGAGTAGTACTAGGAAATTAGTACTGAATCTTGAACTCAAAAAATAAAAAAGTCTGGCTCTTAGCTCTATATCTGGTAAAATTCTTCCTCAAAAGAACGTCGGGTTTAAATGGGAGAGGGAAAGGGTTGAAAATCTTATGTTCTTAGCTGTTTGCAATAAATTTGGTTTTATTCATTTTTTTGCTCAGATCAATAGTTTTAGAGCGGTTTGGCTAATCCGCACTTCTCCGCAAAAACACGTCGGTACACTTTAGGCTATAACTCTGAAACTACATGTCCAATCCTAAATATCTTTTTTACTTCTGAAATCTAGTTAAAACATAAAATTTTCATCATGTCCCGTAAAATACTCATGCCATCACGCGAAAACCAGGTTGTTGTTGTGGAATCCAAGTTTTTTGGCATATCTTTTGCTAAAACCCGAAAACTGTTTGTTTGATCCAAAATTTATTTATTTTTTAACTAATAGCAGTCTACATTTACAATCAAACCCCATTTATAAAATTTGGATCAAGTCCCGTAAAATATCCTTGCCAGTACGCTAAAACCCAAGTTTTCAAAACTGTTGTGAAATCCAAGTTTTTTGGTACAATTTTCATTATAACTAAAAAACTATTTGTCCGATTCAAAATTTATTTTTTTCAAATTAAAAGCTGGCTAAATTTATTTTCATATTAAATATATAAAAATTATGTGAAATGCCCACACCAGCCCACTAAATGCATAATATTTAGCATATATATATATATATATATATATATATATATATATATATATATATATATATATATATATATATATATAGCATATAGTAAATAGCATAATATGTCAATTTTACATGTTAAGTAGTCTGGCATGGGTATTTTACGGGATTTATTTATGATAGTAAATTCTATCAGCAATCATTGATGGGTCAGTTTAGTATATATTTCATAACATTTTATCTCTCTCTCTCCTGCCTGATTAATACTGTATATATTAATTGGTATTTTTAACATTACACTTTTGAAACAAGATTATTTTATATTAAAACTAGCTGACCCAGCAAACGTTTTTTTGCCATATAAATTATCTCTAGGTTATGCTTTACATATTTATATATATTAAATATGTATTTAAATATAATATTTATAAATATATAAATATATTTTTATACATTAAATATGTTTAGGATAAGACCGAAGCCGTTCTCCTGTTTCTCTCACACGATAAGACTTCTGTGTATTGTATATAGATAGAACTATTTCTGTTGCTCCGAAGGATGTCATCTGAATTTCGGATAACTTAAAAACCGTTAAAACAGCATCCTTAAGGAGAAAACTTATTCTAATTGTGGAAGGAGAGAGTGGCCAAGGATGTCCTTCGGCTTCAAAAATCGTCAGATCCTGGCAGATCTGTAAAACAGTGTCCTTATGGCAGGAGCCAACTCTTAATCCCCCCCAAACCCCCAACGCCACTCTTCTATATCGTACCAATTTAGTCAAAACAGTAGACGGGAAGGGGTCGTTAGCGTTGAAAAACTATCTCCAGCCTCCCGTAGAATACGTTAACAAAGTCGGAATATTCTTCCGCCATGTTAAAACAGTTAAATAGTCGAACATTTCAAAAAAGTGTTCTTTTAAGGACAACAATGGCGGTATCCGCCATCGTAAAACCGTTAAATATTTTAAAACAGTATCCAGGAGGACAACAATGGCGGAAGTTATCCTTCGGATAACTTAAAAAACCGTTAAAAACATATTATCTTTAAGGACGAAAAAAAAAACTAATAAAATTCCGCCATCTTAAAACTTAAGGACGAAAACTATTTCTAATTGTGGAAGGAGAGAGTGGCCAAGGATATCCTTCGGCCGCAAAAAATCGTCAGAGCTCTTGGCAGATCTGTAAAACGTTTACTCTTTTGTGCTATAAGGACACTGTTTTTACAGATCTGCCAGGATCTGACGATTTTTTGAGGGTGAAGGACATCCTTGGCCACTCTCTCCATCCACAATTAGAATTAGTTTTCGTCCTTAAGGATGCTGTTTTAAGATGGCGGAATTTTATTAGTTTTTCGTCGTTAAGGATGCTGTTTTAAAATATTTACCGGTTTTTATTTTTAAAAAAAACAAAAAAAAAAAGTTTACACTTTAAAAACATGTATTACAATTTAAAATTCTTCTTTTTTTTTTCTGTATATCTTTTCAATGATATTTACAATAGTACAGAAGATATACATCTATTAAATGTGTAAATGTAAAGAAAAATGAACACAGAAACACGACAATAACTTTTAAAGAGTGTGGTAACACACATTGGTGGCTCTTTAATAAAATTTCTGTAGTAGGAGGTCTCGAGGTCATCTTCTTTTCAGACCCCTCAGAGGGTTGTCGGAAATAGTATGGTAATCAAGTTGAGAGACTAGTGGATTTGAATGGTTAATGTTGAATATTCGCGATCTTTTGCCTTTTCATTTCAAATTTCCCGGGTTTTGCTATTCCTTCGATGGGGGCGCTCCTGGTGGCAGGATTCACGAACCCCCACCGACTTGAACACTTGTTGGAACTTCGGCTCTGCAATTTATTTCATTTACCTTTCCTATCCTATTCGAAATTACCCTCAACCTCTTTCATTTCACCTTGCAGTCAGCCGGTAAGTTTCTCTCTTCATGCCCACAGTTCTCGGCACCAAGGTAAGCCAAACTTTAATTATTTTCGTTCCATCACGGCTCTCCCTCATGAACCAGTCCCCAATTTCAAAATACAGTCCACTATTCTCAACCCAATACATGGTCCTCCGGCCGAACCTAAATTAAATTCCCGTTTTCGGTCGAAAAGATTGCTAAAATTATCGTTTTCCCTTATCGCTCGCTGCTTCATTCTTGTTTTTTACATTTCTCATTTCGTGGGTGGGAGAAGAGGTCATTTGTTGGTGCTCAAAGCTCTTATTTTTGCTGTGTGCCAATTATTTTGGTTTGCATAATAATAAAATGCGTTTCTCGGGTTAGGGGGTCAGAACCTGCACGCGCTTGCCGGTTCATTCCTGCTCCAGCATACTTTGCCTATTGCGCATTTCTTGTGTTCTTTTGCTTAAATTTCTTGCTTATATTAATTTCTTCGCCTATATTAACTCGTTTAATATTATTTGCTCCTTTTGTTTTTTTTTTTTTTCTCTCTCGTATCTCCTTGGAGGTATAACGTGTGATTGCTCGCTGGAAATTTTTCGCTTTTCTCGTTGTTTTCTCCTGGAACTGTTATCTTTTGGCATTTTATAATTTCCCAGTTATGGATATTCACGTTCAAAGTCATATTTGCTCTCTTAAGGACTTCCTTAACTTATTGAAAGAAAAAGCCAAACCTGGTGTATCGGCTACCGCCTTATCAGTCATTAAAGAACGACTTAATTTGCTTGAAGCTGAAGCAAAATCCTTTTTTCAATCTGCCTTGGATAGTGCTGAGGATAAAAGTGTTATTGGTGAACTCCAGTCTGAATTCATGGACTTCACTTCTCAGTGCTTAGAGTTGGGCTTAATTATGTCTCATTTGACTCCTTTAAATGACAACTGTGGTAATATCAGTCACGATTCCCAGCTCAATAGTGCAGCAGGTAATTCTTTATTGCATTCTCTTCCGAAGATTCAAATTGACAATTTTAATGGTAAGGGTGATTTTGATCTATTCAATTCCAAATTTCAAACTTTAATTCATCAGAATATAAGCTTATCTGTGGTTTCTAAGTTTCATTTTTTGATATCTCTGCTTGAAGGGGAACCTCTAAGGTTGATTAGGGCATATCCTATTACATCTGAGGGGTATGATGCTGCCTTAAGTCTTTTAATCTCTAAATATCAAAATAAAAGGGCTTCAATTAATGAGTGCTTGGACAGGATATTGGATATTTCTTCCATTGCTGCCAATGTAGCTTCCCTCCAGGATTTTCTTGATACTTATCTTATTAGTGTTCAAACTTTAAAGTGCTATCAAGTGGATATAGAGTCGGGGAATGCTGAGTTGCTAATTAGATTACTTCTTCGGAAATTAGATAAAACTCTTCGCTTGAGATTTGAGCAAAATTTGGGTGGAACCTTTCCTAAACTGGATAAATTAATTAGTTTCATAAAAGATCAATTAAATGTTTATAAAAATTCAGAGCTCTCTAAACCTGCTACTGTTAGCTTGGTCCCAAAAAGGAATATGTCTTCCTTTCATACTGCTTTGGCGGACACTAAGCTTGTGTGTATATTTTGCAAAGGTGATCATAAAAAATATGCTTGTCCTCTTTTCTTGAGCTTAAATGTTAAGCAGCGCCATGAGAAGGTAAAATCACTTAAGCTTTGTTTTAATTGCTTGTCTAAACATTTTAATCATAAGTGTAATTCTGTAAACAATTGTGCCAAGTGCCATAAACGTCACCATTCTCTTTTACATTTTGATGAACCTAATTCTAATTCTTCATCTAATGCCCATAAAGCATCTCAAAGTTTTAAGCCTGATGGGCATTCCACTCTTCATGCTTCCGATTCTGTTGGAGTACCTTCTCTTAATACCTCGCCTGCCATGCCTATGAGTCCTGTTTCTCTTTCTCATAAGTCTCAAAGTTTGTCTTCCAAACCAAATGTTTCGCTTGCTTGTGAACAGTTCACTTCAACTGTTTTACTCGCAACAGTTAAAGTTAGGATTTTTTTCTTCACCTCATAATTACATTATTGTGCATGGCCTGCTGGACCCAGCAAGTCAGGCTAGTTTTATTACGGAGAGATGTGCTAAGCTTCTTAATGTTTTCTCCCCTCAACCTTGTGACCAATTAAATGGTGTTTCTGTTGTTCCTGTGAAACCTCTTGGATATGCCAAGCTAGGCGTTGGTGATACTGATGGAAATACTATTAAGGATGAACATTTATTTATGGTTCTCCATAAAATTACAAATGATTTACCTAGTTCTCCTATTGCACCTTCAGTTAAGGAGTTAGTAGCCCAATATCCCTTAGCCGATATGGAATTTGATGTCCCGTCCAGGGTAGATGTGTTGCTTGGCGCCGACGTATCTGCTTCTATTTTGGAAACCAGAGTTGCGTCTCTTGGGGAGGGTATGCCATTTCTTTACAAGACTTGTTTAGGGTATGTTCTTATGGGTTCAGCTCCTGCACTTGCTTCCACTCCTGAGGGGGTGACGGGTCTTATCACTTGCCATGTTTCTGATAACAAACAGGTCTCCAATCTCATCAAAAATTTTTCTGAAATTGATCAACCGCCTCTTCTCCCTCCTAGAAAAGATGACCTTCTCTGCGAGCAAATTTATTCCGAAACCACGACGAGAGATTCTGAAGGTCGTTATATGGTGCACTTACCTTTTCGCCCTACTGCATTGCCCCTAGGGGATTCAGCCGGTACTGCTCGCAAATGTTTTGTTTCGCTGGAGAAACGTTTTTTTCCAAAAATCCTGAGTATTTCATGAAGTACAGGGAATGCATCAATGAGTATATACGTGCGGGCCATTTAGTGCCTGTTGATAACCCAGATGTCTTAAAAAATCCACATTATGTATTGCCACATCATGGAGTCTTCAAGCGCCACGGAGATACTGGGAGTATTCGGGTGGTTTTTAATGCCAGTCAGCCCACCTCAAATGGTTTATCCCTAAATGATGTCCTGCTTCCTGGACCTAAGTTGCAGAATTCTATTCCTGATTTGATTGTTAATTTTCGGATTTTTCCTTATGTTTTCTCTTGCGATATTCGCCAAATGTATCGTCAAATAAGCTTGTATCCACCTCATCGCCATTTTCATTTGGTTTATTGGCGTGAGAACCCTTTGGAGTCTCTTCGTTTATACCAGCTCACCACAGTTACTTTTGGTGTCGGCCCTTCAGCCTTTCAGGCCATTCGAACCCTCCAGCAGTTAGCTTTAGATTAAGGTTGGAGGTACCCTCGTGCTGCTTCTGCACTGAAGGAGAGAACCTACATCGACGATCATCTAAATGGTGATTACACTTTAGAAGAAGCTCAGACGCTCATGGCGGAGCTTAAAAAACTCCTCATGCTTGGTGGTTTTGAGTTGGGTAAGTGGACTAGTAATCACCCCTCGTTACTTGCTGATTTGCCTGAGAATCAAAAGCTCTCCACTTCTTTGGCCTCATTGGTTGGAATTCTGGGCGTCTCATGGGATCCCCAATTGGATAAATTTCTTCTCGAATTTAAGTTGGATACCTCATCAAATAATTCATGCACTAAAAGATCAGTTCTCTCCCAGCTTTCTCAGATTTATGATCCCTGTGGGTGGATTTCTCCAATTGTTCTTTGGGCAAAAATTTTTATGCGAGATATTTGGCTTACCCAGCTCTCTTGGGACGAACCCTTACCCCTTTCCATGTGCAATAGGTGGAAAAGTTTTCTTGATCAGGTTTCACTGATGCCGCCTATAGAAATTAATCGTCCTCTCTTTCCCTCTAAGGGTATTCATCGCTTGGTTGGGTTTTCTGACAGTTCAGAGAAAGCTTATGCCTCTGTCATTTATTTGTGTACTGAATTGGGTAATGGCAGCCATCATGTCTCCATTGTATTTTCCAAGACTCGTGTTGCTCCCATGAAAGTTTTAACTTTGCCTAAGCTAGAGCTTTGCGCAGCATATTTGCTTGCTCAAAATTTTGATTATGTCTTTAATTTACTTTCTAAAGAAATCATCATTTCAGAAAGACTTTGCTTTTCAGACGCTACAGTTGTATTGGCCTGGCTTCGTGGCTCTCCTCATATGTTTAAAACTTTTGTGGCAAATCGTGTGGCTCATATTCAGGATCTTACCCTTATGAATTCCTGGTTTTATGTTCGCTACTCGTCTAATCCTGCCGATGTGGCTTCCCGCAGTGCTCTACCTTTAGAGTTATTGAGTCATAAACTTTGGTTTAATGGGCCCGAGTGGCTTTCTGGTCCTCGTATAGTTTGGCCTGTTGAGTGTTCTGACCCTAAGTGTTCGGAGTCAGATTTTAGCCAAGAGTTAGAGGCCGTGGAACTCGAAAGCTTGGCCGTTACCTCTGTTCCTACACCTTTTTACAACAAATTTTCATCCTGGATCCTTCTGTCCAGAGTGGTGGCATGGATATTGCGTTTCACTCATAACTTAAGAAAGCCTATATCGAAAAGAGATTTGTCTCGAACCTTGAATATTTCTGAAATTACCTTTGCTCGTAACCAAATTTGCAAAATTGTTCAAAAGGAATCCTTTCCCAATATTTTTGATTTGCTTTATTCTGGAAAAAATATTCCTAAGCAATATGCTGTGCTCAGTCCTTTTATTGATAATGAAGGATTGATTCGGGTGGGTGGTCGTTTAGCTAACTCAACTTTGTCCCTTAATGCCAAGAATTCCATTTTATTGCCCAAGAGGCATCACATTGTAACATTAATTATTAATTATTATCACCTGAAATATTTTCACGCTCGTGCCCATCTGTTGCAATCACTTATTGCTTCCTCCTTTTGGATAATTTCCTTTCGTCAATCCTTGCGTTCTACCCTCTCCAAATGTGTTACGTGCTTTAGAGTTGAGCCTCGCAATAAGCCTCCTTTTATGGGTGACCTCCCTGAAGGCCGAGCTATCCCCTCTCCGCCTTTTTCACGCTCTGGATGCGATTTTGCTGGACCCTTTATAATTCGCTCTTCTACTTTACGCCAAGCTAAAAGAACAAAGTGTTACTTTGTGGTGTTTGTGTGCTTTGCTACAAAGGCTATGCACGTAAAAGCTGTCACTGAAATGACCACGGCTGCCTTTTTAGCCGCCTTGTCAAGGTTTATTGCGCGCCGCGGTATCGTATCTCACCTTCATTGCGATTGTGGAACCAATCTAGTCGGGGCTGCTAATTCTTTGAACCGCACTTTTCGAGAGCTTTTGAAGGCCGATTCTATGCGACTTCCGCATTTTGGTGAGGAGCACAAAGTTACCTTTCATTTTAATAGCCCTTTGCATCCTTCTAGTGGTGGCCTTTGGGAGGCAGCTGTTAAGAGTATTAAACGACATTTAACCATTTCTTTACAAAATCATATTTCTTCCTACCTTTGAAGAATTCAATACATTGTTGATCAGAGTGGAATCTATGCTAAATTCACGTCCTCTTACTCCGCTTTCCAATGATCCTTCCGATGTTAATGTAATCACACCTGCTCATTTCTTGATTGGGCGCTCCTTGTGTGTTCCCCCTGATGATGCACATTATATGAGCAACCATCTCTCAAGTGTCGATGGTTATATATTCATCACATTTTTAATGGTATTTGGAAGAGGTGGAGTAGGGAGTACTTGCACACCTTGCAACTGAGACAAAAGTGGTTTACTCATTCGCCTAATTTGAGTGTTGGCGACGTGGTGTTTATAAAAGATTTGAGTTTACCTCCGCTTCAGTGGCCTATCGGGCGCGTTGTCGAGGTTTTTCCAGGGTTTGATAATGTTGTGCGAATTGCCAGGGTCAGGACTTCTCGTGGAGAATACACTCGTCCGGTTTTGCGACTTTTTCCTCTTCCTTTGGATGTCGGGGATGCCTGCAGTGTGTGTGAGGTCTGACCCCTTGATTTCGTTAGTTTGTTTATTTTTGCTAATTAACCCTTGTTTGAGTTTTACTAATCTTTGTTATCCAACATTTATCTTCTAATTGCATGAGTACTAACAAATTTAAAAAAAAAAAAAAAAAAAAAAAAAAATTGTTTTGCTTATTGAAGCTTATACGCTTCAAGGGGGGGGGGGGGGATTATGTTGAATATTCGCGATCTTTTGCCTTTTCATTTCAAATTTCCCGGGTTTTGCTATTCCTTCGATGGGGGCGCTCCTGGTGGCAGGATTCGCGAACCCCCACTTCTTCTTCCGCCACCGACTTGAACACTTGTTGGAACTTCGGCTCTGCAATTTATTTCATTTACCTTTCCTATCCTATTCGAAATTACCCTCAACCTCTTTCATTTCACCTTGCAGTCAGCCGGTAAGTTTCTCTCTTCATGCCCACAGTTCTCGGCACCAAGGTAAGCCAAACTTTAATTATTTTCGTCCCATCACGGCTCTCCCTCATGAACCAGTCCCCAATTTCAAAATACAGTCCAATATTCTCAAACCAATACAGTTAAGGAGTTTATCATGAAAGGATAGGTATCTGGGTTGAGTTAAATCAGCAACATATGGAAAATTAAGATATTAATGAAGAAGTCAATTTGTGACAAAGTAAGGAGCATATAGGATATTCCGAAGAATTTAGATTGTAAAGAATCCATGCCGATAAGTAAACCGTTCAATGGTTTAGGTGGGGTTTCAATTTCAGGTAGTTGCACCTTTCCTGAGGCGCAACACATCCGAAGTCCACATCATATGCAAAAATATATACAGGATGCTCGGACTTTCATGCGGGAATATGGACGACCGTGTTTATTTGTCACGTTTACATGTAATCCAAAATGGCCAGATATTACATCTTTGCTATTACCTGGCCAAAATGCAATACATCGTCATGGCATTACAGCACGTGTGTTCAGACAAAAGTTGAAGTCTTTAATAAGTTTCATTACTAAATTACATGTATTCGGTCCCAAACGTTGCTGGCTGTATTCGGTTGAGTGGCAAAAGCGAGGATTACCTCATGCACACATTTTGGTTTGGTTAATCGACAAAATCCGTCTTGAAGAAATCGATAGTATAATTTCTGCGGAAATTCCAGATCCGTCTAGTCTACTGACCAACTGCTGTTTGGTATTGTTACAGCAAACATGATGCATGGTCCATCGTTCATCGCCTTGCATGGCAGCTGGAAAATGTGCTCAAAATTTCCCTAAAGATTTCACTAACGATAAGATCACAAATGTCGACGGATATCCGATATATCGTCGTAGAAATCCCGATAATGGCGGACGATCATTTATTAAAATTACTAAAATGACAATTAAAAAATAGGGGTTGGTGATAGAAGGGTGAAAATTTAGTATTGTATGCATTTTTTAATGCCACATTATAGAAAAATAAAAATAGAAAGTTTTATCCAAAAATTTAAAAAAAAAATGTTAGGGGTGGACAAGAGTATGAAAAATAGATAGTAGCCGATTCTCAGACCTACTGAATATGCATATAAAATTTGGTAAAAATCGTAATAGCCATTTCGGAGGAGTATGGTAACTGTTGAGATTACTATAAATCAATTGATTTATCCTCTACCAAAAAGTTAATCTTAATGAGTTCACCAAAACACACAGATTTTTAAGGTCCAAAAATAACACTATTGACACAAAAGTCTTTATATTTTAATCAAAACCAATTGAAACATCAAAATCAAATCAATTAAAAAATCAAACAAACATGGTGTACTGTTTACAAACATCAACAACAAAAATCTGAAAGCACCGCCATTAAACAAGCATCTGTTTCAAAAATCACCGCCATCTCGATTCCTAACACTCCCACCTTTTCGGTTAAAGGAGTTTATCTCTTTAATCCAAAAAACGAGATGGGAGACAAACTCTTCAGCCACTCCTAGTAACGGTAACTCTTCTTTCTTCCTCAGCTGTGGGATGATCTTTTGGTCTCGATTCCTCCTCTGGGTCTTGCTTATCTTCACCTATAGCAGGCTGTAAAGGAAATAACCTCTGCAAAGGTCTGACGATTTCTCCATTTGTACTTTTGAGGCGAGCTACTCTAACTTCTCCGTCTCTACTTGGAAAATTATTAACTACGTTGGCCAATGGCCAAAAGTTCCGCTTCGTATTTTCATTTTCTATTAAGACAACATCGCCTTCTTTTAACTTCCTTTCTCTTCTCTGTCTTTCATGGTGTGTCACTAGTTGTCCCAAGTACTCGACTCTGAACCTCCTCCTTAGTTCTTCTCTCAAGCACTGTAAAAACTGATACCTCTTGGTTAGGTTAACGGTTTCTAAGTGGTTTAAATCTGGAACTCCTACAGAGGGTATATTCTGTAGAAACACCGAAGGGGTCAATGGAGCCACATCCTCAATATCTTCTGACACATTTGTGAGAGGCCTTTGGTTAACCACTGCCTCACAGTCATACAGTACGGTAGTCAGCTCCTCATACTTGAGAGAAGCCCTTCCCAGTGCTCTTTTTAAAATATTTTTTGATGATGCGAAAAAGGTGCTCCCACCAACCACCCCACCCAGGCTGCAGTTGGAGGGTTAAACTTCCACTGGATCCTATAAGTGGCCATTTCATTTTCTACCTCAGTCCAATCAATTTCTTTAAATAAATTAAATGCTCCAACGAAGTTAGTCCCGTTGTCGCTACAAATAGTGTTAGGTCTGCCTCTTCGAGCGATGAACCTCCTCAGGCTCTGCAGGAATCCGTTAGATGATTCAGAAGATTTTGTCCTTTTCTTACATTTTTTTCAGTTTAGATTGGAGCTTCTGTTTCTTCCCATCACTACTTCCATTCTCAGATATTGTTCCTATGTCAATTTTCATAAGCAACTTTGTTGATTCCTCGCTAGTTTCATCCGTTATTTCACCCTTCTCCTATTCATCAGCCTTAATTTTTGCTTCCACAGCAGCTTCCAAAGCTTGACTACTTTTTAAATTCCCTATCTTAATTGAAATTTTTGGTTTGTCTAAGCCTTGAAGAAAAAGTTTTTTGGCAGGTTTCCCCACATTTTCAGTTTGTTTTTCAAACACTTCAGAAACTTGAGGTTTTTTAACCTGAGGAACTTCTTTTATTTTTTCTTCTGAAATTATTTTTTTTATGACTTAAGTTTGCATTATCTAAAATCGGCCACATCTTCAGAGAAAATATCTTCCTTTATAACAATCCTATTATTACTATCAGGCAATTTTTCTAACATTACCGAGGGACTTATATTCTCTTGAATATCCTTCTCAACCTTATTAATATCAACTTCATCATTTTCTACTGCTTCACTGTCTTTGGTAGCACTGACTGTCAGGTCAGATTGTTCTTTTCGATTTAAAACATCAATATCCTCCTTTATTTTTGTGGGAATTGTCACATCCCTCTCAGAAAACTTATCTTCAACAAAATCTAATTTTTCATCTTCTATTTCTGAATTTTGATCAATGGATTTTGATTTCTCAAAATCACCCTTCTTGTAAGCCTCAGTCTCTTTGATTTTTCTTTTAATGATAGAACTAGACTCACTAAGGACACTTAGGCTATCTGATTCTCTTTGTGAACGCCTATCTAAATTATTATTAATTTTTTCTTTATATTTTCCTACCTTAAGTAAAATAAAGTCATACTTATCATTATACATCTCCACTGAAGCATATTCTTCTTCATAATCATCTTCTTTGTTTTCAACAAAAAGGCTGTCTCTGATTTTGTCATCATAGAAACACAACTGACTAGATAGTCGTTCTATTTTCTCTATTAAAAGTTGTACCTGCATATCTTGTGGTTCAATGTCATCCAATTTGACAGCTAACTCATTGCAGACTTTAGTGAAACTAGCTCTGACAGGCTTCCTCATCTGTACTAACTCAATGTGTGAACTCATTTTTCTTATTATTATTATTTTACTCACAATAAACAAATAACTAATCACGTTGGGGGTCACCACAATGTTGAGATTCCAATAAATCAATTGATTTATCCTCTACCAAAAAGTTAATCTTAATGAGTTCACCAAAACACACAGATTTTTAAGGTCCAAAAATAACACTATTGACATAAAAGTCTTTATATTTTAATCAAAACCAATTGAAACATCAAAATCAAATCAATCAAAAAAACAAACAAACATGGTGTACTGTTTACAAACATCAACAACAAAAATCTGAAAGCGCCGCCATCAAACAAACATCTGTTTCAAAAATCACCGCCATCTCGATTCCTAACAGTAACTAACATTGTGACACGAGAACTTTATATATAAGATAATTAGATTGTAATGTATGTAGGTAGAACAAATTCTATTTTTTAAGAAAAGTTACTTGGAAATCATCTTCAAAAAGTTCACTGTTAGATGAAAAGGTGTGAGTTTTGAGTAATGTCTGACACCCTCTCCAAATTTCGGCAGACGTTTGTTTGTCCTCAAGGGGGTCTGCAGTTCCTTGTGCGTTTGAAATAAATCATCTTCAAATGGTGCACTTTTGGATTCAAAAAACGTGGATTTTGAATTTTACCTGCCGCACAGAGGAGAAAACAGCCAGTCTAGGAGTGCAAAAGTCGTATTCTCTACAAAACCATAAGTTACGAAATTTCATTTCTTCTAAACATTTTAAATTAAGTAAAAGAACCATGGGTTATCAGATTATTTAATTTTTTTAAGGGAAATAAAAAAAAAAATCCTCGACTTCCAGCCGATAATCAATAGAATATGTACTATGAGGATTAAGGGGAAACGCCACTATATTACCCTGATAAATGTACATGCACCTACTGAGGAAAAGGATAAATTTTATGAAGAATTGGACAAAATTATTAAAAATGGCCCTTCCTTCGACATGAAAATAATGTTAGGTGATTTCAATGCACAAATAGGACAGGAGCTTGCTTTCACCCCTACCATTGGAAGACACAGTATGCATCAAGAGACAAATGACAATGGTAAACGATTGATCAGCTTTGCAGTGTCCAACTCACTAACTGTGATGAGTACAATATTTCCTCACAAAAAAAAAACACAAGGAAACTTGGACCTCACAAAATGGCGTTGCAACACAAATCGATCATATACTGATCTCATCCAGGCATTTTAACTCAATAAATGATGTTAGGTCATACCGTGGACCAGATGTAAATTCAGACCACTATTTAGTTGTGGCAAAGATGACCCAAGGAGTGAGACCCTTGCGGCATAGGAACGAGAACCAGAGGTCCAAATGGGACAGAATGAAGCTCAAGGAAGAGAAAATTAGAAACTCATTCCAGTCAAACATGGAACAAGGAGTGAAGAACATTCCTGCAGTTGAAGATGGAAGAGAGGTGGAAAAACACCGAGACTGCCTGAAGCAGGTCATAGCAGATTCAGCAGATCAGTATTGTCAGAAGGATAGCAGAACCGATAACACCTGGTTTGATAAGGAATGTGAAGAAGTAGTGGAGGAACGGAATGCAAAGAGAGCAGTTTTCTTGAGCCGAGATACTAGACGTAATAGGAATGAGTACAAAGAAGCAAGAAGTAAGGCAAAAACAGTACTTAAGAAAAAGAGGAAGTAAGCGTTACTAGAGAGGGTGAAGGTTATTGAGGACGCAAGAAGGAGTAGTGACACAAGGAAGTTTTTTGAAGAAGTCAAAACCATAACTGCAGGCTTCAGCAACAATTGAACAATTAAGAATGCTGAAGGAAAGCTACTAGTGGTGGACCAAGACATACAAGAAAGATGGAGAGACCACTTCAAGAAACTTCTTAATCCCATAACTGTGGATCAGACGATTGGTAACTCACCAGAAGAGGAAAATGAGAGGGAGTCGTTGCCACCTGATAGCATTGATATTCATTTAATTTTGGATAAATTAAAAAACAACAAAGCACCTGGTTCAGATAGCATCCCAGCAGAATTTCTGAAGGTAGGAGGTCCGCAACTAATAGAAGAAATTATAAAGATAGAACAAGTGCGGATCTCGGAGACGATGCCACAAGAATGGAGTGAGTCTATTATTGTACCAATTTTTAAAAAGAAAGGCGATTTGACTCAATGCAAGAACTGTAGGGGAATCAGTCTACTAAATACGGGATATAAAGTGTTCTCAATTGCCCTGCATAACAGTCTAATCCAGAATACCTGCATAACTTGGAGAGTACCAGAGTGAATTTAGGGTCAATCGTTCAACCATTGACCAAATAGTTCAATTTGGCTAGCTTAGGCAGATGACGAAAAAAATGAATGAGTTTGGTAGCTGCATGTGGTTACTCTTTATAGACTATAAAGCTGCATATGATTCAGTCATCAGGAAAGAATTATACCGGGCTATGAGAGAGATGGACATCCCAGCTAAACTGATTCGACTCACAATGTGTACAATGAAGGACACGACAGGCAGAGTGAAGATTGGTGGAAAGTTAGGAGACACAATCTCTATAAGCTCAGGACTGAGACAAGGGGATTCTCTTGCTCCGCTGCTGTTCAACATAGTCCTTAATGCAATTATAAAAAGAGCAGGACTGATGCCCTGGGGAACCATATTTAACAAAATGACACAAGTAATGGCATATTACTCTCTCGGAATCTCAAGATGCAAGATTAAAGAAGATAATGAACTGCTGTCTGAGATTCGTTCTGGGAATACCACGCCATGAACATATTTCCCACCACTACACCAAATTAAAATGGTTATTTCCTTCCTTCCGTCGACAGTACTTTCTTCGTTCGTTCCTTTACAAATCTCTTTCCTCTCAGTCACCTTCCTATATCCTGAAAGCTTTAACATTAAATTCATCAGTGAGTTCCCGCAAAACCAGATCCCGTTCCTCAGACCTCTACCTAACTCCTTTCTACACATCCTTCAAACATTCCTTTATATCCAGAGCTTCCAACTACTGGAATTCGCACTAAATTTATTTTGGCATACTTTATATTATTTATCAGATAAGACACATTATCTTTCCAGATAATTTATATTTCACAGCTTTGGTTGTTGTATTTGATTTCATTGATTTTTTGTTTAATTTTCTCTATTTTTGTTTTCGTAACTTATCTTAGATTCTAACCTCAAGATATAATTTGTTTTTTGCGTGATATTTTAAAATATGTAACATTACTTTTATATTGTAATTTGAATTTCTTTTAAATTCCTTAATTTAATTTTAATTATATTTTCCTTGCTTTTATCATATTTCTTAATTATATATATGGTATGCTAGGTAGCCATTAATTGTTCATTGTAATTATTCTTAAGGGGCAAAGGCCCCAGAATAAAATTTATTTTAATTCATTCATTTATTCATATGCTGACGATGTCATTGCAGGAAGGAACCAACAAAACATCAAGGAGGTATTTGCGGTACTTGAGATAGAAGGAAAAAGAATGGGTCTCCAGATTAACGAGGATAAGACAAAGAATCTCACTTTAAGAAAGAAGAATCCAGTGTACCCGCAGAAACACTACATAATGGGGAACTATAGATTTGAGTGCGTTAAAAGTTTTAAATACCTAGGATCGATGATCAAAGACTCCTTAGATGAAGAAGAAGAAATAAAATGCCGAATAATGGCAGCTAATCGATCCTATTTCAGTCTATCTAAACTGTTTAGAAGTAGACTGCTCAGTCGCACAACCAAACTCAGACTTTATTAAACACTTGTCCGACCCGTCCTGACATATGCATCTGAAACCTGGACATTGCGTAAAGTATCAGCTGAATGTATTGACAGGTTCGAAAGGAAGATATTGAGACGCATCTATGGACCTGTAGAGGAGGATGGTTTATTCCGACTCAGAAAAAACAAAGAGCTGTACGTACTTGTTAGTGAACTGAATGTTTCCTAATATGTGAGAATAAAGCGAATTAAATGGCTGGGACACATAATCAGAATGGGTGAGGAGAGGACAGTCAGAAGACTGTATTACGGAAGCTCCGATGGAGTAAGGCCTCGTGGAAGACCGAAGGGAAGATGGAAGGACAGCGTCTCCGAGGATCTGAAGAAAGCAGGAATATCCATCAGATGTGCCACTGACAGGGAAGACAGGGGAAGAGCCGTTGAGCTGGCCAAGGACTTCATGCGTCTGTTGCGCCGAGAATGAATGAAAAAAAAATCTATTTTTCACTTTTTAATATGAGCATACAATTTTGAAGGTATTGATGCCACTAGGTTTAATAAAATTTCACTTTATTATTGAAAACATCTAAGAAAGAGCAGATAAAATGCCAAGAAAGTTATTAAGGAAAGTTTGCATTATTTGGACCTAGTTTGTGAACTAAAAAAAAAATTAAATAAAAAATAAATAAATAAAAAGTCGTCACTTCGATTTTTGAATTTTGCTCTCCTAGAATCGCTGATTTCCCCACTGCCGGTGCGACGCACCCTCCAAATTTTGGCAGACAACGTTTTTTGTCATCTCGGGTGTGTGCTTAAAATAAATCATCTTCAAATAGCAGGTAAAAAAACAAAACATGGATTTGGAATTTTGTCTGCCGGTGTGACGCACCCTCCAAACTTTGGCAGACAAGGTTTTTTGTCATCAAGGGGGTGTGCAGTTTCTTGTGTGCTTGAAGAAATAATTCATCTAAAAATAACATTTTTTTAATACTTTTTACCCCCTTTTAGTGGTCGCCATTTTGAAACGCCTCCGCTTTGAGTTGGCAGACAAAATTGATTGCAGAGGGTGAATATTTTATGGCTGTATGACTAAAAGTTTTCTTCTAATAGGTCACGAAATTTAGCCTCGACTCTTATAATAAGGCCTTAATGATTTACCAAAGATGGCTTCATAGATACCAATTTCTGGTGCATGGCATAAATATGAAAGCAAAACATTTTGGCATTGATTGATTCACCCAGATTCAAGAAACTGTAGTGGATTAGTCTAAATAAATCATTACCTTCTTTTGATGAGTTGGGAGCTTTGAAAAATGTTTTACTGCTTCTCCTTTGTCAAGCCACCATCCAGAAAATTTAGAATTGTCGTATAAAATCCACTTTTCATTACAAGTGAATATTCTGTTTTGGTAATGAAGTGAAGTATAATGGTGATTTTTTCGGTGGTCAATTAATGCATAAGGTACACTTATATATAATTAAGTTTGAGCTTTTTTATCTTTCTGATTGACTTGAGGTGGTCAGCAATGGTCAATTTGTTGACTGAGAGATTCACAACCACTTCTCAATCAGTTGTTCTGGAGTTTTCTTCAAATCAAAACCTGTTCATCAAGGGATGGAGTTCTTCCATGATCTTCGTTATCATCAAGGCTGAAATCTCCCTCCCGAAATTTTTAAATCATTGTTGGGTGTACTCACACTACCATCATTCCAGATTTTGTTATTGTTTCTGGCCGCTTGGGATGTTTAAACTGCCTTACTAAGTTTTACTGCCTTGAAAAGAAAATTTTTTTTCGAAGTTCAGTCAAGTGATACAAAGTAAACAGTAAATAAATCTTTAATAAATAAATTAGATATTAGTGAGCAAGAGTTACTTTTCATGAAAAAAAATCTTCTTTCACATAAAAATAATAATAATAGGTATTCATTTGAAATAATTATTAAAAAAAAAAAAAAAATTGTCAGGACAAAAAAAAAATCCATTTTTAATTCATGATGCAAAAAATCAACGAGGATCTAGTTTTAAAAAAATTTCTGCAAGTAGATCTTCAGCTGAAAATAACTGAGGAAGCTTGTATTGATAATCTAACTGATGCTGGCTAGATATGTGAATTCTGTAATTGTTATTCAAATAGTATGAATACTTTTATGAAACAAGGTTCTCTGAAACTGTTCAAAATTCTAATATAATCTAAACATACACCATTAAATTAAAAAATACCAATTTATAAATAAACCTGTATATGTTGCACATGGACACAGGCAGAGTTGCTAGAAATGATGTCATATAAAACAGTATTTCAATTAATCGTCCTGTAGAAAATCCTTCAAACACTGTCACTTTCCAGCCTTCATGACCAGTAAAGAATGTAACTGCAAAAAGAAAAGTAGTTCCCTGCAAACATAATAGGCTATTAGAAATAAAATAAACTTGTATACGTGGAATAGTTTTTAAAAAATTAATCACAAAATGCTGCTTTAAAAAAAAAAAAAAAATAATAATAATAATGAAATAAAATTAAACCACTAATTTATACACTAATAATATGAGGTGTGTACATATTTATAAAACTCATAACATGGGAAAAAAATTATATAAAAAATACATTACACACAATGGGCATTTCCATTTGCTGAATCCAGCAAGATACCATTTATAAAAAACAGTAATCAAAAATTACATTATACAATTAAAAATTGAATCTCTAATAATTAAACACTACAATTCCAAATAATTGCATATTTCTGGAAGAATCCTTTATTTATCCTGTATAAAAACAGGCATATTGAAAAAGATCACACACACGCACGCACGCACCCACACACACACACACACACACACACACACACACACACACACACACACACACACACACACACACACACACACACACACACACACACACACACCCCTACATTGGGAGGCTGTATCCCATCCATAGCGCGTCCCCAGGTGGTTGATAGGGGAATGCTCGCTAGATATAGAGGGCAGGAGAGAAATAAAATACCTCTCGCGAACCAAGCAGCCTAGCGGAAGAAACCCCGAATTATAAAACATATATGGCGAGTCAGAATATGATGAATCTTATGGTGCAGGGAGTGTTGGGCATTAGCCCAATCAATAAAGGTTTCGTGTCGCAACTAATTAGGGGAAAGCTGAATTTTTGCAGGGTGTTAGTACATAAATTATACACTAAAAAAACACAAAGTCCTGACCCCCACACCTCTTGCTTTCCCCCCCCCCCTTCAGTAACATTACAAGTACAGAACTCTGGTTATATTCCGACAGCTCGAAACCTAATTATGCTATCGGAGTGTTCTTTTTTTTTATTTTACTCCTAATAATATTACAAACAAATTATGTTATATACACTTTTTATGTAGATAGCTTAGTTTCGCCGTAATACTTAATCATTTACAGAAAACTGCCACTACTAAAAACAAAAACTAACTTCTACAAATTATAGATTTTTATCATTACGTTTTGGGAAGAAAAGTGTTAAACAAAACTTAAAGGTAAAATAATTAGCTTTAAAATGATGTGTCTTATAACGCATAACATTAAAACGGTGGCTTCATAGAGAGTGTTGAAAGAGTAGTGGACACCAGTGCGCCGGTCCTAGCAGGGCCGTGCTGAGGTACACAAACGCATATACTGCTGTTCATGATCATGAATAGTCATTTAGTTGAAATGCAGCAACAATCTAATAACGTTTATTTTTAGGTTATTACTTCTACAGTGCATTTTTTTTGCCCTAATAGTTTATAGTTTACTTGTATCACTTATATAGTACAAAATTTAGCATCTAAGATTCAACTCCAAAAATCAAAAGATCTGACTGCAGGATATTGTTCACCACCCTTAGCTGTAAGTGTGATAAAAAGTTTTCCTCAAAATATCTTCGGGTTTCGGGGAGAGAGGGGGTGAAAATCGTATGTTGCTGGCTGTCTGATCTCGGAACGCGGAAAACGTTACTTTTAGCACATGTTTACATAAAAACAACCTTTAGGTTTATGCTTTTCTTATGTATACATGTGCTAAAAGTAACGTTTTCCGAGTTCCGAGATCAGACAGCCAGCAACATACGACTTTCACCCCCTCTCTCCCCGAAACCCGAAGATATTTTGAGGAAAACTTTTTATCACACTTACAGCTAAGGGTGGTGAACAATATCCAGCAGTCAGATCTTTTGATTTTATGAGTTGAATCTTCGATGCTAAAGTAAACTATAAACTATTATAGCAAAAAAAATGCACTTTGGAAGTAATAACCTAAAAATAAACGTTATTAGATTGTTGCTGCATTTCAACTAAATGACTATTCATGATCATGAACAGCAGTATCATGATCATGAATAGTCATTTAGTTGAAATGCAGCAACAATCTAATAACGTTTATTTTTAGGTTATTACTTCTACGTTTGTGTACCTCAGCACGGCCCTGCTAGGACCGGCGCACTGGTGTCCACTACTCTTTCAACACTCTCTATGAAGCCACCGTTTTAATGTTATGCGTTATAAGACACATCATTTTAAAGCTAATTATTTTACCTTTAAGTTTTGTTTAACACTTTTCTTCCCAAAACGTAATGATAAAAATCTATAATTTGTAGAAGTTAGTTTTTGTTTTTAGTAGTGGCAGTTTTCTGTATATGATTAAGTATTACGGCGAAACTAAGCTATCTACATAAAAAGTGTATATAACATAATTTGTTTGTAACATTATTAGGAGTAAAATAAAAAAAAAGAACACTCCGATAGCATAATTAGGTTTTGAGCTGTCGGCATATAACCAGAGTTCTGTATTTGTAATGCTGCTGAATGGGTGGGGGGAAAGCAAGAGGGGTGGGGGTCGGGACTTTGTGTTTTTTTAGTGTGTACTTTATGTACTAACACCCTGCAAAAATTCAGCTTTCCCCTAATTAGTTGCGACAAAGGCTAATTTCTTGCTTTCATTGACGGCTATAGTCTGTCAGAGGCGAGAAAGAGGGCTCCGAGACGTCATTATCAAGCAACCGCAGTGCTAAAGGTGTGGCTCACTTGGCTACTGTCTTATCAAATACTTCAAGTGAAGATAAGGGATCAGAATTGTGGACTTTAAAGGGAGAAAAATTTTTTAGTCATCACAAAGTTGTTAAAAAAAAGAAGACTACCCCACTGATGATTAAAGCATATGTGAGTGCGATCCATGCGAGTTGTAAGATTATAAATACTACTCATACTATTAATATAATCTTTAACATTACTTTTATTACTGACAAACCCTTTTCGTACCTGACTAAAGGAAACTATCCTTTTGACCTTTCAAGGGTAAAATATAACTTACATCTTGAACAACATGTTCACCTTGGGTGACCTGCCTTGGGTACCCTTGAGGCCCCCTGTCACTCTAGTTCCACCCATATCATTCAATATTACACCCTCTGTATATCACTATGACATAAGGCAATTGACACCTACGCTGGACAACCCTTTCTCATGGTCCCTTTGGTAAACAATTAGCCAGACAAACTTTCACCCTATTCCTCCATCCTATCCCCACTCCAAACCTACAGGTTTAAGTAGCTGGAAGTTTTCAGAGGAAGATCACTCTACATTTGACTAGTGACCATTATACTAGAAGTCTTATATGTAACATTTCAGTAAATAAAGTCTTTTTCCAAGTCATCACTATTTTTGTTCGTTATCAGTCGCCCGAACTAGAGACAAACATAGCATCGAGAACTCACTATTCTTAGGTATTCTCAAGTAAGCTTCTCTGCCTTGACCGAACGCTGAAGAACTTTGACTGAAGATCCACTCTTGCGAGGTGTCTGACTGTCATCGCTTGGCCCACTGATCCCAGGTACCAACACTTCTTCAGCACACATCCAGTTTGAAATCCACTCATCTGAGGTATTTCAAGCTGAAGTCTCCATCTGGCTCAATGACCCCTGGTACCAAGCAAGGAAGACTGCAAACTTATTTAGTAATCTTAGTTAAGATTTTATTTTACTTACATTAATAATATTTTCAATATTACACCCTCTGTATATCACTATGACATAAGGCAATGGACACCTACACTGGACAACCCTTTCTCACGATCCCTCTGGTAAACAATTAGCCAGACAAACTTTCACCCTATTCCTCCATCCTATCCCCACTCCAAACCTATAGGTTGTTTAAGTAGCTCGAAGTTTTCAGAGGAAGTCCACTCTACATTTGACTTGTGACCATTATACTAGAAGTCTTATATCGCTCATTTGCTGCAACAACATTTCTCAAAATGTCAATTTTTCAGGACAGTCCTGTGAATGAATTACAGGGCAATCTGTAGACATACAATGATGACATACCTGCTCTCTCTTAGTGAATATTTGAAGCTCAAATATAACATTCAACCAACAAAAACTACATAGATGGATGTTTTATTATACAGTTAAAAGTCTGACATAACTCCAAAGCTTGTTTTTGAGTTATGTCGTTGTTGCAGCAAATGAGTGATATGTATTATTTCAGTAAATAAAGTCTTTTTCTAAGTCTTCACTATTTGTGTTCGTTATCTTGCGCTTTACGACGGTATGTCTAGACTCAAAGAAAGACACGTAAAGTCAGTTATTAGCTATACTGTGGGTATTCAGACCTTGACAGAAAAGACTCCAGGTCCTCAAAACAACAGTAAGAGGAACAGAAGTAAGAAGAAGAATAAACTAAAGCCCAATAAAGGGACAATAGAAGAAAAAGAACCAAATAACCAACCTGATGACCAATGGCAGGCGGTAAAAAAAAGGAAGAGAAAAAATAACAAGGATACAAAAGTAGCCCATGAGGGACATCCAAGACCTTCTCGTCCCGAAGCATTGATGGTCACGGCAAAAGAAGGCTCGTCGTTCGCAGACATATTGCGCAATGATCAAAAGTGACCCTGATCTTCAGGACTTAGGGGAAAATGTGGAAAAAATAAAAAAGTGTTCTGCGGGTAACCTCCTTCTGGCTTTAGATTTAAAGCGCACAACTGCGCATGGCGATAGCAGAGAAAATGTTCGACAAAGCGAAAGTCAGTTGCTAGAGGGATTCAGTAGCAATCGAAATGAAGGATTTAGACGAACTGACTGTGGCAGAAGAGGTGCACAAAGCAATCCAAAAGCATGTGGGGGTGGAGAATATTGATATATCCATTGTTAAATCTATTCGCAACTCATCTCGTATCCAATCCTTGCAAATCCTCTCAACTTGCTTCCTATTCTATTCCTGACAACCCTCCGAGGCGTCTGAAAAGAAGATGGCCTCGGGACCTTCTCAAATAGAACTTTTATTGAAGTGCTACCAATGGGTAGTTGCTTCACAAGCAATTGTCATTTTATTATTTTTTGTCATTATCACATTTACTGGATGTATGTTTTTATGTACAGTTGTAAATTTCAATAAATAGATATTAAAAAAATAAAAACAATTTACAAGGTTTATGGAAGCAATCTGACTGCAGTAGTTGTTTTTCCCATGGTTCTAGCAAGAAAAGCCATTGGAAAAGGACACATTGGATGGGTAAACAGCCGTGTGAGGGAGTTTTCCCCTCAAAGATGCTTCCGATGCCAATCATATGGGCACTTGGCCCGCCACTGCAAGAGACCAGATCGAACAAAACATTGTTTGTGATGTGGTGAAGAAGGGAATGAAGCCAATGAGTGTACTGGGGAGCAACATTGTTTCCTATGTACTGAAGGAGGAAATCGCAAACATACGCAGTCATTCAAGTAACGCAGTCGAAGAAAACAAAAAGTTTCGTTTGGGTGAAAGTGGATATCTACATATGCAGTGTTTACGCACAACCAAGTGCCTCTCAAGTAGAATTTGATAACATCTATCAAGTGCTTCTTGATAGAACTACTCAAGAACTGCGAGGTCGTCATCCTCTTGTCATCGCTGGGGACTTTAATGCATGGGCCATTGAATGGGGAAGAAGGGAGACCAATAAGAGGGTGAATGTCTTCTAGACACATTCACCGCACTTAACGTTGTTCTCCTCAACACAGGCAAGTCCAGTGTTCTCAAGAAATGGCAATAATACCTCAATCATTGATCTGACTTGTGCAAGTGCAAATCTTGGGCATGGTAACACCAAATGGCATTTGAGTGACCACAATACTCACAGTGACCATCAAGCTATCATCTTTGATGTCACTACCTCTTATGTCAATAGGAAAAAGTTTAAACGACAGCCAGCAGTGTGGAACCATCGATCCTTTGATAGGGATTCCTTTATAGCAATGGTGCAGGAAAAAGTTGAACTTACATGACTTGCCTAAGACCTCTAATAGAAACCAGCAGATGGCAGTTTACTGGTGAAACGAGGACACAGCAAATCTTCGGCGAGTATACTTAAGCACTAGAAGGTTAGCTCAGCATGCAATAGGTCGCCAAACGTATGAGTCCCAAAAGCAAGAGTATAAGAATGAAAAAAGAAACCTTGTAAAAGCAATTAAGGAGAGTAAGTGTAACAGCTGGAAAAAGCTGTGTGATGAAGTGGACGAAGATCCATGAGGCAGACCCTAAAAAACAGTTATGGCCGGACTAAAAATATAAAGTCTGTCTTTATTTCCAAGCAGACCAGAAGTTGTCTTTCATAGCAGCCAGCTACTATATCAACAAGGACAAGAAATATTCCAGGAAGAACTAGACCAAGCTTGCATTAAAATAAAGGATTCAAAGGCTCCAGGTCCGGATAACATCCCAAATGTTGCCTTGAAAATGTCAATTAGGTCAAGGCCTGAACTTTTCCTGGAGGTGTATAATACTTGTATCTGTAAAGAATCTTTCCTACCCAATGTAAGAAGCAGCGCCTGCGTAGTTCCGCAAAAGGGTAAAGGACCATCAAACGATCCGATTTCTTATCGCCCGATTTGTCTCTTGGACACTGCGGGAAAGATACTGGAAAGGGTTCTGAGTGGAAGAATAGCTGAATAAAGTGAAGGAGCTAGAGGGCTATCTGATTACCAGAACGGATTTAGAAAGGGGAGATCGACGATCGACGCAATCAATTATGTGATCAAATCCGCTCGAGAAGCCATCACAGGAAAAAGATGGAGAGGTGGCAAAAAGAACTGCACCATTATCACGTTGGACATAAGGAATGCATTCAATTCAGCAGGATGGGATTGCATTCTGGAGGGATTGTGAAGGATGGAAGTTCCACAATACCTTATGAGAATTATGGAGTTATTTCTCTGATAGCGTACTGAGGTATGATACAGATGCTGGGCAAAAAACATAAAATCACAAGTAGTGTTCCTCAGGGCTCCGTTTTATGGCCTAAAACTACCCATGGAGGAAGGAACAGTTACTTTGGGTTTCGCGGACGATCTTGCAATCACATCTTGTGGAAAACTGCTAGAGGAAATTATCTACTGTATGAACACAACTGTAGCCACAACACTTCAGTGGCTTTATCAGTAGGTATTCAGCTTGCTGATCATAAAACCGAGGAAGTTCTCACACTGGCTAGTGTGGCTTTGCTCTTTTTACACTGCACCAATCTGGACAACCACATTCCTAGAGCATTCATACGCCCGAAAGGTCAATAGTGTGTACCGAAGAAGTTCCATTTGTGTCACTAGAGCATTTCACACTGTTTCTTATGATGCAGTGTGCGTTATAACTGACATTCCACCAATTGACCTTCTGGCAGATGAACACAACCGGATCCGTCGAAAACAAGCGGAACTGGGCGCTTATGGACCCTCAATTACAAAGGAGGAGAGAATTGATACTCTACAAAGATGGAAAAGACGCTGGGATTCATGATCTTCCGGAAGATGGGCCCACTGTTTGATACCAGATATTGCGACATGGATAGCCTGGAAACATGGGGAGGTTGATCAATAACTCACCCAATTGCTTACTGGATATGGGTGTTTCAGGGCCTATCTGTTTCGGTTCAAACTTGACAATGAATCATCTTGTCCCAATTGCACAAACCTAGAGGAAACAGTAGATCACGTATTCTTCTGTTGCCCCAAATTTGCAAAGGAGAGAAAAGATCTAGCCAGGATGCTGGGCCATCAGTTGGTGCCAGAAAACCTGGTTAGTCAGATGACTTCTGCCGATGAAAACTGGAATGCTGTTGCAAATTACGCAGCTAACATCTGCAGAAAGCTACATAAAAAGGAGCAGGAAAGACGAGGCCTCATAGTGGCTCAATAATTAGCAGCAGAAAATATAAAGTAGGCACATAGCCAGACCGTCCCCTGTGAAGTAATGTTTCAAGAAGAATAGAGAGGTGGATTTTAGTGAGTAAGAATCTCACTCAGTTGCGGTCTCTCACACGGTCCACTCCTCTTATGCAAGATTTTCCTCCTCCCATTACAAAAAACACACAAACATGCACGCACACACTCACTAATAATGATAGATGGTTGTGTTATAATTTTTAAGAACGTCTAATAGTAGTATTTTAAGGCTCTGTTAAACAGAACACAATATGTTTGTGATCTTTTTGACAGATCCTTCCTAATCAATTTCAATAAATTAAAAAAAAACTTTAAAAAATACAGCTTTAATCAAATAATTCATAATCAAAAGTACTGAATACTATCTCACCAGCATGGACAAATCATAACCCCAAGGAAGAAATAAGACACCAGTTAAGTATTTTTCCCAATGAGTAGTATAGAAAGTGAGGAATACATTCCAGCATATCATGTAAAATCTGGTAAATAAGATAATAATTCAGTTAGGTAAGATGAGATGAACATTAAATAAAATATTGGAATAAATTTATAATAGAATGAATTTGCTCAATAAAGAACTTGATTTTACTACCTGAAAGGTTGAATGCTGGGTTCAGACCTACTGAAGATGCTATAAAGGCAGACTGGAATGAGGACAGCAGTCCATGAGTCTAAGCCATGATCAAACAATTCTCCTAATGGACCACAGGTACCAGTCCGTCTCGCCTGCTTACCATCAATACCATCTTAAAGCAGAAAAAAATAGAAAAAATATTGAATAAGAAATAATCAAGGTCGGCCAAATATATTTTACGGATGCATTAGCTGTTCAATATATTTAATTGTAACCACTTAATTTCCCAAGGCAAAATCATGACTTTTATTGAAATTATAATTAAGGATATTAACTAAAGGGAAACATAATACTCATAATAATAAATAAAAATGTTGAATCCATAAAAAAAAATTGAATGTGGGATAAAGAAACTAAAAATTTAAAATAAGTATATATTTTACAATATATGTATTTTTTAAAATTAATAACATCATATTATTCCATTATATACAGAATATGTAGTAAATAATGTACAATAATTTATGAAATCCATGCATTTATAAAAGAAAATAAATAATCTTTTATTAAATTAGAAATTATTACAATATTTAATTATTATTAAATATGAGTTAAGAAGTTAAAAAATTAATAATCTATTTACTAAAGTAAAGTTAATCAAATTCTCTACAAATTATATTCTGTACACTTTTTTCATATTCCGTACCGTTCCTGAGATATACCGCTTGGCAAATGTGAAAATTTGCGAAAAAGCTATTTTCACCTCACGTTCTCTCTCCATATCTTCTAAACCCTTAAAAAAATCTCATACTAAATTTTGTAGAGCATTAAATTTACTTTGATAAAATGTATAAATATTCCAATTTATCTTCAACCTGTCAAAAGTTACACTAATTTTAATGTTTTTTTGGTAAAACGTGGTATTTAGCAGTGGTCTTATTTCTTGAATCTCAATGCCTCCTATAAGCCTATACACAGAACACATAAAGGACTAGAAGCGGCATCCAAGGCTAGTAGGCGAGGGAACTGTGTCACCCTAGCGCTTGGGTCATCCCCACCACAGCCACCCCCTCGTACCAAGGTGTTCTGTTTACTTAGTTTTAGTTCTACACTTTCGCATAACTACTGTCGTTTCTTGATAGTTGGAAATAACCATATAAATAAACAATAGCCATGAAAATCAAATTATACAATATATTTAAAATTATTTTATTCATTGCCAAACTAACATTACAACAACAACATGACTGACATAACAACAAAAAATGACTGGCAAGTTGGTAAGTTAAAACAACACGAACAGTTATTACTGGCCACTGAAAAGAATATGCTTATTATTAGTACTTCTAATTTTTTTTCATGAGAAGATCTTCATTAATTTTTTTACATGATGGAAAATTCTAGTTCGAAAGTACAAAACTTCTATCGATATAATTAGTAGTGAGTAGTGAGATTCGTCGATCAAAAAATGATCGCATCAAGAAAAAAATTGTTTCCCGATACATTTTTTTAGCAAATGAGAGATCCAGGATTCTATTGAAGCAAACACATTTTTCTCTTTTTCTTTAGCGCGAAAAATTTGTTCATAAAATAGGCAAATTTCGACCACGTCGTTTCCTGGCAAAACTAATCCACCGCGATTCTTCGCAGCAATCAATCCATAAATTTTAATAATTGAAAACGCTTTCAATCACTTATCGTAAATCTTCGAAAGTTTGGTGTTATTTGATTTCGAGACTTGTCGTTTTATGAGAGTTGAGGTAGTTAGTTTGTGATATGTTTCCGAGCATATCCGCACATTAATCGGCAACTAGATCTTTTTTCTTCAGCTCAGCAATAATAGTTTTCAGTTGACAATTTCTCTTTTTCAACCTATTTGCCTGTCGTCTCAAATTTATCAATTTCTTTTTCTTTTCGCTTACAATACTTTGAGTGGAGTGGAGGGTATTTTGAGCAGAGTTCAATTCAGTTGAAGTACTTTCAAGCTGTGTTAGTAATTTTGTTACGTCGTTTCTAGCATTTGCCAACATTGTCTTCAATTTTTTCTTGTCAGGAGATTTGGTGATTGTTGTAGGACAACTATGTCTTTTTATCGCTCTTCTCTCCTATTTAAAAAAAAAAAAAATGTATAAAATAAACCTCTAATATGCATCTGATAAATATTAGAGCACATACATTTACACAAATGTAAAGATTTATATACAATGTGTATAGGTTTTATTTTTTAAAGAAATTTTATTTGTTATTTTTTTATTTTTTTACCACAATACAGCCCCTTTTCCTACAGCTAATATATTTTATGATTGGCTGAATCAGGTAGCATTATCTGACTGGTAGATTCATTTTTTGATTGTAAATACTATAAGGATTCAAAACACTGAAGCCATAGGTTTCTTCAAATAATGTCAATTTTTTCCTACTGGCTATCGGACTATAAGTATTGTGACTCTATTGATTTCGGACAAGCTATTCACAGTAATGAAGCCCCTAAAGGAAGGGAAAGAAGCTTGCTCCTAATATGCTCCACGATTACAAACGGTCCAAATGTCAGGTGTTCTATCAACAATAGAAACTAAAAATAAAATCGGTACCTCAAATTCTGAATGATTCCTTTGGCAACGTTAGGGTATTACTTGAAGAGAAAATTGGTTCCTATATATATATATATTTTTTTTTTTAATGCATATCCTCTATTAAAATTTATTAGTTATGGGAATAGTGGCTCTATTGTGGTAAAAAAATAAATAAATAAAAATACCTTTAAAAAAAAATAAAACCTATATATTATATAACAAAAATTCACGAACATGTTTTTCTTTTGGTCTCAAATGGTCGGGAAATCCGTCAAATACTGATGGGACTACGCCTTTTTTCAATTTTGTGAGGAAAGGAGAGGATCGGTTGAAGTCGGTTTCGTTAAAATGCTTTGAATATAAGCAACTGGTTTTTGTTGGATTCCAATTCTCTAGTCTGACGGCATTAATCCATTTAACTCGTTCATCTTTATCCGAGGGGAAAACTAGGGACAAAAATAAAATATGATATTATTATACAATATAAAGCATATTTGAAGTTATGGTTTAACTACAGTAATCTTCAATCTTCCGAGCAATGCACTATGCAAACACAGACTAATCAAATGAAGACAGAGGTTTGATATTTTTTCTTTGTTATTATCTTTCCGTCCAATGTTTCCGGATGAATTCTTTTTTCAAGTGTATTACTAACAAATAAAGAAAAATACTTTTGATTGCCACAAAACGTTTTCAAATCATTCGGCTTATCATCAGTGCATTTAATGTATCCTCTTAGTAACTCCTATCTCGTTTACTAACGTTTACGTTACGTTTTAATTACTAAAACTTTTACGTTAGTTTTTTACTTTGTATTACTAACGTTGTGAAGTTCATTCAGTCATACACTTGAAAATAGGGAATCGTTCCAATCTGAAGAAAATCAAATTTTAAGGATGAATCTAATATATTTCGTTAGATAGCTCAGAAAAAATAAAGAGCTTGATTAGAGTTTTAATAAAATTTTACTTATAAATGGAAGGTAATTGGAGGAATAGCATTCTTATTTTGGGCTTTGGTACTGCAACCAAAAGCTACACAACACGGCATTTCACTGGTAACTGTAAAACCTCTTCAAAACAATCAAAACATAAACAGAGCGTGGACAACAGCGAGGCAGTCATGTGCCGAGGGGGCGGCTGGATTGGAGGTAGCTTGTGCCACTCTTTCCCTTGCATTGCCGCTTCTACTCCTTTACGTATTCTGTGAGCCTATATATGCGTTACGTATTCTAATTAGCCGTATATAATGAACTTTAATGATTCATTCTCACACTGAGAGTCCCGAAACCTGCCGCACATGTTTTTGCCATAGGTTCTATCTTCTCCAAGGATGTGCTAATTCTCATATTTTCAGGCCGCTTTACCATTCTTAGTTGAACAAATAAATTTTGGATAGGACAAATAGTTTTGGGTTTTTAGCGAAAAATATGCCAAATAATTTGGATTTCACAACAGTACGCGATTTTAGCGTGCTGGTAAGTGGGTATTTTATGGTACTTGATCAAAATTTTAAATATAGGGTTTGATTGTAAATTTAGCCAGCTATCAGTTGAAAACGATAAATAAATTATTGTATCGGACAAATAGTTTTGGGGTCATAGGAAAAAATGTGCCAAAAAACTTGGATTTCACAAGAGTACGAGTTTTTAGCCTGCTGGCATGGGTATTTTACTTGACTTTTTATAAATTTCAATAACGATGTCTAATAGGAAATGCAGCCAACTATCAGATAAAAAAATAAATTTAGGATAAGAGTTTATAGCCAACGAAGGAAGAGTATAGCCGATATACACGCTTGGCAAATGTGAAAATTTGCGAAAAAGCTATTTTCACCTCATGTGAGAACGTGAAGATCTCTATATCTTCTAAACCGTTAAAAAGTTCTCATATTAAATGTTGTAGAGCATTGAATTTACTTCAATAAAATGTATAAATATTCTAATTTATCTTCAACCAGTCAAAAGTTACACCAATTTTAATATTTTTTGGTAAAACGTGGTATTTAGCAGTGGTCTTATTTCTTGAAACTCAATGTCTCCTATAAATCTAAATATGCGTTACGTATTAAATTTACTATTAGATCCTATCTATTAAATTTTTAATAAAAGTTCTTGAAACACCCACCCCAGCCCACTGAACATGTCAAAATCGTCTTATTTTGCCAAAACATACATATGTAGAGTCCTGGCGCACAGAGAAAACAGCGATTCTAAGAGAGCAAAAGTCAAAAATAGAAGGTACAATTTTGAGCCCGAAATGGTAAGGAATGTAAACACAAGTGTCTAATGGAATGAAAAATAGAACCCCAACTTTTTTGTTAATAGGTAAGAGTAAATAAACTATTTTTAACGTTGACATTTCAGTTGTTTGTTGTTTTGGGGAGCTTAACATCCTTATGTACTCCAACTAGGGCAGGAAGGACGGGTTACCCTACAGGTTACCAACCTATTATAGCCAGGGTGGGAAGGTCAAGATTTGTTCGTGGGTTCGCCACGAAATAAATTTTAACCCGTCCAGGTGGGATTCAAACCCACGACCTTTTGGTTACAAGCGCGCTGAGACCCACGCCCCAACTCACTCGGTCATCGAGTCACCGACATTTCAGTTGTATTTGTAGCACCCATGACCCAACGGCCAAATTTAATAAAAACTCGACTAGATTGATTAAGTTTTGTTGGATTTGTTAAATAATCTTAAAGCGAATGTAACAGAAAAAAAGTAACTTGAAAAAGATAAATTTACATAATGCTTTTATAATTCTTTCGTTGGTATTTAATTGATGCACTCACTGTAAGATTCGCCTGCATTAGCTTTGCTATTTATGGGAAACATCATATTCCAATAAAAATGACAGAGTAAGAGAACTCATACTCAGTTCGTTAAGGCAAGACAAAGACACCGAAGTAGAACTGTCGAAAGAGTCGTTAAAGGCTATACAAAATTAAACCTAACAAGACAGTTTGGTATAATAATAAATACAATCTCCAATGGATTCAATATTGACACCGATAAGGTCTAAGTACATACAAATGAAACTGCAAAACCGTTTGTTAGTTTATATTTTTGGTACTACATATCCTTAAGTATCCACCAAATTGTGATACATGGGATAGATTGTCGAGTCCACTATTTTTCCTATTGGGTTCGTCATAATAGAAGCACTCGAGTCCAGTAACAAGGACCTGCAATGGTACAGACAGACAACATAACTCGAGAAAATGTTGCTGGCTTTGTAATGTAACTGATTTGTGGCATTCATTATTTATTCTTCAAACCCTGTTTTATCTTCTATGTCTAATTAAAATAATACAGCCAATAGCTTTTAAAATCATCTGTATTTGAAAAGGATATGAGCATCGGAATCAGACGAACACGAAGATTAATATGACGATGATGATGATGACGACGATGATGAATAATGAAATCGTTTTAAATGATCATTTAGCTCTGTTTATTCAATTTTTAAATTGTTATTAATACATTTAATAGATACTTTTAATATTTTATTGTATGTTTATTTTTTCATTTATTATATATTATGTTAATTTTGTTCATAAAATATTTAAAGATAAATATTTTCTTTCGCTTAAAAGTTTTTTTTTTTTTATTAAATAAAAAACTAGATCCAAATAACGCAAACTTTCCTTGGCATTTTATCGGATATCTCTTAAATCTCTTCAATAAAACCGCGAAATTTTACGCTCATAATTAAAAGTGAATAAATTTTTATTTATTTTCATTTCCCTTAAAAAATTAAATAACCTGATAACCCATGGTGCTTTTATTTGATTTAACATGTTTAGAAGACATGAGATTTCAAAACTTCTGGTTTTGTTGAGAATACGACTTTTCCTAGACTGGCTGTTTTCACCACTGTGTGGTGTGGGTATTTCTCGGAATTTAATCATAATATATTTAATCAGATATAGTATAGCTTAAAGAGTACCGAAAAAAGTGTATTGGCGGAGAAGTGCTACATATAGTCCAACAGCCGAGGCCAAATTTCGTGACCTATTTGAAGAAAACTTATAGCCAAACAGCCATAAAATATTCGATCTTAGAAATCAATTTGCACTAGACAGCCAACTCAAAGCTTAGTTTAAAAATAGCGACCATCGAAAGGGCGTAGTAAATATAAAAAAATGGTATCATTTGAAGATAATTTCTTTCAAGCACACAAGAAACTGAACACCCCTAGATGACAAAAAACGGTTGTCTGCCGAAATTAAGAGAGGGCGTCGCACCGGCAGACAAAATTCCAAATCCAAATGATTACTATAAAAATGAAATAATTTTATAAGAAACTACAAACCTTTTTTATTTAATATAATGGTAACGTTAAAATAAATTTAATATCAAAGAAAACTTAATGAATTATTTAATTGCACTGTTTAAAAACATAATGGTTCCATAGAAACTTTATAATTAATGTTGTCAGCAATTTAAAAACAAATGAATATAATGCAATCAATATAACAAATTTCACAAACAATGTTTTTTGTAATGTAATTAAATTTATTTTTAAATATTTTGCTAATGTTTGAAATGTCTAAATTATAAAACCATCCAAAAGCATATTAACTCCAATGAAATGAAATTGGAAACTCCAATATATCCTAATTCAATAGTTTATTTAACACACATTAATATATATATATATATATATATATATATATATATATATATATATATTTTTTTTTTTTTTTTAATTTTTAAAGAGAAAAGATTTGACCACGGTTGGGATTCGAACCCAAGTCTCCACCTCTCTAGCGTGGCGCCTTATCCACTAGGCCACCGAGCTCGTATCCGAACCAGGGAAATCTTCTCTCTTCACTGATCCATACCCCCGGGCACTCGCAATTGCGATGTACAATTCGGGGATGAATGTTCAATTTGAACATTACTTTTAAATGGATCTATTGACCAGCTGTCCTATATATATATATATATATATATATATATATATATATATATATATATATATATATATATATATAATTATATATATATATATAATTTATATATATATATATATATATATATATATATATATATATATATATATATATATATATATATATATATATAATCCCTGAAAGTTAAATATGGTTTAAGCATTTAGCCACAATCGACTGTCAAAAATCGACAAATTTTTCCAACTTTCTCAAAAAGTTAGTTTTGATCATGTTTAAGAGTCTACAACACAGAAACTGCTAATCCAATCAAACAGTTATATCGTTAAATTTTGTGCAATAAAAAAGCGATTTTTAAAAATATTTTCATTAATGTGAAAGTGAACAAAAAGAAGAACAACTGCACGTTCAAAAGTCAACATTAATTTTTCGTAATTATATAATTTACATACTCAGGTATTTTTGACTAGTTTTATGTTTTCAGCAGCATATTTTTAATCTAAAATTATTTCTTTATATTACAAATGTTTAAAACATACTCAACATATACTTTTATCATTAAAACATTTAATGTTTTGCTTTTTCTACTTTCCCTTCAATATAAACAACACATTTATTGAAAATAAATTTAGGTACGTTACTTTATATATTTTTTCACAAAATAAACGTCATAAAACCTACAACTCCACCTTTTGCAAGGCATACACGTTT
Source organism: Euschistus heros (assembly GCA_003667255.2). Lineage (NCBI taxonomy): Eukaryota > Metazoa > Arthropoda > Insecta > Hemiptera > Pentatomidae > Euschistus > Euschistus heros. The sequence goes on from RCWM02000005.1 coordinate 6,155,974, forward strand.
TTCATGGGTATTTTGACTGTCTAAATTGTTAATTTTTTCATTAAGTAGTTTTTTCTTCTTTTTATATTTCATTAGAACAACCAGCAATATTATTTTCAAACACTTAAATTTGATTAGTAATATTTTGTTAACTCATTAATTTTTCATTCTTCAATTTTATTTCTTTATCCACATCAACAGTCAACTTTTTGTTTGCTCTCCTAATACTTCAATTTTTTCTTCAATCCAATACCTCTTTTCTTTTTTAAAAATATAATTCAATCTCCTGAAATTCTAAATCTATTTCAGAACATTTTTTTTTTTGTTATTTGCTATCAAACTTTTACAAACATTCTTCTAATTGTTGACATCTTCCTTGAGAAAATTGATTTTTCTTACTTAGAACTCAAAGTCCATTTCTTGAGAAGCTTTTAACAAACAAAAAACCTTTGTTAATTCTTCTTTTATTTTCTATTTTAAGACACAACCACTAAACAAATCACTACACTCCACTCACCAAGGGGCACAAATCACAACTGCCTCCTGGATCACTTATAACTTTTCTGTGTCATATCATAACTGAATTTTCTAGAACTACATCATAACTAACAAGGTCATTCTGCTTCAAGTTTTTTTTTTTTTTTTTTTTTTTTTTTTTTTTTTTTTTTTTTTTTTTTTTTTTTTTTTTTTTTTTTTTTTTTTTTTTTTTTTTTTTTTTTTAATCTATTTTATGTGTTGCAATATTTTTTCTTCCACACAATAGCTTATTCAAATTTTATACTTAAATATCCTAACAATATATACATACATATTTGCAAGGATCGACTAAATAAGTTGTCTTGACATATATACACATGTATATCCTGTAAAGCAAGGATTCTAAAGTAGTAATAAATGTTAATGTAATTAAGTTGTCTGTAGAAATTTATGATGAAGTAGATGGAGGGTGCAGTCAAAGAAACAAAATTAAACAGTTTTAATTTATTGGCAAAACAATTAAAAACTATTTAATTGTTTTCTTGACTACGCACCTCAACTATCTAATTCATCATAATAAAATGTTATAAACCAAAACTTTATCCTGAGGTCAGTAGATGTTCCTGTTGAAGGCATCTTGATAACCTTGCACATTAAAGTAAATATACTAAATGTCACCATTGAAGCTGGGAGTTCTCTATAAAGATAATAGTTAAATGAATGAAATTCTGTGAAAGTACCCTGAAGATGAAGAAACCCAGGGCTAGCCATCCTACTGTGCATAGGTAGTGGGTAATGGAATGGCTAATAGAAAAACAGATTCGCTGCGAATAAGCTGAATACCAAATAGGAGAATAGCTTTTAATGTAGCTATACATTATAAAAACCACAATACCTAATGATAATGTTGTGACATGGTGAGTAAGGGCGGCCAAGAAATAAGCACTGCCCCATACTGCCTTGCATGGAATAGGGATGAGTCCCTAACGGCTAATAGAGCTAACTCTAAGATAAAAGTGAGAGTAGGTAGGACCCTAAAGCTGTAGTGAAAGTAACCTGTCAAAGGGACAGAAACCCTGAAATCAAATGGCCTTGAAGTTGGGGGGTGCTAACACCACTACCCTGGTAAAACTATAGTGTTACAAAAGTCGAAAATTAAAAAAAAATAACACTGGATGGAACAGTGATAAAAAAGAAAAATTGAGTGTGGACTTGGTACAAGCAACTTGGAATATTAGAATAATGTTACAGCCTGGTAAGATGGCTAAAATAGCTGAACCTGTATTTGAAATGTAATATTTACATAGAACTATAACAAGAAACTAGATGGCTAAGACAGGGGAGAGTATGACAGTATGACATGAGATAATTGATTGATACAAAGATAGGTTGGGAGAAGCTCACAACCGTTCGATCCATTTGGAGACAGATTATGCAAAATTATAATGATAGGGAGATTCCATAACATAACACTGATACCATTCTGCGCACATACTGATGACAGCAGCGAAGATTGTAAGTTTGTTTTTTATGATGAACAGGAAAGAGTGCTCTCCAAGCAAGCCCTAAATGTGATATGAAAATAATATTGGGCAATTAAAAAGCCCATGTAGGAAAAGAAGACTTTAAGAAGAGTGTTGCTGGAAATTTCTCACTGCACCCTGAAAAGAATGATAGTGTTCAATATGAAACATATCTTGACTCAAAATTATGTTTCCGTATAAAGGGCTACAATATCTATAGAAAATATCGTGTTTACTGAAGCAAGGGATGTGTTATTACAGTAACCTTCCAATAGACCCAAACAATCGGTTACACAGATGCATTCATCTGGCAGATTAATAGCACCATATTTTGTGTGGGCTTGGGGGTAAACATAAAACTGAACTTTTTACTTATAATTGTGTATTTGTAAGTAACATTTTCATATCAAATTGAATTTCAGAATAAAAAAAAAAAAAAAAAAAAAAAATATGTCTTCTGAATGAAAAAAAATTGGTCATTGAACATGTTTTATTCCCCAACATTTTGTACACCTCTTCCTCAGTCTGTCGTAAAATGTAGATGGTGCAGGTTCCTCCTGATATTGTGAGAGAGGTTGGAATATATTCACCAACTATTTTGGTGACATTTCGAGACAATATTGTTCCCATAAAATATTTAAGTTACATAGGTTACTACAAAAGTTAGCTACAATATAAATATATTAAAAAATATGCATCAGATTATATACTACATATAATTACAAAATATGGATGAGTATGAAATTACTTACGATGTTATTGGTTGATATGCTATTGTTGTCTACCACTGAATATAACAATACTAGTGTACAATTGAACTGAAGAATTTCTGAAAAAAAAAAAAAAAATAAGGGTAGGGATGTGGATTTCCAAAATACAGGTATTCCTAGAACAGGTAGAAAGGGATTTCCGTATTTCAGTGAAATAAATGGATAAATGGTTCTTGGTTTATGTTGTATATTATTATTAATGTATGTTATTAATCTGAATATATTAAATTGGAATATCATGTGTTGAGATTTAGGACGTCTGATATTTTGTTTATTGCGCGATTTTTAAATTTTTCTATGGTTATCATTACTTTAATATTTCGTTTAAAATTATTTTGTTCATAGTCAATAATCTTGGGGGACTCAAATTTAAAAGAATGTTTTGTTTGTCTTTAATGTGTGGTGAGAGCTGTTTGCTCAGGTTTATTCGCGTTTTTAGTTATAGACTTGCAACTGTATTCATGTTGATAAACACGTCGTTTGAGATATTGTTCCGATGTACCGAAATAAGACTTGCCATTTAATATTCCAATTTAATACATTCAAATTAATAACATATAAGAAATAAATTAATAATAAATTAATAACCCTTTTTTTTTTTTCAGAAATTCTCCAGTTCAATTGTACACTAGTATTGTTATATTCAGTAGTAGACACCAATAGCATATCAACCAGTAACATTGTAATTAATTTCATACTCATCCATATTTTGTAATTATATGTAGTGTATAATCTGACGCATATTTTTTAATATTATATTTATATTGTAGCCAACTTTTGTAATAACCTAACTTAAATATTTTATTGTAACCTGTTTTTTTACAGTAGGGCATGATTATGAGAACAATATAGTCACGAAATGTAGCCAAAATAGTTGTTTTTATTAATTGACTAAACCTCAAGAACCTTACTAAACATTTAATAGTATATATATATATATATATATATACACAATAACAAGATTATACAAGACCCTGATTCGACCAGTGCTAACCTATGCCTCAGAAACTTGGGCCTTTTCGAAGTCAGATGAAATGGACCTCCAAACGTTTGAGAGAAAGATGCTAAGTCGCATTTACGGTCCAGTAAAGGATGGTTCAGCTTGGAGAAGACGCAAGAACAGGGAAGTGTACTCGCTGATTGGTAAGCCTGATGTTGGCAAAATTGTGAGGATTGGTAGGCTCCGCTGGGCAGACCATGTAGCAAGGATGGGGACAGATGAGATGCCAAATAAACTTTTGAATGAGCGCCTACATGGAACACGGCCGAGAGGTCGCCCTAAGCTTCGATGGACGGATGGTGTGGAAGAGGATACTAGAACCCTGCTCGGAGTACAGAATTGGAGAGCAGCTGCACTTAACCGAATAAACTGGCGGAAGCTGCTTGAGGAGACCAGGACCCAATAATGGGTTGTTGCGCCGATTGGATTGGTTTGGATATACATATATCCAGTCTTACCAATTATCTGAAAGCCAGCGCCTTCCTATCAAATTCCTTCCTTCTCCCCATATCCTCAAAATGACCGATGTCCTAACTATCTGTCACATAAATGCCCAATCCTAACCTGCTCATTATGACGAATTCCTACAGTATTTTACCCAAAATTCCTACCATATCATCGCAGTGTCTGAAACTTGGCTCAAACCTTTCATTCCCTCTTCCCTAGTTTCCCTTCCTTACCACACGCTTATCCGCCATGACCGGGTTGGCCGGACGGGCGGTGGTGTAGGTTTATTTGTCCATGAAAGCCTCAAGTTCTGAATTCTTGAACGTTCACATCCAACTTATCTACCACAAATAGAGTTCCTTCTAGTTGAAATTTCCTGTATAACTCTCCATCTCCTGTATGTGGTAGTTTACCGCCCTCCCCATGTTCCTTTTGACCCATCTTTTGAGACTTCCCTGTACAACTACGTTCCCTTTTATGCTAATGTCATTATTTCTGGGGACCTGAATTCTAATTTCCTTTCTGACTCATATGATAAATTGTTCCTAGAAAACCTCTTTTTTTCTCTACATCTCTTCGTCGTTCCGTTCTCTCCTACCCACCATACTTCCTCCTCCGATACCTAGCTTGACCTATTTATCATTGATTCGGCAAAAATCTCCTCTCTTCTTCTCAGTTACCTGTTCCTTTCTTTTCGTCTCATGATCTCATTCAAATATCATACAATACCCTAGCACCTCCATTCCTTCCAAAAACTATTTCATACCTCAATATAGAATCCTTAACCCGTGAGAAGATCCTTCCAGACCTCGAAGCACAGAACTGGGCTGAAATTTACTCCTCCTCCTCGATTGATTCCATGGTAAACATCCTCACTACTAACCTCCTAAATATCCTTGATATCCACGCACCCCTCAAATCCTTCTCAGTTCATCGTCCCCCTGCTCCTTGGATAACTTCGGAAATAAAGCAGCTCCAAAGAAACCGAGAAGCAGCCCGAAGACGCTTCAGACACACGAGGATGACGGATGACTACCAAAGGTTCAAGATGCTTCGTAACTCAACACAAGCCTCGATTCGTCGAGCAAAATCCAATTATTACCATGAAGCCCTCTCCTCTGCCCCTGATCCCAAATAGAAATGGCATATCCTCCGTAAACTTTCACTCTGTGATTCCCTTGTATCCTCATCTACCTACCCTGTATCTCCCGATGAATTAAATTCATTTTTTGTTTCCACCTTTTCTCCTGATTCTCTTCATCCTTCCTCCTAATTAACCCCAGCTCCTACATTCAATGATTCTAATTTTTATTTTTCCGATATCTCTCCCTATGAACTTATTTCCTCCATAATGAATTCCCACTCCAATTCTACGGGCGCAGATGATATTTCCACTAAACTAATAAAACTATGTTTACCCGAAATCATACCAGTCCTCCAATTCATTTCTAATTTTTCCCTCCAAAATTCAGTTTTCCCAACCTCATGGAAAAAAGCATTAATTCGTCCTATAAATAAAACATTAAACCCCATGTCTCCAAACGACTATCGCCCTATCTCCATCTTGTCTAATCTTTCTAAGCCCTTGGAAAGATTAGTTCAATCTCAAATTTCCAAATTCCTTGAAGAATCCAACCTCCTCGACCCCTTCAATCTGGTTTTCGTCCCGGCTACTCCACCCAGTCTGCTCTCCTAAAATCACTAATGACATATTTACCGCAATAGATGAAAAAAAATTAACCGTCCTGTTACTCCTTGACTTTTCTAAAGCCTTCGATTCCCTTGATCACTCTATCCTATTCTCCAAATTAAAATCATTAAACTTTTCCTACAGTTCCATCCGCTGGTTTCAATCTTTCCTTTCTCACCGTTCCCAAGCAGTTTAAATACCAAACCAACCCCTATCTTCTTTTCTCACTCTTACTTCAGGTATTGCTCAGGGATCCAGTATTTCTCCTCTCCTATTCAATTCCTACATTAATGATCTTCCTAATTCAATCTATCACTGTTCCTACCACCTCTATGCAGATGATTCCCAAGTCTATCTCTCCTTCTCCCCTTCAGAGCTATCCACTGCTTTCGCTAAAGTTCAGGAAGATCTGGACAGAATTAGTACCTGGGCGACTTTAAATAAATTGCAACCTAACGAAAAGAAGACTCAGGCCATTCTAATAGGCTCTAGCTCCCTCCTAAATTCCTACTCACAATACCCTCCTTTAACCTTAAATAATCATCCTATCTCTTTCTACTCCTCTGTAAAAAATCTCGGGATTGTTTTTGATCAAACCCTTTCTTGGAAACCTCAGATTGCCCAAATTTCCGCCGTTCCATAGGCCTTCTCAAATTATTCCACCGAAACCGTTACCTTCTTCCCCAGTCAACCCACAAGCTTTTAGTCTCTTCCTTATTATTCCCTTACACTGACTATGGTTGTCTGGTTTACGGTGGCCTCTCGACGGTTCTCTAGGACAGACTGAAGCGAATCATGAACTGCTTCGTCAGGTTTGTCTTCGGTAGTCCGAGACGTTCCCATGTTTCCCACCTCTATACCTAACTAAATTGGCTCTATCCCACTTTCTGTAAACAATATTTCCATGGAACATTCCTATACCAAATTATCAATACCCTTCAACCTTTTTATATTTACAATAAGCTTCAATTCAGATCTACAGTCAATTCAATACATACGAGATCCCGTCTTTCTGATCTGTATACCCCATCCCATAGAACTTCAACATTCCAACGCTCCTTCCTTTTCCGCTCACCAATCCTCTGGAACTCCATCCCTCCTCACATCAGACAAGCTAAATCCCTGAAAACGTTCAAATATTTATATTTCCAATACCTCCTTCTCATCCAGACTGACGCTTGCTAACTATTTAACTACTTAGTCAAAAATTATTATTGCATTGCTGAATTCAGTTCTGGAATAATTGAGATTCCTTTTAATAAAAATTTAACTTTCCATGAATATAACATTGGGTACTTCTATTGTACATACAAATCATATCATTGTACCAAAAGATTTTTCTAAATCATTTTATTTTTTTCTCATTTAATTTTATCTCCTTTAATCTGTAGAATATTATCTTCTTTTCTTTTGTATCTCATTATGTCTTTAACCAGATTTAATTCAGTTATACCTGCCCTTATCAGTTATTCTTAAGGGACTTTGTCCCAGAATAAAATTATTTTTCTATTCTATTCTATTCTATATATACTAGCTGAAAATACCCGTGCTCCGCTACGGTTTAATGTCTTAAACCTGTTCTTAAATGTTGAAATGAAATGTCCACCTTTTACCTCTTTTGCTCTAAACGACGTCATTTGGAAACAACCGTTCTTTTTCCAAATATTATTTAGAAAATGCTCAGCCTCAGGATGTTCGTAAGCAAGATATTCAGTTCGTAAGAGTTCAGGATATTCTTGAAAGGGACGAAGTTGGAATTTCCCGTTACTGCAGTACATGGAAGGGCTCTCGTCCTTCCGTTTCACAGGAGAACACCAATTGCAAATTGACCGTTGTCCAATATCGACTGTTTTGTCTTTTGCATATTCAGTTTTTGGGTCATACTTATAACCTGAATGTTTCTTTACTGTCCATGGCTGTAACCTTTCCATTGAACGTCTTTCATCGTGTTTTGTTACAGCTACACGTTTAACATGAGGATTATTTTCCGAGTACGTTTTCTTATACTTCTGTACAGCCCCTCTATGAATATTTGGGTGATTCTCAGTATATGTTTGTACAGCATTTCTTTTAACTTCGATTTGGCTCTCCTTATGTTTGTTAATAGCTTTTCTGCTAATTTCAGGATGACTTGTCCTGAATTTCTTAACAGCTTCCCTGTTGGCCCCTACATGTGTTTTGACTATATTTTGTAGCCGATTTCCTTAATTGTTTGTTGCTAACTGAATCAGTGAATCATTTCCTAGGTTGCTTACTTTTAGGTTGATGAGTTTAATTCAATGTTTTAATAGACTCGTCTAAACTGGGGAAAAGGTTAAAAGCTTCTCGTCAAGAAACAACTCAAACTTGTAGTAAGGGGACAGAAAGTACCATACAATAAGGAACTTAATTTGTGGTCAAAGTGTGCGCTTGAGCATCTAACCTATTTTTTAACTTAGCTTAATGCCATATACCATATGGCAATAAAAATTGTACCGATACAGGACAAACTTCTTAGAAAATAATTGTTATCTTGCATCTAACATCTAATAAGAAACAATGTACTAAGTTTCATTACGATTTGTAATGTTATTTCAAAGAATTTTCAATGTGTGAGAAATCGCATTTTTCGCGAATTAGCCGCGATCCAGGCCGATTTTTTGAAATTCCTTTCTTAGCGAGCACCTACGGCCATAGAGGAAGCTACATATCAAATTTCATTCCAATCCGTTCGGTGCTTTCTGAGATTTCGTGTTGAATGAGTAAGTGATATATGACAAATATATAGTAGGTATATAATATTCTAATTAAGATGAATAGAAATACCAAAAAATATTTAAAAATTGTGAGAGCAAAAAATACTTATACAATTGGTCACAAATTAAAATGTACCTCTAGTCCAGTAAACTAAGGGTTTGTCGAAGAAAAAACTGCCGAACTTTTATTCTCAACGGATCTTAATGTTTTTTGGGGTCCTGAATCCGAATCTGAAGTCTGCTACCACGGCAGACGTCGGGTTCATACCCAAAATACCAGTATTTTCGCTTATTTACCAATAACACGAAAACGAAGCTTTTTTTGAAGAAAGTCTTTAAAAATTAATTGTAAGTGGAAATATTACCTACGAAATGAAAAAAACTACTCCGAAATCGCTTTATTTTATTGGACTACTCACAGAGACACAGATTAATTGCGTTTATCGGAAGGTTAACAAAGTTTTTTTTACCTTCCAAGGAGGTTCCTTACCAAGAATTACCAATGAACATTGAAGCTGAAATCATTGGAAATATATTGCAAATAGAGTACAGACAATTAAAAATCTACAATTATTACTACCCCAATGACAAAGCCCTCTCTAAGCAATGACAGTCACGGAAGAAAACTAATTGGTCATTGGAAACTTTAATGCTCACTCCACATCCTGGAGGTATGACCCTTTGAACCTTTTGAAGTGTTCACTTAACCTTCTCAACAAGCCATACAAAACACCCACCTTCTACTCCCTCATCTGAATAACCCCCACCACTCCAGATCTCACATTTGCTAGCAATAATCTAGCCACAACTTAAACACAGATGGTACTTGAACAACTTGGTGGAAGTAATCATCAACCTATTCATATTGAGGTCGAAATGAATCCACCCGACATCCAAGCCTCCTCTCTTACTCAACAGAATCTAAAAAACGCTGATTGGAAATACATAATTCAAAGAGCTGACTGATATGTAAACAACGCTTACAAATACATCATTAGTCAAAGTAAACCACATCATTAAGCAGTTTGTCACAGCTCTAATGAACAGCATAAGAAAGTAAAAGGCAGAGCCAAGCCAAAGCACTGAAAACAATATAACAATGAAGGAAGCAGTGGCTAAACTGGGACAAGAAACTCGAGTCGTCTAAAAGAAAAGCTTGGATAGACAATACAGAAGACCTAAACCTGGAACGGCAAGGAAGGTAGATATGGAAGCTACCAAGGTCCCTGGCAGGTGTCTCAAGCTGCAGCAATACCCTAACACTTCAAAATGAGGGCAAACTTAAATGTGGTAAAGAGGCAGCAGATACACTTATAAAGCATCTCAGCAATGCCGGAGATATACAACCCCACCCACTAAGGGAAAAGAAGGTTAAAAGGCAAAAATAGATATATTGAAGTCCCTACCAAGAGAAACGGACACTCCGGATTGAACCTAAATGAATTTCTTACCATTATGGGGAAAATCCAAAATCAAGACTCATCAAGATTAGTAAAAAACAGAGTCAACTGGTTTTAGGAGAAAAATAACTTTCAATACTCCAGAACAGGCAGGGATCAGGAAATTTAGATCCACAGAGGAACAAGTGGCCTACATTTCCCAAAATGTTGAAGATAATTTTCAATGCTAGGAACACACTAGGAGTGGGTTGACTTGAAAAGAGCATTTGATAGGGTGTGGAAAGATACCCAAAGTTTCAAGGTAGCTGAGATTGGAATTCATGAAAGGAGGCTAACTTGGCTTCATAATTATTTGGCAAATTCTAAAGCTGCATACAACTGGGTGGTGTCAGAAGCAGAACTGGTGAGTTAAAAACTAGAATTCCCCAAGGAGGAGTAATTTATCCAATACTATTCCTTATATACATCAATGACATTACCAAGGACCTCCGAAATTATTTTAAATTTTTTATTAACCTTCCTTAATTATGTTAGGAAATTATTTCAAAAAATATAGTCCCTTTAAAATATTTTAATTAATTAATTTAACCCTTTAACGGGCAGGTCGGGAATTTTAGAAAACATTTCTTCTTTTTTTTTCCTTTGAATGGCTATAGCCACGCTAACCCCCACACATGTATCATGAAATTCAAGTTTGAATAAAGGATATTAGACGATAATAAGTAGGATAATACATCGGATATTACGTCATTTATTGAGCAAAAGACATTAAATATATGTATCCTCCAGAATACATTGCCTGTTAAAGGGTTAATAATTAATTTTTAATTAATTATATTTTTAATTTTTTTATGAACCTTTTTTAATTATGATTGAAAACTGTTTCTAAAATATAGTCCCTTTGAAATATCTACATGGTGCATATTTAAAGAACTCTTTTTAATAAAATTTATAAACTGTGAATATAAATTTAAGTATAGATGATGTTAAATTAATTTATTGTATTCTTCAATATACCTTAGTTCAATTACCTAAAAAAAATAATATTTTAATAAAAACTAATTATCATGTCAACAAATTAATAGGCCCTACATATATATATTTTGGTTCTAATAAAACCCTTATCATGAGTAAATCATCAATAAAATTATGGTAATGGATGAAAGACAACCTTTATTTTTTCTAAGCAAGGGTAATACAGTCAGACCGAGGTTTGTCCATGATACCAACCGCGGAGTGAAATATATCAGCATAATAATTATTTATTTGTTTTTTACTTTTATATCACTCATTCACAGTTAATTCAAAGATTTATTATGGGGATCAAAAATTATAATTCTGTTATATAGAACACTCTTGTGTGCTTGTGTATTATTGAGGTTCCCGAATCTAAACATAATATCACATTTCATAAATTCAAAATTGTTATGTCCAGCATGGTCATGGACTAAACATGAGGTCAAATTTCTCAAACACTGCACTGGATGCAAAACCATTACCACTTCCATCCAAATATCAGGCTGACTAAAACGGTTTCTTTTATATAATAGAATGTGTGGTGCCTGACTGTCTAATATAAACTGGTATTCATTATGGGGATATCTGACCATGTCAAATTTGTATTATGAGAGACCCAAAAATCCTGACGGTGAGCTATTTAGAAACTTTCCCTCATTATTTTAGAGTCTCTAATGTAAATTATTGTTAAACGACATATGGCTGGTTCCTGCAACTCCAAACCAAATAATGGAACCTGAAATGTGTCTTTTAATAATACCAGTTAATTATTCAATAAAGGAGTATTAAATACTGGTTAAATAGAATTTCTCATATTCCAAAATAGTTCTTGAGTTTTTTTTTTTATGGTTAAAAGAACTCTAGATAATGCTTAGTAATGATCAGAACCAGTTTATTACAAAAATAAACATCTTAAAAGAACAATTGAATTTATGAAAATATTATATATTCCTGAAGTTATAACAAGGCAATATTATTTTTTAGTTTTGAGCCCGACTTCCACTGGCCTTGGTGGGAAGGTCAAGATTCATTTTGGGGGTTCTTCTGGTCAGGAGCACGCTGAGACCCTCGCCCTAACTCACTCGGCCATTGGGTCTCCAAACAATATTATTTTCCAACATTATCTTAAAAAGATCCACTCACTACTCAGAATTGAAAAATGGAGTATTTTCATTGACTCAATTATTTGTAAATACTAACTTATTAGGGTTGATGAATTAATTGCCAGTTCTATTGGAAGAGGAAATATATATCTCTTTTCACTCTTGATATATTTCAGAAGGCCATTTGACCACCTCAGGTAAGAGCCAATCATCATCATCATATTCATAGACCCATCTAAAACCGCTGTGCGGTGTGTGGCTTCCTTTTATAGAGTCCGGACCAAATATCTCGTTCTTGAACCAGCTTTCTTCTCCTGCTCCATTCAATGCCTCGCTTCCGGAATGTGTCCTTAACACCGTCCTCCCAGGTGATGCGGGGTCTTCCTTTGGGCCTTCTTCCTTCCATTTGTGTCTCATGTTTTTCTGGCAATTCTCTCTTGATCCATCCTGAGGAGGTGTCCGAACCATCTTAGTTTGTGTTCCTCCAGGATGGTCTCTGCCGATTTTACGTCGAGACTGGCCCTTATGGTGTCATTCCTGATCCTGTCTCGTCGGGTCTTCCTTTCTACTTTTCGCAGGTACCTCCTTTCCATAGCCTGGATCTGGCTCCTGTGCTTTGAGGTGAGGGTCCATGATTCCGATGAGAATAACAGGATCGGCAGGAATGTTGACTTGTAGACTGCCACTTTAGTCTGCTTGGTCACCTCTCTTCTTCCCAGGAAACCCCTTCAGACCATATTAAACATTCTCCCAAGGTAAGAGCCAATATATTTGATTTCTTGTCTTACATTTTTGAAAACTTTAGTATATATAATCCAAGTACCAAAGTGCTGATGTTTTGATGAATAATCAACATTCGAAACTAGTTTTCAAACAAAACAATTCCAATAGAAGTGGAAATTAAGTCATGAATCCTTATTATTGATCCTTCTATACGATCATGTGTACCTCAAGTAATATCAAATTAGTTACTATAAAGTTTTTTGCTTATCTCAGATTTTTGGGACTATTTATCAGAAAACCTAAAATGAAATAAACGATAAAAAAGATATGAATACAAATAAAAATGAAACAGATCTTCTACCTATACTTACTAATTGTCCTAAACATAACAACTTAGGAAAACTTCATGGTAAACACTATGAATTATATGGTAAATATTATGCATATATGAAATTACAACACATTATTATACCTAAGAAACTAGAAATATTTTTATTTCTTTTCTTGTTTAATCAAAACATCATATCAAGAAAGATAGAAGAGCTGTAGTTATTCATTTTATTGTCATATTCTAATTATTAATAGAAACATTACTTTATAGTTCATATATTTCATTAAATAATAATTTAACCATTGTAAATCAGAAGTATAGCCTGCAAACAAGGTATTTAACTAAAAAAAAACAAAGAGTGAAACTTCAGGGAAAACATTAAATAGGTTAAATAAGTTATATGCCATCTAGTACATGACTATAAAACTTCAAGAGTCTTGGGTTCAGTAAATGGCATGTAAGCATTATTTTATGGTCAATGGCAATTCAAGGTAATTCCCCTTCCTACCAAACAAACAGAACCTGCTTCAAAGTTGTTCCCCACAAAGTCTTCCTACTCTAGCCAATCCATGAATTAACATAAAAGAAAATCAATTTTCTGCTACTATTTACTGCACAGCAGAGCAGTATTTCACTGACAACCTTTAAAAGGTAGTCATGATATTAATCTTTTATTTTTTTTATTATTGTTATTAACATTTAATTATTATTCATAACAATACAAAGCTGCTCAAAATGAATTTAGTCTTCAATTAACTTACAAAGGTTACAATAACACTGTCACTAAGCAGCAAATATTTTTGGGCCAAAATTGGAATTTTTCACTTTTTTATATGGTTAGGTATATTATTTTTATTTTTATTTTCCATACATTAAATGTTCTAGCCACAGAAAAATATTGATAAGCATTTAAAAAAATAAAATAATAATAATAAGATTAATCACTTATTTTGCCTTGTGAGTTTTTGAAAGTAACAAATCATCATCATTGAAATAAATACAATTGTGACTTACCAAGCGTATATGAAACAAATATCAGTATGCTAACAGCTAAGAAGACCCATCCTGGAATAGGTACAGTACCAAGGTTACCAGATGAGGCCCAAAAGTGGTAATCATAGAAGGAAAGTAGGAAACAGGCAAAGGCCATCATAAGAAAGCCAACAAAAGTTAGCATGTTAGGTGCCAGCCACATAGGACAATACTGCAAAAACAGAAGTATGATCCATTATATTAAATTTTAATGTGAACAATTAAGAAACACACATGAAAAGGAAAATCCACAAGACACTTAGATACAATACAAACATTACTTCATACAAGATTATTTATTTTATTCCTTTAACAAGGAGGGTAACCATAATTGTTATTCAATATAGTGTATTACAGTTAAACCTCTATAGAGCGAATTCCTTGAAAAATCGAGGTTTTTCTATTCCGCTTGAATCTGCCTATCATTTCTTTGTTATTTTTACCTCTACATGTCGAAGGATTGGTTAAAAAGACCTTGATATATTAAATTTTCAAAGATTCCTTGGCATACACCTTACCTCTATAAAACAAAGTTTTTATTGGAAAACCTCTACATATTGAAGTAGATTTGTTAAAAAAGTAGCGTTTAGACTGAACAAAGTTCGTCAGAATTGTCATTCTCAGAACCGTGTTTTTTCTCAAGTATTAATAATTGATGTAAATTATTCTTGTACAACTGTATATTTCAATAAAATATGTACATATTTTTAATAGTTACATTGAGTATACAGGGTGAGTACCTCTTAGTGTAAAAAAATAAAAAAATATGGATGAAACTAGATCAAAAATGTAAAAAAATGCCGCAGACCTCACCTTTCTATTCCAATCAATGAGGAGATATACAATAGAGCAGTCTCAAGTGGAGTGGGGATAGGATTCATTCCCCCTTCACTATACTACCCAAAATTCCGAAGTATAACGCGTGCTGCGTGATTTTCTAGAAGTTACAAGTATTTACTTTTCATTTCTGATTTTTGACTTAAAACTATTCTCGCTGAGTTTTTATTTTGTTTATAAATTCACTCCACATTAAGTATGCCCTCTTTTGCTGCAATTGGATGTAAGAACATCAAGACTGGGGCTAACAATGATAAGCAGATTAGCTTTCATAGGTAAGAACCTAACGCAAAATTCTTTCATTGTACCCAGTCAAATTTAGTTCACATGATGTTAAATACAATAACTTTTTTATAATAAACTCCCCATCAAAAATATCGAAACACATTGAAATATTTGAAATGTATTTTTTTTTTTTCATGATAAAGAAAGGTTCCGAAGTTTTTAATAAATTACAATATTTCTTCCAATTGTGGCGGTCATATCATGACACCACAAAGAATCGAGAAGAAAAATATAGAAGTGACGTTACCTTCCTATACACATGTGTTTTGTGATCATTAACCAATTTTATTCTGAGGTTTATTGTATTTGTTTATTAAATATAATCAGTGTCTTACAATTACATTGCAGTTATTCTGAGCACTCCCAAACAATAAACAAAAAAGTTAGAAAACTTACTTTTTAAAATTTTAATTTTTTACAATTTTAACTTTTAATTTTTTAATTTATATTTAATTAGACAAATTGCCCTCTCTGGCTTGAATGACTGCTTCCACTAGCCTTGGCATACTTGTAAATAACGAAACGAAAGATTAACATGGACTGAAGAAAATTTGAAAAAAATAATCTCAAATTCCATGGTTTGTTATTAACAGGGAAAAATATTGGTGTGTCTAATCCTTAATGTCTCTCGTTTAAAAATAATAATTATATCAATATAAACCAAGTATGGATTAAGGTAAAAACCAGGAAAATCTCAAGAATTAAAGGTGTTGCAATACTATTGATGGTGAGTTTATTTTAAGCAGAACGAAACAATGGGTTCCATAAGATGAAGGTGAAATACACTGCTCAATTAATAAGCACTTCAGTTGCTGATTCCATCAAATACTGCCAACATAATGAAATAGCTGAATTCTCAGATGCAAATGGAACGATCAAGTTTTAAGAATACTTAATGATTTATTTGAAGTTTTAAACTCGAGGAATTTTAAGGAAAAATATCTAAAGCTACCTATTCACCCCAAAAATCGAATCCTGGAGAAACTGAATGAGGTGGAAAAGTACATTAAAGGGCTGAAAAAAGGTGATGGACGACCAGTATGCTGTGGAAATAGGAAGACTGGATTTTTAGGATTAAATTAAAATTATTTATATTTATGTTTAAAAAATTATTTATTTATATTATTTTAATAATAAAAGTACAAGAGGCATGAAAAAGATGTTACTGGATACATACCAAATGCTTGACATTTTTGACACTATTCAAGGTCAGCCAAGATCGCCTGGAAAGATTATTTGGATATATTCGAGGCAGAGGAGGTTTCAACAACAACCCAAGAGCTTCTCAGTTCATCTCTTTTTGGAAAAACATTATCATTCATAAACAGCTTCATGAAGGGATGTGCAGCAGTGTGAACGCCATCCCACTGAATAAAATTGATTTATTGGAGATAAATCCAGTATCTTCATTTAGCACTAGAGATCCAGTAACTGTAATAAACTGTACAACCTCAGAGGAATGGTCTGGTAAGTTATTTAACACAATAGCTCATCGAACGTGTTGATTGAAATTATTAATAATGTATGTTTTTATTTATTTTAGAAGAGAGTAATGTAGAAGAACCATTAGTACATCCAGAATTGATAGCCTTGACCATGACTACATCATGTAACACTATGACCTGGTCATTCATGATACTGTAGAGTACATTGCTGGTAAAAACTGGTAAACGGCAATAGTTTCAAAATCTATCTACCTTAACATTGTAATTTTACGAAAATGTTTTAATTCCTAGGTTATGTGGTAAGGTCGCTAAGTGGTAGCCTTCAGTGCTATGCCTGCAAAACTAACTTATATGATGAATTAGTGCGGAGCAAAGGCAGCTTAATTAGCTACAAAAATATAAGTGGTCTAATCCAGCCATCTCACAGTGTACGGCGGATTTGTAGTACTGCTGAGACTCTCAGCATTATACCAGAGTTAACCGAGTTCCCAACTCACCAACAATATTTTAGACTGCTGCTGATGTAGGTATAGGCAATAAAATGACTTCAAACTCAGTTTATCAATTTTTTATTTAAACTTTGTTAATGTAAAGGATTTTTATTTAATATAAAAGTTATAATTACTTATACAAATTTAAATATAATGAAAAAATGAGTGGAATCAAACAGAAAGGAGCAGAATGTAATATTTTATAAAAATTAATGTCCTTTAAATAATATAAATTTATTAAACTTGTTCCTTATATTATTAGCATTTATTTTTTGATTAATGTCCCTGGCATGACGTTAAATATTTATTGGCTATTGTCTTAATTAAAAAATAAAAATGTCCTGGTTCTGCGAAATGATTGGCTTCATCGAAAGACTGCAGTTTTGCAGTATGCCAACCACCCCTGACCAGTAATTTTCAATGCTGAACTTTTCTCCTTTCTGCACATATTGGTGAAAGAGAGTCTCAGCAGTACTACAAATCCGCCGTACACTGTGAGATGGCTGGATTAGACCACTTATATTTTTGTAGCTAATTAAGCTGCCTTTGCTCCGCACTAATTCATCATATAAGTTAGTTTTGCAGGCATAGCACTGAAGGCTACCACTTAGCGACCTTACCACATAACCTAGGAATTAAAACATTTTCGTAAAATTACAATGTTAAGGTAGATAGATTTTGAAACTATTGCCGTTTACCAGTTTTTACCAGCAATGTACTCTACAGTATCATGAATGACCAGGTCATAGCGTTACATGATGTAGTCATGGTCAAGGCTATCAATTCTGGATGTACTAATGGTTCTTCTACATTACTCTCTTCTAAAATAAATAAAAACATACATTATTAATAATTTCAATCAACACGTTCAATGATACTGAATTTATCTCCAATAAATCAATTTTATTCAGTGGGATGGCATTCACACTGCTGCACATCCCTTCGTGAAGCTGTTCATGAATGATAATTTTTTTCCAAAAAGAGATGAACTGAGAAGCTCTTGGGTTGTTGTTGAAACCTCCTCTGCCTCGAATATATCCAAATAATCTTTCCAGGCGATCTTCGCTGACCTTGAATAGTGTCAAAAATGTCAAGCATTTGGTATGTATCCAGTAGCGTCTTTATCATGCTTCTTGTACTTTTATTATTAAAATAATATAAATAAGTAATTATTTAAATATAAATATAAATAATTATATAATATAAATAATTTTAAGTTAATATTAATATATTAAAAATCCTAAAAATCCAGTCTTCCAATGATTTATTTACACAAGTAACTGATTTGTATTCCAAATGAGAACACCATGTTTTTTCGGTTTTAAAATTAAATTCCGCCAAGAAATCGAAACAGAATCATTTCTTTCAACATATCAACATTTATTTAAGGAAAGTATTACAATCTGCCTCAATGTGGGCAATAAGCAATATGGGTGGCTTAATGGATCCATTCACACAATATGTACAATATGAAATGAAAACAAAGAAAGTGAACAATAAATAAAAATAAGTAAAGAATCACATAATATGTAATACAAAAAAAAAAATAAATGAAAAATAAATTAAATAAACAAGGTACCTCAAACGATACAATAAATAAAAAAAATAAAATAAAATAATAATAAAAAAATAAATAAATAAAATTTAAAAAAAAAAAGAGAAAAAAAAATCAAAAATTAAAATTAAATTAAATCTTAAAAATACATTCATACTTTATTTACAATTTATACACATCTGAGAGATCCCCCTACCTGACTTGTACCTCCACTTATGGAGTGGAGCAAGAGAATCCAGCGATTCTATCTCAGCTGCGTCACTATTATAAGATAACACCAGTGGAGGCTGAGTGAGAGCGCTAAACTACAGTCACTCAGAGCATGAGTGGAGAAGCTGGCCATTGCCAGAACTCCATGTCGAACTTTATAATAGATCACGAGGCCACTGCCTTTTTAACCTGCGAGGATGAAGCGAGAAGCGAGTTGCTCGATCCCTTCCAATCTAGTTTCCGTCCCGCCTTCTCAACACAAATTATCAGTGACATCCAGTCTGCGATGGATAAAAAAGAACTGACCATCCCGATCCTCCTTGTCTTTTCTAAAGCGATTCCTTAGATCTTAATATCCTTTATTCCAAATTAAAATCATTTAACTTTTCCAATAGTACTATCCTCTGGTTTCAATCTCCCCTTTCCCACCTCACCCAAACAGTTGCTATTCCTAACCAAGCCCTGTTCTCATTCCTCACTTTACAATCAGATGTAACTCAGGGTTCGAGAATTTCCCCTGTCCTCTTTAATTCCTAATTCAACGATGTTCCCCATTCAATCCGCCATTGTTCCCACCATCTTTACGTGGACGACTTCCAAATTTGCTTCTCCTTTCCTCCAACCGAGCCATTAGCTGCCTTTTCCAAAATTCAGGAGGACGTAGCTGAAATCTGTGCCTGGGCAAATCTGAACAAATTAACATTAAACGCTGCTAAAACTCAAGCTATTGGCTAATTTAACCTTAACGTAAAACCAATAAGCAAATTAACGTTAAACGCAGCTAAAACTCAAGCTATTGCCTTGGGATCTTCCACTCATCTGTCAAAAATTTAGGCTTAACCACTGATCAAACCCTCTCCTGGAAATCCCATATTGCCCAAATCTCCCGAAGGTCAATCAGTATCCTAAAACTATTTCACGGCTCCCGTCACCTCCTTCCCTTGCCCACACGTAAACTTTTAGTATCCTCTCTTATCTTCCCCAAATTTCACTATGGTTTCGTGATATATGGCGGGCTCTCGATGGTTCTCGAGGATAGATTAAAACACCTCATGAATTGCTTCTAAATGCTTCTAAAGGTTTGTCTTCGGAACCTCGAGATGTTCCCATGTTTCGCATATCTATACCGAGTAAAATTGGCTCTTCCCCTCCTTCTGCTGAATATACTTCCTTGGCTCCTACCTATTCCAAGTTATCAACACCCGTCACCCTCCCTTTATTTACAGTATCCTGTAATTCAAGTCCTCAATCAAATCACTGCATATAAGATCTCGTCTTTCCGATCCTCTATTCTTTTGAATTCCCTCCCTCCCTGCTTTCGCAATGCTTCTTCTCTCGGAACATTCAAAACATTCTTTATTCACTATCTTCGTTCTCTCCAACCTGACCGCTCTCTAATGATATGGATGTCTCACAATGTATGTAATCCAATAATGTAATCACAAAGTATGTCAGACATATAACATTACCATAAATTTAAAGTTTGTTTATGATAATGTCTTTTATCTATTTTTTTTTTAATTTGTATTTGTTTTCATAGAAATTGTTATTCACTTTTACCTATGTTGTATTATTTTTAAAATCTCTTGGCCTGTTATGATTTTATTTCGTATTATGTATGTTATCCTTAAGGGACTTTGTCCCCGAATAATTTTTTTTCCTATTCTATGAATGGATTCTTTGTCATCCATATAACTCATTGCTCTTCATTCACCGGAGTAAATGAAGAACTTATTTATCGCTTTGGAGTTATCCTGGACGTAATCAACAGTGGCCTGCTTTAGATCTATTAAAATTGGGAAATTATTGTCAGAAACTGGCCACTTTATTTGTAAATGTATATAGATGGTGCAACATGCCTAGTACTGTAAATAAGTTTTATTTGCCACAGAAGCACCAATATTCCAGCTGGATGTTGGCTGCCTGCTACTGAGTGGCACAGGAAGCGCGTTACAAAGATTATCGGCAATGTCGTTTCAGCCAATCTAGAAAATGTAGTAGAATTTTGACAAAGGAAGGTGTTTTCCATATGCTCCTAGTAACGACAGATCTTTACATTTATAAATTTCGTAAAGAACCTACAACAAAGGAAGTGAAAAAAACTTTTATTATTTATTGAATTAATTTTATGGGAAATAAATTTGTATAAAATAAACCAATAGACATTTTTTAGATCTGCAAAACTGATTTATTAATAAAATGGACATAGAATTTGATGTATCTATTTTAGAAGGCCATATATGTGATATTTACAATTTTAGGTTCAAAAAACTATTTTCTGATATTTTTTAAAAAAAAGTCAACTAATAGGCAAGTGTAGAATAATAAAATATAAATATTGGCGAAAAAAATTTTAATTATAAGAACAACATCGGCCGAAACCCATAAATACGAATTTCTATGCAATGTTTTTTTTGTTTTGTTTTTTCAGGCAGCATCTACATCTATTATGACTAGAGTAGCCTCAAACTACAAATCTAAAATAACATTTCAATGTTTTGGAACTCAAAATAGAATTTTCACGATCCAAACTGAAAAGAAAGCTTCTAGTACCTTCCCCGATCGATCCTCAGAAAAAATTACATAATCAAAATTGTAGAGCATTGAATTTAATTTCATTTCATATGTAAGTTTTTGGTATTTGAAGCAAATGTTTAACAAAAAGTGAGGTAAAAATTTTTTGTTATTTCTAAAATTATCGATTTTCAGAATAGATTTTTCTGCGAAAACACCTTTATCACCACTCACTTGGCTACAGCTCCGAAACTAATAGTTCGATCCGAAATTTCTTTTTTTTATCTGAATGCTCATTAAATTTACTATAAGAACCTATTTATAAAGTTATGATCAAGTTCCGTAAAATAACCATACCAGCACACTAAAAACCGCGACCTATTTTGAAATCCAAACTTGTTAAAGTAATTTAATTAATTAATTTGGGCTGCAAAGCCCAGATAAACTTGATAGTATTGGTTATTATTTGTAAGGTTAATATCATATTTAAAAAACCAAAGGTACTTTATTTTTTATACAATATTTTTCGAAATCAGCAACACAAAATGTATAAGAAACGATGATATTATGGGTCGGCTAGACCTACAAGTTACCTCTCTATGCGTTGGTGTTCCATATTGGTGTTATTTTATTGAACTCACTCAATTGAAAAATTCAATAACTTTTTGTACTCATCACTTTTATATGAAATCAGTAAAAGTACTAGAGCTTTTTGATTTGGGTATTAAAAAAGTAAATAATTTTAATGAATACAGTTCATAATATAATTATTCCTTATTAAGAATATGCAACATTTATGCAAAAATAATGTTATATTTGTTCATAATATATATATTTTTTAATGTGTAGTAATCTATCATAAGTAATTTTAATTTTTTAATTAGTAATAGGAATAGATAATACTTTATTGTTTGTGGATTCCTTTTTTTTTTTTTCAACTAGTTTTATATAAATTAATAATAAAATAATGTTTTTATTTATATCCTTTTCCCGTTATATGTGAACAATGTTATAATTCTAGTCAATAAAATCATCATTGGGGAAGTGAAATAAAACATAAGTTGTAGGCCCTCCAAAATAATGCTTCATAGAGCAAGTGTATATTTTATTTTTTTATATAAGGTTACCTTATATTAACGAAATCATTGAGAAAATATGTAAACAATTTTTCATTAAGTGTAAAAACAATAAAAACCCACTTACAAAAAATATTGGTAACTACAATAAAAATAGTACAAAACGATATGTACATAAAAGAACTAGACATTTATTAATATAGCATACCAATCTGTTATATAAATTGTTATTTCAAATATACTTGTTTATGTCTGTTTATACAAATGTATAAATGTATAATTGTACATATGTTTGCATATGTATGTATTAGGTGTAAGGGTATGTATTTAGATGTGTGTGTATGTAAGTATGTATGAGTATGTATGTGTGTATGTATATAAAAATGTATAGATATTTAAGAATGTTATTTATAGGATATTATTTTTTTTTCTTTTTATTCATTGAAAGTTTTGTTTTGTATATTTTTCTTTCTTTATAAATTATGATTATATCAGTATATACTTAAGTTGTTTAATAGTATTTTATTTAAGTTTGAGACTGGTTTATTTTTTGGTATAGCATTTAAAATTGTGAATTGTAAAAAAAATTATATCAGAAATAAAGATAATAAAAAAAAAAAAAGAAAAAAAAGGTATGTTTTGGTAAAATATGAGGATTTTGACATTTTCAGTGGGTATGCTGGGTTTATTACGGGGTTAAATCAAAATTTCGGCACTTTGACAACCTTCGAACACTGTGGGTTCTAGCTGTGTTGCTGTTGCTCCGATAGAAAATTTGACGACACACTACTTGTCAAAAATGTAATGGAAATGGTTTTTTGTTATACAACATTTTTCGCTAGAACCTACCGTTTAGGAGCTAAATTGGTTTGAAAAAAAAAGGTGACGTTTGAAACCTCTATTTTAAGTGTAGGCGCTTTTTATTGACATACTCAAACTGTGTTGGGGTTGCTCGAAGTGGTAATTCGCTTAAAGTAACCTTTATCAGATATTAAATGGAAATATTTTTTAAAAATAACATTTGTCGTTATGACCTACCGTTTAGTAGCTACATTGATGAAATGTCCATTGCAACGTGCTTCCAGCAAAGTACACCTACCTATATATCAGTACGGTGACTACTCCAAAAAAAGGTTCACTTTCTGATAAGAATATGGCACTTTATGTGTATAAAGTTTATGCTTAAGGAAAACTTTTCACATTGAGAGGCATTTGAAAATCAGTGTGGAACATCAAAATATCGGCCGGCAAAGATGGCGGTCATCGCCCTGTTAATTGTTCTGTATCTCAGCTTCTAATGGTCCGATTTTGATTTACTTATTTTTATTTGAAAGCTCTATAAATACGGGTACTTTGTGTTCTTATACAATTACCTCTAGGTCCTAAGAATTTCGTACAATTTTAAAATATCTGAAAATTTCTTTTTATACACATTTAAATTCAAGCATCAATTTTAATTGTACATGAATTTTTATTTTTATATAAAAATTACATTTTTTTAAAAATTATTCTACAAGTGATGAACATCCATACAAGTGATCGACATACCATTTAATGGCTTTTATTTGTGATTAGATAATGTAGAGGCTTTTCTGATAGATTGACTAAAAGAAATAAAAACTATATTGAGCAAAGGTGGACTGTATAATTAAAAAAAAGAAAAGAAAAAAGAGTTTAAACTGGTTTGCGGAACAAAAAGATGAGTAAAATTACACTCACCAGACTTCGTGTCTTCTCTGGAGAATTTAGTCGCTTCCTGGTTACAAAATCGCGGCGACGAGATCTCTGAAGCCGCGAAATGTTGACGACTGACGTTGGACCAAATTTTAAAGGTTTAAACCACTTGACTGGTAGAAAAAACTGAACAGAAACATTACTCATTTACTACTAACATGGAGACAATAAATAGCGTGGTGCAGAGTTCACAGTAAAAGTGATTGGAATGCAATCTAACGGAAACATTAACATAAACATAAACAAAGATTAACGTATATAATGATTAAGGGAGACAGGAGGTCTAAATAATTAAATTTAAAATAGTAACAGGAGACAGAATAACGAAAATAAACAGAGCAGCAAAGTCTTTGAATTTTAACTGATAATAAACGCCTTAACAGATAATTAAAAATAATCAATTAAACTAAACCTTGGCTTTAACACAGGAGCACCTATTGCTTGCTACAGGGCATACAACTGCACTTTACAAACTTTCTGAAAGCCTCCTTTATAGGCCAGGAATATTATGATTTTCAAAGGAAAGTTTTGCTATTGTTTTGATTTTCTCACCCTTTAAATTTATTAGGTCGCTGGATACGACTTTGAAGTTAGCGAGCAAAAATTATGCCCGGAACTTTGTGTTTTTGGTACTTTTTCTGTTTATTCGACTATATCTTGAAAATTAAACTTTTTTTTTTTCAGAAGTCACTATTTACTAAAGAACAGCCGTTTTGAGCGCAGCAAAATATGGTCGAAATTGCCGGACAGTGGAAATTCCATGATTGTCGACACTGTTGGCGGTCAATGGTGTTGAACTCATTGAAACAAATGCAAGAATGCAATAAATACAAAATTAGCTTAGTATATAT
This sequence comes from Euschistus heros, assembly GCA_003667255.2. Classification (NCBI taxonomy): domain Eukaryota; kingdom Metazoa; phylum Arthropoda; class Insecta; order Hemiptera; family Pentatomidae; genus Euschistus; species Euschistus heros. The sequence continues at coordinate 6,181,199 of RCWM02000005.1, forward strand.
AGCTCATATGTATATATAGTTCATGTATATATAGCTCATGTATACATAGTCCGGCAAATTTGCCCATATTTTGACGCACTTTAGCGACAAAACAGTTACTTCTATATAAAAAAAAAAAAAACTTATCAAATAAAAAAATGCTTAGTTTTCGAAATATATCCACAACACCATAAAATGCAAAAAGTGTGGAATAAAACAGATTTCGGACAAAGTTTAGCAAAAGTACCCATATTTATAGAGCGTTTTCACAAAAATAAGTACATAAAAATCGGACCATTAGAAGCAGAGATACAAAACAATTAACAGGCCAATGGCCGCCATCTTTGACGGCCGACATTTTAAATACAGCGGTTACCAGCAGTAATACTTACTTTTATGTGACGAATTATCTTAATTAGATGGTAAGCTACATTGGCATGTATGCTTTCAATATAAACAAAACTAGTTCTTGAAGTTCAGGTTAGGGGCTTTTTTCACTTATATACAATCTGGGAGTTCTAATTGTTTTGGTCAACCAACATGAATATGATAAGTGCCCAGTATCTTGTACAGCCAAATCTCCGTTACAGGTCCAATCTCCTGGATTTTATTGCCTTTTAAAATATCAAGTAGGTATTGCTGATCCTTGCTAAGATTGTTTCTGTCTATCTGTGTGATCTGACAATCAATACTCTGGGTTTCAGAATATACTAAGAATTATACTGTCACTTAAATATTTGAGCTTTTATTTTTTTTTAAATTTAGAGCAAGTTAAAGAATAATATGCCCGTTGTAACAGTTATCAAACATCATGTCAAAGGACTAACCATCTTTTTTATATACTGTTTTTCTTTAGCATAGGGGTCATTCCCGAACCAGAAGAAGTTAATTTATTCACATCATAAAAAAAACACCGTGTGAGCGTATAGGGGAATAAGCTTTCCATAAGGCAGATCAACTGTTGAATAAACATTCACCCACAGGATCATCTTGGAACGCGGCTACGAATTAAAACTAACACACCACCTCTTTATTGATTTTAAAAGCGAATATGACAGCATTAGGCACCCGAAACTGTAAAAGGCTTTGATGGGCATGGACATCCCAGGCAAGCTAATCCGCCTCGTGAAGTTGACAATGAGAGAAGTGAGGAGTAATGTGCGAATCCAAGCTGACCTCTCCGCTGAATTTTCCACTGACAGCGTACTGAGGCGGGGTGATGGCCTGTCTTCTTTTCAACCTTGCGCTGGAGAAAGCTGTTCGGGAGTCTGGTATGCCGTGAATGCAGTGAATATTTTAGGTTTGCAGATGACCTGGATATAGTAGCGAGGTCCCGGCCAGTATTACGGAGGACGCAATCAGTCTCATGGATGCTGCTACATATATGGGATTAACCATTAATGAAGAAAAGACGAAGTACAAATACACCGGTATCGGGAGGAGGCACTGATTGTGGGTCCGTAAAGGTTTGAAAGGGTTGTGTCAACATTTTTTTTTTTTTTTTTTTTATTTATTTTATTTCCAGATCGGCCTGGTAAGCCTTACATGGATGGTTTAACAATATTAGTAATGGTTTAACAATAGTTAAAGGAAGGGTATAGTCTCCTGCAAAGAGACACCCATAACAGATAAGTTTTCTAATCATTTTTGAATAATTGTAACTTTAGAGGCAGTATATAATAACAAAAAAATAAAATAATAATAATAATTAACAAATAAATACAGTAAATGAAGTAAATAAATAAATTAATAAAGTAAATGAAGTAAATAAATAAAGAAGAAAGAGAAAAAAAAAATAATAGTTATGATAATAATTAACAAAAAATTAATAATAAAAAAAACAGAAAAAAAAATTATAAGAGAATAATAATTAAGACAAAACAAATAAGCGAAGTAAGAAATAACGAATAATACAATCAAATTGTAGTAATAAGAGCAGTAGTTGGTGTTGTAACGAAGGAGTAAATACTGAATAAAATAGTAATGGTGTTTATATCAAGACGTCTTGCATAAGTCTTGGTTTCAGTCTGCGGGATGTTGTTTGTGCTCCTATGTTGAAAGCTACTGCACCTTTAACCGCTGGTAACTTGCTATGAAACCTGGTGTAGCATTTTTTGATGTAATCGTCAATTGATTCTATTTCTAATTCACGATGTAGCTGACTATTTCTTACAAACCAGGGAGCATCTACAGCAATTCTCAGGATCTTGTTTTGGAAAGATTGTAGTTTCTTCCGTTTAGTAGAGGATGCAGCTCCCCACACTTCACAACCATACATCATTAATGGCCTGAGTATTGTTTTGTAGACAAGGATGGTTATATTTGGTTTAAGAGTGGATTTTCTGTTTATTATAGAGTACAGCATTGCCAGCCTTGCGTAGGTTTGTGTGAGTTTAATATTGATGTGGTGATTCCAAGTAAGGCGACGATCTAGATGAACACCAAGGTATTTTACTGCCTCATTAGATGGATTCCACTGAAGTCTGTTTCCGTTTAGAACCAGTTCCGGTGGGTCTGTTGGTCTTCTGAGGGTAAAAATTTTCGCAATACATTTTTGAATATTTAGATTGATCATCCATTTGTCAAAGTACTTTTCTAATTCGTTAAGGTGAGTTTGAAGGGTATTTCTAGCTATTGTTATATTTTCGTGTTGCGAAAAAATTGCCGTGTCATCAGCGAACATAGCTATGGAGGTTTCGGACGATTGGATGATATCGTGAAGATAAAAGTTGAAGAGGATGGGTGATAGAACTGATCCTTGTGGAGTACCGGCACTGATAGGTTTGGTGGTCGAGATTGTATTGTTTATTCTAACGGTGAAGGTTCTGTTATTGGGAAAAGAATGTAGAATATCATACAGATATTTTGGAGTGCCTATTGATTTAAGTTTATATAAAAGACCCTGATGCCATACCTTGTCAAATGCTTGTTGAAAATCTAAAAATGTGACAAGTGTATGTTTTTTCATTTCGAAACCATTTACTATGAATTCTGATAATCGTGATAGTTGGTGCGCTGTAGAATGACTGATCTGAAATCCAAATTGAAAATCTGGAATAATGTTTATATCTTGAAAAAATGAAGTTAGGCGCCTTTTTATAACTGATTCCAGAAGTTTTCCTAATATTGGTAAGAGGCTTATAGGCCTGTAACTGCTGATTTGTTTGACGTTTTTCCCTGGCTTGTGAATAACTACCATTTCAGCCTTTTTCCAATTATCAGGAAAATAACCAGTCCGCAAGCAACTATTGAAAATTGAAGTTATTAAAATGATAGCTTTTCTCGGTAATTGTTTAATGGCAATAGCTGGAATTATGTCATGACCAGGACTTTTTTTTTGTTTTAAGTCTTGTAATAAATTCGAAAATTTCTTTCGGAGTTGTAAATTTCAGTGGACGTTGAGCTGTCGCTAGTGGTATTGATACAAATTCATTGATCTCATCATATGCTAAATTTCTTCTTGACGGATCTATTTCACTTGTAGGGATAGAAAATGTTTTTTCAAAATAGTCTGCAAAGGCTTCAGCTTTCTCCACATCGCTAGTTATGAAATCACCATTTTCTAATAGGCTTGGAATTATTCCATGTTTGTTTAACAGACGTCTCGTAGCCTTCCATAGGGATTGATCATTTGGATCCAGGTTTGTAACATAATTTTTATATTGTGAAAAAGTGAATTTTTCCAATTCTATTTTGACAGTTTTTTTTTAATTTGTTCTATATTTTTTTAAAATTTGGATTTTTTGTTCGTATCCACTGTCTTCTAGCAGAATTTTTTTCTTGAATTTTTGATAGAATAGAATTTGGAACGTTTTTTAAAAAGCTGTTTCTTTTTTTGTGGAATTGCTTTACTGTAGACTCATTTATGCATTTTGATATGTTTTCAGTAAATTGTTTTTTATGGCTTCATCAATTTCATGTTCATGTAGGAATTTTTTTTTCAAACAAATATTTTCTTCTATCAATTGTTTGTACGTATCCCAGTTAATGATTCCTTTGATCATGGAACTCCGAGTGATAATTTCAGGAGTTTCGGTTGAGAACTGAATTAATATTGGGATGTGGTCCGACTTTAGAGCGGCTATTGTTTTGGTTCTTACAGGTAGGCTGATATTTGTTGATAGCATAATGTCTAATATGTCAGGCGTACACCCTTTTCTAAAAAAATGTAGGTTCAGTAGGTGCAGTAATTTGAATATTGTTTCTAGAACAAATGTCTAGTAATTTACTACCATTCGAGTTTGATTTACGACACCCCCAGTAGATATGTTTACAGTTCATATCACCCAATATTAAAGTAAATTCATTCGGAGGTAATAATTTAAGAATTTCTTCTTCTCTAAGCTTTTTATTTGGAGGCTTATATACTGCTGTGATAATAGTGCTGGGAGTAGAGTTCAGGCGGATGGATATAAATTCGATATTAAAAATGTTGAGAATAATATTTTCGGAGAAGCTAATATTATTTCTGATGATTAGAGCTACTCCACCAGAGGCTGTCGAGCTGTTCCTGTCTTTTCTCAAAACTATATATCCTGGTATATTAAATTTAATATTACTTGATAAATGTGTTTCAGATATACAGGCTATATCGATGGAGTTTGATTCAAGAAATATTTTAAATTCACTTTTTTGTGAAAAAAATACCATAAGCATTCCAGTTTAAAAGATTTAATTTTTTTATTTCAGAGGCCATACTAAAATAAATATAGAAACATTAGGAATGCAGCAAATATAATTAAAATAAACATATTTATTATAACGGGTGGAAAAGGAATTAGTAACAGTCGATGGGCTGTTGTTTACACTAAGGCCCATTTGTAAAGAAGGAGGTTACTAACGAGCTTAAATGTTTCATTATTTGCGAGAAATAAGGTTTTATAGCATTGATAATTATTTTCGTAATAGCAGTTAATATGTTTTCACTGTTGTCTTCAGTGTTAGTTTTTTTCTTGTGGTTGTTGTTCAGGTGATAAAGCAGAAGAATACGGAATATTTGGTGTGGCTTTACGAAATGTTTTACGATTTGACGGGGTTTCTTCATTTTTATTTTCGATATTGCTTGGAACGGCAGGTGAGTTGGTTTTGTTTTTTATTGTTTGATAATATGGGCAACCTCTGTAGCTAGCTGCATGTGCTTGATTACAATTTACACAATATGGCTTATCGGTGAATTTGAGGGGACATTTTGAAAAGTGATGTTTATCCTTACATTTAACACACCTAGGTTCTAGACGACAATAATTCTTTGTGTGACCGAATCTTTGACAGTTGGTACACATGGGGATGTCATTGTTTTTATTTTTTGGTTCCACTGAAATTAGAGCAGAAAATAAATTTTCAAGTTTAAAAATATCTTTGGCTTTTGTATTATTAACTATTGAAACTGAACAAAGAGGTGTGGGGTTTTTTTCTTTATTTAATATTCTCGAAACGTATAAAACATCGAAATCTTTTGATATTAGTTCAGATTTTAGCTCTTCGTCCGTAATAGAGTAGGGCACCTTTCTTATCACAACATTAAGAGTTTTATTTTTATCTAATGAAAAAGTATGATATTCGATTTTTTCTTCATCGTAATAACGAGTAATTCTTCTATAATCGTCAATGGATGATAGCATTATTTTGGTGTTTTTACCGGCTAATTTTGTTGAAAAGGGATTCATACACAATGAATTTAGGTCATTTAACAGAAGTTGGTGATTATTTGCATTATGTAGAAATATTGGGGGGATCTTAGGTGTAACTTGTTTATTTTCAGTGATAATACTCTCTTGAGCGGTTGTTTGTTTAGATGAGCAAGGCTTATTAGTTGTAAGGTCAGTCTCAGATAATATTTGAAATCTATTGCTAATTTTTATAGGTGAAATTTCTTGATAATATTTACCCATTTTTTTAACCGGTGATTGGTTTAGTGGAGAGCCTTCGAGATTTCTTTTCTTAGAATTTGAGTCTTCTATGACATCGTGCCCATTTGTTTTAGAAGAAAGTTGGCAATTTTGGGTATTTAATGGATTAACACCTACTTCATCTTCCGAGTTCATTAAATTTTGTAGAAAGTTATTATAAATAACATGAGATAATACACAAAAAAAAAGAAGATAATAAAATTAATAATCAAGAGATCACTTAAACACACCCGCACTCTAGGAAAGTTAGAGGCCAACTGTCAACATTGATCATGTGTAATCTTCCCGACCACATGGTCCACTTTAGGACTATTACTATTACCTTACATTAGCAACCTACATTTCATAAAAACCTTGTATTGTTATGACTTTGTATTTATTATGTAACCTGTGCACAGGACAGTAAGGTATCTAATTTAATTACTTAAATAATACATGTATAAAGTAGCTAGTTAAATTGTAAATATGTTTTCTTAGTTAATGAAATATTTGTAATCTGTGTAAATATTATATAGGTTTCACCAAATAGTAAATTGTATTTATTTAAAGTTAATTGCAGCCTAATTAATAATAAATAAACCCATAGGGTAAATGAAGTTACATATCTAGGATCGTACAACGAGACCCACGGAAAACTATCAAGTGTTCAAAATACTGCGTAACCAGGTGCAAGTAAAAATTCGAAGTGCAAAATCTTCCTATTTCCAAGAAGGCTTATCGTCCTCTCCCGATTCCATGTCAAAATGGCAATCCTTCGAAAACTCTCCCTCTATAACCCCTCCGGATCCTCAACCTCAACTAACTTCCCAGTTTCGCCTAATGACCTAAACGCCTATTTTGTTTTTCATCATCTCTCACCTCTCCTTCCCGTTATACCAGTTTTTCCTCAGAAACACCTTTCAATGACAGTGACTTTTATTTTTCCGACATAACCCCCACAGAAATTATCTCCTCTATCATGAAATCTCATACCAATTCCATAGGCCCAGATGGTATCCCCGTTAAACTAATAAAATTATGCCTCCCAGAAATTTTACCAGTCCTTGTCTTTATCTATAATTTCTCCCTACAAAACTCTATATTTCCTAACTTCTGGAAAAAAGCTATTGTTCATCCCATCAATAAAACTCCTAATCCTAACTGTGCTGCAGATTATCGCCTGATCTCCATGCTTTCAAACCTTTCAAACCCTTAGAACGACTGGTACAATCCCAAATTTCTTATTGCCTGGAAGGTTCCCATTTGCTCGACCCTTTCCAATCTGGTTTCCGTCCTGGTTATTCCACACAGTCTGCACTAACCAAAATCATAAGCGATATCCATGCCGCCATAGATGAAAAAAAAAAACTGACCGTCCTGATACTCCTAGATTTCTCCAAAGCTTTTGATTCCATTGATCATTGTATCCTTTTTTCCAAATTAAAAGCTTTAAAATTTTCCAATAGCACAATCCATTGGTTCCAGTCTTTCCTCTCCGACCGCACTCAAGCAGTATCCATCCCTAATCAACCCTTATCCGACTTCCTACCTCTGTCTTCGAGAGTAGGCCAAGGTTCCAGCATTTTACCCCTCCCCTTCAACTCCTACATTAATGTTTTTTCAGGTAGTGGTCTGTATGAGCTAATTGAAGGATCAGACGAAATCAACAAACTATTCATAATGTCAGTGTTGGTTACTGTGGGAGACATTTTCCGGGAAAAATTTTCCCTGTATCTTTTTATCTCTCTGTGTTGGCTTTTTTTGGACATCCTCTGTGAGTTGCCCATTTGAAAATTTTTGAATTATATAATTGATCAGATATATTTTTTCTTCCCGGGAATTATTAAAACTGAAACCTCCAGCATGTAACGCTTCAGCCAGTTCCAATCGCGCAACTGAGAGTACTCCGCCTGAAACACAATTTTTATGGGCTGAAAAATATTTTATATGACTTTATATATAAATATAAATAAATGTCGATGTAATGGCATTATTTAAATTGAGGAACAGCGGAGTACCGTGCCGTATGTATTTACGTCAAGAGGTATACAGATCAACTCAACATGGCCCTGAAACTGATAAATGGGCAAAAACGGGCAGTAAAATGTAATATATTCACTAAAATTAGTTGTCCCCAGACACAAAGAACCATAATTTAAGATCTACGTTTACCTACGTAAAAAGTTTCAGATTAAAAGTTTTTTTATTTTAAGTTTTTTTACATGTGAACTTTTAAATTGGCGTACCGTCTGAGTATCTAAAATTCCGTAATATTAAAAATAAAATGTACCAATAGTGACTATTTTGAATACAATATATCGTAAAATGTAAAAAAATAAGAAAACGTATTACGATGTTCTCTGCCGAGTGTTTGAAAGAATGCTAACTTACTCTTAAATTGTACAGAATGATAGTGGTATTAGTTTGTTATTTATTGAAATGCTTTATTGACATTGCCTCAGCCTGATTCACTTCGTTTCATGTCTTCCAACATTTAGCCTGTTAGATCAACCACTTTCTGCATCAAAAAATCAAACTTCATTTTTCGACTTTTGTCCCGCTAGATTCACGAATGGCCCTACTGTGCACAGGTTCGGACAAACATTTGGCTCTAGTGCCTTCCAAGATCGTTTCACTGAAATATTGTTAAAATCAAAGTTGCAGAGCATTAAATTTTATTTAATTTTATATATACGTCTCTGGCACTTCAGATAATTTGATAGGTTTATAATCGGTAAACCTAAACACCCCCCACCACACCCACTGGGGACTCCTAACGAAGCCAAAAATAAAAATAAATCCTGTGAAGTCAAAAATAGTCGTATATTTCATGCACTCTACACCCCTCATTTCAGCACTCTCACTGGGGTCGCGCTTCCCCGCGAAAACACGTTTTTCGGCACTCTATTAATCAGTACGGGAACAGTACGGGATGATCTGGTGCAAAGAACGAAAGTGAAAAGAGATTTCACCACACGTGAAATTGGCTGGCAAGAAAATGATTCTCACAGGATTTATCTCAGAGAAGAGATGACACCGACCAATAGGCACCTCTACTGGCTGGCTCGTCAGAAGAAATCCACAGGAAAAGTAAAATACGTCTGGTTCGCGGGCGGTAGAGTACGTTGCAGGAAAGACGATGGCCACCCTGTCACTATTATCGACCGGCCCCAGGATCTGGAAGTTTTCATCTGACTTTCCGTTATAGCTCGAGTGAAACTGTTATTCCTTGACATCACTGAAACTAATTGCATGGTATCGTTGACACTTAAATTTGATATCCCTAATATATATATATCTCACTAATTTATGCCTACGCTATTATTTTTAATTCATCCTGTAAATTTTTTTTATTTCATTTTATTTAACTGATTTCCAATTTTACATTGCTAATCCTCTTTCTGTCACCTTTTCGCACTATATTGGCTTATTTCGTGGTATCGCCTATGCTTACTTTTGAATTTTGTTTCTCTCATACATTCGACTTTCAAATTTTTTCCAACATAAATAGTTGTACATCTTTTTTTTCATTTTATTTTCCTAACTTTTCATATTTGTTGGTTACAAAGTTTAAATCTAAATTTTTCATTTATTTAATAAATTTTCAATATACAATGTTCTTTTCTGCTCATTACTCATATAACAGTTTTTTTTTCTTTTTTTGTTTTTTTCTCCCAAAACATAAGTGTCTTTTCTTTAACCTTTCTCCAGTATGTCTAGTATCCTAACTACCTGTCACGTCAACTCCCAATCCTTGCCTGCCCATTGTGAAGAATTTTATCAATATTTTTTCACAAAACTTTTACCATATTATATCTATTTCCGAAACGTGGCTTAAGCCCCACATTCCTTCCTCTTCCGTCTCCCTTCCTGATTACTCTCTTACCCGCCATGACCGGGCTGGCCGGACTGGGGGTGGTGTTGGCATATATGTCCACGATAGCTTAAAAACAAAAATCCTCGATTTCTCTCCCTCATCCATATACCCACACGTTGAATACCTTATCCTAGAAATTTCATCTGGCAATCATCACCTACTATACGCTGTGATATATCGCCCTCCTCTTGTTCCGTTCGGTCCTTCCTTCGAATCTTCCTTATTTAACCTTGTTCCTCTTTATTCCAATATTATTATCTCCGGAGACCTCAACACAAATTTCCTTGCTGACTCTAACGATAAGCGTTATTTAGATAACTTGTTCTATTCCCTCCGTCTTTTCATTGTACCTTTCGCTCCTACTCACCATTCCCGCTGGTCCGATACATGATTAGACCTATATATCATAGATTCTCAAAAAAACCTCCTTTCCTCCTCCCAAAGTCCTGTGTCCTTCCTATCCTGCCATGACCAAATCCAAATATCCTATGATTTCCAAACCCATCAGCTTCCTGCTAAAAGCATAACATACCGCAACCTTGACGCCCTTGACCGCGATAGTATCCTACCTCTCCTCGAAAACTTAGATTGGTGTGGAGTCTACTCAACCTCTTCCATTGACACCATGGTGGAAATCCTCACAACCAATCTCCTCAGTATCCTCGATACCTACGCTCCGCTTAAAACCTCCACCTTTCGCCGTCGGCCTGCACCATGGATGTCTAAAGAAATTAAAGATCTGCAGAGAAAGCGTGAAGCTGCACGAAGACGATTTAAACGAACAAGACTCGCGGACGACTATCAAGCATATAAAGTACTCCGTAACCTGGTGCAAGTAAGAATTCGACGTGCGAAATCTTCCTATTTCTACGAAGCCCTATTGTCCTCTACCGACTCCAAGTCAAAATGGCAACTCCTTCGAAAACTCTCCCTCTATAACCCCTCCGGATCCTCAACCTCAACTAACTTCCCAGTTTCGCCTAATGACCTAAACGCCTATTTTGTTTCATCATCTCTCACCTCTCCTTCCCGTTATACCAGTTTTTCCTCAGAAACACCTTTCAATGACAATGACTTTTACATTTCTTACATAACCCCCACAGAAATTATCTCCTCTATCATGAAATCTCATACCAATTCCATAGGCCCAGATGGTATCCCCGTTAAACTAATAAAATTATGCCTCCCAGAAATTTCACCGGTCCTTGTCCACATCTATAACTTTTCCCTTCAAAACTCTATATTTCCTACCTTCTGGAAAAAAGCTATTGTTCATCCCATCAATAAAACTCCTAATCCTAACTGTGCTGCAGATTATCGCCTGATCTCCATGCTTTCAAACCTTTCAAAACCCTTAGAACGACTGGTACAATCCCAAATTTCTTATTGCCTGGAAGGTTCCCATTTGCTCGACCCTTTCCAATCTGGTTTCCGTCCTGGTTATTCCACACAGTCTGCACTAACCAAAATCATAAGCGATATCCATGCCGCCATAGATGAAAAAAAACTGACCGTCCTGATACTCCTAGATTTCTCCAAAGCTTTTGATTCCATTGATCATTGTATCCTTTTTTCCAAATTAAAAGCTTTAAAATTTTCCAATAGCACAATCCATTGGTTCCAGTCTTTCCTCTCCGACCGCACTCAAGCAGTATCCATCCCTAATCAACCCTTATCCGATTTCCTAGCCCTCTCTTCCGGAGTAGCCCAAGGTTCCAGCATCTCGCCTCTCCTCTTCAACTCCTACATTAATGATCTCCCCCAGTCAATTTTTCATTGTTCCCACCACCTTTATGCAGACGACTCTCAAATTTATTAATGCTTTCCTCCTAACGAATTATATGTAGCTTTATCTAGGATCCAGGAAGACCTCGATAGAATCTGTACTTGGGCCAACTTGCATAATTTAAAGCTAAATGCAGGGAAAACTCAAGCTATTGTAATCGGTTCAAGTCCCCTCCTCAGATCCATTACCAACTTTCATACCCTAAACCTGAATAATCAACCTATCACTTTCTGTTCCTCTGCCAAAAACCTAGGAATCATTATTGACCAAAACCTCTCCTGGAAGCCTCAAATCGCCCAAATAGCCCGAAAATCAATAGGAATCCTCAAATTATTCCATCGTTCCCGTCATTTCCTTCCTCAATCCACGCGAAAACTCCTAGTTTCCTCATTCATTTTTCCTCAGTTTGATTATGGTTGTGTAGCGTATGGGGGCCTCTCGGTGCGTCTCCGGGACAGATTACAACGTATCATGAACAGTTTTATCAGATTTGTATTCGGAGCTCCGAGACGTTCCCATGTATCTCACCTCTACACTGCCCTGGAGTGGCTCAATCCATCCTCCCGTAGACAATATTTCCTGGGCACCTTCCTGTACTATGCCATTAATAACCATTGCCCACCCTACATCTGTAACCTATTGATATTCAAGTCTTCCGTCCACTCCCAACTCACAACAAGATCACGTTCCTCTGACCTATATACTTTCCACCGAACAGCATTATACCAACACTCCTTCCAAGCTCGATCCACTACCCTCTGGAACTCGTTCCCTCCTGAAATTAGACATGCTTCTTCCTTAAACTCATTCAAAACTCTTCTATTCCGATATCTCCTTAAATCCCAGTTACAGCCCGCCAATATGAGTGATAATTGAAAGTCAGTTAATCAAATTAAGCATATCCGATGCCGATGAGTTTGCTTCAATGAGTATATCATTATATAAATTTAAATTCGTTTCTCCAACAATTGTTTCTGTTTTGTTTTTTTCTCTTATAAATTATTGTTATTATTTCTTTCCTTTTTCTCCTAATCGATAAAGTGCTATTATGAATTTTATATATATTACCTTTTAGATATTTGTAAATATTTTGTCATATTATCATTCAAATAGGTCTTATTATTTTTCTTCTCTATATATCTTTTCCTTTCTTTTCACTATATTTATTTTATTTTTTTTATTTACTTATTTTTTTTTTTTTTTTTTTTATTTCTGAACGCATTGTAATTATTCTATTAGCATATTGTTATTATTATTTTTTTTTTTTTGTTGTCCTACATTTTTTTTTTTTTTTTTTTCTCTCTCTTCTTTTCTCATGTATATATTTATCACAAAGTTCTATTTTCAATTGTATATTCATATATTACCTTTTATACTTATTATTGTCCATTTGAAATTAAGATAGCCAGACTATTGTACAACTTATTATACATGTCAGTTATTCTTAGGGGACAATATGTCCCAGAATAAAGATTTTTTTTTCATTTCATTTCATTTATATTTGGTTAACCCCTTCAGCAGTGCAAAATTCAGCGGCGTAATATTATATCTTCGGTGTTGTAGTGCGTTCATAATTCCTGAATTATGAAGCTCCGCGCCGCCAGATCGCAGGGAACGCTGTCTTGTTTCGTAGCATTAAGTTGGTACTCTTTATTTTCCTTACTCTATGCTCCGAACTCCCTACAGTTAGTCAGTATTCGTTGTAAAGTTCATATCAGACTGCGTGGAACACTTTGTACGTACTAATTTTCTTGAGTTTTGATTTGTGTCCCGGCCAGTACCTAGACTGTTATGGCAACCCTATACTAGAAGCAAATGTTTGTCTGAACCGTTGCCCACTTCTCCTTCTCCGCGTTATATGTCGAAAATAGAACCAAAATTATAGAGAATATTATTATGTACAAGTTTTGTAACTTTATTGATTGACATCCGAGGCATACTGATTTTTGTGACCTTTGACCTTGAATATCTAATTATGCCAACATGCTAAAGTCAGTGACTTTTCATCTCTTATTTAGTAGGCCAAAACAAAGGCTTATGCGAAAATTCTGCTTCATTGCTTCCTTTCCGAAATATGCTGTATAAAACACCTCCATTTGACTGGGCTAAACAATCACGTATTGGTATCTGCTCTTTGTTTTCTTCAAGCGTTCTAACGAGTACGTTACTGCAGTTTATATCATTTTATAAAAGTTATTTTTCTTTGTATTAGCGTTTATCATTATATTTCATTTTATTTATGTATTTTTTCATACATTTTATTTTTCCTTCATATCATACACTACACTCCGGCGCGGGTAAGTTTATCCAAGCTTACTTTTAATTTTTTTTTTAATCTTCCCTTTTCTGAGTCTCCAACGTGAGCCAGATTGGGTGATAAAACACACAGTGAGAATACAGGAGTCGTTGAACGGTTGCAAGGGTTAATAGCCCAGTCAATAAAGGTTTCGTGTCGCAACTAATTAGGGGAAAGCTGAATTTTTGCAGGGTGTTAGTACATAAAGTATACACTAAAAAAACACAAAGTCCCGACCCCCCACCCCCTTTGCTCCCCCCCCCCCCCCCCAACACTTCAGAAACATTACAAGAACAATACTCTAGTTATAAATGTCGACAGCTCAAAAACTAATGATGTTATCGGGGTGTTTTTTTTTTTATTTTCTATCTAACAATATAACAAGCAAATTAAGTTATATACACTTTTTATGTAGATAGCTTAGTATTGTCGTACTACTTAATCATATACAGAAAACTGTCACTACAAAAAACAAAAAGTAACTTCACCAAATTATAGATAATATGATTGGCTTTAAAATCATGTGTCTCATAACGCATACCGTTAAAACGATGGCTTCATAGAGAGCGTTGAAAGAGTAGTGGACCTAGCAGGACCGTGCTGAGGTGCACTACTGCATATACAGCTGTTCATGATCATGAAGTCATTCAATTGAATTGGAGCAACAATGTAATAACGTTTATTTTTAGGTTATTACTTCTAAAGTGCTTTTTTTGCTATAAAAGTTATACTTTACTTGTATCACTGATATAACACAGAAGATTAAACTCCAAAAATATCCAGATCTGACTGCTGGAAATTGTTCATCACCCTTAGCTATAAATGTGATAAAAAGTCTTCCTCAAAATATCTTCGGGTTTAGGGGAGAGGGGGGGGGGGGTAAAAGTCGCATGTTGTTAGCTGTTTGATTTCGGAAATCGGAAAACGTTACTTTTAGCACAAGATAACCAACACAAATAGTGAAGACTTAGAAAAGATATACTTTATTTACTGACAGTTACATATAAGACTTCTAGTATAATGGTTACAAGTCAAATGTAGAGTGTCTTCCTCTGAAAACTTCCAGCTACTTTAACCTATAGGTTTGGAGTGGGATAGGATCGAGGAATAGGGTGAAAGTTTCCTTATGGGACCGTGAGAAAGGGTAGTTCGGCGTAGGTGTCAATTGTCTCATGTCACAGTGATATACACAGGGTGTAATAAGAAAGGACCTAGGGTGGCAGGGGATCTTTGACCCCAGGCAGTTTACTTTATAATTGTTTTTAACTTTACTTGTATCAAATCATCAAGCAGTTAAGCAGTGGAAGGGTTATATGGGATGACCTTTTTAGTCAACAAAAAAGTCTCCATGTGGCTCTCTACCTTGGCAGATCGCTAAGGAGATGAGTGTCTTTTTATGAGTTTTGTTCATCTAAAACCTTTAAGATTTTTATCTTTTAGTTTAAAATGTATTTTCAACCGACTTCAAAAAAGAGGAGGTTCTCAACTCGTCTGTATTTTTTTTTGTTAATGTTACGCGATTACTCCGTCAATTCTGAATCAATTTTGATGATTCTTTTTTTAGATCGGTAGGGCATACTTCAGAGGTCCCATAAAAACATTTTGAAATCAACTCAGCACTTTTAAAAAAAAATTAAAAAAGCAGTTTAAAAAAAATCCACTGTTATATAACCTTCCAATATAACAGGTAATCTAAAATCTCCATGGTAACTAAATTTAAATTATTAAAAAAAATAATTTACATATACAGTTAACTCTCGTGTTTTACTTAGATGAGCTGAATTCTTAAATAAGTCGAACGAAATCTACTGTCGGAAGTAAATTTCACCTCAATTAATCGATTTTAGGCAAAAAACGGGAAAAATTGTGAAAAAAAAAAAACCGAACAAACCGAACTGACAATAGGGGTCAAAAGAGAGGATTCTAGGACCGACCACCTCTATCAAACGAACTATTAGAAATCATTGCCTTTATAACTCGAACTCAAATTAATAGAATTTTATGGGTAATTTGTTTTCCTGTTTCCCGTCATTGTTTACCTTTTCCGTTCATATTTACACCAGTGACTTATTGGTTATTTAATCGAATGGTTTGTTATTGTTTATAGGCGTAAAACTACAAAGGTCATAAACGCCTAATTAATCGAATGGTTTTATGATGGCTACTGAAAGTTCTTTCAATTAACGAAAAGTTAAAACTTGCAAAGTGGAGAAAGGAGTAAGAAGCTGAGCGTTTGTTGCTAGTGAATCCCGAATTCCGCGTAGTTCTTTTTCAACCTTCATAAAGAATAAAGAAAAGATTGCCACTTGTGTAAGGCGGTAAGTCTACTTTTAGGTACCATCAGAAAAAACCGCAGTTCAGTTGAAAGTTGACATGCTAAAGTGGTACCGGGTATTTAATTTTCCGTATCAATGACTTTATATATATGTACAAACAACACATATAACCAATAATGAAAAATATACGTAATGATTTCAGCTACAATTTTGTGTTCAGTTTTCCCAGTTACATGAAAATAAATCGAATGATAACCTCGATAAGTCTTTGTTCAATAAGTCGAACTATTTTTCAGGGTAGCTCTAAGATCGACTTATCGAGCATTGACTGTATAAACAAAATACACTCACCACTAAAAATAAAAAAATAAAAATATTTTTTAGAAAAAAAAACAAAACTAACGACTTCAAGATTACGCCTATATATACAAACTTGAACTAAAAAATAAAATTTTAATTGCTTCGAAACAAAAAGCATTTAATGACAATTAACGAAATTATCGATACTTATATACCTATTCACAATTTATGATCAGTTATTTTTGGAGTCGGTGCCAAATAAAGAAACAGAATTCGAAAGAAAGCTGGTAATTGTAAAGATGCTCCCACTGTTTCATCATCACCTCACCGCTGTCTCCTGTCATTCACTAGTTTGTTGCAAAGGCAGGATTAAACTGCTCTTCTTGGTTTTGGCGCGGTAGCTCAGTGGGTAAGGCACTTAACTACCATGCTCCCGGGCCCGAGTTCGAGTCCGACTGAAGGCAGAAAATTTATTTTCTGTTATTTCGGCCGTGGATCGAATTCGAGGTCGGGAGACCCTCCTGGAGCACACCCAGCCTCCTAAAAAGTGGGTACCCTTAATTGGGGAAAAACTTGGCGGTTGAGTGTGAATTCTGGCCAAATCACCTCCTTTCACAACCGTTGGCTTAGAAACAGTACAGCCTATCTAAGTACTGAACCCAAGACCCTTCATGGGTTGTAAGTGGTACAGGTTTTTTTTTTTTTTTTTTTTTTTCTTGGTTGGCACCGTTTACATAGGTGTAATCTTGAAGTCGGTTTTGTTTTTTTTCTAAAAATTATTTTTTTTATATTAAGATAACATTATTTTCAGTTGTATGATAATTTTACAACAGTAAATTTCATTTAAACTAAATGCCTGCTATTAGGTGTTAAATTCATAGAATTGAAAAATAGGTAAAATGAGGTATTTAGCAGTGGTTTTATTTCTTGAAACTCAATGCCTCCTATAAGTCTATATACGCGATACGAATTCTAATTAACCATATAAATGAACTTCAATGATTCATTCTTACACGGAAAGTTCCATGACCAAAATAAGACGGTAAGTCGCACTTCTCCGCGAAAACACGTTTTTTTTGGCATTCTTCACGCTATAACTCCGAAACTACTAATCCCATCCAAAATTTAATGTTTTTATCTAGAAGCTGATTAAATGTATTATTAGATCCTGTTTATAAAATTTAGATCAAGTCCCGTTAAACATACATGGCATAAGTATTTTACCTATCTAACTGTTTTAATTAATAATGTTTTGTAAATAACATTTATAAATGAAAATAATGCCTAATAACGGTGTACTTCCATTCCAACTACTAGAATTTTGATGAATACAAATAAAAATTTAAATGCCTACTATTGGTGAGATTCCTTGCCAACTACTGGAATTTTGATGCATATTATTAGTGAAATTGTTTATAAATCTTAAGAGAGGTTAAAAGACTCATTTCAACATTTTTGGACCAATTTAGAAGTAAATAAATATTTTCAAGGATTTTTGTGTTCTGTTGACAGTTATAAAAAAAAAAAATACAAATAAAATTGTGAATATAGTTTATGATGGAGTATTGACATGTTCTCTTAAAGTGCCTACTACTGGGTCATTTACCCTATACATAAATAAAACAAGGAAATCAAATTTGCAACTAATTTCATTTTATTATTTTCTTTCCTATATCATAATTTTAGAGCTTTGGGGGGAGGGAAAAATAGCAGATTTTTTACTTGAGGTAAGTCGCAGTTCTCCGGAATAACACGTTTGTCGGTACTCATTTGGCTATAACTCCGAAACTATTTGTCCGATTCAAATTTCTCTTTTTTCATTTAAAAGCTGGTTACATTTAGACATATAAGACACTTAATATTAAATTTTCATCAAGTCCCGTAAAATATCCACGGCAGAGAAACTTGTACTGTTGTAAAAACCTTATTTTTGCGGCATATTTATCACTATAAATCCAGAAATATTTCTTCGATTCAAAAAAATTTGGTTCCCATCCAAACGCTGGTTAAATTTATTATTAGACCTAATATACTTAATTCTGATAAAATTCCGTGAAATACCTACGCCAAAAGGCTAAATGTGAATGTTTTGACAATTTTGACATGTTCAATGGGCTGCCATAGGTATTTCACAGAATTCAATCAAAATATAGGATACATAGGATCTGATAGAACATTTAATCAGCTTTAAGATAAATAAAATACATTTTAGATCGGACAAATAGTTTTGGTGTTAACGCGATAAATGTGCCGAAAAAAACGTGAATTCTAGAACAGTACGGGGTACTTAGCGTGCTGACATGTGTTTACGTGACTTGATCAAACTTCCATAGATAGGGTCTTATAGTAAATGTAACTAGCTTTTATATGAAAATAGGAAATTTCGAATCGTACAAATGGTTTTGGAATTGTACCGGTTAATATGCCGAAAAAAAAGGGTTTCACAACAGTCAAAATTTTCAGCGTTCTGCCGAGGGTGTTGCTATCCCGGATACAAAAACACACAATCCTTCACAACCTTAGACCAAACGATCAGTTTGGATTTAGAGCACAACATTCGACCTCGCACAATTAGCAAGACTGACAAGACTACATAACCAAAGGATTTAACGAAAAGAGACATACAGGTATGCTTCTTTTCGATATTGAAAAAGCATTAGACAAAATCTGGCACTCTGGACTAATTTACAAACTCATAACATACTATTAATCGCCCATACATACATGTCACGATTAATAATTCCTCCTCATCTAACCATCCAATAACAGCACGACTTCCTCAAGGCTCTTGTCTTTCTCCCACACTCATTAAAATTTATTTAGCAGATCTCCCTAGTATCCCAGCAATTGAACGATCCCTATATGCCGATGACACTGCCTTATATACAAGTTCATATAGGATAGAAACCATAGCACACCGATTATCTTCCGTATTTAAAAATCATAATAGATATTATGACAAATAGAAAATCAAAATCAACAGAAACAAATCAACCGCAATCATTTTCACAAAACGAAGACCTACAATAGACCATTATATAACCATAGATTACTATATCCCGTGAGCACAATCAGCAACTTATTGGGTGTAGAACTAGACCGGTCCCTCACATTTACCGCACATGCAAATAAAAATGCAATAAAATAAAAAATCTGATAAGCAAATTGTCCCCTTACTTCAATAGGAACTCCAAATTATCCAATTGCAACAATTTAACCTTGTACAAAACTATAAACAGGCCAATGATAACCTACTCTTCACCTGTTTGGAGTAACACTTGTAAAACAAATAATAATAAACTGGCAATTATTCAAAACATTTGTATGAGAATCATAAACAACTACCCCAGAAACACAAAAATATCCACTATGCTCACTGATCTCAATCTACCCACAGTCAAATAACTCATTCAGCCACAAACTAAGTCATTTTTTTTATCTCATGCAATATCTGAAAATTCAAAAATCCCAGAAATAGGAAACTACAACAAGCAAACTCTAAAAAGATACAAACACAAACGGACAAAACACATATTACTAGAAGATTGAAAACTAATTTCTTTAAATTACACAACAGTGCATACATTAGAATAGTGTAAATACCTTATTTACACTTTACAGTCAATTAATAAAAGTTTATTTTCTAAGAAACCACAACGGAGTTTTATTTTTTTATTTTATTTTATTTTATTATTTTTTTTTTTGCGGCCCAGCCTTCTAAGGACTACGCAAATATTAATTAGGAAGGTTTGTTGACAATCTTCATTCTCCTTTGCTGCCAGTACGCTCTCATTTGGGAAGAAAATCGGTCTTTTCTTTCTTTTCTTTTGTTTGTATTATTATATAAATTTTATATTATTATTTGTATTTTTTTTTTTTTGCTTTGATCATAAATTTAACAATTATTTATTGTTATTCGTACTAGTATTGTTCATTTTGTGGTGTATGTATTGTTTTGTTTTTTTTAGTTTTTCCTACTGTTTTATCTCCCTGTTTAAGCTTTATGCGTTCTTACATTTGTTTAAATAATTTTTTTCTTATTACTTATCATGTCATGTAAGATGGATGTGTGTCCAAACATGTGCCTATGTTATTATTAGCCTAGTTCGGCTTTATTTAATTTATTTTCAATAAAGAATACAAAAAAAAAAAAAGTTACGTTTTCCGAGTTCCAAGACCAAACAGCTAATGTTGAGTCAAAGCTCGTGGGTTCACTTTTGCTAATTCGAAACAAAACGCGACTTTTGTCCGAATTAAAATTAAGCTCTAGGTTTTGGACTGTATATAGGATCACTTGAAAAAAGGTTCGCAATTGTAGAGGAAAAATAATTAGAAGAAATCTAATCCAAATAAAATAAAATTGACTTACCAAGGTGAAGATCATAAAGTTGTGCCGGTAAAACCCCTCTGGGCTTTCAAATGCATTTGTCCGACAAGGGAAAGCTTGGGGCGCCTTTCCAGATATTGAACCAATCGGTTGAGAGAACTTCTGGCTGAATTTACACTTATTTGCAAGTAAAAGGCATACAAAATGTCTTTGATATGAAATAACAGAAAGAGTGGAAACAAAACGCTTAAATGAAAGAACTGGAAGACTACTGTCATGAACAAAAACGTAGAAGGCAAAAAGGCCTTGGTCATTGAAAAAGCAACTAGTTTCAACTCAATGGGCGTCTAAACAGGAATGAAACTGGAAAACAGATGGTCAAAATGCATTAGTAGAGCGCACTCTATCTCTATCGATGGAAGATTTAGTTGCCACAAATATCCACTAGATTGGGGGTAATGCCTGATTTCGACATCTGTTTCACATATTACTAGGAAAAATATTTTTTTTTATAAGTACAAATAAGTTATTAATTTGTAAAACTGTATAATACATTCCTAGCTAAATATGCGATTACATTTTTCAAAGGGTGACTATACTTACTTATATTGTCAGATTTACTAATTATTTTTTTGGATCATGACCGTTAAAGGAAAAAGAAAATCTTAAGGAGGAAAACATAGACATGGTAACAGAAATAACTGAAATAAACTGCAACACAAAATATTAACTAAGTAATAAAATAAAATAAATGTTTACCTTGACAATATAGTTCCAAAATGGATGCATCAAATAAATACTCAGAGGATTTGTATCTACAGCAGAATACTGAAACAATACAAAATAAATTGATTACTCAATGGCCAGAGAATAAAACAGTTATTTACAAATAATCAATTAATCAAGATATAATACTTCCTACTAAATATCTTTAATACCAACAACGCGTTTCCAGAATCAGTCAATAACGTGAGCTTTAATATTTAAGAAAAAATCTATTTAATTTATCCCAGTACTCCTAATTATTGGCCAACGTATCCCAATCGCAATCTCGATTTTTTCAGCAATGCAGGTCTACGAACTCTTAATAATTCCATTTAGCGCCTAGAAAAACTATTATTTGATCACATTCCACTAATCCTAACTTCATCTCTATAATGATTTCAAATACATTAAATCATCAAAATCTTCTCCTCCCGCATCACAATCGCAGAAGCTTATTATTCTCCATAAAATACAACCTCTAAGACCCAATTTGATTCCCTTCTTGATTCTTTGGGATTACATACACTTTCTCCTTGGCCAGTGGTCGCCAAACGTATTTGCCAAAGAGCCAAATCTGCTTGTTTAGTAAAATTTTATTACACTAAATAAGTAGTACACTAAATAAGACTAAATTTCATACTTAATAAATTTATTAATAGGAACAATGTGCTTGCATCTCCTTGGAAAGTTTGAGTAAGTCAGGTTTGTATGTAGTTGTTTTTAATGTTAGGCTTGATTCCATGTTCTCATCAATAAGACGACTTCTCAGTTTACTCTTGATAATGTTCATGCTTAAAAAAGATTGTTTGCATATTTATGTAGAACCGAAAAGGGAAAGAACAGCAAACGCGAGCTTTTTCAGCTGATCGTAAGAGTCAGGAATACTATTCCAAGCGTTGAAAATGATCATGTCTTCCTTCTCCAGGTAATTCAAAGAAAACCACTTGTGTTCTGAACTAAGTTCACATTTTTTCTTCTCCAATATTTCCAATTCAACACAAAGACGTTCTAATTTAGAGCGCCATATCTCCTTGTTTTTTTAAATCCAGCAATTTCATTTCAAAGCTACCAATGTCAATTTGAGAAGGAGGGAATTTCAACTCAGTTATCGTAGCATTAAGAGGATTTTTGACAAATTCAAAAGTTCCTCTGCTGTTTTTTAATTCCTCAAACCTGCGGAGAGATACTTTCTTCATATTTAAAATTATTGTTTTAAAATGGTGTTTATCAATAGAGGAATTATTTTCTTGGCGATGCTTCAGCAGGCTCGGAAAGTAAAACAATGTTTCCCTTTCAAAATCCTAAGCAAAAATGAAAAATTTGTTTTCGAATGTTATTACTTCTTCTAACATCGAAAAATCTCGTGATTATTTTTTTCTTTCAAAATAGCAACAAACCCTTTTCTTAAGCCGGTCATAATTTTGGCCCCATCTGTTGAAATTGACACAATTTTATCGAGGGGAATATTTTATCTTCTCCACGCGTCTGACCTTTGAGTGGCAATAATCCTAAGTTCTTCTTTAGGGTCTGAATGAGACACAAATCTTACAAAAAGTGAAACTTGCGCTGTATCATTTATATCACAAGACTCGTCAACTGCTATTGATAAAGCCGAAGCCTATTTCAGATCTTCGATATGCTAGGTGGTTGCTTATATTCGAACACATTTTAATTGTTCTACCTTCAATGATTTTGGAAGACAATGGTAACTCTTTAATTCTTTTCAGAATATCTGCTTTGTTCTTAAAATCCCGAAATAGCTCTTCGGGATAATAAAACAATAATAATGTATTCGTCAAAAATAAAAAAAAAATTTATGTATTCGCCGTCGGTGTACGGTTTCCCTCTCTTAGCAATCTCTTGGCTAAAAACAAAACTAGCCATATTAATATTTCTGGAAGATTGCATCCAGTTATTAAACACAGAAGTTGACTCTTCTGAAGTTCCTCAACGGCTTTCTTCCTTGCATCACCGGTAGGATATTTAGTGCTAAATGACGCATGCTTCCTTGTAAAGTGTCTCTCTAAATTTGACTTCTTGTTATGCGCGAATTTCTCCTTAAACCTTACAAATAAGACATGTCGGAAGTCCATTTATGTTTTGAATAAACGCAAAATTCTCGGTCCACTCAACTTTCAATTCGCGGTTTTTATCTTCCGTTATTCTTTGTTTTTTTTTGGTAGCCATGTTAATTGGAGTGCCTATAACAATATTCCAAATATACACTCGAGTGCAAAAAAAACCAGCGCACCTTGAATTTTCGCTTATTGTTAGTTTTTTCTCTTTCACAACTTAATAGAATTTGCCAAATTTTTTTATATTTATAGTGGATACATTATGTTTATATGACACAAAAGGACAAGGAATAAAATATGCAATTTGAGGCAAAAAAAAAATCAAACAAAAAAATATACTTTTATTGATTTCATAACAAAAATAAAACCACTAAACTTTGTTAGAATATGTAAGAAACACACTATTCATGGCCTTTAATATCGAGTGCTTCCTCCTCTTGCTTAAATAACAGCCTGCATCCTTGCAGGCATGCTCCTTATAAGATTGGCTACTCGATCTTGAGGAATCTGCTCCCATTGTTGTTCTACGGCAGTTCTCAGCTCCTGGAGGGTTATGTTGCTGTCGGATGGCCTTCTTAAGATGGTCCCACAGATGCTCTATAAGATTGAGATCCGGGCACCGAACTGGCCACTCCAAGGTTCGGATACCAACCTCATCATGGATACCAACGTGGCCGTGCATTATCATGCATAAACATAAAATTAGGGCCTATAAACGGCACAAAAGGGACTACATACTCTTCAAGGATGTCTCTTATGTAAGTTTGTGCATTGAGGGATGGCCTTCGGAAAACATGGAGGGCTGTCTTCGCTTCTAAGCAAATCCCTTCTCACACCATCATCGGCCCTCCTCCAAACTGTACTGTACCCACAACATTGCATTGAGCGTAGCGTTCTCCTCTTCTTCGCCAGACTCTAGCTTGACCATCTGAAGCATACAGGCTATCTGAAAAGAGAACAGAGGCCCAATCAGAACATCCGTCCAGGTAACATGTTCTCGAGCAAAACGGAGTCGAGCTGCTCTGTGAGCAACAGTGAGGAGAAGGGCGGTAGCTGGAACATGAGAATGTAGATTCATTTCAGCCAGGCGTCAACGTACTGTATGTACGGAGACATCCACATCTCGAGCAACACTAAGCCGCTGCCAAGTCATTACAGATGTCTGAAAGCGGTTCCTTAGAGTCTCCATTTCAATAAATCGATTGTCAGCTTGGTTTGTTACTCTCGGCCAACCTGATCCCGACCTCCTCGAGTAGCTGCTCGTCTCCCCGGTACCTCTGGATCGCCAGTCGAACCGTCATTTCCGGTACCCCGAGTGTCCTGGCCGCGTATCGCTGACTTCCTACGTCCTGAATTAACGCTACGATTTGAGCGACTACCATCGCATCCAACACCATATTGGGTACAATTGGATTAACGTGGGACAAAGAAAAAATAAATTGGAAAAAAATACACAGAGGTGTTAATTGCACTCTTTTAGAGAACTGAAGACTAACTGACAATATGTTTATCTGTAAATTTCTTTGTTATTTCTAGAGAGGATTACTGCAAAGGATTATTGTAATGTTATCACTTATGCCCCGGTCTACAGGGTGTCCAAAAATTGTGTACAAATTTTTGGATATTTTTTTATTCCACTTTTTATTTTAGCTTATTATATTCACTGTTCCTACTTTAACCTAATGTTTTATATACAACGAGATAGATGTTGACGACAGCTGACGATTAAAACTTAAGAAAACATCGTAGCTTCCCTGAGTCAAAAGTTATACTAATTTCAAATCTCTAACCGCAGCAAAATAACCTCAAAATTGTGGAGCTACTCTCTCCACCGCGCGTTATGCGTCACAGTTCTCGCTTAATGTAATGAATTCTTTGATCCTTTAGCTATCCAGTGGTATAATATAATTTTGGATGTAGAGGATAGATTCGAAACTACAACGCCAAAATGTATCCCCCGTTTTTGATATCATTAGGTTTTTTGGATTGCCCTCCAATGGTAGCAAATTCACGTAAAAAAAAAAAACGACAAGTTTAGTAGGTACCAACCTAAAATATAAAAGATTTTTTTATAATATATTATATATATCCATATATTACAAATATGCCGGATGAAGAAACGGGCCGGAAATCTCAATTCAACGATTCAAACAACTTCCAACGAAGTTACTAAAATTCCCCATAAAGATGTGGTTCCGCCTGGAGCAGCCAGCCTTAAAAACTATTCTATTAAAACCAACTAGAAGTGTTGCAAGAGGGAGCAGCTGCGGCTGCAGCCAGAAATTTGAGAAGCTGGCTGCTGCGTTCGGACTGCTCTAGGGACCAGTCATGTCGCGCTCCTTCGCGTATGTATATTATATGATTTAATATATAAGAACACAAGAAATTTTACAATTACGAAATTTACAAAGCACAAGAAACTTTGGTACCAATATATATATATATATATTCCCTTTGATGATTTCACAAAATATAGAAAGACAGTATATAAAAAAAGACAAAAGAAAATAAAGAAAAGTCGCTGCAACCACAATTTTACTATTTTTTTCAGACGATGTATAAAGTTCCAGTTTTTTACTGTAAATATTTTATTCACTAACCTATTTTCGTTAAATAATTTTTATTATGTAAGATAATAAAAGTGTAAGTTATCAATAATCTTACATGATATAATTGATTTAACAAAAACAGGGTTGTCAATAAAATATTCACAGTAAAAAACTGGAACTTTATACATCGTCTGAAAAAAAAATAAAATTGTGGTTCCAGCGAGTTTTCTAGCTCGTAAGCTAAAAAATTACTAACAGAACTTGCCTTAGGTGATAAGAAACTCTCACACCTCCTACAAGAGATGGGATCATTAGCCGTTACAAACGTTAACGATGAATTTCTTCATTACTAAGTTTTCAACTTTCTAACCGAAGCAGATCTGGATTTCAATCAACTACTCATCCTCGACGTAGGTCTTGGTAAATTAAAAAGTTCTCTGTGTACTGGTATCATCGTAAATATAAAGTACGGTGAACCAGCACCAAAATGTAACAAACCTTGCAATTTCGCTTGATATAAGAACTCAGAAAACGAGCGAGTCCCATTCATTTAGAAGCGGCAGGAGGCAACTCGATGCTTAAGCGCAGCTTACGTTCCAGTCTAAAAGAGCTAAAACTATCTTCCCCAGCAGTAGATGAGACACTTAATATGTTGAGAAATATACCAAGGCAGGCAATGGACGCGTTTCTTGCATTCTATAACCAGGAGTGGAGCACAGGGACTCTCCTCAGATCTGGACAAGATCAATAATTATAACAATTTCAAAAACTGAAAAAAATAAGTTTCCCTGAGGTAACCAGCCCATATTAATCACAAGCTGAGTATGAAAGCTGCTAGAAAAGATGACTTTTAAAAGGCTTATTTGTATATTAGAAAAAAATATTTTTTTCGCACATGGAGGGCGCACACACAGGAATCGGAGATCAGCCTCCACATCCACACGTCCATCCATCACAGTTTGGGCCTACCTCTTCCTCTATCTGGGAAGAGAAAAAAACACACATAGTGGCCCCCCGCAGTGCGGCAAACATAGAAAAAACCCTAAAATTCGATGATATTTAAAAAAAATAATTTTAATTATTTTTGAAAACCTAAATAAATGTAGCATAAGGTTGTTGAACTGATTTTTCGGTTATTTCATTAACATAATCTGTACATGCCCTTGGAGTTGGCCTTTTCTGAAATTGAGAAAATAACACGGTTTTGAAGTTGTATTAAAATAATTTTTTAAGAGACTGGTTTGTATGCCAAAATTTTACAAAACAATTTTAACTTTACTACTGGTTTGTGCTGGTTTAAGGAGAATATTTGTTTGTATGTATTACCTTCACTGCCAGGAATTTTCAAAGATAGCTGTCTCGTTAATCTAACTTATCTTACTTGGTCCTTAAAAAAAAGCTCCACCGAACAAGGCTCTCGGTGAGAATTACTGAAGTAAATGTATTTAGAAAACAGTGTTATAAGTATAAATCCCGGCCTCGATCGTATTTGTTCAGGGGATGAATCTATGTGTTATTTTTCGATCAACAGAAAACAATCAATGGACACGCATTTTTTTTTTATTTATGACTAGGATGTAAAAATTGACTTATGTATATTAGTATTTATTAGTCTTTCAAATCAAATATATATATAGTTATAGAAACCCAATGGTATTAAGGAATAATAAATAAATGTAAAAAATATAAAAACAACTATTCTCCCATCATTTACTTAACATCACAATATATATGATAGTTATAGAAATTTTTTCTTCAAGCGACGTTTGGCATTGCCACATTATCAAGCCCTGAAAAATGGAAAAAACATACATGTATGACATAACGCGAATATGGTACATCAACACTCAACTACCGTACATTACAGCACGTTTTATGTCATGATACATACCCACGCCCCCATCACACGCATATTCATGCATAGAACTCATAGAATGGTTGATATGGACATAATCATTGCGGTCCATGTTATAATATTATTATACAATATATAATTACTAAGGAGATATTATTATAATATAAAGGTGTATATATATAAAATATATAAAAACAACTATTCTCCCATCATTTACTTAACATCACAATATATATGATAGTTTATGAAAATTTTTTCTTCAAGCGACGTTTCGTGGCATTGCCACATTATCAAGCCCTGAAAATATGGAAAAAACATACATGTATGACATAACGCGAATATGGTACATCAACACTCAAATAATAAATAAATGTACACTATCCCCTCTCCTAGATAATTGTATAAAAGGGGCACCCCCACCTTCGTCCGGCGACACTCTGCCTCTACCCGTTATGATGTCAGTTTGTTCCACGAAGTTTTGTAATAGGCTTTAAGTTTGTGCTTTTGCTTGATATAATGTATGTACTTCAATAAAATCTCTTTTTAAAAACTCAGCCCCGTGAACCTTTTATTTAGCTGGCGCCCGAACGGAGGGACATTTGGAAGCGTTAACGTAACTTCGCGGCAGTTCTATCTTATTTCAGGTACAGAACAGCGAGACCTCTTTCCACTGGCATGAGAAGATTGGGAGCTGAGTACTAATACATCAGCAGATCTTCAAGTCTTTGGGAGCGCTTTGGTATTCCAATACCTTAACCAGAAGGACCTTCAACCTCTTTGCTAAGGAATCGACGGGAAGGAGCTAAAGGAGGAAGTCATCGAGAAGACATCGAAGACAACGAAGACATCGTTGTATCAAGAAAAAGTATAATTATTTTATTTTAATTTTTATTTTTGAGTAATTTTGTAATTTAAATATAAGTTAGTAATAAGTATAATAATTTAAATTTAGCATTTATCTTTATGAATGGTTTGGAAGAAAAATTAAGTAACTTAAAAATAACAGGTTCTACGTTAGTTAAAAAAGAAGATATTAATATGGCTCTTGAAATTAAAAATCACGATTTAGCATTAATCCCGGAATACGACGGAAATCCGTTACAACTCGTTGATTTTATCAGAAATAGCGAATTTTTATATAATTTATATTGTAAAGAGGACAATACTCATAAAAATACAAATCAAGCAAAATTAGTTTTAACAATTTTAAATAAATTAACAGGTAAAGCTAAAGTCGCCGTATATGACAAAGAATTTAATACCGTCAAAGAAATAATAAAATTCTAAAAAGAAAATATCACACGAGAACTAGGGAACAATTAATTTCAGAAATTTTAAATACGCGGACTTACCATAACGAAAACCCACTCGATTTCTTAGAACGACTGGGCCAAAAAGATGCGATTTATACGCACGTATTTATTCAGACAATGAGATACTAAACAAACAGGACGAAATGTATAGGTATGACAAACAGATATCCCACCACGCAGTACATAGTTTACACCCAGCACTAACGGACTTCATTTACCATATAAAATTTGACTCATTAGAAGACCTAGAAGAAATACTAAGAAACAGCGCGGCTCATATCGTACACAGAATTTATGGCGATAAAAAACACCAAAAAAACCCAGTTCAAAATAATTACAAAAGGAAAAATTTTGAAAATAATTACAAAAATAAAGAGTACCGACCAAATTTTAACAACCATTATGATTATCAAAATTACCGACCCCATCAGTACCACCGCGAGCAATATACGTCGTATAATAATCCCCAACACTACCGACAGCAACAGTATCAGCATGAACAAGGTCCAACCTCTAATTCTTATAAAATAACAACCAACATAACTTCCGGCCACAACAGCGAGCTATTGAATATACTACTCCGATTTATAATCAACCGTGGGACCCCCAGTCACAACATAGATTTTTTAATAAACCACCCTCTAGAAATATTAGGCAAAATTACCAACAACCGCAAATAGATTCTAACACCGTTTCGATGAGAACTGTTTCTAATAGGGTTCATACAATTGAAGAAGACAAAGACGAAAAAATTAAATTATTGTTAGAGCGTATTGAATCTTTGGAAAAAAGACAGGATCATTTTTTAGAATTAGGCCCGAGCACAAGCAGACCTCCGGACCGGATATAAACAATTTAAATTCTAAACCGGATAAAGAAATAGATAACCAGGATAAACAAATAGAAATTCACGACTTAAATTTAAATAACGACTTACCAAATCTAATCGACGAAAAAAATGAAAAAAAAAAAAAAAACAATTAATCCGCGACGAACATATAAAATCGGAAATAAAAGAAAGTTTTAAAAACTTAATTCGCGAAGAACATATAAAACCGGAAATAAAAGTAACTGTAGAGAATTCTGTAAACAAATTTAAGAATATAGAAGACGACGAAAATTTAAAATACAAGGAACTTCAAGAACTTAATAAAAATAAAGAAACAGTCCGAAATAAATATCGTAATTTAAATAAAACAATAAAAACCGTTAATAAGTCACGGGAAGGAAAAGAAAAAAATATAATTAGTAAAATCAAAGAAACGGAAGATTTAAATTCGAATTTAGTGAAAGAAACAAACAATTTAAAGGCTTCGGAAAATAGTTTAAAAGTAACAGTTGAAAAATTAAATAATAATGTAACAAAATTTAATAAATTGATTCGAAAGACATTAAAAGAAATAATAGCTTCTATTTCCATAAAAAGTAGGCTGGATCACTGCGGCAATAAGTTAAAAAATTTTAAACCTCAACTAAATGTTGCTTTAGGCGAGAAAGCAGTACACAACTTGTTTAAAAATAGAATGGTTAAAATCAGGCAAAGTAAATCAAAAAATAATTTTCCACTTTGGATCGTACCAAAAAAGATGTATAAATATAGGAAAAAACTAAGTAAAAATATTTAAATCGGATAATTTGTTGATTCTGGTAACTTCGAATTCAACATTAATACAATTTTTATTAATATTCATAATCATACCGATTATTAGTTTTCAATTTTATGTTTTAGAAGCATAGAGATTTAAACAATAGAATTAAAACGATTGTTTTTAAATCTGATAACTCTCTTAACTATTGTAATTTATATTCATACCAGTTTTTTTTTTGCCTGTACTTAAATTTATTAATATTATCATTAATTATTAATAATACGTTTTAACTATTTCTGTAAAATTATAACTTTCTTATTTTCATTTAGATTGCAAAATTTAGTTTTATGTTGCTTCTCAATTTTGTTTCGTTTATAACTATGTTGCTTTCGTTTATAATTAATATTAATAGATACGTAATTCTGAAAAGAGCAATGGATTTCTAACAAATCAAAAATCATTATTTAATTTTAATAATAACTTAATAATAATAATTAATTAATAATTTAATAATAATGATTTAGTTGATAATAATTATTTGTATGTTAATGTTAATTAGCCTTTCGAAGAATATATGATTATTACTCCGATAATAATGTTAACTTTCATATATGCGTTACTAAATACGTTTAGGATTAAACGGTTGTATTCGTTCTATTTTTAAGCTTCTATTATGCTTGCTGTTTAAACAATTACATCGTATCGACGAAACTAAAGAATCTGTAAATTAAAATTATTATTTTATTTTATTATTCTAACAATTCAATTTAAACAAAACGAGGTATGATCACTTTATCTAATGTTCTGTTAATAACTGGAATCGAAATATTAAATATAAAGCTAAAGGGATAAACAATTTCACAGTTTTAAGTTTAAAGTTAAATTATGCATTTTAATCATCTTCGTGATTAAGTATTGTTATTTTTGGTTAAAAAGTTAATAAGTTTACATTACGTCTCGATCTTTATTTCTTGCTTATTTTTGTTTTTAAGAAGTTGATATAATTGTTATAGACATTTTTTATGCGTTTATAAAATGAAGTTAGCGTTACAGATATTATATGATTTAAATGGTTTACACTTCAAAAATTTAAAATAGACTTATCAGAATAATTTGGTTAATATTCATTCAAACCTTAGAAAAAGAATATCATTTTATCAGTTTTATAGTCAGACAGAATTTAAATTAATGATTGATATTTTAATTTTAATAATGCACTAACGAACTATATGACATACTTTCCCACACCTCTACAAATATCATTAGACCAAGGGACGGAAATGAAAAATAATTTAGTAAAACAGTTTTGTGAAGAAAATAATATTATCTTACATTACACCTCAGCCAGCCACTCAAACTCTTTGGGATTATTGAACAGAGTCCACTCTACCCTAAACGAATTATTGAGAATAATAGGAAAAGAAAAAGATAAATGTTCTATGCAGCAGAAATTAAGATTAGCGGTAATAGCGTACAATAATACCTTAAATAATAAATTAAAATTAACGCCCAATGAAATTACTTTCGGAACCTCCAGATTAGAATCAAACGAAAACATCGACCTGACAGAACAATATGTATTAAAATATCATAAAGACCAACAATTATTACATAAACTAATTAGATCTAAAATAAATGACGAAAAAGAAACAAGGACTGAAAAATTAAATAAAAATAGAGAAGACCCTTAGGATATTCAACGACAATTAGGAGATGTAGAATATTTAAAAAATACCCAAGCAAAAATAAAGAGTAGAGACAAATTTAAAAAAGTAAATGTACTAGTGAAAGATAAGAGACCGATTAAAACCCATATTGATAATATTAAAAGGCCCACTAGAAAAAAGAGAAAAAAGAAACAATATATTTCAGACGACGATAATGAATCCATTCGCGTAAATATTTCGGATGTCTCGGATAACTATGACTCAGATAATGATTCTGATTAAAAATATTTAATTTTATTTAAACAATATTAAAATGTCTTAAAAATCTTTTATTTTAAATATAATAAATATAATGATATTAGGAGTAATGTTTATGTTATATTGAAAAGAATTATCTGTATTAAACTGACAATGCTGTAGTTTATTTTAATAAAGTCGGACTTTTGTATTTTGTTGTAAAATATTATATTCCATGTTAATAATGTAAAAGATCATTCAAAGCATTATTTTATTTCACGATAATATTCTGTTTGATTTATTTTGTAATTAATATTTTGGAGAACTATAATAAATATTAAGATACTATTATTTTGTCTTGAAATATTATTTTGATTGATCATTGAGAAAGGTATATTTTATTTTGAAATTATTATTAATTGTAATTAGAAGAGTGTTTGAATTATTATTTTGATTTAAAATATTTTAATTTAATTGTGTAATTTTGAATTTAAAAGTAGTATTTGTAATAGAAGAAAGTAATTCAAATACTCTTATTTTATTTTCCTTTTGTTTAAATAATGTATTGATATTAAAATGTATTGTTTAGTATTATATTCTGTTATCTTTTAGTTGTTAGGAAAATTGTACTTTAGCATGTAAGGAATTTTGTAATGTATAAACATTTTATAGTTTAAGCTTATTGTTAATATTAAGAGATGGGCAAGGTTTAATCCTTTTATTTTGCAAGTGTACAGATCCTAACTTCATAAACAGGAAGTTCAAAGTCTAATCCTTTTGTTTATAGGAAGCTGATAGTTGTATTTCAGTACAGAGTTTAATCTTTTTATTTAAAACTATAGATAGTACAAATCCTAAACTTAGTACACAAGTTATAATCCTTTTATTTTTGTATAAACTTAAATTATAAGGTCCAATCCCTTTTGTTTATAGAATATTATCTATTGCAATGTTATGACTTAGTGTAAAAGGTATTGAATAATGTATAAGGTCCAAACCTTTTATTTTTATTGTATAGAATCTTACCTATTTACACTAAGATATTTGTTCCATCGGAGACCTCGGAACTTGGGGGGGGAGAAGTTATAGAAACCCAATGGTATTAAGGAATAATAAATAAATGTACACTATCCCCTCTCCTAGATAATTGTATAAAAGGGGCACCCCCACCTTCGTCCGGCGACACTCTGCCTCTACCCGTTATGATGTCAGTTTGTTCCACGAAGTTTTGTAATAGGCTTTAAGTTTGTGCTTTTGCTTGATATAATGTATGTACTTCAATAAAATCTCTTTTTAAAAACTCAGCCCCGTGAACCTTTTATTTAGCTATATATATATATATATATATATATATATTACATATATATAAATATATATATATATATATATAATATATATATATATATATATATATATATATATATATATATATATATATATATATATATATATATATATATATATATATATATATATATATATATATATATATATATATATATATACACACACACACAGGGTGTCCCGAATTTAAACATCAACACTTCAGGAACTTATAGGGGACCGAAAAACTAAGACAAAAAGTCCTTTAGAGATTTGCTCGTATTTGCTTAGTTTTAGAGAAAATCGCAAAAAAAGAAACAAAACAAGTTTTCATTTTTATACTTATTTATTTACATTTATATTTATGTTATGTTCTTTTTAATGTAAATATTGCTCAAAATGTTGTCCTCTTGCACCAATGCAAGCATTACATCTAGCACTCACTTGATAAATTGCAGCTAAACATTATTATGATGATATTTGGTGCACTGCATCTATGATTCGGTCTCTTAATGGCTCTCTTGAGTTGATTGACACCGAATAAACTTTCTGCTTCATGGTTCCCCATACGAAGAAATCCATGGGTGTCATATCAGGTGATATCTGGATGGCCAAGGTACTACTCCTCCACGTCCAATCCATCGTTGTGAATAATTTATAGCCAGCCAAGCTCGAGCAACTCTGCTATAATGAGCTGGACATCCATCGAGTTGGAACTACATTTCAATCCGCTGCTGTAAGGGAATGTCATCTAAATATTTAGAAAAGTCGTTCTCCAAAAAATGTGTAAATGTGATACCATTCAATCTTCCAGGTTAAAAATATGGTCCTATCAGTAATCCGTTCCCAATTCCAAGCCAAACGTTAATAGCAAATTCATGCTGAAACCTTTTCTCTCTAATAGCTCTGGGATTTTCAAGAGCCCATACATGATAATTCCTTTGATTAACAATTCCTCCTCTTGTAAACGTAGCTTCATCGGTCCATATAATTTTTAATGGAAATAAATTATCATCGCGAATTTTGTCAGGAAACCAGTTACTAAAATCCAATCTCTTGACATAATCATGAGGTAATAAATTCTGAACTTTTTGAAGATGGTATGGGTAGCGATTATCACCTTTCAAAGTGCGCCATATTGCTTGCCGATCTTCGGATGCTAGTTCCAGGATTGTTATCGAAGTGGCGATTGGCCACAATTTCTTCTCCGATAATCTGCTCTTATTGCTGCCTGGAATTGGTCGCCTTCATTACGTATTAAGAATGACCTAGTCTCTTGTAGTAAATTAAAAGTTAACGAAAAGACTCGTCGATAAGGCACTCTTCTATTTGGAAATCGCCGCGCATACTCCCGCACCACTTCTAAAGCATTACCGTTACAGAAACTATACACAAAAATCATATCAGCGTATTCAACATTAGAATATGTATGCGGAATCGTGGTTGATGCTATTCACACTAAAATATCTGAGTAACTGACTGAAGACTGATTTAGGAATTATAATCCTGGAAGGAAGGCAAAATGTAAACAAATAAAAGAATGTAAAGGATAACATTAAGTGTTTAAATATCTCACTGCCTAGCCTGACGACCTTTGAAAGGTGATAATCGCTACCTGTAACATTTTTGTTTTGTTTCTTTTTTTGCGATTTTCTCTAAAACTAAGCAAAAACGAGCAAATCTCTAAAGGACTTTTGTCTTAGTTTTTCTGTCTCCTATAAGTTCCTGAAGTTTTGCCATTTAAATGCGGGACACCCTGTATATATATATATATATATATATATATATATATATATATATATATATATATATATATGTATATATATGTTTTTTTTATTCATAATTACATTTCTTCTTGGAGCAAAATTAAATATATCTATTAAAAAAAAAGTAATAAAAACACTCGAATCAATTAAAAACAATTCTCATCATTTGAATAAAATGATCATTATTCTTGAATCATTTCTAATAAAAATGCAATAACAAATAATAGAAAAAGAAAAACTAATGATTAAAAAAAATTTGATTACTTTTATAAAACTAGCTATAAAAAAATAGAAGAAAAAAAAATGTGTAAGTAGTAATATACTAATTATACGAAGCTTCGTATTTCCTAGATTAGCTTTAATAACGTAGGAGCCATTATAGTGGTTCTTTTGTTAACTCTTAACCATGGAATCACCCGATTTCAGTGATATCCTAAGCCCTTTACACCATTTCCTAAGATCTTCTACACAAAAAAAGCAAACCTGATGGGGAGCCCACAATTTGTTTGGAACAGCCAGCAATAATCCAACAATGTGATGTTTCGTTTGCGTTTTAAAAACATAAATTTACCACACATACAACAAACGTCCAAAGCGTTGGCTCAAAACGGGAAAGCATGATTTTAAACGAACAGAAACATCAAGACAAATTATGTATTAGTGTGAATCGAGAATTCAAAAATATTGGATAACCTACCCATTTATTCAAATTATAGGATGCAAAACGTGACTTATGGGGACTCTAGACAAAAGGGAAAACGTTGGGTGTTATTAATAAATAGTTGGCTATTTATTTTAACATGAAGAAGTATGAAAGCCTATTGTGAAAAATTGGTACTTAATATGGAAAAACGAAAATACCAACAAATATAAATTACACGTTAAATGGAGTATAAAACCTTTTGGCATTTGGCCTGTGTTGTGTACTCCATGGAGTTCTTTAACGTATATAATTGGAAGAAGAACAGTTTTGTTATAAAAATAATAGGCAAGTTTACAGGTGAATCTACCGTATTCAAGTAATGACCAATTGTTTGGAATTTCTGGTTTGTACATAATTCATGGTGTCTACCTATTTCAGCTATCAAAATTCCCGACATATTCCCGACTTTTTCAATAATTTTTCTAGAAATTCCCGACTTTTTCAAAAATTTTTTTAGAAATTTTAGCCAATTGATATTTTAATGGCGTTTCAATAGTAATCTAAACAAATCAATCTATGCATACTTTGCTACTTAGCATATCACAGTTAAACAACATAGAAAAATTTTTTTTTTATTTATATTTCAGATTACTCTAGATAAATTTCAAAAAACATATCAATGTCGAGTATTGTCATTCGGTTTAAAAATAGTTAGAAGGTTACACGAGGTTGTCGGATAAAATAACTCCAAAAATATATGTCCGATCAGAATATTCTTTTTTCTTTTCCATCAGAAAGCTGGTTAAATTTACTATGAGACCTCATAAACTGTTTGACAGATCTGCAAGGATCTGACGATTTTTTGAGGGCGAAGGACATCCTTGGCCACTCTTTCCATCCACAATTAGAATTAGTTTCGTCCTTAAGGATGCTGTTTTAACGGTTTTTAAACTATCCGAAGGATAACTTCCGCCATTGTTGTCCTCCAGGACACTGTTTTAAGATATTTAACGGTTTTAAGATGGCGGAAGTCCGCCACTGTTGTCCTTAAAAGGACACTTTTTAAAAAATATTTAAAGATTTAACTGTTTTAAGATGGCGGAAGGATAGTAATTCGTTGCTAACGCATTCTACGGGAGGCTGGAGATAGTTTTTCAACGCTAACGACCCCTTCCCGTTTACTCTTTTTGCTAAAAAGGTACGATATAGAAGAGTGGCGGTTGGGGTTCGGGGCGGGATTAAGAGATGGCTCCTACTATGAGGACACTGTTTTAGAGATCTGGCAGGATCTGACGATCTTTTGAGGCCGAAGGACATCCTTGGCTACCCTCTCCATCCACAATTAGAATTAGCTTTTTCGTCCTTTAGGATTGCTGTTGTAACGGTTTTTAAGTTATCCGAAGGATAACTTCCGCCATTGTTGTCCTCCAGGGTACTGTTTTTAAATATTTATCGGTTTTAAGATGGCGGATTAAAAGGACACTTTTTTAAAAATATTTAACGATTTAACTGTTTTAAGATGGCGGAAGGATAGTAATTCGTTGTTAACGCATTCTACGGGAGGCTGGAGATAGTTTTTCAACACTAACTTTTTTCAATGAAAAAGAAACAAGAACTGAAAAATTAAATAAAAATAGAGAAGACCCACTTAGATATTCAATAACAATTAGGAGACATAGAATATTTAAAAAATACTCAAACAAAAATAAAAAGTAGAGATAAGTTCAAAAGGGTAAATGTGTTAGTAAAGGACAAAAGACCAATTAAAACAAATATTGACAATATTAAAAGGCCCACTAGGAAAAGGAAACAATCTATTTCAGACGACGATAATGAATCCCTTCACGTGAATATTTCGGATGCTTCGGATAATTAACTCGGACGACCCATATAGTGGTTCTGATTAAAAGTACCTAATTTTATATAAATAAATTTAAAATGTCTAAAAACCTTTTAATTGAATAAAACGTAATAAATGTAATGGTATTAGGGAAAGATGTTTATGTTATATTGAAAGAATTATCTGTATTTATATTAAATTTATAATGCTTTAATTTATTTAAATAAAATCAGACTTTTGTATTTTGCTGTATATTATTATGTTCACTATTAACAATGTAAAAGATCATTCAAATTATTATTTTATTTCACTGTAATGTTATGTTTGATTTATTTTGTAATTAATATTTTGTATTCACTATAATAAATATTAGGATACTATTATTTTGTCTTGAAATATTATTTTGATTGATCGTTGAGAAAAGTACGTATTTTATTTTTGAAATTATTATAAACTGTAATTAGAAGAGTATTTGAATTATTATTTTGATTTAAAATATTATTGTTTTAATTGAGTAATTTTTAATTTAGATGTATTATTTGTAATAGAAGAAACTAATTCAAAGACTCTTATTTTATTTTCCTTTTGTTTAAATAATGTATTAATATTAAAATGTATCGTTTAGTATTAGGGAATATTCTGTTATTTTTGTTGTAATTTCAAGGACAACTGTACTTTAGCATGTAAGATATTATGAGATGTATAAACATTTTATTTTTGTAAATAGTCTAAGCATATTGTTAATATTAAGAAATGGACAAGGTTTACAGGAAATTGATAATTGTATAAATTCCTATTTTAGTATTAAACGTACAAGGTTTAATCTTTTTGTTTTCAACTGTACAAATCCTAACTTAGTAAACAGGAAATCAAGAAGTATTCAAAGTCTAATCTTTTTGTTTTTATAAAAGTCCCTAGAGCATCAAGAGACGTACAAGGTCTAATCCTTTTATTTTTGTATAAACTTAAAGTATAAGGTCCAGTCCCTTTTGTTTATAGAATGTTATCTATTTAAAACTTGGTGTAAAAGGTAATTAGAAATGTACAAGGTTCAAACCTTTTATTTACGGAAATATTTAATTGAATTGTATAGAATGTAACCTATTTACACTAAGATACTTGTTCCATCGGGGGACCTCGGGGGGGGGGGGGGGGGGGGGAGAGGAGTTATGTACACCTCAATAGAATTAGGAATATAATAAACAATGTATGATATCCCCTCTTCCAAAAACCTTATAAAAGTCCAACCCCACCTAGCCTCATCAGACATTCTGTACGTGACCGTTGAGGCGTGCGGTCATACTATGCTCGAAGTTTTGTACTAAGTTATAAATTGTGCTTGTTCTTGTTATAATGTATGTCATTCTCAATAAAGCTTCTTTTTAAAAACTTCAACCCGCGATCCTTTTATTAAGCTATATATATATATGTTTAAGCATTTTAGTATGTAGAAATATAAAACCATGTTCGATGATGACGTAATTCCCGATTATGCTATATTTTTCTTTTTCATCAATCTATTATTTATCATTGTTCTCAAATGATGTATTTAAAGAGATATTTCACAAAAAAACTGACCATATTGAAAAAACATCACGTTTTGGGGAAAAAATGGTCTCTTTTAGGAGATAATATCCCTATATCTTGGGAACCAATTTCTATATAGAGCTCACCCTGATCTCAAATTGTAGAAAATTTAGTTACTTTAAAAGTTTGTGAAGTGACTGTACTAATCAGACGCTTCGTTAACTGACATATTAAGCAAAAACTGAAAAAAAAATCTGAAAATTTTAGCATTAACGACGACTCTTTCCCAACTTTCGCAAATTTTCTGTGAATTCCCGACTCATTCCAGAATTTTTCTCGACCACACGAAATTCCCGACATATTCCCGAAATTCCCGAATAGTACACCCCCCGATTATTAGACACAAAAAATACAATTTTAAACAAATTTTAGAAATGTTATAAATAGAGATAAAAATATCAAGAGGTACGCTTGAACTGTAATTTATTCAAGAGAAGAATAAGAAAACTTATTAGGAGAAAGTTAAATCCAGGATTTAAGAATTAGTTCTCTTTATAATATTACGTTTAGTTGTCATTCCATTGATCTAAATAGGTCAATTGAAAGAGTGTATTGTTTACGCTGAATAAAGTGACATAGCTGTCGGGGACCTCCGATACAAAGGTCATCAGCTCACTCCCGTGATAGTAACACATTATCAAGAAGCGACAGGCTATTATCTCATTCATTCTGGGGTTTAAGGTTTCCCTATCAATGACCTCGTATTGTTTTACGCTTCATACTAATCATTTAAACAAAACAATGACATCATTTGAGAGGTAGATGAAATAATCAACTGTTTCCATTGGACTATAACTTTATAAGCATCTTTAATCTACATGACGCATTAAACAATTTTCATGTTCAAACAGCTATTTTTTAAATTTATTTATTGTTCGCCCTACCTTGCCTTCAGGCAAAAAAGGTTTAGAAAATATTAACTTATTATTGCCAAAATATCACAATTCAAAATATAACACTATACATAATAACAATATACAATATATAATTACAATTATAACAATAACTACAATAACAATAACTACAATAAACATATGGTTACGTAACTAAGAAGTCCAATCTTAGGCTGTTCTAAGGCTGTCACCGCCTTTTTCAGCTCCTTCGCTGTCCGGCGGCCTCCCAGGAATATGTGCTCTTCTCCTAAGGTTAAAATGGGATGAGCCAATCGCAGTCTTCCACCCGCGGACAAAAGCTTTGTAGTGCGGGTAGTTTTCTTCAGTCATTAGCTGAGGGAAATCATTCTCCGAGAGAACATATAGTCCGGTTTCCTCATTAGTTTGGCCCTCAGAGCTTGAAAGGCGATGCAATTCATAATGATGTGCTCAGCAGTCTCTGGAATTCCACATCTAGGACATAAGGGATCTATGCCTACACCAAAGCAATGGAGTTTAGCTCTGAAGCCCCCATGTCCTGTGAGAAATTGTGATATCCAGTAATCTGGGAAAACCCATTTCGCATGCAAACGTGCCTGAACGGTAGGAAAGTATTGTCTCAAGGTAGAACCTTTCGAAGTTGCCAACCACCGCCGGTTCCACGTTTCTTTAAAAAGATTTCGGATAATCTTTTTCCATTTTCTTGGTTCTTCTGTGATTTTCAAGCGAATGTTCTCCGAAAGACCAGTTGAGTCCCCTCTCTTGAACTTATACTTCAAAACTTCTTCTTGTAAGAAGAGGTCGATAGGTATTCCTCCAGCTAAAACTAGTGCCGCCTCATGAGACACACTCCTGTAAGACTTGGTTACCCTGAACAGAGCCGTTCGCTGGATGGTCGCCAATCTGCACTTCTGCCGCTGTGAGAGATTCTGATATCAGGCGGGAGTTGCGTATCTCAGAATACCCAAAAGCACTCCATTATAAATCGTCATCGTGGCTAAGTATCTGAGGCCCCAAAATGCACCCCCGACGCGGCTAAGACCGTTTAAGGCTAGCGCCACACTATTTCTCAAATATTCCAAATGAGAGTTACATTCAATCCTCTTCCAATTTTTATTCCCAGATAGGTGACTTCCTCACTGGGACGGATTCTTATTTCACCAAAACATATATTTAATGGATGTGCTCTATTTGTCTTCCCTCGTAGTAGAATGGCCTACGTTTTTGAAGTTGCCATTCTAAGCTTCTTATTTCCACACCATAGTCATACAAGGGTGGCGCAACGTTGTGCCTCTTCTTTTATTCCAGACCTGCTGTTGGAGGCCACTATAGCAGCTAAATCGTCGACGTAGACTGTGACAGAGTACTGCTTTTCCTCGAGCACACCCAGTATTTCATCAAAAACCACTTTCCATAAGGCTGGGCCAAGAACTGATCCTTGCGGGCATCCCTTCTCTATAGTGGTTTCTTTCTCGTGTGAGCTTACTTATGAGGGTTAATAAGTTACTGGGGCTTCGTATTTCAGTAGCTGTTGAAGCACACGTGGCCACCAGACGCTGTCAAAGGCAGAAGATATATCAAAGAGTAATTACATGACATATCGCACATTCCATTGTTCGACATCTGCGCGAATTCTAAGTATGGCATCAGTGGTTCCTTAACCTTTTGTAGAGCCAAAATGCCGTGGATGGTTTGCTTTTGTAAGTATCGGCTGCAGTCTTATCATAATAAGATTCTCCAGTACCTTACTCATCACCGGAAGGAGAAATATAGGTCTATAAGACTTAGGAAGTTGCTTACCCTTGTTCACTCCCTTGTAGAGGAGTC
Source organism: Euschistus heros (assembly GCA_003667255.2). Classification (NCBI taxonomy): domain Eukaryota; kingdom Metazoa; phylum Arthropoda; class Insecta; order Hemiptera; family Pentatomidae; genus Euschistus; species Euschistus heros. The sequence continues at coordinate 6,223,836 of RCWM02000005.1, forward strand.
TCAATTATGATGTGTTCCAGCTTCTCGGAAAAATACCCCCTATCTAGGCAGTCATTGAAAATTCCCAATAATCTATCTTCAGTATAGGGGATACTATTCTTCAAGATCGCGGAGACTATTGAATCGAGCCCCGGGGCACGGCCAGTTTTCTGCCTATTAACAGCAATGCTAAGATCGTGAATGTCCCATGGAGAGCAGAAGTTTGTACTAGGTGGGTATGTCGTCGTACGTCTAACTTGTTCTTCCTCTTCATTATCTTCAGACGGATCGTATCTAGGATACGTTGCCTCAATGAAAATGGTCGCTGCTTCTTCGAGGGTAGTTGCCTGGACATCCACATGCTTAAGGGCTGCTAGCGTATGCATAGGAGTCAGCTTTCCCAGAGCAACTTTGTACGGAATAAACCATGGATTCTTCCTTGACTGACAATGAATTCATCCCAGGACCTTCGCTTCCGTAAGCGCACTTCGTTTCTATATGCTTTAGCTTTGGCTTTGTACTCATTACGAAGTGCAATACGCCTCTCTTCACATCTGCATCTCTGGTACGATCGTTGCGCCTTGTAGACTTCCCTCTTCACTGTTGTTAAGACCGGTGTCCACCAAGGAACTAGTCGAGCTCTGGCCTTTCGCCGTTGGAAAGAATTTTCAGCTGCATCAAGAATTGCATTGGTTATTTTAGCGACTCTAAAGTCCAGGTCGTCAGCATTTCCCGATTCCACCATTTCCCAATCTTCATCGGCAATTTTTCCCTCCAGCATGCATTTGAAGACGCTCCAGTCGTTTTTTCGGGTTACGTAACCGTTGTCAATATCTTGATAACCTGACATATCCTGTAATAAGCTAAATTCCAGAGCTTTGTGGTCAGAACATGTTTCAGATCTGAGGGTCTAGTCAACAATGTGTCCTACTAATGTCGGTGATGCCTATGTCACGTCAATCCAACTTTCACCCATTGGCCCTGAGAAAGTGGGAGTAGAAGAGATGTTGTTGACTACTACAAGCTGGCTTCTTGCTATAAAGTCACCGAGTTTAGCACCTGGCCTGTCTGTTCGGTTGGAGCCCCGAAGCATTGGTATTGGAGCACAATATCACATTCCTGCTACTAGATGTGATCGCTTCCATGACAGAAACACTTTCCTCAATGTTATTTCCGTTAGTCAGGTAAGCCGAGATCACCGTAAAAGATATACTGCCCCACTTCACGTAGCATGCTACACGATCAGCCGTAGCATATTGCCTTAGGTTCATCACGTAAAGATTTGGATTGTTAATCACTATAGCAGCACTCTTCTCTCCACTTCTTAGAGCTATAACTCTTGACGTGAGACCAAACCCCGTGACCAAGTTCCGATGGCTAGTCGGTCGGAAGCGTCGAGAAAGAACTCGCAACTCGTCTGCAACTACTGTTCGGCGACCCATGTTGAGCTAGAGGATGGTAATCTTATTCATAATAGGTTCGTTTCACCATTTTTTTGCACCACGTTAAGTGCACATGGCACTCCCGACTTCCAGTCTTGTGCTTTGTTCTGTTGGGATCAGCATTCACCCGTTCACAATTAATGCACGTTGGATCCGCCATTGCTTCCTTTTTCGGACACTCTTTCATTAGATGACCACTCGCTGCGCACCAAATGCAGACCACAGAGTGTGCAGTGAAGTGGCCTTGGTGTGTTCATTGACCACCATCCACCATCTAGACTTCCTATTTCCAACAGCTGAAAGCGGATCATTGGGTGTACTTCCAATACCCAATTCCTAGTTAGGACGTTCCTGGCTACCGAAGAGAATAGTGGACGGAGGTCTTCAATAACCAGGAGAGGTGGAACTGATTTTTCTGGTATTTTTTGCCACAGAAACCTAACTAGGTCTGCGGGGCTCCATGCGTGAGGCACACCCCTCAGTTCAAGTTTAGGTTTTTTCCTCAGTGCTAGCTTAGCATGTAGCCCATTTTGGCGCAGCTTCTGATGATCGGATAATGACCTTAGTTGCATTGGATTTATCTTCTAACCGAACTAGAATCGAGCCCGCCTCGGTCTCTCTAACTATAGAAGCATTAACACCTAAATTTGAGGGCGATGGAAGCCCATTTATGATATCCACAGTCTTTTCCCCGAGCCGCTGATTGTTAAGTATGTTGGTCTTGGCGTCTTGGACGGCTTCAATGACAGCGATTTAAAAATATCTGCCAATGTCTTGGGTTTATTCTTCGGCAGAGATTTATCAGGTGGAAAATCTCGACTCTATTTTCCTCAATTTCTCTACGGTCTTCCACAATTTTCTTTTCTGGGAATTTTGCCTTTTACTTATTTCTTATGGTTTAGTAAATCTCAAAATTTTCAGTTTCCTTTGGATTATTATCTTCATTAGTCGGCAGTTGCTGCTGTTCTGAAGATTCGACCTTGGCAAGTAGGGGCAAAATATTTCCATGTTTACCTCTTGGATGACCCTTGGATGTGACCTTTCCATAATTTTAATTATTATTGTATTAACTACAATAGGAGACTCCAATGTTTCCTTCACCACTCTTTGAACAAGTGCCGAGACTGAATCTCCTTTGTTCTTATCTTCACACTGTTTGACCTTAAAGTTTAGGATTTCCAATATACCCATTAATCGGTCAATGTTTTTATCGATACGTTTCCTGGTTACGTTATTCATCTTTTTATCCAAATTTTGAATGAATGTACGTAAGTTTTCTTGTATTACCTTTGCTTCATGCATTCTAAAGATTTCTCCTTTTTCTTCTTCGACATCAGACCCGTTCCTAGGTCTTTTAGCAGATGGGCCTGGGTCCTTAACGAGTGCTCTTCCAGGAGGATCCTCCTCCATTTTTTTGATAGGTTATTCTCAGCTAAACTCTGATCTGGTGTAACCTAACGTTAACGGTTTGACCTAATTTCGCCAAAAGTCGCTTTAAACGACAAAATTATGTCTTATTGTTATTGAAACCTTTAAAAAATAACAATAAACAATGGATTAACATAAAAGAAAAGAAAACAAACAAACACCAAAAACTGGATTCAATAACACAGAAGACAACAGCACGGAAATCCACAGCCATGTTCAAACAGCTAGCAGGAACACATAATACTAACTCAATGTAATATTATTTTAAATGATGTTCAGATCATTGCAAGCTGTGTATCAATCATATCATCCTTAATCATCAAGGGGTAAAGAATAATTCAATATGATTCGTTATACCAAAAATCGAATCCACAGATGAGTCACAATAAAGGTATATGTTAGATAAGTAAATAAATGTCAGGTTAAATCAAATTGATTTTGTATATCCATAAAACGTAAATTGTGTGTTTTGTGTAGTGCTGAATACATAAGCTATATCAATAATTTAGATAAATCAGTGACTGACTATGATATTCCTTAGCTCACATAGTTCACAAAAACTTGTTTGCCTCCTTCTTGGAGGACTGATACACATAAACAAAAAAACAAAGCCAAATAAAGAGAGGAAGAACTACTCCAAGAAAACTAGGAAATTACAGGATACAATATTGAATGGCAGGGAAATGTTATTATAAGAAAGGATACAGTGGAGGAAGAAATCAAGAAAATAAAAAGAATAGGGAATGCATACCACAGCAATGAGTAGAGGCACATCAAAAGAACCCTAAATAAGAAGCTTCTGATATGAACATCACACAGTTCACAGGCCGGAAGTGTATGGAAGTGAAACGGGTATACTAATAGCGATGAATGAAGGTATTGTGAATAAAGCGGAAATATTAATAAACTAATTTTGGAGAATCAAAATCATTCAGGTGATATTTACAGATAAACTATATACGATCAAGCAAGGCAGAATACGACCGATGTGACATGTTCAGGGAATGGACATCACAGAGAACAGCATAAGAAAAAAAAAAAAAAAAAAAAAAAAAAAAAAAAAAAAAAAAAAAAAAAAAAAAAAAAAAAAAAAAAAAAAAAAAAAAAAAAAAAAAAAAAAAAAAAAATCTTGTTTGTCGATTAATATTTGTTTTGAAATACTTTACATTAGCTCTTTAACTGTTCACAGTAAATCCTGCTTAGTTAAAGTAACAATACCAATAAACTACATTATTGAGTTGTATATTTAAGTAATTAGTTTTATGATTATTTGTATGATTGGAATTATTTTAAACATGTGTTAATAGGATTAAGTTAAGGATTATCTTTATTAGTACCTTAAATTATATATATATATATATATATATATATATATATATATATATATATATATATATATATATATATATATATATATATATAAATAAAAGATAAGTTGAGTGTGAAAGAAAACTTAAAAAAATTAAATTAAATTAAAATTAAATTTTAATTTAATTTAATGTAATTAATTTAATTTAAATTAAATTAAATTAAAAGGAGAATGAAACACGTTTGTTAACTGTTGAAATACAACTAACCTTTATTGCTGTGAGGCGGTCTTTATATACAGTTACATGTGTTTGTTGTGACGGCGTATAGGATTAAGCTTTACACAGCCCTGCTCCGGACCTTAACTTCCCCCCTCCAGTTTATGACTATGTTTCATGTTTTCTCAGTATTTTACAAAATCAAAAAAAAAAATTTTTACTGTGTACATAAATCCAAAAAAATCTTTTTATCTCTCTTTCTTTCTCCCGTTGCTGACAACGGGACACTCACAGAATCACCTGTTCCTCAATTGGGAACCTCAGTTGTTCAATGTGAACATTTCTCCGCTTCCGCGGCTCTCTGACGCTCTCTAGTGTCACCACATTGTGCTCTCTTATAGCAATCACTCGGATGGCCCTTCATACCGACAGATCTCTTTGCCGCAATTCAAGCTCTTTTTTCGGTACACCACCATTTCGATTTTTAATTTCCCCGTAACGTCCCGCACCTGGACGTTTTCCCTCTCCACTAGCTGTTTTTTCTCCTTCATTATGCGCCCCCGCGCCTTTTCCCATAATTTCCCAAATTCCCAATGTCTGTTGGTTATAAAGTTCACCAATTCCTCTCCCATTACTGTATCCCTAAAGTCACGGCGCCTCTCCCGGAGCCTGAACACGATTTCCACCGGCGAATACACTGTCACGGTGTGGATCGAGTTGTTATATACAGCGATTGCCTACTCCATAGCGACATCCGGTTCTAAGCCTTTATCTACTTGATAAATCCGGAGATGCTCGCTCAGAGTTCCATGCAACCTCTCAATACCCCCTCTGCCCTTGGAATGCCCTGGGGGTATTAATATGCCACCCGTTCCTTGGTCTGCCCTAACCTGAGCGTTATCAAACTCGAGACCCCCATCCGATGAGATTCGATCCGGGACTCCGTAAACTTTGAACCATGCCCGCAAAGCTCCTAATACAGCCTCCGCGGACTTGCTTTGCACCAAATAAGCTTGAGCTATCTTACTAAACGTATCCAGGATAGTGACCCACCGATAGCCCCTCCATGCAAAAGTGTCGACCTGGAGGTCCGACAATGGGAACTTTACCGCGATCGTTTCCTCTTGAACCCACTCTGGGGGATGCCGGTCGTATTTCGTGGTGAGGCATACCTCGCACGACCCAATGACCTCTTGAATTGTAAGCTTCATGCCCCACCAGAAATACCTCCGTTTCAACGCTTGAAGAGTCTCCAGTGTACCCCGGTGGTTGGTCTTTCCCTGGTGGTACGAAAGGGTTACCTCTTTTTGCCGGTTTACCTCTTGGACCACTTCTACCGACCTTGCGCATCTAACAAAAGTTCGGTCGACCCCGATCTTTTCCTCCCTCCAAAGCCTCTTAACACTGTTCCAAACAGTAGCGTTGTATACATATGATAAGTTTTCCCTGGCTTTGTTACCCCATATAAAAGTTTTATCATGGGCTCCTCTCTAATTCCTGGTTCCGTCCAGATGGTGACTATATTACTCCTCCCGTACTTAAAAAAGTCCGCCTTCGGGAGGAAAAACTTGCTCCCTTTTATCGTTAATTATATCATCCACTTCTTCCATATCTGTGGGCCTCTCATCAGCGGAAATCTTCTTGGGGCTCGTTTCCACCACTTCGCGTGTCCTCTTCACCCTCCCCATCCGGTGTACATTCGTGCAGAAACTAGCGGATATCCCCTGACGTCCCTGCCTCCTCCTCGACAGCGTTAATCATGACGGCGCGCGATAGCCAGTCGGCGACCACGTTCTCCTTCCCCGGCTAGTACACTATCTCGAAATTGAATTGGAGGAATTCCTTCCAACCCGTAACTCTTGCGGAGGACTCCTTCAACTTGCCCACCCACAGCAATGGTCTATGGTCTGTCTGTACCTTAAATTTCCGGGGGTACATCCTAATCTGGTGGTAACCTGCCTTGAGATCGAGCGTACTAAATACCACGGCCCCACTGAGACGATCCAAGATGTACAAGAATTTCTTCCTTTAAATGTTGTCTCAAGGCTTGGGGATACCGCCGTTCCTTCACGTACGTCACCCTCTCATCCTTCAGCGCGATTTCGAGGACGGTTCTCCCCGTGACACCCAGTGTATCCCCTTCCCTAAAGAAGATGTCCCCGAATTCACCCTTAATGGCTTCCCTCCAACCTCCCACTTTATTAACAACCCCAATTTGCCCTCTCTCTTCCCTTCCGCTCCTACACTTCCTATATTTCCTCTTACCGATCTTCAGAGACTGATTCTTTAGATCAATACCGAGCCTGCAATACCAAGGGAAACCATGGCGAAACCACACGCTAACACCCTTGCTTGGCTGAAGGTGAGAGCAGTCACGGCTCAAGATCTCCGGAAGGCAGTATTAGACATAGAAAAGTTCACAGGAGAGATGGGTGAGCTGAACCATTTCCTTAAGAGCGTGGATCGTGTAATGACACGAATTGAAGTGAAGAGAGCTGAAGCACTCCTGGACGCACACGACGCGGAATCCTTGAGGGCGGACACAGTATGCCGCATAAAGAGAGGTGTCCTGAACCACATACAGGCAGATGAAGAGACGCCATGGCCTGTCATAAAGGAAAGGTTGAAGAAGGCCTAAGGGGGTGGAAGGTGGACCCCGGAAGAAGAGCTATTCCGGGATACGAGACACTTAAGACAGAGCATCGGCCAAAATCACCGATAAGATGCGTATTCCCACCACTCACCTCGTGTCTCCTCGTAGTCGGGCCGCTGCGCTCAGAACGAACGCTCTCCTCTTCCGAAGATTCCCCGCTGGTAAAGTGCCTGCTGCTCCTCCTGCCAGGTTGCCTTATGCTCCAGTCCTGGTGGTTAATCTCCATCGGTTCGTCTCTCTGCTCCCTCCTATTAGGCCGGTTACTGCGCATTGGACATTCTCTTGCTAAGTGTCCTCGCTTGCCGCATTCGAAGCATCGGGTTTGATTGCACTGAGCCGCAATGTGGCCCGTCCGATTGCATTCGTAACAGCGCCGCTTCGGTTTCCGCCTTCATTCGTCAAAGGTCCTACTAGGCCGTTTCTCAAAGTTCCGGCTATTAGAGGCTCGTCCCGGTGGGCTTCTGTGTCTCCTCCTTGATGACTTGACTTCCGTCCATTCTGCTTCTGATCTATCGAGGCGGTTTACGTTCCGTTCCCAAGCGTCGATGAGGTCGTGGGCGCAGTCGATGAAGTCACGGTCCATCGGGAGCGATCCTGGACGGTCCACGTAATGATTTAATTGCACCTTCAGGACTCCGCGCAGAAATTCTAATATATGAGCTCCTTCCGCCTGGCCGAATGACTGAATCATCTTCTCCGTCAGCCTATTATATAGAACCATTAGTTTCTCCGCAAATTCTCCTTCCGATTGGCTCTGGATCTGGTCCCCTTCTTTGATGAAGTGCTCGAGGTCCCCTACTACTCCTGTAAAAGGTTCTAGTTGACTAATTACCTCATGGATAAATGATGAGTTCTGCGTCCTTATTTTTACTAGTTCCAACTGCTGTATCTCGGAAGCCTTCGACAGTTATTTCTAGCCTTTCTACCGCCGCCTGGGTAAGCTGGTACTCGAATTTAGCTCTCTCGTCCGTGTCTACCATCGTATTTTGAGCTACCCGTAAGTCGGTTACTTGAAAACTTTTACTTTCTCCCGGGTTTCGGTACCAGTTATGATTAGACTGAACTCTAACGCTAAAAAAAGGTGGGGGTTTGGGGTGACAGAGTGAACGGCACGCTTATAGAACGAGAACTAACTTTATTGTCTCTTCTGAACAGATATACTCGTATATACATTTGGTTTGTTTATAGAGATAGTATTACTTATCCTACTAAGACTCATCCTATAAGTTATTATTTACATCTTACACACATCTAACTTATATATATGTAAGTTTGAAACGATATGTCCGTTCCAAACTTGTTCTCTCTGCTGCCGTTAGGAGTCGCAGGTTACATGGAGCATTCATAACCTGCTCTGAATGTCCTCCACTCAGTCTACCTTTATGTTCTGTGAATGTTTTCATTATGTACGATTGTTAGTACTCGTAGCGAATTATTATTACTTTCATAAATCCTGGCATTGAATTGATTCAGGTCAGTTAAATTCTCAAGTCAGTTAAACTCTTGTATGACGTTATAAACAGTTGTTAATATTGTATTGTTATTTTTAGTTGCAATACAAGCATCAATAGCAAGCCAGTCTAATTATTTATCAATCCCACAATTATTGATAAATAACTTACATATATATATATATATATATATATATATATATATATATATATATACTTTTAAATTGAAGATAACCTTATATATATATATATATATATATATATATATATATATATATATATATATTTAAAAAAAAAAAATTTAATAACCAAGAATTATTTCATGATTATATATATATATATATATATATATATATATATATATATATATATATATATATATATATATATATATATATATATATATATATATATATATATGTAAGTTATTTATCAATAATTGTGGGATTGATAAATAATTAGACTGGCTTGCTATTGATGCTTGTATTGCAACTAAAAATAACAATACAATATTAACAACTGTTTATAACGTCATACAAGAGTTTAACTGACTTGAGAATTTAACTGACCTGAATCAATTCAATGCCAGGATTTATGAAAGTAATAATAATTCGCTACGAGTACTAACAATCGTACATAATGAAAACATTCACAGAACATAAAGGTAGACTGAGTGGAGGACATTCAGAGCATAATCCTATTAACACATGTTTAAAATAATTCCAATCATACAAATAATCATAAAACTAATTACTTAAATATACAACTCAATGCTGTAGTTTATTGGTATTGTTACTGTAACTAAGCAGGATTTACTGTGAACAGTTAAAGAGCTAATGTAAAGTATTTCAAAACAAATATTAATCGTTGTTGTCTCTGTTTAATCGTATGTTGTTCTCTGTGATGTACATTCCCTGAACATGTCACATCGGTCTTATTCTGCCTTGCTTGATCGTATATAGTTACCAGAAGCTCTGTAAATATCACCTGAATGAATTTGATTCTCCAAAATTTCAGACGGAGTCATGTTGCCCTCTGATTCGCTATTAACTAGAGGGATGTCGGGTCCACTCTCGCCGCGAAAGGTTCGGCGGGGGACGTCTCTTCCTCGGTTGCATTCACGACTAGATCCCTGGATAGCCAATCGGCGAGCGCGTTTTCGATTCCCTTTTTGTGCACCGTATGGAAATTATATGCCGCAAGCCGCTCCTTCCATCACGACACCCACGCGGATGACTCTTTAGGTGTTCCTAGATAGGTCAACGGTTTATGGTCCGTAAACAACTCGAATCGTCTGCCGTAGACATAGGGGCGAAAATATTCCACGGCCCAGACTACTGCTAAGAGCTCCCGATCGCGCTATATCTTCGCTCAGCGTCATTTAGCTTCCATCCCGTGTATGCTATTGGTTTTTCAGCTTCCTCAAATTTTTGGGACAGTACAGCCCGAATAGCGACTTCGCTTGCATCTGTTGTGAATCGGGATGTTTTCCGGGAATCGTGGAACGCTAAAAGTGGCTGGGTGGTCAGAATTTCTCGGCATTGTTTTATACTCGAGAGTTGCTCGGGTCCTAGATGAAATCGTTTTCTTTTTTCAATATTTCGGTCAAGGGATGAGTCAACTCCGCTATTAGCGGGATGAATTTTCGGTAATAATTTACCGTTCCCAGGAATCTCCTTATTCCGAACGCATTTTTAGGTAAAGGAGCTTCTAGTATGGCCTTTATACGATCCGTGTCAGGACGCATCCCGTCCCGCGATTCTATGTGACCCAAAAACCTAATTTCGCGTAACCCGAATTTTGATTTCTCGCGAGACAATTTAAGTCCGAATTCGCATACCCTCTCGAAGACCTGTCGTAAATGTTGTCTAGAGTCGTCCTCATTTTTGCTAAAAACGATTAAGTCATATATATATATATATATATATATATATATATATATATATATATATATATATATACTTGCGAAAACTCTTCACCAAGTCTACGTTGCAGTTCGTCCATAAGACGTTGAAAGGGAATCGAGAAGACCCTGCGCGCGATAAAATCACTTTACTATTGGAAAGCTATCTGTCAACAAGCGAAGTACGACCACCTACCCTTGGTAGCAACGCAAACAGCCACACCAACCGCGACGGAACCCTTGAGGACCATACAAATCGACATATATTCCAACGAAGGGCAATCATGGCTGACAGCGATAGATGCTTTTAGTAAACTCGCGATGGCCCATCCCATAGAGGCAAAGATGCCCGGAGCAGTATGGGAAGGCGTTCTGCAGTGGTGCGCAAGGTACGGAATACCCGACGAAGTCATTTCTGATTGCGGATGATAATTCGATAACGCCTTGATCCGCGACGAGAGTAAAATTCTGGGCTTTGCTTGGCATTTAAATACTCCTCATCACATCAAGGGTAAGGGTGCCGTGGAACGCCTGCACAACACGTTGGGGAAACATCTTCGGTTACTCAAGATAGGACGGGACCTTACCACACACGACGCTATACCGCGAGCGATATTTGCATATAACAATACGATTCACGCTGCAACTGGGCTATCTCCCGTGGAAATAGTTTTTAGGCAGAGACGAAGGGACAGAGGGGACCTCATCATGGCCAACAACAATAGGTTAAGAGAGAATTTATTCCACAAGAGATCGCGACGCCAACAGACGTGGTCAAAGATTCGGGAGAAACTAATTCGTGAAAAACAAACTCGGGTAAACAAGGTAAACCTCCGGTCTCGAGTTTATAAGAAAGAACAGCTATCGCTAGGAACCATCGTCTATAGGCGATTAAGAACAGCAAGAAATATAACGGCCGCGCGGTATGAGAGTCCTTATAGAGGGGTCTCTAAACTTTTCAGCCTTCGGGCCACACTGACTACTTCCAAGGGTTCCGCAGGCCAACACCATTTTAATTTTCCTGCTGGTACCTATAATTTCTAGACTAGTCTCCGAGTACGCAACCTGAGCGAGCATTATTGTGTTGTATTGTAATGTTATGAAGTTCTGGTTTATTCCAGTCATTTCTAGATGGCAGTAATTGACGTATAAAAACGCTAATAGAGGTGCTATAGTAATAGTGCGTAACGCCTTAACGGGTTTGTGTGTGTTTCAAAAACATCTTTGTAACAGTATTTTGATTTGACATATTGTTTATTTACAATTTACTAGTGTGGAAAAGAAGTGGAAAATAGAAACTGTCAGCTAATCGACGGTCGCTGATTACATGCTTATTGGAAAGATGAAAAATCCTGATACCTGGGTTTCTTTTGTATGCAACGAAATTGCAGCAATCTACGTTTTTGAAACTCAATACTGAACAAGAGACTGCAACTCGTGACAGCTTTCGAGTGGCTCTTGAAATCGCTAAACGTGGAAAACCATTCACCGATGGAGAAATGATCAAAGAATGCATAGTTGCAGTAGCCGAAGAAATATGCCCCGAAAAAGAAAATTTATTTAAATCTGTCAGTTTGTCAGCAAACACCGTGGCTCGGAGAGTAGAAGCAATCGCAGAAAATATATCAACTCAACTGTCAGACAAAAATGGACATCTTGAGTGGTTTTCTCTTGCCTTGGATGAGTCAACGGGTGTGTCAGACACTGCTCAGTGATTTTTATTCGAGGAGTAGATACAAGCTATAAAGTGTATGAAGAACTTCTTGATATTGTTAGTATTCACGGCACGACTACTGGAGAAGATATTTTTAAGGGAGTTGAAAATACCATTAATAAAAAGAACCTGGAACCTGGTCGATGGAAAAACTTGAAATCAATTACAACTGATGGAGGCAAAAACATGTTTGGTATAAATAAAGGAGTGGTCGCTCTTGTGTCAAAAGCTGTAGAAAGTGATGGTGGTTCAAAACCGTTAGTCCTGCACTGTATCATTCATCAACAGTCTCTGTGCGGAAAATGTTTGGATATGTCTGAAGTTTTAAAACCAATTACATCAATTGTTAATTTCATCAGCTCCAATGGGCTGAATCACAGAGAATTCCGCAAGTTTACAGAATAGATTGGAGAAACTGATTTACCATATCATACTACCGTACGCTGGCTTAGCACTACGCGAAGCCGATACTTATATTAAATTTGAAATGTGGTTCGAATTTAATTTTTTAATTATGTAATATATTAAACTTTTTAAGTTTATCAGATTAAATTCCAGAGAATGTTTGCACTAATAGTGATCTCTTTCCGATGAAACTTTTCACTTGTTCACCTTCTTTCTGTAGACGTTTTAATCCGCGATGTCCGTTTCTTTGATTCTTGCGTTTTGGAGGTCCTGTTTGACTTCTGATGCCCACTTGTTTGATTTTCTGTTGCTTCCAGTAATTTCTTAGTGAGTCTGTGTTCGGAAAGTCTGCGAATATGGTCATAGAATTTTGAACAGTGTTTTCTGATATCTGCTGCAAGGTTTGATAGTTCCTCTGTTTTCGGGCGGAAATGTATACGGTATCCCTTGTCGGTCAGTTTTGGGCTTAGAATTTTCCTGATAATTTTTCTTTCTTACTTTAAAATATTTTCTAAAGCACCCTTTATGAGGTCAAGTATTTCACTGGCATAGAGAACTTCGGGTTTGATCACGGCGTTGTAATGGCGAAGTTTAGTGGGGTACGACATACATTTTATATTATAGACATTTTGTGTTCGGCCGAAGGCTTGTTTCATTTTCTGCACGTGAGCTTCTTGTGCTCTCCCTTCTTTCCCCGACTGTTCTAGAATTTCACCCAAGGATCTGAACTCACTCACTTTTTCACTTGTGCCTTATTTTGTCTTTAGGTTTTGTAAACCACAGAAATTGCTCATGACTTTTGTTTTTTGAAATGATATTTGTAGTCCGATTTTCGCGGCACATTCCTTGAAGGTTTCAATTTGGATGATTGCCTGAGGTTTTGTTTCTACAAGAATCGCGAGATCATCAGCAAATGCAACGCTTCAATCTTTCTTCTGCTGATTTTCAGGGGTTGCCAATGTTTCTGATCTTTTAGCGCTTTCTCCATTCTCTCATAACTTTATCAAGCGCTAGACTGAAAAGGAGTGGGGGCAACCCATCTCCTTGCCGAACGCCTGTTATCTGAAAATTTTCGGACTTTTCTCCCATAAATTTGACTTGGAATGTTGTGTCTGTGAGTGTTTGTCGGATGAGTGACTGTGATTTTCTGTTGAGTCCGTATTCATTTATTTGGAAGATAGAGCGCCGGTCAATGGAGTCATACGCCTTCTGGCAGTCAACAAATGGTTAGTTGATAAACATTTATCAATAATATTTTACTAAAATTGACAAAGGCTACTTAATAGATAAAAATAATGACTTCTGAATATTAATCCTGTCTTTGCTCAGATCTTTCACTTACACCTTACGATTTGATGTGCTGTTTTCCCCTGACACTTTATAATACTAACTTAAAATTTAAACATAAAAAGCAAAAACTCAATGTGACATGTATGAGAGACAAAACTGTAATGAACCATTCATTTCAAGGTAGGTGGGGAGAGATCCGGCAACCCTGCAGCCCTCTCATTGGCCCTGACCAGCCACACCCCCCTTTCTCCACTTTTCCCCAAGTTCAAGCGCAGGGACTATAATCCTCGGCAGCATCGCAGGACACATCTTCACTCTACCGAATCTAAACACGAACCATATATTATAAATCTATAAGTTTTCTGTAAACGTTTTTTCGAAGCTTTTTAATCTGTATTTCTTTGAAATGTTACTTTAAATATGTCTATTTATCACACTGCCTGTATAAAATTTAATTCTAATATCAACATATATATTTAACATGAAGTTATCATTTAATTGAATATTTTGAAGCTATTCAGAGGCGTTATCACCGTATTGGTATAAGCTCAATATTAATTAAAACTATTTTGTTGCACACCGGCTTTCTGTCTAACATTTTCCCATTTTCAACCTAATTAGCTATTCCTAATCACTTTTTTTTTTCTTTTGTTGCTCACATCTATTGGTGAAAACATGTATTTAGTATGCTAAATACAGTTTATGTAGTAACATGGGGGCGGAAATATAATGTGACATTGTGGGACTCAATAATTGAAGTATCCAAAGGAAGGTTACGGACTGCGGAAAAACATCGATGATTTTTTATCACTATAATACGAAAAAATACTAGTTGAACTGAAGAGTAATGATGGACAGGAAATAAACAAAAAAAAAAAAAAAAAAGTATCTCTACAGATAACTAATTGAAATTGCACAACACTTTGATAAGTGATCACACCTATATTTCACAAACAATATAAATAAATCAATAACTGAAATAGCAGATAATGAGGAAAATATATTAACAGGTATAGATAAGGTTGTGGAATCTTCAATTGTCTACATGGTAAGTATTCGGCAAGCGACCCACGGCTGTTACTTAAAAAAATTATTTTTGGTTTTTAAATACAAAATAATTTTTTTAAATTTTTGTTTCCGTTCAGAAAAATATATAAAATAAATATCGAATTTGAAGAAAATGCAGGAGAATGTCCTGTCAATAGTATAAAATAAATCATGGCAAAAATTACTATTTTAAAAGCAGTATAACTTGAATTGTAAACATAAGCTATCACATAGGCTCGCACAAACGAGAAAGCTGGCCACTGATGCCGGTAGTACGCACTCGACGAGGCGTTCACACGATAGTGAAGGGCCGTTCCGACCTAAAAGCGGAATGAGATTTTACGTTCCGTTCCACGTCAGTTTGACGAACCTACAACATACTATGAAAGGGCCGTTCCAACGTAAAAGCTAAATGAGATTTTACGGTCTGTTACACTTTTTGTTCCACGTCAGTTTGACTAACCTACTAGCTACTTACTATGCAGTTTCGTTCCATCCCTTGTTGCGACTTCGGGCTGTTAATCTCCTCCTTCTATTTTATATTTAAAAATTGTATAGGTACTATAATATTAGGAAGGTTTAAATAGCAAAAGTATACTATTAAAACAGTTTTATTTTTTGGAAAAACAACATATGAAAACTACACAGAAAATATTAATAGATTTATTCTTGAAAATTAACATTCAAAAATAGAAATTATTTGGTTTTATCGACTGAAAGGCGAGTGCAACGATTGCTTAAAAAATCCCTGCTTTCGAAAACATCCTCTCGCACGGCAGTAATGTAGCAACAACACTAATCAAAGCAGTCACAATATCCATTACAAGACTTTTATATGATCAACTTGATGTGAACCTTAATTCATGTTTAAATATTGCAAATAGGTTCTTTGTGGATAAATTGAAGCCTGCAACTTCGAGGTCCTTTGATAAAATTTCATGAACATCGTTAAGGCCATAGGTTATAAGAGCTGACGCTGTAGGGAATGTTTGGGAGCAGAGGATTTCCGTATTTTTTATTTAAACGCTCAAGCGTAGTGCCACATTGAGCGAGAATTTTCCAAATACATTGGTTTCGAGAAAAATGGAGGAATTAATTCTTGTGACAACTCCATTAGCTTTTGAACAAATAGAAAACCTTGTGCGGTTCATTTCTCTGAATCCGCAAGAAGAAGCCGAGCTCTGTTGGTAGAATAGAAAATTTCTAAGAAAGCTTTATATTTTGAAGATGCGTGGGGTGATGGCACGACGGAGGGAGGGGGATCCAAAAGCGGCTCGACGTAACAAAGCAGTCGGAACGAAACAGATCTCTTGGCGTTGGTTTTCGTTTCAGGTGAAACGAAAAACTTTGGTGATTCGTTTCGTTCCAAACCGGTTCAAAGCTGAAACCTGTTCCGAATTTCATTCCACCCAGAATGACCCATTATTATCACACAAATGATGCAAGTACACACTTTCCGAGTGGCTCGTGGTCAAGGGAAGGCGAGCTTTGTAGGAGTAAGATTGCACAGTTTTTTTTAAGCGATCTATTGAAAATTATAAATAATGCATTGACAAGTGAAGTGAGCACTTGTACAGCACGCTGAAAACAAAGCTATTAATTAAGATAAAAACTTTGGTTCAGGATTATTTTCATTTATACAAGTTATTTTGGCTATCATTACATTTTATAGGTCAAGTTTAAATACATTTCAATCTATAAAAGTTTTTTTTATTTTCAAAAAAAATTATTCATGATCATTCAATTCATCTTATACCCAATCCTTACAATCCAAAATCCTACGAAAACTCCTACATGCTCCTTACTTTGTCAGCAATAAACTTATCCATAATGATGTTAATGTTCCATATATTGCTGATTTAGCCCAAACCAGATATCTATCCTTTCATAGTAAGCTACATAACCATTCACAGGTTTCACAACTTGCTTCCCACTCTATTCCCGATAATCCTCGAGGCTTCTGAAAAGAGCATGGCCTAGAGACCTTCTAGTGTAGAATTTGGTACCGTCACGCAAGCATGTCTCCACGAAACCTACCTGACCCGCACTACACCGACCAGTTCGGTCCGCTACACGCATCACTTCGATTTTACATTTATCGATAATTTGACCCCATAACCTCACATGTAAACAATCACTTCTACACTTTTTAATTGGATTGTGTTGTTTAGTGTGTTATATTGATATTTAGTCTTCTTAAATGTAAATAGGTAAAACAGAAGTTAGTAACATGAGTTTCATAAAGGGTTTAGATTTTTATAAATTCATATTTTCTGATTTCCTCTTCTCTAATGTGTGAAAGTGTTACAAAAGTTAAGAATATTAATTTCTACATGAATTTGGTGTTTTATATATTTATATTTGTTGCATTCTGTGAACGAATTATTTGTCGTCCATATCACTTATTGCCCTATAGTGAGACAGATTGTATTATTTAATAATACCTTATCGATCTAAAAATTAAAGTGAGGGGGTATATCACAGCAGAAATTAACATCATAAATTTCAAATAGGATTCTGTATTATACAGGGTGTTCAATACTCGATGGTCAACAACCCCTTTTTATTTATTACAGTTTTTGAAATTTTGAAACGAAACTCTCAGGGTCTTAACTGTGTCAAAAAAAGTTTCTTTTCAGGTTATAGTCTGCTCTCCAACTTTCTCCAGTTCTTCTCCAGCAATTCTAACTTTGGAAGTCCCAATGGAATGTTAAACTGAACAAAAATATGAAATTAAGGCCATCCAGCGACTGGTACGACGAGCGGTGAGAACAGGTCGACTTGGAAGGT
This sequence comes from Euschistus heros, assembly GCA_003667255.2. NCBI lineage: Eukaryota > Metazoa > Arthropoda > Insecta > Hemiptera > Pentatomidae > Euschistus > Euschistus heros. Next base: position 6,241,464 of record RCWM02000005.1, read on the forward strand.
TTCCCCCGAGGGAAACAAATCGTCGACAAGCCCTTGATGAAACTAATATCATTTATATACTGACTACAGCGGAAGTGTATCCTCATCGGAGCATTCGAGACATAGCCATTAATGATAGGATTATTGATGATTTGAGCCTCTCGGGAGGAAACCTTCCAAGACGACCTGTTCTCGCCACTCGTCGTACCAGTTTTTGTTCAAAGTTTGTTTTACTTTCAACCGACTTCAAAAAAGAGGAGGTTCTCAACTCGTCTGTATTTTTATTTTTTTTTTTTTTGTATATATGTTACGCGATTACTATTAATTCTTAATCAATTTTGATGATTATTTTTTAGACCGGTAGGGCTTACTTTAAACCTAGTCCCATAAAAAATATTTTGAAATCAACGCAGCACTTTTTAATAAAAATAAAAAAAAACAGTTAATAAAAATCACTGTTATATAACCTTACATTTTAAATATATTTATGATTATGATTATCAAAAATCTCCATGGTAACTAAATCTAAATTATTAACAAAAATAATTTACATATACAGCCAACTCTCGATGTGTTGTACTTCTATAAGCTAAATTCTTAAATAAGTCGAACAAAATCTGCGTTCGGATGTACATTACACTTAAATTTCACCTCAATGGGTCGATTTCAGACAAAGTACGTGAAAAATTGTGTCGAAAATAAGTAGAACTGAAAATAGGGTTCAAAAGAGAGATCTTACAGGACCACCTCTATAAAACGAACTATTAGAAGTCATCGCCTCTATAACTCGAACTCAAATTAAAAGAATTTCATGTGTAATTTGTTTTCCTGTTTTCTGTCATTGTTTGTCTTTTCATTTACACCAGTTACAGTTACACCAGTCACTTATTATTAGTTATTCACTCGAGTGGTTTTACAGTGGCTATTGAAAATTCTTTCAATTAACGAAAAGTTAAAAATTGATTTTCAAAGAGCAGAAAGGAGAAAGAAGTTGGGCGTTTGTTGCTAGTGAATTTCGAATTCCGCGCAGTTCTCTTTCAACCGTCCTAAAGAATAAAGAAAAGGTCGCCACTGGTGGAAGGAGGTAAGTCTACTTTTAGGCACCCTCAGAAAAAAGCGCAATTCAGTTGAAAGTTACATGATAAATTGGTACCAGGTATTTAATTTTCTGTACCAATGATTTTATAAGTATGTACAAACAACATACACATACCCATTAATGAAAAATGATTTCAACTCCCATTTTGTGTTCAATTACATGAAGGTATGTGGAATGATAACCTCGATAAGTCATTTTTCAGTAACTTGAACTATTTTTCAGGGTTTCAGGGTCAAACTATTTTGGCAATTGACTATATAAACAAAAATACACTCACCACTAAAAAGTGAAAAATAAAAATAATTTTTAGAGAAAAAAACAAAACTGACTTCAAGATTAAAGCTACATACACAAACAACTAAAAAATAAAAAAAAAATATTTTAATTGCTTCAAAACAAAAACCATTAAATGAAAATCAAAAAAATTATCGACACTTATATACCTTTTCACAATTTATGATCAGTTATTTTTGGAGTCGGTGCCAACCAAAATAAAAAGAATTTGAAAAGTAATTGTAATCGTAAAGATCCTCCCACTGTAAAGGCAGGATTAAACTGTCCTTCTCGGCTGGCACCGACTCCAAAGATAACTGGTCATAAATTGTGAATAGGTATATAAGTATCGATAATTTCATTGATTTTCATTTAATGGTTTTTATTTTGAAGCAATTAAAATATTATCTTTTATTTTTTAGTTGTTTATGTATGTAGGTTTAATCTTGAAGTCGGTTTAGTTTTTTTCTCTAAAAATTATTTTTATTGCAATCCCAGTTTTAGCTTATGTTCTTAAAATGAATTTTAGCGATTTGCAGTGAAACGGTGCCCCTGATAAGTTCATCGGTATAAAATCGATTCAAAATTTGATTTTCTATCGAAATCCGCCGTAAAAAATACCACATCCCATTGGGAACTCCAAAGTTAGGGTCGCTGGAGAAGGTTGGAGAGCAGGCTATAACCTGAGAAAGAAACTTTATTTGACACAGTTAAGACCCTGAGATTTTCTTCGTTTCATAATTTCAAAAACGGTGGATAAAGAAGGGGGTGGCCATATATATGAAACACCCAGTATTTTTATAATTTGTTATTTACACTTCCTTGACATAGTCCAGTAAAATAAGGGTTTGCCGAAGAAAAAACTGCGGAACTTTTATTCTCAACGAATCTTTATGTTTTTTGGGGTGCTGAATCCGAATCTGAAGTTTGCTACCACGGCAACCATCGGCTTCATATTCAAAACCGCCAAAAAACACCCGTTATTTGTGTTTTATTAACTATAACACGATAACGAAGCTTTTATTGAAGAAAGTCTTCAAATATTAATTGTAGCTGGAACTATTACCTACATAATGAAAAAAAGAAATCCGAAATCGGACCATTTTTCGCGAAGTAACGTTATTGGGAAAAAATGGAGAAATTGATAATACTTTCGGAGTTATAATATCCCAGACGCCTAAAAACCCGTACTTACTGTTGTTAAATCCATGGTTTTCGGCACATTTATCAATTTAACTCCGAAAGTATTTGTCCGATTCAAAATGTTTTTTTTTCAATCTGAAAGGTGGTTAAATTTACAATTAGATCCTATATGTGAAATTTTTATCAAAATTCTTGAAATACACAAGCTATCACGCTGAAAATCACTTACTTTTGTAGAAAACGTGTTTTTTTACTTCAGAATTCAATTAAAATTCCAAATATTATATATATTATCATAGAGCAGGGTGGTCCTTTTTGGTTTATCACTACATTCATTCCGTGTATCTCCGGTGAGAAATTCTACCACAGCACCCCATTTGAAGTTTCACCCCTGCATTATAAAAATCAACAGAAAATGAGTGGTAGAATTTCCCACCTGCAGTACAGTCAGAGTCAAAAGTATTCGTACACCTGCTATGAATCAAAAGAAATAATAAATATTAGCATTATTTACTCTCGGCGGAACCTGTCCGCTAGGGAGCGCGTCCCTCTGGGTTGCGGATTGAGGGACCCCTCCCAGGAGGGGTGGCCCGAATATAGTGAATAAGGTACCCAGTTCCGGGGGGTATAGCCCGGCCACCCTTCCTTTTGAGGGGATATAAATAATCAGGAGGCCATTGGTCCCGAGGATACGGGGCCTATTTTGCTGGGCTAATCACCCGCAAGGTAGTTCTCATGATTCAGAGCTTATTAAGTAGCCTCGGACAGGATGGAACTCAACGGTCCCACGACACAGCACGGCATTCATAAGGAAATTCAATTGGCTACATGGAACATAAGGACACTTACGGGAAAGGAAAAGATATCTGCAGAGATGATGGCCTACCACGTAGACATCCTGGGCATTAGTGAAGTAAATAAAAAAGGTAACGGAGAGGTAAGGCTGCCCAGGGACCATACCATGATATATTCGGGAGTCCCAAAGGATACCAGAGCAAAGGAAGAAGTAGAAATAATCATGAAGGATGAAATCTTTGCTAAGGTTAAAGAATGGAACCCTCTATCTTCTAGAATCATAACAATGCATATAGGAATATCTTTAAAGTGTTTAGCTTTTATTCAAATTTATGCCCCTACAGAGGAGGCGGACATCTTGGATAAAGAACAATTCTATGCTGAATTAGAACGAGAAGTTGTTAAGGCACATAATAAGAATAGGGAGATCATAATAATCAGTGATTTCAATGCTAGGACTGGAAATGATTTCAGCCGATCACATGGAGTGATGGGGAAACGTGGAGGCGAAGAAACTATAAATGGTAAGAGGCTGATTGAGTTTTGTGTCGACTTTGACCTTCTGTCTGTGACTTTGACTGGAACTCCCTATTTCCCCATAAGAAGGTCCACAAGATTACTTTCAGTGCCCAAGAAAGGAATGCTAACAGCGTAATAGACTACTTTCTCTACAGCAGAAATATAAGAAGACTGTTTTCAGATGTAAAAGTCATTAGAGGAGCAGAAATTGGCTCAGATCATATGATGCTCATAGCTGATACACAAATTCTGAAGCCACGGAAAATGCCAAAAAGACAGTATGCAAAAATTGATATTTCACAGCTCCAGAATCCACAATTTCAAGAAAGGTACGCGGCAGAACTGGAAGCAGAACTGCAGAAAATTAACCTGGATGCATCATTGGATGAGATGTGAAAAAATATCAAAGATAAGATCCTGCAGACTGGAACAATGGTATGTGGCAGTAAGAGATATTCCTCCAAGGGAAAACGATCTGAACGGTGGAGTGAACGGGTGAAGGCAGCTGTTCCAAGGAAGAAAATAGCCTGGAAGAGATACATGAACAGCAAAAATGACCAAACCTGGGAACTATACGTTCGACAGAGGAAAGAAGCTAAATTAATTGTGAGAGAGGCTAAAAGGAAGAGCTGGGAAAAATTTGGTAAAAGCTTGCAAAATGACTACAATGAAAACATAAAACTTTTCTGGAAAAAGATAAAAACCCTGAAAGGCAAGAAATGCAAACCCATAAGGAACGTAAAAAATAGTGCAGGAAAAGCTCTAACCAAGGAAAATGATATTCTGGACAGGTGGAAACAGCACTACGCACAGATGTTCGATGATCCTCAATGCCAAGAAAATACAACAATGGGAAGTAGAACAGATGAAATCATAGACTATGACGGGACCATATGGGAAGATGAAGTGATGCAGGCTATAGAGAAACTCAAGACAGGAAGATCAGCCGGAGAAGCTTATCCCAGAGCTTATTAAATGTGGATGCTGTAAAATAATTAAAGTACTGCAGGGCTTACTCCAAAAAATATATGACGAGAAGAGCATTCCGAAAGACTGGGAATACAATGTCATCATCCCAATTCATAAGAAAGGAAGCCAAAGCGACTGCAACAACTACAAACCTATATGCTTGTCCCAGGTTGTTCACAAATTATATACTTCAATCCTCGAGAAGAGACTCAGAGACGTAGTAGGAAAGGACCTCGAAGAAGAGCAAGCCGCGTTCAGACCTTTTAGACAAACCCAAGATCAAATATTCTCACTAAGGACCATCATAGAAAAGGCTTGGGATAGGGATAAAATGTATATTTGGCTTTTTTAGATTTGCAAGCCGCTTTTGACTCAGACCCAGAGGCGAAATATGGAATGCATTGAAGGCAAAGAACGTTCCTGTAGAACTTATAGACGCCATTAAATCCTCCTATAATGGCTCAAAGGGTAAAGTCAGGATTAATGGTAAGGAGTCTGGAAGCTTCGACATAAAGAGGGGCGTCAAACAAGGAGATAGTCTAAGTCCTCTTTTCTTTATTATTCTGATGGACGAGGTCTTAAAAACATGTTAACGAAGGACGGCACGGACAATAGTGGGGAAATGGAACTTAAGAACAGTCCTTGCTCAGACACTTCTCTATGCCGATGATATAGTGCTAATAGCGGACTCCGTCCAAAATCTTCAGCAACCTGTATTGGAATGGGAAGCAGAGCTGGAAAGGAAAGGCATGATTATAAATGCAAGCAAAAGTAAAGTCATGCAAATAGGACGCGAACCAGAAGATGTGCAGATCACTTGCAGAGGAGAAATCCTTGAAGCAGCAGAAGACTATACGTCCTAAGCATAAGAGACCTAGGCACAGTTATTAGTATAAATGGCAAAATACAACAAGAAATATTCAATAGGATTAAAAAAACGAACGTGTATTACCAGATCTGCAATACTGTTGTTAGGAAACGTTAAGTTAACAAAAAGGTAAAACCACATTTTTAATGCAATTTACCTTCCCACCCTACTATACGGGAGTGAGAGCTGGGTCCTTCTCGATCGATTGAAGAGCAGAATCACCGCATCGGAAATGAAATATCTAAGGAGAGTTGCCGGCCGAAAACGGAGGGAACATGTCAGGAATAGCAAAATAAGAGAGGAGCTAGGGGTGAAAGCCCTAACAGAAATTATAGAGAAGAGGCAGCTAAAGTGGTTCGGACATGTATGCCGAATGGATGAAGATCGCGGACCACGCAAGTTCTTCGAAGCCAGACCAACCGGCAAAAGACCAAGAGGCAGGCAGGCCAAGGATGTCATGGTTGGATAGCATGGCTCAAATAGGAGAGAAAAGAGGAAAGCGGTTGGATCCTATGAAGACGTAAGCGAAGGACCGGGACAGTTGGATTTCTTGGATCGAGGCACCTTCACGCTGAGAGGCACTGAGGAGGAAGGAAAAGAAGAAGAAAAAGCATTATTTAATGGGATTGATTTAAAACGATAAATTCATTTAATAAATACATCAACACGTTTATTTATAAATATATTTTTGTATTCATAGAACGTTTTACAAAATAACACATGAAGAATAACTGAAAAACAAGATCATGAGTCGAAGGTATTCGTACACTTGATAAAATTTCTGTTTAATATTGACATTCGATAACAATTAATATTTAGTAGGGCCTTTGGCTTTTAATATGCTCTATATGCTTTGTAGCATTGAATCCATCAATTTTTGTGTCTAAGTAACTATAATCTTATTATAACAACGTCGCTTAAATTTTGATAGTTAAAAACAACTTTTCCGTACTCGATCCTTTAGATATTTCCACAAATGCCCTATAGAGTTAATATCCCGTGATTGAGGGGGAGTAGCCATTCACTTTGATGTGTTGTACAGGATCCCTATTTTAGATATCCAAGCTGTATGCTCGGGATCATTCTCCAGCTAAAAAATGTAAATTTCTCCAATCCCAAAATTTTCACCACTGATTAGGAAATTTCTTTTCATTACGTCGATGTATTTGATATTATTCATTATGCTATCATTCAGATTCAAGACACCCCATTCTAGCATCCAACCTCAGACCACGAGTAGTGAAGGGCCGTTCCGACTTGAAGCGGAATGAGATTTTCGGTTTTGTTCCACTATTGGAACCAGTTTCAGTTTTCGTTACGTTCCACGTCATTTTGCCTAACCTTCTACATACAAGTGAAGGTCCATTCCGATTTAAAAGCGGAATGAGATTGTGCGGTCTGTTCCACTTTTCGTTTCACATCAGACTTAAGGCTGTTAGGTACTATATTAGGAAGGTTTCGTGGCGGTCATATCATGACAACACAAAGAATCGAGAAGAAAAAGATAGAAGTGATGTAACCTTCCAAGATACATGTGCTTATGAATATTAACCAATTTATTCTGAGTTTAATCGTATTTGTTTATTAAATATAATCAGTCTCTTACAGTTACATTGTAGTTATTCTGAGAACTCCTAAGTTGTTGACCCCGAAATGGATGTGATGAAAAAACAAATCACTGCATTGGAAAATGAAATCGCTCAACTTAACGGTGTGGTTCCGCATGGAGCAGCCAGACGCAGCAGCTACGTCTGCCAGATGCCGCGGCTGGAAGCGAGGCACTGCTTCAGTTGGTTTTAATAGAAGTGTTGCAAGAGGGGCAGCTGCGGTTGCCGCCAGAAAATTGAGAAGCTGAGCTGCTGCGTTCTGACTGTTCCAGGGACCAGTCCAGACGCGCTCCTTCGGGTCTGTCCTATGCAAACCCACATCACCAAAGTTTCTTGTACCATTTTAAACTGTACATGTATATGTATGTATGGTATTTAAAAAAAAAAAAAATCTTAAAAATACATTACAGAACACAGTTTTCTCTCACTTCCGGTGAGCTTCCCGGAAAATTTGCTTTAGCTATTCCTCGATATACTCCTCTGTTTGCCCACAGTAATTTTTCAATGTGGTAGGAGGGATAGTTTCCTGATTAAATAATATTTAGTTCTCAGTATTGCAAAAAATACATGCTACCGCTCTCGTTTTGTTTTTTCTCGGCAATCAGCTGGATTCGATATAATGTAAGTAGGATTCTATTGCATTTTTGCTTTTGTTTTTCTTAATTAGCAATAATATTCGGAATGTTTTGATTTGGTGGAAACCTATAAAATTGGAATTATGCAGAACTAGACGAGGAAGAAATAATAACCGGACAATCAAATAAAAATTTGGGGTTGAGTTAAGTGGAAACAAAAGATGTTCTAGATCATAATACAGAAACCTATGTAGAGGGTAGTGAGGAAGTGCAGCCAGGGGATATCTACATTTTATTAGAAAACAATCATTCCTCAAAAACATTTATTTACAATAACTGATCATAAAAACAACCATTCTAGACCTACAAATAATTATATTTGACCATAATATTGTAAATAAAAATTTATCTAGTTATAACTTTATTTTTATTATCTTAATCATATTTTCATTAACGTTCAAAATATTATACCCTTAGGTAATATTTTGTACATATTCTCTTTTTTAAATGTAGAATGGTCAAAATACTTTATTTAATATATTTCATACAAAATTTGGACAAAAAGGGATAAAAAAAAACCCAGTTTGTTGTACTTTGTACAACGTGCGACCGCTCCTGTTACGAAAATTGTCGAGACCGGTGGAAGATTAAAGCAGTCAACCTATCCTTTACAAGGCTTTTTGCATGTTATGCTCGATTCTGATGCTTAACCTTCCGTTACTCGCGGTACCTGTATGTACAAGACTAGTCGCGGCTCACCTGTGAGGTGATTCATTAGTAAAAAATGTAAACGATGATTTTTTTTTTTTTTTTTTTTTTTTTACTTTATATATGTATATGTAAAGGGGATAAATGGAAAAACCATAATTTAAGTATTAATCAATTTTTAAAAAAATATTTAATGAAACATTATTATTTATAAACTATATGAATTTTATCAGGACTGTTAGTATCAAATACTTAGACGGTGAAAACCCTACATAACGATCTCAATATTCCACACGTCCTCGACCTAATACCAGTTAAATTTTCGAAATTCCATCGCAACCTTTCCTTTCATCCTAACCCTCTGGCTCAATCTTTATCCAGCTCCACACATCCTGATAACCCACCTCGCAGACTACAACGGCAGCGGCTCCGAGATCTTTTGTAAAATTTATTTATTATGGAGTACATGCAATGGCCATTCTCCACTCATGCCTGGCGTGAATGTACTATAGTGCTCTCACTCAGCCTCCACTGGGTTTTTTTTACACCAGTGACGCAGCTGAGAGAGAAGAGCTGGGACCTCTCTATGCCTGGCTTGTCCATCCATAATTGGAGGGAGGGGGGGGGGGGGGGGGTCTGGCTGGGGGTGGTTATTCTTGTATTTGTTTTTTCCATCAAATCTTTTATATTTTAGATGGACAATGTATTAGCAAAAAAAAAAAAAAAAAAAAAAAAAAAAAAAAAAAAAAAAAAAAAAAAAAAAAAAAAAAAAAAAAAAAAAAAAAAAAAAAAAAAAAAAAAAAAAAAAAAAAAAAAAAAAAAAAAGCGCTGATATAGCAAAAAAAAAACGGAAAAAAAATAATATAGCATAAAAATGTTTAAGGCATAAATGTTTGGATTTGGCCATTTTTACAAACAAATTCATAAAAAAAAAAAAGTTAGACTTTGTATTCAGGTAAGTGGCCTTAAATAGGTTGTTAAAATTGACAAAAACATGAATTACGCTTCGACGGTTAAACGTATCAACTTAATTTTTTTTTAACGAAATATAGGGTGGTAATACGCTTGAAATGTATTTGGGTTCATCATCCTATCTGGTTTCAAACTCAAGTTAAAAATCAAAATGGATTATCTAATTTTTTTAATAGGATTATGTTCATTGAATTTTGCATTTATATGCATCAAAAGAAAGCTGGGGCTCTCCTCTTTCCAGCGGTACCAACCAGTGAATTGCGCGACAAAGTATTTGCGATTTATAGTAACCAATAATCTTTTTTTTTTTTTTTTTTATAGAACTTTTACTGAGTAATTATTACAATCTGCCACAAATGTGGGCAATAGGTAATGTGGATGGCATATTACATTCACACATTATGTACAAAGAAAAAAAAAAAAATATATATATATATATATAAAATAAAATAAAGAAAAAGATAAAGAAAAGAACTTCCTATACATAAACAATATACATATAAATAAATTAAAATACTAAAATAAAAAAATTAAACTTTGAATAAATAAAAATTAATAAATAGTAATAATAAAAAATAAAACAAAATTAAATTATAAGTTAAAAACACAATCGTACTTTATTTACAATACACACTCATCCTAGGGACCCCCAGCCAGACTCCTCCTTCCAATTATGGAGGGACAAGCCAGGCATAGAGAGGTCCCAGCTCTTCTCTCTCAGCTGCGTCACTAGAGTAAAAAACCCAGTGAAGGCTGAGTGAGAGCGCTTGCTATAGTACATTCACGCCGGGCATGAGTCGAGAAGATGGCCATTGCCAGTACTCCATAGTAAATAAATTTTACAAAAGATCTCAGAGCCACTGCCGTTATAGTCTGCGAGGTGGGTTATCAGGATAGCAGTCATAATCTTGACTGAGGATTCCTACGGAAACCGTAAGGTAGAAAAATTAGTTTTGTATCTCAGGAATACGCGCGGGAAGAAGGGAAAGGCCTGTTTGTAACTGCCTACAAATTTATAAACGCTGTAATTTATTTGACTTTGAGCCCAACAAAATCAGTTATTATTTATATGCTAAAGAGGGGGGGGGTAACAGCTAAGACTGCAGGTAATAAGTAGTACTTTTACCTGCCCGGCAGGTATGATCTGGCCCTGAAACTTTAGCGGCAGGGTTAAGCAGGTAGTACAATAAATTATGAGCGTTTTATTAGAAGTCGGCAGATAACTATTCTGATTGATCCATTAAACATTTTAGAAATATTAAATCGATTTAATCATTGTGTTATTTATTCAATTAACAGAGAATGAATTCATCAAACATCGAATACAGATGTTTTTATAAAAGAAATTCAAATACTTTAAAAGTATTTGATGTTATAAGCCAAATTTTTAATTTTTTTTTTTAGAACCAAACCGTTTTGACACTAGAGCGCGTCAAATGTGGACAAAATTGGTTAGGTACGTACACAAGAGCTCTATATATATATATATATATATATATATATATATATATATATATATATATATATATATATATATATATATGTTACAGGGAAAGTTAATACTCTAGGGAGAGTTGACTCACCTTAGGTAAAGTCGACTCTGCATGGCCGTTTCAGTAAAAGTTGATTCAAAATGATTATACACTCTTTTCCAAGGAGGAGTAAATGTTGAAGGGCGCAAACAGCTATGCTTTAATTTGGTATGGGGGGGGGGGCTCTAAATTTCTACTCAAAGAAAGACTCAGCCGATTTTAATGAAATCAGGTAATTATGATTCTTTCATACTAACTAACCTTAAGTTAAGAAATACCTTACTAACATTGTGAAAGGGGTGCGCTAACAGTCATGTTTTAATTAAATGGGGGGGAGAGGGCTCAAACGATTCATAAATATTTGATTTTAGGATTTTTCCTTCATCATGTTTCACTCCTAAATCATTATTTAAATTTATGGCGGGAGTGAAGTTGGAATTTTGGTTCTTAAATGTTGGCCTTAACTGTTCTTTTAATATTTAATAACTCAATTCCTTTCCAACTTTAGTGGATATTAAGCAATAATTAAATATTCATGATTCATAACAAGGCCCCCTTTTTAAAACATAACTATTAGCGCTCTTAAAAAAAAGGTTAGTTAGTATGAGAGAAACATATTTATCAAATTTCATTAAAATCGGCTGGGACGTTCATAAATTACAAATTTAGAACTCTTCCCTTCCCCCGCGAAATTAAAACAGCTGTTCGCGCCCTTTAAAAAATGTTAGTTAGTTTTGTTTTTAATAGTTTAAAAATAAAAAAAAAAAAAAAAAAAAAAAAAAAAAAAAAAAAAAAAAAAAAAAAAAAAAAAAAAAAAAAAAAAAAAAAAAAAAAAAAAAAAAAAAAAAAAAAAAAAAAAAAAAAAAAAAAAAAAAAAAAAAAAAAAAAAAAAAAAAAAAAAAAAAAAAAAAAAAAACCTTTATTCGAATAGAACTAAATGTATTCGAACTTTGAAAAGTACTTGCAGTTCGAATAACTTAGAATAGAATAGAAAAATAATTTTTATTCTGAGACCAAGTCCCTTAAGAATAATAAATTTTACAGAAAGAAATGATATTAGTTACATCTGGTCAGAGACATGATGAATAAATAAGATGAAAAAATAAAATAAAAATAAAAAATAATAAAATAAAGAAGAAATATTAATATAACAATGATAATGTATACATGGATACTAATGTAAAATATGAACAGGAAAATAAAAAAATATTCTACAAATGAAATAATAAATAGGTTATTTTGATACAATGCTAATTATATACAATATAAGAACCCAAATGTTGTATTCGGGATGAGAAAAAGTTACTTTAATTGGTAACATTGAGTGTGTTTCAGAAAGACTTAGATATCGTTTAATTGAGAAAATATATTGTTAGTAAACGTCACCTTGGATTAGGAGGAGGTACTGGAAATAGAGGAATTTAAATGTTTTTAGAGATTTCGCTTGTCTAATATGAGAAGGAATGGAATTCCATAGGATGGTTGAGCGGAATAGGAAAGAGCGCTGGAATGTAGTAGTTCTATGGGATGGGGTATATACGAGGTGTGATAAAAAAGTTCCAGGACTGAATTTTTATACATTTATTCATACAACATACAGGTTATTCAAATTTGTCTCCTTCGAAGTACTCCCCTTGGGAAGCTACACACTTTTCCCACCGGTGTTTCCACTGATCAAAGTCCCCAGAAAACTCTTCTTTTGTAAAGGTGTTTAGCAGCTCCGTTGTTTTTTCTTTAATTTCGTCAACTGTTTGAAATCTTCGTTCTTTCAGGGTCTCTTGAGCTTCGGGAAAAGAAAAAAGTCGGCTGGAGCCAGGTCAGGTAAGTAGGGGGGCTGAGGAATGACAGTCATTGCGTTTTTTACACAAAAGTTACGGATAACTAATGCAGAGTGAACAGGAGCATTGTCATGGTGAAGGACCCAATCACCACTTTGCCACAGCTCAGGTCTCTTTCTTCTCACAGCATTACGCAATGAAATGTTACACTCTTCTGCCATTTCACGGATTGTTAGTCGACGGTCTGATCGTACGAGAGCGTTCACTTTAGCAACATTGTCATCATTGATTGACGTTGAAGGGCGTCCGGAACGAGCATCGTCGTCTGTGGATTTTTGGCCATCTTTAAACCTCTTGAACCACTGATGGCAGCATGATCGGCTTAGACATTCTTCACCAAAAGCCTCTTGTAACATCAAAAAGGTTTCTGAAAACGTTTTGTTCACTTTCACAAAAAACTTCACACAAACACGTTGCTCTTCTTTCACATTCATTTTCATAAAATAGCCAAACTCTATAAAACTAACCTCAAACAAACTGTGCTAATGTTACTTTCAGTGATGTTATGATTGATCTGCAAACACAGCTGTGTTCCTGTTGAGTCAGAAAATACAAAGCTGCCAACCGCATCGCTGTGAGACATTGCATTCCCATAGTATATAAAAAGTCCTGGAACTTTTTGATCACACCTCGTAGATCAGAAGGACGGGATCTTGTGTTCAGTGACTTGATTGCAGATCTGAATTGAAGCGTATTGTAAATATAGGAAGGATGAAGGGTGCTGATGATTTGGTAAAGGAATGATCCATGGAAATATTTTCTACGGAATATGGGATAAAGCCAGTTTAATTCGGAATAGAGGAAGGAAACGTGGGAGCGCCTCGGTTTATCGAAGACAAATCTGGCAAAGCAGTTCATAATTAGTTTCAATCTGTCTTCGAGAACCGTCGAGAGACCACCATAAACTAGACAACCATAATCAAGGTAAGGGAATATTAGGGAGGATACTAGAAGCTTACGAGTTGACTGGGGAAGAAGGTGACGGGATCGGTGAAATAATTTAAGTAGACCTATAGAACGGCGAGAGAGTTGGGCAATCTGAGATTTCCAAGAAAGGGTCTGATCAAAAATAATTCCAAGATTTTTAACAGACGAGTAGAAAGGGATAGGATGATCATTTAGGATTAAGGGAGGATAATGGGTGTATGCACTAAGGAGGGAGCTAGATCCTATTATAATGGCCTGAGTTTTCTGTTCATTTAATTGTAATTTATTTAAGGTCGCCCAGGCACTAATTCTATTCAGGTCTTCCTGAATTTTGGCGAAAGTAGAAGGAAGCTCGGAAGGAGAAAAGGAAAGATAGATTTAAGAATCATCTGCGTAGAGGTGATAGGAACAGTGCTTAATTGAATTATCTAGATAAAACAAATTACTATCTGTATTCGAATCTAGATATTGCCCAACTCTGCCAGAGAGCATTGAATAAACTAGAAGCGCTAGCCGGGCCTAGTCAAAGGAGTGAGAATTGCATCACACTCCCCCTCTCCTCTGACCCCCTCATCTCACCTCATGCCTTTGCCTTTATGTTATTAATCTTTTTATCGAGTTACAAACAATATCTATAACACATTAAATATATTTAGGTACAGCAAAAACTAACGTTTTTCTATGGCTTAAGTCATGGTGTCTACCAATTTCAGCTATCAAAATTCCCGACATATTCCTGACTTTTTCAAGATTTTTTCTAGAAATTCCCGACTTTTTCAAAACTTTTTTTTTTAGAAATTCTAGCCAATCGATATTTTAATGGTGTTACAATAATAATCCAAACAAATCAATCTATGCATACTTTGCTACTCAACATATCCATAAGAATAAATTTTTAATCGGAGAAATAGTTTCGGAGTTAGATTTAAAAAAGTACAGAAAAACGTGTTTTCGCGGAGTAGTGCGTTGTCCCCTACAGCTTTAAAACTGTTGATTTGGGAAAAAAAAAATTCATAGGACCAATTTTGTTTCCAAATGAACTAGAAATAACGGCTCGTAATTCCCGATTATGCTATATTTTTCTTTTTCATCAATCAATTATTTAACAATAACAAAAATAAATAAATTTTGATTGATAAATAAACCATTAAAAGACAACATTATTTTCCCCAGAATCCACTTTTGACTGTTTTTTGTAATTTGCCGTATTTGAGAGAACCGCTGGGCCCACAGGTACCATTCTGGTCTCAAATGATGTATTTCAGGAGATATTTCACAAAATAAGTGACCATATCGAAAAAAAATCTGTTTAGGGGGAAAAAATGGCCTTTTTTCGAAGATAATTTCCCTGTATCTTGGGAGCCAATTGCTATATAGAGCTCACCCTCATCTCAAATTGTAGTAAATTTAGTTTACTTTAAAAGTATGTGGAGTAAATATACCAATCAGACGCTTCCTTAACTGAAATATAGAGCAAAAACTGAAAAAAAGTCTGAAAATTTAAGCATTAACGACGACTTTTTCCCGACTTACGCAAATTTTCTGTAAATTCCCGACTTATTCCCGATTTTTTTCCGACCACACGAAATTCCCGACATATTCCCGAAATTCCCGACTAGTAGACACCCTGTTAAGTGTAACATTTCAACATTTATTAAATAAAATGATGATTTTTATAGTTTTGTATTGGGTGTTGTTCGTCACATAAGTTCATACGACAGTTTTAAATTGGGATAACGTAGTCTATATTTATTAGGTAGGTTTTTTACAAATGTTATATTATTTTAGTTTGATTCAATTATTATTGGCCCTTAAATAAAACTAACTTATTTGAAAAAAATCTAATTTTTTGAACCCTGTCATTATTTTTTTAAATATAATGGTACATTATCGTTCTCAAATAAAGCTTCCATATAGACTTTATTAGAGAAGAATGATGAATTTCTTCATTCTAAAAAGTGTGATTGTGGAAAAAAGTTTTTTTCCTATGCATTCTTTTGTTTATATCGAAAGAATGAGTTTTTGTTAATAGAGAAACATTCAAGCGGTATTTACTTCAACCAGATGAAAAACGATTGCTTCTTGGGTACGAAGAGCTTCCTCGTTGTCCATTTTAGAGCGGGTATCCACATATCAAAAAACCTTTAATCCATCCCAAACAATGCGTTTCCTGATCGTCATCCCGTCAAAAATTAGGTCGATGATCAATTTTGCCTCTGCATTTTACCTTGAGTACTCTTAAGACTTCATTGCTAAACCCAGCAGATGCATTGACAGTAGTGAACCAACGGCCAATCACTCACTAAAGAAAATTTAATGTGATTGAGAACGCCCTTAGTCTCTCGTCATAAATTTTTACAAGTTTGGGAGGACTTCAACAACTGCCTCTAATAAAGAGCATATCTTTGATTAATTCTAAAGCTTAGGCATATTCATCGGCCAGGAAATTCCTTTTTATTAAATTCTAATATGATTTTTTACATATCACATTTTTTTTTTTTTTTTTTTTTTTGTATCTGTTAGCCCTTCTTTGATGGTTCTTAAGCTTCTTTCTTTTTTCTCTCAGCGAATTCTTAGTTGAGCACAGTTTCTTCTGTATAGCATTAAAACTTGAAGTCATTTGTTGAAATTGGGGAGATGTTTGATTGACTTTATTGGTCAATTCACTCAACTTATCGCCCGCAAATTTCAGCATTTTTAAAACTTTCCTTTTGTCGGGGGATCGAGTGTTTTTCACATGTGAAATCGGAGAGGTGTGTGTTCCTTTTAATTGCTCGTCTGTCTTAAAAAAACATAAATAAAAAACACTAAAACCTATCGTGCTTAAAGTAAGTGAAAAATATATTTACTACCTGAGTATGTTTCAGATATTCGTAAAAACTATCAAAAACTGACGGGATAACATCATTATTTAGTTTTGCGTAAAATGGAGACGGACTGCCAAATTCCTCTTCTTTGAATTGCTTGGAGCACAAATCGGCTGGTTTTTGTGGAGTTCCAGTTCTCTCTTCTTATTACTTAAACCCATTTTTTCTCGTTCAATTTCATCTGACGGTAAGCTAACACGAAAGAATAAAATACCGAGATCAAATAAAAAAAAAACACTAATTTTAGAAAAACAATTTTTTGTCTAAGAAATATTCCGCAAACCTTTTTAGGTACTTAGTGCTAGCTTTGCAATTTTATTGAACAACTAAGATGTGGGTCGACGCATTTAAATTCAACAAGTATTTGTCTTTCCTCAGGATAATAAGTACTTATCTATGAGATCTTTTAACGTTCTCTAAATTCTAAAAGAATATTATTTGAGGAAAGATTGTTTTATGTAATGAAATGAATAAAAACTTAGGTGTGAAATGAAATTGGAGGTACTACTTGTTTGTCGGGTTTTTTTTTTTTTTTTTTTTGTAACCAAAGGCGACACAACAAGGCATATTGTATTTAAACTTATACAGCAATAATAACTCGAAAATTAATTACAAAGGAAGCAAAAAATATCGAATGTGAATCAATAATAGAAACAAAGAAGCGTACTAACAATAAAAAGGTCTGATGGTGGTTAGAACTAACAGCCAAACGAACAAGCAACCCTTGTTGTTGAATTTTTTTTTTTTTATTATTCTTTTATTAATAGAAATTTACAACTGTATTTAAAAAACACATCAAGTAAATATGAGGTATATATGAGACATAATGACATGAATTAAACTTGTAGAGGAACTACCCATTGGTAGTACTCTAATGAATATTTACAAAAGAAGATCACGAGGCCATCTTCTTTTCAGACGCCTCGGAGGATTGCCAGGAATGGAATGGGAAGCAAGTTGTGCAACAAGTGGATTTGGATGAGCAGTGAGTTTATTATGAAAGGAAAGGTATCTGGTTCGTGCCAATTCAGCAACATATGGGATATTAAGATCGTTGTGGATCAATTCATTTGTGACAAAGTAAGGAACATCTAGGATTTTTCGAAGGATTTTGGATTGGAGTGATTGGATGCGGGAAGAATTCGATGGTTTGGTGGATCCCCATAACTCTATGCCGTAAGTCCAAGGTCTGATAATCGTCATATAGATGAGTTTTTTGTAGTGTATCGGGAGATTTGAACGTTTGTCAAGTAGGTGTTGTAGTAGTCGAAATCGACGTGCAGCTTCTTGTCTTTTCAATCTTGTATGAGGGTTCCAGGTAAGTCTCTTGTCCAGATAAAATCCAAGGTATCTTATCTGTTCTACATTATTTAATGGTACTCCATAAAAGGATACAGGAGGACAGGATGAGGTAGGTTTTCGACGTAGGGTAAAGGTTATTTGCTGGGAAAATAGAAAATAAATGTTTTACCTTCAGTAGGACTCGGGCCCGGGAGCATAGTAGTCAAATCCCTTACCACTGAGCTACCGCGCCTCCTCAATTTATTATTTACTCAATTATAAAAAACATGGCTTCCAATTACCAAATAAGGTGTATAGTAAAAAACAACTTTACACGTTTCACATAAAAGAATTTAGTGCAACTGTTAAAAGTGCAAACAGTTTTAAGAATCGTTAAAAACAAAAGAAGATATAAACTACCAATAATTGAATGAAAACATGAATGTCGTGATGAGAAATGAATTATTAAAGTTTCAAATCATAAAAAAGATTTTATCGATTTCTCGATTACTGAAAAAAATCTGAACTTTCAATTGCGTGTTCAGGCATGATAGACTTAAGCAATAAAAATCTTAATCTGTCCTGTGAAGATGCGCCAGTTGGTTTATAGTTCATATGCCAAATAAATTCTACTACAGAATAAGAAATAAAGATTTTCTGGAAGATGAACATAAAAAAAAAGTATTTATTAACATTAGAAAAAAAAATTAATAATATATACATATACAACATGAAATGAAATGATTGTTTTATATATATAATCTTAAAATAAATAAATTTCCCTCGCAGCTGCAGATAAAAAACGGGAAAAAATAGATTATTAATAAAAATCAAAATTAATTAATTCTATTGAGAACAATTAAATGTAATGATGTAAAAATAAAAATAAAAAATAAAGCTTTGTTAAAATCATAACAATTGCGATAATTACGGTGATTGTTTATTGTATTAATTGTCATGGTTAAAGTATATTGCTGACTGACCTGGTCAGTCGGGATACAATCCAGTGGCTCCAGAGAACGTGATTGTTGCATGGAGATGTGTACAGCAAATTTTTGTTGTGGGTGCTTCCCTTACCCATATAGATCATTTTCATCAAGGGTAAGCGTTTCTGCTATGGGGAGATTTTTCGCAAAATGGCCGCCAATATCCGCCAAAATGACATCAGGAAAATACATATACCTCTTTAACTAGTCGCTCTAGCAAAAATTTCCAAAGAATAAAAGTTGATCAAAACACTTTCTTACATTGAATAAAGGTATTTTAGAATTTTTTTTTTTTTTTTTTTTTTTTTTTTTTTTTTTTACATTCTTGTGTACTACCTGGCTAGGTAGTACATATTTAAAAAAGATAAATATTACAATTCATCATATTTAAAAATGTAGAATATCATAATTTTATCTCTGAAACATCTTGTTCTAGCAAATAATAATAAAGGACAATAAATGATTAGAACAGGATTTTTACAACTGGTCGATAAACCACATTTGCAAAATTTAGAACATGAGTTTAGAATTTAGAAAATTTCAACGCATCTTAGGGGGACCAGTTGCTCCGAGGTAACGGGGCTTCTAACACTGGGCTAATCACCCGTAAAAATTATGAAATTACAAAAAAAAAAAAGAAAAAAAAAAAAAAAAAAAAAAAAAAAAAAAAAAAAAAAAAGAAAAGGACTAATGTATACGACGAGTTACTTTGACTGCATCCCTGACTATCTTCTTCTCCATTCATCATCCAGTCAACCATACTTTTATCATCAACGCATTTTATTCCATGATTTTGTTTCCTTTAATTTTAACCGGAATCAATTCTCTCTCAAATAATGCTAATAGGGTAGATATAGTTTTTGACTCCTATATGGAAAACAGCATCAAAGCAGGTGAGATACTATATATAGAGACTATAAGCGGAATATGGACGCATTTCGGACATCAAACGATAACAAAACAAAACTACGTTAATTCTTCAAACAATATTCTCTTGATCACGAGCACAGATTTTCAAAAGCAACTGTCTATTTTAGTGGTGTTATTGGCAGAGATGCACTGAAAATTATAGAAAACAAGGTAACAGGATAAAGTGCGTTGAAATCTTCTCTTGAACTAGCTGGTCAACACTATGAACGACGAAAACATCCAAATAGCATCATGTGACACAGATGTATTTGTATACGCACTGTATCATTTCCACAAAGTAATACATAATACTCGATGGATAGAATCAATTATGGATTCTTCCCAGTTTTGGGACTGGACTAACCTCAAGATTTGTTCCCCTTCATGACCTATCGAAAGGTTTGGACTAACAAGTTATGTAAATTCTGCCCACTCACTGACTGGGTGTGATACGACGAGTAAATTTGGAACAAAACACTCAGCGCTTTCTCAAGCCAAAGGACTGTTCATACCTTATAAAAGATTGTGGAAAGGAAGAGCTGACAGATAATATGATTCAGAAATCTGAGGAATACTTGACAAAAGTACTGAGCGAAGACTGTAATAACAAAAATGAGCTTCGAGCAACTAAATGTCTCCAAATGAAAAAGTTTGACTCCACAAAGATTCCTTCAGCAT
Organism: Euschistus heros; assembly: GCA_003667255.2. Lineage (NCBI taxonomy): Eukaryota > Metazoa > Arthropoda > Insecta > Hemiptera > Pentatomidae > Euschistus > Euschistus heros. Next base: position 6,261,989 of record RCWM02000005.1, read on the forward strand.
CTTCCGAGTGTTTTTTTGGACATAAAAAGAGCATATTTACAAATTTCTCTGTAGTACAACCTGTTGGAAGAGCAAAATTCGTTATATCATGACCATTCTTACTATGGGTATGAAGAATGTTAATCATGGTGGATGCCAAATATTATTTAACACAATCTATCAGAAAACTTTCCACAACCATGCTCTAGCAATGGTTGCGGGTATCAAAAGCAGTGTCCATGGGTATTAAACTTTATCTCATGTTCTAAATTTTGCAAATGTGGTTTATCGACCAGTTGTAAAAATCCTGTTCTAATCATTTATTGTCCTTTATTATTATTTGCTAGAACAAGATGTTTCAGAATAGACAAATAGACATCACTTCTGAAATCAGCACATTTTAAAACATATAATTCAGTTAAAATATCTCATGCAGCTGACAAACAAAATTTGTTTGCAGACCTGTGTTATTATTAAAAATGAAGGCTCTGGCAGGAACTAAAATCAGCGAAAAGGATTTTAAGACATTTTGGTTAGATAAGTTGCCTACCCAAATCAGATGGCAATTAATTATGGCAGAAATAATCTGAGATTGGAGACAGAATTTGGAGAAGTTAACGCGATGACACAGTCGTCTGATTCCACTATTCAAAAACTTTGTGAACGAATAGCAGCTTTGGAAACAGAAGTAAGAAATTATCGTTTGCGGTCAAGATCTCGATCTAAATCCCGATCTCGTTTTAACCCTAAAGGCAAATACTGCTACGGGCACTCTCGTTTTGGAAACAGATGTAAACCCGAAAAATGTAACGAATCCTGTCAGTGGAACAAAAAAGCCTTACAGGGAAACTCCAATCAGCAGCCACAGTAATGTCCGAGTGTGCTGCTTCAGATGTTTTTATAGGCCAACCACATCGATTAATCGTTAAACATTATCGAACCGGTATAAAATTTCTTGTTGACAGCGGTGCGGATGTTTCAGTAATTCCGGTCACTAAGCATAATAAGCTAACTGAATTCAAATTATGAGCCGCTAATGGCGCAGAAATACCAACCTTTGTATCCAAAATTGATTTAGGACTTGGACGAACTATGGAATGGCCTTTCTTCATAGCAAAAACATCGAAAGCAATACTAGGGGCAGATTTTCTTCGTAAATTCGATCTAATAATCGACTTGAAAAATAAAAAAATAATCGATAATATCACTGACTGTATCCGCGTCTGTTGACCCAATTTCTGCCGAAGATACAGTTAGTATCTTAATATCTACAAACTTATTTACTGATTTGTTAAAAAAATTATCCAGATCACACCAAACCTAACTTAGTGCCTACACCACCAGTTCATAACGTTAAACACTATATTAATACATCTAGTGGACCTCCAGTTTACAGTAAACCACGTCGACTAGACCCATATAAATTAAAACTGGCAAAAAGAGAATTTCAGTCATTATTAAATCAAGGCGTAATTAGGCCATCAAAATCACAGTGGGCTAACCCTCTTTTACTCACAACAAAGAAAAATGGGGAATGGCGTACTTGCGGTGATTATACAGCGTTGAACGCGCGAACACTGCCAGATCGTTACCCAGTTCCAAGAGCTGAAGATGTCTCTGAAATTTTAGAAAACAAAAAAAGTTTCTCCAAGATAGACTTGCATTCTGCCTTTTATTTTATTCCAGTAGCAGAAGAAGAGCTATATGAATTTAATGTAATGCTTTTCGGCTTAAGAAATGCACCTTGCACCTTACAGCGCTTTATGCACGAAGTATTGTTTGGATTGCCTAATTGTTTAGTGTATATCGATGACATTCTTATTGCATCTAGAACTCCAGAGGAACACTTAGAACATTTGAAGGTATTCTTGGAAAGACTGAATTCTTTCGAACTGCGTATCAATTTAAGTAAATCTATATTCGGTTCATCCGAAGTAATATTTATAGGAAATTTAATATCGGGTGAAGGTATCAGACTAGACCCTGAGCGTGTCAAGATGATAATGGGATACAAAAGGCCAGTTACTGTGCAAGAACTTCGGAGATTTTCAGGAGCCTTAAACTTTTACCGTCGTTATATTCCACACGAAGCAGAAAATCAAGCATCTCTTTGTAAATATTTACACAACTCAAAGAAAAATAGAGTGGACCGAAGAATCTAACAATCAATTTCAATCAAGCAAAGAGGCCAAACAAGCATTGGCTAACGCCACCTTCCTTACTTGTCCTAATGTTGAATATAAACTTTCCCTACAGGTTGACGCCTCTAACACCGCAGCTGGCGCAGTAATACAGCGATGGGAACATGATAGATGGAGACCAATCAGCTTCTTCTCAAAAAATTTTAAAGAAACTGAACAACGATATTCAACTTAAGATCGTGAACTCCTCAGCATCTTTCTGGCAATCAGACATTTTAAGCATTATTTAGAAGGAAGGAACTTCACAGTTTATACGGACTACGCTCCTTTGATTTATGCTCATAAACAAAAACACGACAAGGCTTCGTCTAGACACCTCAGACACCTCCAGTACATTTCACAATTCACGACCGACATACAGCACATCCCAGGCAAAAATAACATTGTCGCCGGTTATTTGTCACGCTTAGAAGACATTATCCCAATAAATTATGAAGCAATCGCAGCGGAGCAAATCTCAGATGCTGAATTACAACTTCGTCAAAATTAGCCAACAACACTAAAATTTCAACAATTCAGCACTCCTGAAGGAAATTTACTTTGGTGTGACACTTCTAAAAATATTCATCCCTACGTACCAAAAAAAAATTCGCTTTCAAATATTTCAACATTATCACATCCAGGCATTAAAAAAACTTCAAATTTGATTTTACCTAAATTTGTGAGGACTAATATCAACAAAGATATAAAAACGTGGACTAAAGCATATGTAGAATGCCAGAGAAGCAAAGTAACGAAACATACTAAGGCACCTTTGTATTGCTTTCCAAATGACACAGAAAGATTCGCTATTATTCATATTGACTTGATTGGACCACTTCCGACATCACAG